>OX101721.1:13124625-14374625 GCA_944452665.1 Stenoptilia bipunctidactyla | reverse complement strand
TTTCATTAGGGAATTTGCTTTTAAGTCCGTATGGATTTTGATTGGCAGTGGTTTCATAACATTTTATTTATTTCATGGTCGTCTAGTCGTAGTGGTACTCATTGTTACAAAAATTCAATATCCATTTTACTCAATACATTTCAAAGGCGCTATACACCTTATCATCTTAATATTACCTTTGTTTGATATTATTTTTGTTGCATACTTCATATCCAAGATATATCTAACACGTTTAATTGGATATTTTTATATTTGTAAAAATGGTTAATAAGAACAGAAAGCTTAAAATTGGTTTTATGAACGTAGGCTCTTTAAAAAGTAGACAAGAGGATTTTTGTGCGGCTGTGTCAGTTAATAACCCAGACATCTTGGCAATAAACGAAACTTGGCTTAGGCCAGGAGAAGATTCACTTGCACCCGTAATACCAAATTATAAGCTTGTACATATTCCACGTCCATCTAACGTACTATCTGGTAGAGGCGGAGGCGTTGGTTTTTATATTAACTCGGGTATTAATTGTCGTAAAATTCATAATGTCTGTAATGGTATAGAGCAAATGTGGATCACTCTTTCCTTGGTCTCAAAGCGCATCATAATTGGAACGGCTTATCGCCCTCACTGGGTGAGTATTGACAGTTTTCTTGATTACCTTGCCGATACAATAACATCTTTTTCAAGTTATGACTATTTAATTTTAATGGGTGATTTTAATATTGACTTATTGACAAACAATAATAACACTAGGAAATTTGAACAATTTTTAATATCGCTTAACGTAACACAACATATAAAAAGTCCAACCCATTTTACAGACCATAGTGAGACATTACTTGACGTTTTATGTGCTAATGCACCTATTTCTGACGTTAATGTTACTAGTATATCTGGGTATGGTCATAGTTTTATCAACGCTAAGGTTAATTTAAATAAAGAAACTCCAAAGCCACGTTTTTCGATTTTTCGGCCGCTTAAAGATATTGATATAAACTCATTCAATGACGTAATTGATCATTACGATTGGGAAGCTATATGCCAGGAAAGTGATATTAACGATATGGTAAATAAATTTAATCAAGCTGTTATTGAGATATTCGACCGATTTGCACCAGTGAAAAAGCGCTTCCAAAAATATTTTTCTCCTCCATGGATAACTTGTAATATCAAACTTATGATGAAGTCTCGCGATGAGGCGTTAGCAATATACCGTAAGACAAAAAACGAAAGTGACAAAAAATATTATAAAGAACTTAAAAAACACACTTCAACATCGTTGTTTTGCGAAAAAAGAGCATATTTTGATAGTCACATTAATAAACTTATAGGTGATTCAAAAACTCTATGGAAAAACATTAAGAAAAATGTATTGCAAAAGCAAACCGAACACACAGTTCTTCCGCAATCTTTGAATGATCCTGGTAAAGTTAACGATTTCTTTTTAAATATTCCAGGTTGTAATAATGTAACGATCTCACAGTTGAGTTTCTATGAACATCATCGATTTTCTAGTCATAGATTTAGTTTCGAGCCGGTAAGTGAATATGTCGTGGGAAAAATTATTCTCCAAATTAAATCTAATGCTCAAGGTATGGATGAAATATCCAGAGACATGATTTTGTTGACTCTTCCTCGTACCCTTAGTATTATTACGCGAATTGTTAATAAATCTTTGGAAGATGGTAGTTTCCCTACGGCATGGAAATGTGCAAAGGTTAAACCACTCCCTAAAGTCCAAAATCCCACTTCTTATAGTGAAATTAGGCCAATCAGTATGTTGCCTTTCCTTTCTAAAATTGTTGAAAAGGTTGTATACATCCAGTTAATAAAGTATTTAGAACAGAACAACGTGTTGCCCATATTACAGTCGGGATTTAGAAAGCAGAGAGGCACAACGACGGCTTTAATAGATGTAGTGGACAACATTCTAACAGATCAAGATCGCGGAATGGGAACTTTATTAGCTCTCCTTGACTTTTCACGTGCCTTTGAAACAATAAACTCGGATCTATTAATATCGAAACTTGCATTTTATGAGTTAGAGGTAAATGCATGCAAATGGTTCTCTAACTATCTTCTCGGACGATCTCAAATAGTAGAGTTAATTCAAAATAATGGTAGTGTAAATCGTTCACAAAAGCGACCTATTGCAAGAGGTGTTCCACAGGGATCTATCCTAGGTCCCCTTCTTTACATATTATATAGTGCTGATATATGTGGTGAAATACTTAACAGCGCCTACCATCTCTATGCCGAAGATGTCCAATTGTATGTGGGGTGCGACAGGAATAGTATCAATGAAAAGGTAAAGTTGCTAAATGAGGATTTAACTCGAATAAGTACGTGGTCATCGAGAAATTGTTTATGTTTAAACCCTTCCAAATCAAAACTTTTAATAATGGGTACTAAACGACAGACTCAGGAATTGGCTGAATTTAAACCTACAGTTTCAGTCAATGGAAATCAGATCGAATTAGTGTCGGAAGCAAAAAATTTAGGAATTGTTTTTGATCAAAGTTTAAAATTTGATAATTATGTCTCAAATATTGTAAAAAATTGTTTTTATAGGTTGAGGGTATTATATAAAGTTAGAGACCTTCTGTCTATTAAACTGCGTGAGCGTTTGTGTGAGGCCCTTATCCTATCTAAAATTAATTATGCCGATTCTGCCTACAGTTCTTGTTTGCTTGGTAGGAATCAAAGGATGTTACAAAGAATTCAGAATGCATGTGCGCGTTTTTGTTATAATATACCACGCAGAGGACACGTGACTCCTTTCTTAAACCTGGCTAATAAATTAAAAATAAAAGGCCGTCAACTCATGCATTTTTCATGTCTTTTGTTTGACGTTGTAAAGAATAAAAAGCCTGAATATCTTTACGATAAGCTTAATTGGTTCTCCTCTCAACACGATCGCAATACCAGAGCATCAGCGAACAGGCTTGCTATTCCAAAGCATTCATCTACGGCTTTTCGAGGTAGCTTCCGGTATAGGGCAAGTAAATGCTGGAATAACATACCGCCCCCTCTTAAGTCCTGCAATTCCAGGGTGTGCTTCAAAAGAAAATTATTCAATCATTTACTTTATTTACAGAAAGACTTGCCATAACCGGAAAATGTTTTTGTTAGATAATTTAATGTATTGGAATTGTGTTTTAAAGTTAATGTATTAAAATTATATGTTATGATAATATTTTAGAATTAAAATTGCTGGCAGACTACCGCACTTCTCAAACCCCATAACAACTAGGGGCCGAGGCATAGCCTGAAAACCAGCGCCATGGAAATTCTATGGCATTATGCTGAGGCGTGCCGTTTTCACACGCATTTATTTTAAATTATTCTTATTAGTTTTTAATTTCATTTGTATCTCTTCTATGTTTTATTTTATAAGTATTTTTATTGTATATTTCATTTGTGTTGTGTGAAATAAACATTTTTTCTTTCTTTCTTTCTTCTTTCTATGTTTTGAAAGAGAAGGGGATCCCAAGACTAGCAGTTGTTATTTTATCTATTTATTTATTCTATGGAAAACAAACAGCTTATATAATACTTATAATTAAAGAACATTAGTTAATACCTAAGCCACAACAGTTTCCACTGGTAAACTATACATATTTGCAGAAAAAAAAAACGAGATATTTATACAATACAAATTTAAGATAATATATGTATATTTAAAAAATTATAAATAATTAGTTATCAACATTGTTATATAAGAAAGAAAAAGAAACAATCAAATTAAACAAATAAAACAATGTTAATCATGTTTTGCAATTTTTTTGATAGATTTAATGAAATCTTTAAGATTTCAATTAAATACGTAAGTATATGTTACAGTACCTAATGCTGATTGTTTGTTTAATAGAAACTGAACACACATTTTCAAGTGTTAATAAGATACCTAATTATAGTGGACTTTTATATTGAATTTCAATCCAAAATCTTTGTTTGTAAACTTTTAAATGTCTGAGCGTTGCCATTACAACCAAAATCCAGATTTAATTTGGTATTTCTTTAAAAGAAATAAAAAGTTGAATATTTGTTATGATCCTCTTCTTTTTCCGTAAAGAAAGAACAAAGTGGGTCACAAGAAATATATTGGATATTGGAAAGTAAAATTTCTATATCGAGTCAGAGTATGGCTATCGAAAGTAGACACTGGGGATTTTTGAAAACTTTTTATATGGCAGTAGGTACTAGCATACATGTAAGACGTTTTTCTGGTGCCATTAATGTCAATCAAACGGTTGGTGGTGGTTTTGGTAATTGCGATTTCAGAATTTCATTTGAAAATAAATAAAAATGAAAATTTGGATAATTTCATAATCAATGTAGGAAACTGCGATACTAGTGAAGTGACTCTTGACGATTCATTCCATATAGAATTGCTCGATTCAGATTTTGATTACAATAAATAAAAAGAATTCCTATTCTATTTTTTGGTTTTATTTTTAAAACTGATTAAAACTTGTTGCCTATCGTTTTAATAATATTATTTAAAAAAAAATAATGATCGTATTTTTTTAAATTCGCTAGGTTTTTCCAGTCTCTACTTTCTCTACTTTAGCCAAACTATAATTCAAATCCAAGATTTTTTATACCAAAAATAACCTGGATTTTGGACATTTACACACAAGGATTTTGGATTGCAATTCAATATAGAAATATACTATAAGTAGGTATTTGATCAACCCTTGAAAAATATGTATTCATTTCCAATTTAAGAATCAAAAATGTTAATATTTTTCTTGACAACGATTGAACTGACTAGAGGGAACTAGATGTCAGTACAACTTTTATGTCCCAGTAGTTCACCTTTCGAGAGGATTGTGCAGGAGTTAAACTACTGGGAACTATCCCCAACAAGATATGATATGCTTACAGCCTTACATCCCGACCAACTACAGTTAACGGCTCATCCATTCATTGGGACAGACCCTGTGCCTAAATAAATTCTAGTTTATTTATTTTTAGGCCTGACTTTTCAACCATTGGATTAAAGTTTTCTGAAGAATAATGTACTGCTCGGCAGATTTGAAGTTTTTACAATTTTTATCATTAATTCTTGAGCCAAGTACCTATTTCTTTTTTCATATGATAATATTTTATCTGTCAGGCCATAATGCATAAAGAATGGGTAATATTTGAAAACCATTTAAAAAAATAATTGGTAGTATTGCACTAATTATATAACACCCAGATGAACCATCACCTTTCAAATAAATTTGAGCTAAGGGAACTAATGTTCCCACCTATCTACTTTATTAGTCTGACAGCTACTAGAAAAATAAATTCTAAAATATCAATAATAAAATCGAGTTCATAAATAGGTTGATTTACTCATTCTCATTCTTCTATAACAGCATACTTGAGGGTTTGTTGTTATGTTTTTCATAATAAGACTCAATATATTCAGAACTAATATATTAGATTACATCAACCTTAAAATCTTTACAATTGTTTTTATGTTAATTGCTCAGGGCCAGGATGGTGGATCATCCTCCTTGACATTACCACCATACAGGAAGGATTTATCTCTGAAATTTGTCATACGCAATGTTTCTTTATCATCTAAGAATTTCCCGATATAGAATCCAGTCATAGGAAGAGCAAACCACACATAGCGAGTAGTTATACCGAAAATAGCCATTTCACTTCTGCAGCTGTTGCTGCTCTTTCCACTTGCGGCTGTGATTCAAGTCTAGGGCAATCAAAGTGATGGCGCCAATAGGAAACACAAGGCTCACAAAATTCTTCCGCAGAAAGTTCAATAAAGCCATATAACTGAAACAGAAAAGCTCGAGTTTAAATCAGAAACCACTTAAATGTTGTGTTCAACAAAAAATCTAGCAAGTATAAGTAGCTAATATTGTCTTCAGTTTTTGCTATTCATACAGTTGAATAAAACACTTTTGAACCGGATTTATCTCATATAATACTCAATGTTTTAGTGTCTTTGCAGACCTGCAAAGAATGTTTGACTAGATAGTATGAATAACTAGTAGTATGAATTGTTTAAGCTTAAGAAAATATTAAGTACCTTCTACTAAAGTATGGCCCACGAGAGAAAAAATAAAAGGGCATTGACGTCTCTCTATCAATGTACCCTTTTTGTAAAAACGACACAAAAAAAGTATATGGAAATTATCGCAAATATGTCGTAAACGACTAAAACATGAGTATCGTAGAAGTATGAGTATCGTATGAGTTTGTGTAGAAGTCGAGTCAATGCCGTTTTATTTTTTCTCTCGTGGGCCATACCATAGATAGTTATTGTCTTGTAATATAAAATGTCTAAAACACTCATACACTTGTGTGATTTCAGAAAGTAGAAAGTTTAGTTTGTGCTAATATGCTGATCATTCAGGTTTGAAAAAAAACTTATTTTCAATTCATATTTTGGCTTTTGATAGCCAAATTTTTAGGTGGTTTATAATTATAGTAGTATATAGAAAGTATGAATTGTTTAATCTTAAACCCCGGGTTAAGTTTAAACAATTCATAAACTGGATGGATACAAAAGTTGCACAAGAGGGTAAAAGCAAAGTTTGGTCAATTATATTAACGAACAGGGCTAATTTTATGGTCGTTTTCCAGAAATTTCTTTGTTGAGACTATACAACACAAAAATGTTTAAAACAGCAAAGTGGTAACTTAAATAAACCTGTATTGTATATTACATAACAAGTCACACACAATCAATAAATATGTTTTTCTGTTTTCATACATTGTTATTGCAATTAAATTTTGCTTTGTGTTGAAATATTAAACGATGACCACGGCTTACGGCAAAATTTTATAGATCAAGAAATTTGTTAACTCAAATGTATAGGACGCAGTGCCATGAAGTTAATATATTAAAAATCAAGACGTTAGGAATATCACAATACGAAATACCAAGTCAATGGATAATTATTGAACTCATTTACAATGTTAAAAAACCATTATGTACTAATAAAATAGCTAACCTTTCAATTTTATGCTTTTGAAAATGTATGTAGGTAAGTGAAGTGATTGACAGGCAGGAGTTGTAATGAACGTACGTATGAATGAATGTAAGTAATTCCTATTGAATGAGCGGAACGAATGAACGTGAACGATCGACTGTGATGTAGGAATCATGGAATTAATAAGTTAGTACTAGTTGTACGTAGTACCCCAAAAGCATACAATCACTTTAGTACCTATTAATTCCATGGTAGGAATAAATAAATGAGAGGTTTTTTTTTCTGACAGCTCATTAAAAAACAAAACGGTACAAAAATGGTACAAAAGGCTTCGATATATTATGGCGCTTTACAAAAGGCGAAGTCTCCTCTGTCATTAAGCCATTTATGACAAACGCCTTTTTCCACATTACGTTTTTTAAAGTAAAATAAATTAATTGTCGTCTGTATCAGAAATTTCACTTATAAACATAAAGTAACTTTTATAGGTTGAGATAGAGATATCAGCTAAAACGGAGCTCTAGCGCCATCTAGAACTCGGTGACGGAAACTTTTACTAGAACCAATCGGGAATTTGTATATTATCATGATTATATGAAATATGTATATATCAGAAAATCGTTATCACGATCAAAATTCCAATAAACATGCAACGGTCGAATTGCAGCGTTGTTTCCGAAATCCAGTAGAATTGCCGGGTCAGAAACAAAAAAGGGAGCGTCAGAGTCCAAATGGTGGCCGGGTTGTGGGTAAAAGGAATCCAAGAAAAAAGCGATAAAAACAACATTCGAAAACGGGTGTGCAGTAACGAACACAGGTAACGAATGAAAGATAGATTTTATGAGTCAGTTAGGTGATTGATTGAATGAACCGAAGAATGAAAAGTAGGATGAAAGAGACATTGTCTATGGCATTTTTCTAATTTTATAAATTATAAACAGCGCCATCTATATCTTAGTGATACTAACGAAATTTAGTGAAAACCCCGTGCTTATAAATAACCATGGTAGAGTGCGGTCGTTGCGGGAATGCGTTTCTGACGGCTCCTTGTGTCCACTGAATAAAGTTGTATGGCATCTAGTACCTACTTCAATAGTCATGTGTTATATATAAAACAAGAAGTCCGAGTTAATAATGAACCTAATATAAAAATCGAATCGTATTATATTGATTCTCCGATGCCAAAATAAAAAGATATCGTTACTCTGGTAATCAGGGCGTACTTATTTATTTTGCTTATTTATTAGCCATTTTGACGCCCGTCTTATTGATAATTGAAGTGAAATTACTAGTTAAGTTGCCTGGAAGTCATTCTAAATTGTCATACCTTTTTAAAATATTTTGAAATTAAATGGCGACAAAGGGTATTAGGGGTAGTTTAGATTTGAAATGTAATTATTACTTAAAATAAGAATATGATGATTTTAAATACTTTAAAATCATAGTTGTAAGCT
This sequence comes from Stenoptilia bipunctidactyla, assembly GCA_944452665.1. Lineage (NCBI taxonomy): Eukaryota > Metazoa > Arthropoda > Insecta > Lepidoptera > Pterophoridae > Stenoptilia > Stenoptilia bipunctidactyla. The sequence continues at coordinate 14,366,226 of OX101721.1, read as the reverse complement.
GTATACGTAATTTGTTAAACTTAACACTATGTAAATTATATAGCTAGATCTAGCATCTTAATTAATTGTATAACTTAAACTTAAAATTCATACAATACTTCATTAATTGTACTTAGGTAGCCTTATGTAATTCAAATTACTAAGAATTATCCTACGTAACTAATTTGTATTTGCTTATAGCAGATAGTGTATATTACCTAGTAATTTATAGTCATACCTTATGTACTTTAACTTGAATTTGTCTTCCGTAACAATAAATATAGTTATCTACGTTTGTAATTAAGAACTAGGTAGTTAAAAATATCTTGTAATATCTTCCTCGAATTAATAGTTTATTTATAGAATAGGAAATCTAATTACATATACTTAGAACCATTCTAACTAGAATAGAGAACAGGATTATTATTAGAATTACAGTCTATTTCCTTTATAGTAAATAAAAATTTATAGCAATAAGTCTTAATGTAATTTGTTCAATATTTGTCAAATAAGAAAAGAGACAGGGATAGCAGAGGGAGTCAAGAGTGTCATCATTTGCGCTCGATAGGTTCATGCTAGTTTGTCTTCCATATAAATACCAAAATTCTATTACTACTAGCGCTACGCGCCGGGCACTACTGGAACTTTTTGTATTTTTTTCTGCGTTCGATATCGATATATCTATAGTACCAGGCAGCGTATTTATAGTATAGTATTCAACCAATCAAATTTTTGCACTCGTTGCATTTGCTTATTTTTCTGTGTGTTTTTTGTCGCTGAATTCTTTTGTTAGTGTTTTCTACAAAGTACGTTGAGTGGAGTGAATCCTCGCGTTTTTACGATCTCAAATCAAAGATTTTACTTTTGTGAAGTGATATTTTTACATAGGATGCTGACTTTCTAGTGAGATAGTGAGTTAAGAAAAGGAATTGCATTGATTTTGAATGACTGGTGCAAGGAGTTGAAAAATTTGTGTGGCAAAAGCATTGAGTTTGATGAAAATAACCCGAAGAAATCTATGGCCTATAATTATTATATCAAACACAAATAATTAAGAAAAAATAAATAATTGTCTGAGATGCATATTTTTTTATTACTCCCAACTCGCATAGTATCCTGCTTTGTGCAGTTTATTTCAACTTATTAGTATTGCGCAGTGCACAATAGTAATAACTGGTACTACGAATTTCTGAAAATTTGAAAGTGGCGGTACGGCTGGGTTGCATTCTAGAGTTGTTTTGGTCAAAAAGGTTCCTAGTGTGGATACTGTATGGCGCTAAAGTGCAAAAACCGCGAGACGGTCATCTATACTTTAGTACTTATATTCATCTATGGATAGGTTGAAACGCGCGCAGTTCCTAGCTCGTGCGCCGGCACTAGTTGCGCCGTTACAAAATCATATAAGTAGCCGGCACCAATTTTAGTATGGCACTCCGATCTCCCGAAGCAACTAGAAAGTCTGAAAAATCAAGAAAATGTTTTAATTTGAATATCCAGAAAAAGTTCTGAAAAAAGAAGCTAGATAGAACCGACCTGTATAGAAGCACCTACATTCCTGCCGTGAACCGTTTCTTTTTACTATTTTCAGAAGCAGAAAACATTATCGAAGAGACAGATGATGATGAAAACAAGAGCAGTGAAGTGTCGGATAGTGATGAGGAAAATGCTCTGATACATGTTGGCGATAACGATGAGTTTGCGATATTAAGATGTTTTTATGACTTCATGGTAACGGAAGTATGTTGGTAGCACTGTTAAAGAGGGCGCTAAATGAATGACTGATATTCGATTGCAGCGCCATAGGATATATCTTGAAGTAGGATGATGGCAAGTGACACAGATACGGTTAGGACGGCTAGGTGCGCAGACGTATCTCGGACTGACGGTCGATAGTAGCTCGGTATTAATTGAGTTGGCATTGTAACTGTAAAGTAACTGACGGAACGGACTCGCGAATTAAGATTTTGTTGTAATTAAGCCAGGGTTATACCCAAGCCCACAGACTCGGTACTAAGTAACTGTCCAGTGATTAATTCTATCGTGTTTTGTGAGTAACGCTTCTTTTCTTTTTTGTTTGTTTGCCGACATCAGAAGTGGGATAAGCCTAAATCCTAATATTAATTAGTGTGTCGAATTATTTTTGCGAATAGTCTTCTCGGATCTGCCCAAGCTTAACTTTCGTTTGTGATTAGAGTGAGTTGTGGTAACCTCCGACATACAATCATAGATCTGTTGAAATAAGGCAGTATATTTCCTAAGAATACAGGTGTATAACTGAAACTTATCAGATGCTGCCTAAGTCTAAAGGAGCTATCTGACGGAAGGATCTGTGGTTGTGTGATTATCATACAATCATAGATCTGTTGAAATAAGGCAGTATATTTCCTAAGAATAAAGGTGTATAACTGAAACTTATCGGATGCTGCCGAAGTCTAAAGGAGCTATCTGACGGAAGGATCTGTGGTTGTGTGATTATGGAGAGAACTATAATTAATCCCTGTCTAAGTCTAAAGAAGTGATTAATTATGGAAACAGTTTTAGAGTGAGAGAGTTAGTGATTAGAGTAAATTCACGTGCCTAAGATAGTTCATCATTTTTGTTAGTTTTGTATAGCTTGCACAGATGTGACCAGGTAAAATTGTTTTGAAATAACGTACGGTTTGTCGAGACGTATCAAATGGTTTTTCGTAACTTTAGTTGATATAGATGAAGTTCAATTTAAGGCGAAAGATAATATTCAAAAGTTTTGATATTGCGTTTTAAGTACTTAATGATGATGAAAGTAAATTTAACGTTGAAGTTGTAGATTTTCTGTCTGATTATCGTGTATCCGTGACTCGGTAGAAATCGCTTTGTATCTTGCCAATCTTAGATTATTTTGCTGCGATTCTTAGGAGACAGGTTTTCTTATGTTTTAGTAACAGTAAACTTGTTATTATTTTGGCAATTGAAACGTAATATTACGATAGTGTGTGTTTAATGAATCACGGAGATAGGTAATAACGTCGAGATTGAAAAGATTGAAAATTGAAAATGCGTTGAACTTATTGCGATTGACAAAAGAGCTGGATTTTACTGTCGAACTGTTTGCAGTTGTCGAACAATTTTAATACTTTGTTGTTGTGAATTATAAAGTACAATGCGTTGACGTTAACCGATTCCTACTGAGTTTCTTGCTGGTTCTTCTCAGTAGATGGATCTTCCGAACCAGTGGTAGCTTTGCGTAAATTATAAAATCTTAATTTCGAATTTTGAAGGAAATATTAAATTGAAGTTTTAAAGAAAGTTGTGTTGTCAAATGGGAAACAAAAGCAAATGTTAAAGAAGCGAAGGAAAAATCTTGGTACGTTTAAGTGTAGCGAAAAGCTCTTTAAATGCAAGTTATCCTGGCAAGAACGGTGTGGGAAAAACCCGGGCTCTTAAGTGAAGCATAGTCCCTTTAAGTGCGGGTGACATTTGCGGGTGACATTTGCTGATGTTTCTCAGGACATTCGATTAGAGCATTTTTGTATACTTTTGAGAATTAGCTTGACTTCATTGTCAGGAGTGGCCAAGCCGCCACTTTGGTATGATTGTTTCAGATTAACACACGAGGACGTGTGTCATCGCAGGATGGCCGTGTTGGCGATAACGATGAGTTTGCGATATTAAGATGTTTTTATGACTTCATGGTAACGGAAGTATGTTGGTAGCACTGTTAAAGAGGGCGCTAAATGAATGACTGATATTCGATTGCAGCGCCATAGGATATATCTTGAAGTAGGATGATGGCAAGTGACACAGATACGGTTAGGACGGCTAGGTGCGCAGACGTATCTCGGACTGACGGTCGATAGTAGCTCGGTATTAATTGAGTTGGCATTGTAACTGTAAAGTAACTGACGGAACGGACTCGCGAATTAAGATTTTGTTGTAATTAAGCCAGGGTTATACCCAAGCCCACAGACTCGGTACTAAGTAACTGTCCAGTGATTAATTCTATCGTGTTTTGTGAGTAACGCTTCTTTTCTTTTTTGTTTGTTTGCCGACATACATTACAGGCCGTCATAACCACTTTTTGTACAGTATTTCTGATTCAAAACCAATTGAAAATAATTATTTATTTGTTTTTTCAAAAACTTGGCAAAATATAATTGCGTAAAACCACAGAATAAGTAGTAGTACTGGTACAGAAGAATTACTCCGCAAGAAGATCTAAATAAATTAGAGTCTTGCTACGACGCGATACGGTGGAATTCAGCTCGCACAGCATTACATACCTGCAAATTTATATACCTAGAAGTTTTGTCTCCTTCTATCGCATGCCTCTTATATTTTCTCACGCTGTTAGGGTTGCTGCCTAGTGAAGAATAATTAATCTCCTTATTTGTAATTAAGTATCTACCGATGTAGGTATTACTGTTATTCTACCTTTGTAAAAAATATTATTTCAACTTACCTAAAGTACAAAATGAAAAAAAAAAGATCCGACGAATAATTAGTAATACTATCTATGTTTTGTTTACTAAATTTAACATAATCAAATCTAAACATAATCTAATTAAATTTGTTTCGTTTTATGTCCATTTTTAAATACTATTTACGTTACGACCTCGATCATTGAATTACTGTGAGTGCTATTAGGTAGGTAGGTATCTACAACGTCCCGACGACGGGCGCGCGCGTGACACATGACCCATTCGAAATACGCCGGCGGAGCGCTTCGCTGTAGGTAAATAACGAATGTACCGCGCGGAGTGAGCCAGGTCTGGTAAAACAAAGTTACGAATAAAACAGTAATTTGTGTAGGTGCTTATTTTTGTAAACCTAAAATGGAAACAATAGATGACAAAGAGTATTACAAGTTATTTTTAAGATTGATCATTGTGGATTGTCAATCATTACTGCGTAGGAGCGCCATATTTCTGTATGTGTCACTATTAAAAAGCAAAGAGGCTGCTATTAATCGTATTAATTATTAATCGATAAAATAGCGCAATTTCATTTTGTTATTCATTTTGCGTTATCGTTAAAAAATAACAACATAAAAATTACAAATACGTTTTTAAGTGGCGCCATCTATAAGTAAAGTACAAACATACTCAGTGTGTTCCGTTCAAGACACCTTCTAATCATCGTATGTAACTTCTTTATCAGTGCATATTCTATATTTTGGCAAATAATTCAATGCAGTAAATTGACAGATCGAAATGTAAAATACAAAAATAATGATAAAAAACTTCGTAGTGTAAGCACTGAATCAGAATGATTGAAAATGCACGAAATTTTTGTCATTTGTTTCGCATAAAATTTTAGAGAAATTTATAAATAATTGATTTGAGTTCTGTACTTTATCTTAAAAGTACCTAACTTTAATGAAAATAATTAATTACCAAACATACCTTTGCTTTAAAATAGTTTAATTAGAAGTGAAATCAACTTAATAAATTCTTTATTTTCAAACTCGTTTTATCATTAAAATAAAATTTCAAGAATAGTTTTGCTTTGCTAAAAGCACCATAAAAAAGAAATATCTCGTCAGCCACTATTTTTTTTCCTTACATTACGATATTATTATTTAGTAAATAATTACCTACATTCATTCACTTAAATCACATCACTATTTTTTTTTCTTCCCTGAAGTGGGCACACTGGAACTGTCAATTTACTGCATTGAATTATTTGCCAGAGTATACGTTCGTTTCGCGCTGTGATTATTTTCCTTTCGTTTCTCTGGACATATCGTAGATATTTCACATCTTTTAACAAGACATTAAAATATTATTAAAATATCTGCCCAGCATGCAATCAAGAAAGTAATGGGGAGTTTTCTGACAGCTCATTGAAAAAACAAAACTGTACAAAATTGGTACAAGAGGCTTCGATAGATGGCGCTTTACAAAAGGCGAAGGCGAAGAATTTATTCCACACTGCGTTTTTAGAAGTAAAATAAATTAATTGATGTTTGTATCAGAAATTGAACGTATAAATAACCATAGATATAGATGATACCACTTACCTACATTATAGTTTAAAGACTTAACGACTTCGGCTTTTTAAAAGTGCCATCTATAGAGGTTTTTTGAACTAATTTTTATGAGCTGTCAGAAAACTCCCCATTGTGTTTGAAGAAGAAGAATTTTAACAATATGATAAGGTTCGTGACCACTTTGGCGATGGGGTATGCCTCAGACGCCAGTGGTTGCAGGTTTGATACCCGCATGGGCCAAGAAAAAAGATGTTCCGTGTCTGGGTGTATGTCTATTTATGTATTTATATTCTAGGTTCCCCCCTAGTTCGCAACATAGTATTCCATATTACAAGCTATGCTTACTTTGGCACCATGTAGTTGGTGTAATTGTCTGGGGATTTTATTTCATTTTTATTGTTTTATTGTATAATAAATTTTTCCATGCAATCCTTAAACTTATTTTTAACCGATAACCACTTATCTGTCTACAAATATATTTATTTCTTGTTATTGTTGCTTTATTAGTTTAAGAATATAAATATTATCAATACAATACTTAACTGTACGTTTGGTGGCCGCAGATGTACGAAAAGTGGTTTGGACCCTTTATGTAAAAAGTAATGTACATTACAATAAAACATAAATATATTGTATTAATCATTTTTACTATTGCTTAAGTAATTCACGAATCAATTCCTACTCGCGCGCCCTTACCAGCTACCCCCTCGCCTGGCAAGGTCTTGTGCTATTCAAAACCACCTGGCAATGTACATATTTATTCTAATCATGGTAGCTTGTAATAGACAGGAGATGTCCATTTATTCTATATAATTGTTTACTGTAGGATATATGGGGCAAACGTGCGATGAATTTACGGACATATCTTTATTTATTTCTAACAAGCGTACATTTGACATGAGTGAAAGACTCGAAGTCAAATTCTTCCTTTCCTTTTTTTGGTTTGATTTTCTTTTTACGCTATGTTGTCAGCTTGGTGAAATGCAGTCGCCATTTTACTTAGACGCGTTTGCGTCAGTGTGTTTTGTTTAAAAGTGCAATATATTCGGGATTTTTTAGAGATTTGACTATGAAATGCTTTAATAAATATCAATTTTATAAGTTTGATTTTAATTATCGTGTTCAATATGCATAAGTGTTCGATTTTAGGTTGTGGCGCTAAAAAGTCGCAAAACATAAGTTTACACCAGTAAATTATCTCAAATTCTTTTGTTTTGTAATTATTTGCGTATAACATCATCTGGTTTACTGTAACAAGTACCTATGAGCGATAATAATTGAGTAATAGTGAATGTTTAGAAGGTTTTAAATTTATAACCTTGCCTTGCTTCCTAGTTACCAAGTGTAAACATAGTGATGGGCATCCGTAAACCGTCTTTTTTATCGATATTTTTCAGTTTTCCCACTAATTTAAATATGCGGCGAAGGTGGATAAACGCAATTGGATTAGAAAATATAAGCCCACGTCATAGGAAGAATCTGTTTATATGTTCATTACATTTTGAGGATGATAACATCAATAGAACACTTGGAGTCATCAGGCTAAAAGATGATGCAGTGCCCTCACTTTACTTATCAGTAAGTGTTTTGTAAAGAATTGTTACTTTGTACCTCTTTGAATTTTTTTAAATATTGTTAAAATTACATAGTCATCGAAGGATATCACTTTTGCATGATGATAATTAAAAGAAAATTTAATTTTTGGAGAATTGCTATTTATTAATACAAACTTTGTTTTCATTTTCAGTCTCCAACTATTACTACTGTTTGGAGCGTTGCTTCACAGGAAAGAATCCCACGCTACATCCGTGCGTGCCATAGAAGCAGCTACGGGAATTCCCAAAAGCACTGCACATTTAATTTTAAAACGCCAAGGGTTTCATCCATATCACTACAGGCGTGTACTAACATTATTAGCAAGAGACTATCCACTGCGTGTTGCATTTTGCCGTCAGATGCTCCAAAAACACAGAGAAGATCCGGAATTCCTGGATAAGATTTTATGGTTCGACGAGACTACCTGTAAGAAGGATGGCTATTTGAATTTACATAATTTGCATAGTTGGAGCATAGAAAATCCTCACCTGATGAGGGAAGATAAATCCCAATACCAGTTTAAAGTCAACCTGTGGACGGGCATATTAAACGGGAAAGTAATTGGTCTATTTGAAATCAATGGAAACTTAGATGGCAATAGATATTAAACTTTTTTACGGCATGAATTACCTGAATTATTAGAAGATACGCCACTAAGGGATTTACAAAACATGTGGTTCCAAAACGATGGCTGTCCAGCTCACTATGCCCGTCCTGTTCGAGAATAGCTTGACCAAAATTACCCAGAGCGTTGGATTGGGAGACTTGGCCCTATCTTATGGCCACCCCGTTGACCTGACCTAAATCCCCTGGATTTCTTTTATTGGGGTTGTCTCAAGGACAAGGTGTATTCCCAACCTATTGAGACACTAAATGAACTCCGCGAAAGTATTCAGGAAGCTGCAAACAAAATAAATAATAAAAGACACGCGCGACGCATAAAACGATCATTTTTAAGGCGATGTCGAGCCTGTATGTGTTAGTGGTGGCAAGCAATTTGAACATTTATTATAATGTATTTTTGTGTAATAAAAATGTAAAAATACAAGTAATATTATTTTATTTAAATTTAAAACATCTGATGTAAGCACTAATTTGCGGCCATAGCTGAATAGGTACCTAAGTAGACTAGATAATCCACGACCCAAAAATCGAGACTGCTATCGCGTATCATATCATACCTCTTTTAAGTATTCTTTTTTTAATCTTTTACTATCTCTCTCTAACGACCAGTAACCCCGGTCTATCTCACTCTTAACTACTTACGCAGGGGTACCTTTTAAATTCTGAGAACAGTAACAAAAACCCTTTTCTTAATTCATGTCAAATGGCACCGAGCAGGTAAATGTAAATTATGTCACCACTTGAAAATAGTATAGTACATTTTTAACTCCAATATTCCTTTATGTTTTATACCATTTTATAATTGGGAAAAGTGGCGCTAATTTTTAAAAAAATCTGCCGCAGTAGGTTTCATACATTTTTTTTACACCACAGTGAGCGAAAGTGAGTGGAAATGAAACAGCTTTCAAATTTTTTTTGATTAACTGTAGTAAAAAAACTATTAGTTTTCTGGAACTTTTAAAGGTTTTAAAGGAAAGCTATACTACTCAGGCTTACGATAACAAAAAAAAAACTATAAAATTCAAAAAAATGTACACATAGGAAAAAAGGAAGATTTTTTTTTTTTCGAGTTGTTATGACTAGGTACCTGGTGCCAGCTTATCGTTGAATTTTTGGACACGTTGTATGTACACAATGACTACGAAAACTTTATCGATATCGACATGTAATTTTAATTAGGGCTCAACTCTTCAGCAGCCATTTTTTAGCAACTGTCAAGTGTTTCATGGTTTTCATTCTAAGGGCATCTCCTGTCTATTACTACCTACCATGATTCTAATACATTTGAAAAATGAGAAAATTTATTTTACCTTGTCAACTATGCACTTTCCAACTCGCCTGGCATCACTGACCTCTATATTTACCACTGGACTGGCGGCTGTCAAAGTGCTTTTGTGCCCGTTTGATAATCGCCATTTTGGCGCTGTCGGACGTAGCGAGTGTCCGTGGTACTAAAACTAGTCGCTTACAATATACACATGTCCTCATTCTTGATAACTTTTATATAATGCTTATAACAATAACAACATAAAATTTGAATTAATATTTAAAAAATATAAAATCACTTAACAATAAGCAAGCACTTCTCTGGCGGCCACTTGCAATATACGTCAAAATTAGTTCTGTGGACACTCGCTACTCGCTAGTGGCGCTTCAAATAGGCACAAAAAAATAGCTGTCAAACTTACGGAACAGCCAGTCCAGTGGTAAATATAGAGGTCAGTGCCTGGCATATAGTTGAGCTCTTGGTAATCGCCTGTCATTTTTTTCCAAGATTAACAATAAATTAACTACCTACATCCTATAAAAATTTTAGCCTTACAGAAACAAGTAATTTTTTGTATTTATTTTACAGTTTAAGCGGTAAAGGGACTGATGACGACTGCCAGGTGATAGTTATTGCTCTTAGCATGCTATAAATCATAGTTTTTACAGAAGTGGAATTAAAAGCGGTGCAATGAGACAATTATTCTTTATTCTAGGCTATTTGCAGATGAATGTAAGTTTTACGTTCCCAACTGACGATCAAACGAAGGGAGGAATCCATGAGGTTCCGGCAATTTTATACAATCTCTAAAGGTAGTCAAATACTATTTACAACAATTTGTTATAATTTAAAAGACCATACCAATGACTTTCATGGTCTATCTTGTCTGTGATTTATCTATCTTATCTAATGACTAGCTGTTGCCAGCGGCTCCGCTCGCGGTTTTAAAATATTTACGATCATTACATAAACTTATGTAAGTATTTAATTATGGTTTGCCCGAGTTCAAGTATTTTAATAATTCGTAACATTTACGCAGAGCGAGACGCAGCTTGATGTTCTCGAACAGAATCAAGTCTTACCTAACGTTTTTCATTAGATTCTTGGGACCTAATGATCCTCGATCTTTTAGCTGCTCTTGAATATTGTGAAATATTTGACTTTCTTCTAGGTATGGTTATTTTTTTTAAAAGAAATACGACAGATTAATTTTTATTTTTGCAATTGAAATCTAATTGACTGCTCCCCTGCGTTACCGGGTAGGCTACTATGTCACGAAGATCAGTGAAAAAAAAATACTCAAAACTTCATAAGCCCGAAGGCATCTTATGTACATGAATGGGAGTTTTAGCTAGTTAAACAAAGCTGATGATGAAAGAGATGATATTGAGCTTTAAGTATTACCGCCTTCACCACGTGGAGGTACTCCCAGCTTATGTTATTATGATTTTAGAAATGTTTTTTTTGGAAATACTTTATATTCTAATAATGTTTTTAAGTTTTTTTTTTTGGCATTTAAAATGCTCAATTATTCTTAAATAAATGAAAAATGTGATAAATAAAAATTACCCGACCAGGATTCGAACCTGCGACCTCTCGTTTGCCGGACGAGTGCTCTTCCAACTGAGCTACCGGGGCCTAGCGCTATGCCTCGAAATTACTTACCACATTTTTGTTTTTACGTTATATTGCTAACGTAGCTCCATCTAATGGTATAAGCTTTGCGGCTAAGACCACCCGAGATCAATTTCTTTACAGAAATTGTGAATCCCAGTTAAAGTGAAGCATTGCAATGTTTTAATAATGTTTTTAATTTTTTATTTTTTTGGCATTTAAAATGCTCAATTATTCTTAAATAAATGAAAAATGTGATAAATAAAAAAAATCATTTATTTACTTTATATTCATTATAATTAAGTTTCATTGTCATCCGATCAGTGATTTCTGTTTGTAGCGTGTTCAAAAAGACTTTTTTTATTTCTTACACTCAGGAGTATTTTTGTTTGGGAAACTATTCAATATACGGACACTTCTTATTACTCTTTTGTTGTGATTGGGAGTGTGTACGATGATAGCCACGGACGGAAAATGTAAATTCTTGATTTGTTGATATTTTCATTTAAAAGGTAATTTAAATATTTAATAAAAAGTTATTCGGAATTACAAAAACATATTTTTATTTACTCATACTATGTATTATGTAGGTATGTAGGTATTTCATTTACCAAATGTTGAGGACTGTAATAAACTAATGCACAAACATACATGCAAACTAAGTATTATCACCACGGTCAACACTGTTGAATAAATTATGAGGAACTTAAAATTCGATAAACTCTCAATTTTTGCATAATTCTTTCCACGTGGGTTCCTACTCGAGCTATCTCATAATTTTGTTGGGTTTCATAATAATCACTTATTAAGAATTGGCATATTTTCCATAAAAATTAAGGTAAGGATAGGTAAATTTGAATGAAATAAATTTGACAGTCCCCAGTCCCCATCCCCACCCCCACCACACCACCAACTTTGCACATGGTGAAGGGTTTAGATTTATTGTTATTTGTAGGACACATTACAATTCGGAATAAATTAATAAGGTAATATAACCTCACCGAATCGAAACCATATCGAGTTTCAATATGGGATATCGCCATCTATCGTTAGGACTGAATTTGATTTGCATACAGACAAACTTACAAACAAACATACAAACAGACCAAATTTTTTTATCAGAAGAGAGAATATTAAATGTTCAGACACGTTTTTATTACTCTTTTAATATAATGTAAAGATGGAGTAAGGGATAGTGCCATTGGCATTTGCCTTGCCATCTTAATGCTAATAAATTTATTCGATTGCTTTCTGTTTCAACAACTCAATAAGGTATCATATACTTTCACCATAATGAAACCATATCGAGTTTTAATGAGGAATATCGCCATCTATCGGTGAGAAGAAACACTAAATCACTATGTTGACTTCAAAAAATAATTATTAATCACTAATTTTCCAAAATCTCGATTTTTATAAGTCAGCCACAGATGTCAGCAGAATAGAACAACAAACAGACAGACACAAAAAGACATTTTTTTTCTTTCAGATTCTTATTTTTTTTTCATTTCTTAATAACCTTACATATTTTTTTTGTAAAAATATTTCATTTTCACACGTTATTGTTTACTGTTTTATATATACATATGTATGTAAAGATAGATGTATGGTAAAGATTGATACATTATAAAAAAATATAATAAAAAAAATTACGCGAGCAGGATCGAACCCACGACCTTAGACTCATGCTCGGTCTACGCGCAACTGAGCCATGAGTACTTCTGATCTGTATGCGCAACATCTCCACCATATTCTAGTAAGTTTTAGGCATAACTTTTAAAAATCTAGTACAATTTTTTTAGATCCTACATTTTTTTATGTCTGCAGAATCTGCTCATCATCCTGGACAACTTTTGTCAAGGCATCATACATATCTATATTTCTTACGGTTTTGATGATCCCTTAAGGGTTCTGCATCAGGTGTTCCAGTAACCGAAATAAAATATACCCTATATGTTGCCCCGGCTTCACAGCTATACATCAAAAAAAGTTTCATTCAAATCCGTTCAGCGGTTCCAGAGATTAGCGTGTGCAAACAGACAAACTTACAAACAAACAGACAAATTTTTTTTTTCAGATTCTTACTCTTTTTTTATTTCTTTATAACCCTAGATATTTTTTTTTGTAAAAATATTAAATGTACAGAAACGTTTTTTTACTGTTTTATTATATGCATTGATTACTAATAATCAAATATTAAAGTATTCGAATGGTATGAAATAAATTAGTAGTCGGTTTGCACATTGTTATGTTGGTAACATAGTATACAAATCTCTAACCTCACAGGAAGACCGTTACTTGCAGGGTTCACTAGCTCACCAGCTAATAAGACTTAACCCATTAAATGTAGGCTTTAAAATACTTGCTAATGATCCCATCTATACGCTCTGTTCCTATAGTGGGCCATGTACCAGTCACCCTGTATATTTTAATATACCTACTTATATATTCTTTTTCAGTTTATTATCGAGTGCCCATAACAAAAGTTGTGAAACTCAATTTGGGCTAGAAATGTTGCGTAAATGTCAGAAATATTCACGTATTTTATTTCTGTGTATATTTCTGTCTATTAATCTTCTATTTAATGCTTATAACACAATATGAAACTCAATTTCAACTTGATAATCTTGCGTTTATATTTGTTGACAGCAGTAGAAGGAAGGCACTGTGGCACTAGCGCTCAGATGTTGGTAGAACTAAAGCTGTCACAGCTTTGTGGGGAGTCGAGTTTTGTGTAGGAGTCACACTCGCATGTTTCTCAGTAACGAGCGAGCCGCCGATTTGAACGGTTATATGGCAGAGTATATCTCAGCGATACGCGACTGCGAATGATCATGTCAGTCGAATAAACTACTAATACTAACTTGAATATTCGACTTGAAGATTAGTAATGTACTAACGTCCTGAGTCGAATGATACTATGTACTAATATTAGCACTGAATAAGTAAGAGTACCGTTGGTACAGAAGAATTACTCCGCAAGAAGATCTTAATAAATTCGAGTCTTGCTACGACGCGTTCCGGTGGAATTCAGCTCGCACAGCATTATGTACCTGCAAATTTATATACCTAGAAGTTTTGTCTCTTTCTATCGCATGCCTCTTATCTTTTCTTACGCTGTTAGGGTTGCTGCCTAGTGAAGAATAATTAATCTCTTTATTTGTAATTAAGTATCTACCGATGTAGGTATTGCTGTTATTCTACCTTTGTAAAAAATATTATTTCAACTTACCTAAAGTACAAAATGAAAAAAAGTTACGACGAATAACTAGTAATACTACCTATGTTTTGATTACTAAATTGAACATAATCAAATCTAAACATAATCTAATCGAATATTTGTTCCTTTTTATGTCCATTTTTAAATACTATTTGCGACCTCGATCATAGAATTACTATGAGTGCTATTAGGTAGGTAGGTATCTAAAACGCGCGCGTGTGACACACAACCCATTCGAAATGCGCCGGCGGAGCGCTTCGCTGTAGGTAAATAACAGATGTACCGCGCGGAGTGAGCCAGGCCTGATATTAGTTATTACTAACGGTGTTTCGACTTCAATATGGCCGACTGACCTTGAATGAAAGCATTCGAATGAATTAGTTGAATGACTGAATGCATTAGCAGGCCTGGCTCACTCCGCGCGGTACATCCGTTATTTACCTACAGCGAAGCGCTCCGCCGGCGTATTTCGAATGGGTCGTGTATCACGCGCGCGCCCGTCGGGACGTTGTAGATACCTACCTACCGAATAGCACTCACAGTAATTCTATGATCGAGGTCGCAAATAGTATTTAAAAATGGACATAAAAAGAAACAAATAGTCAATTAGATTATGTTTAGATTTGATTATGTTCAATTTAGCAAACAAAACATAGGTAGTATTACTAATTATTCGTCGTAACTTTTTTTTCATTTTGTACTTTAGGTAAGTTGAAACAATATTTTTTACAAAGGTAGAATAACAGTAATACCTACATCGGTAGATACTTAATTACAAATAAGGAGATAAATTATTCTTCACTAGGAAGCAACCCTAACAGCGTAAGAAAAGATAAGAGGCATGCGATAGAAAGAGACAAAACTTCTAGGTATATAAATTTGCAGGTACGTAATGCTGTGCAAGCTGAATTCCACCGTATCGCGTCGTAGCAAGACTCGAATTTATTTAGATCTTCTTGCGGAGTAATTCTTCTGTACCAACTATTACTTATTCTGTGGCATTAGTAAGCAAACTATACTTATTGGCAGACTAACATTTGCCCGCGGCTTCATCCCCATAACTTCCTTACAGAGCGAGAGTTTTGAAGTAGCCTACGTTATAGATTTTAAGTGTTTTAGTTTTTTTGCAGTGCAAGTATTGAAAATGACTCAGGAGGATAAAAAAAAGTTTGATTTGCATATTTACTCGCAAATATAGATTATTGTGATACGATCATTTTGATCTCAAGGCTTTATATTCTGTGTATGCATGCACGTAATAAAAACCGCTCTTATTTTTCAAAAAATATTTAATATCTATCATGTAATATATTTTTTAAATCAATTATTTATTTCAGAAAAAATCCATATATTATAAATAGTTTAGTAAAAATGAGAATTTAATACTTATGTTAGTAGTTGAAATTCAAATTACTAACATTAGTAATTGCTCTCATTACTCACGACTAAGGCAGTCGACTACTCGACGTTAGTCGCTAACATTCCATGTCGACTCGGCGAAGTTAGTTACTAACCTCAAGGAGTCATTCGACTGAGTCGAATAACCTACCAAGTCGAATAAATCGAATGAAATCATTCACTCACAGTCGCGCACCGCTAGGCCTGCATCATAAATCTATCTTGTCTACAGCGGGAGAACGAGCGAGCGAGTGCTTTCGTCATCGTGTAGATTTTAAAAATTGTTACAGTGCTAAATTATGGACATTTTGCAGTGATTAATATTATTGGTGATGTTGGCCTCAGGCTTAATGTTATTTCGCGAACAAACTGTAAAAGAACAAAAGTTTACTGTAGTAATCCGTCAAAAATCCAGAAAGCTTCAAACGTGTTTGAAGCTTTCTGTGTCGCATTAATGGAACTATGAACCTGGACCCTTTAACGTTTAGCTTATCGCAAATCAATTATCTCGTTGTTAATCTAAGCAAAAAGAACTTCAAGCAAACAAGTCAGGAATTGTCTCAGGTAAGAAATATAACTTTTTACTGTTACTCTTTGTTAACATTGTCGCCATATTGTGAAGTTCGCTGGACCACGAGTCCATTTGGTAAGCCACTTCGAAATGAAATTAGTAATGAAAATTACTGTTATTGGTAATGTTTGTTTCATTTTAGTAAATAGTTCGTTGAGAAACATTAACTAACAATACGATTTGCAATGGCTTCGACTTTGTTATGATATTTATTTTAATAAGCATATTGCAATCAAATATCAGTTGGAATATCTTTATCCTTTTATATAACTATTGTAATTTTTGATGTTAACAGCCTTATTAGATGAGGTAATAATAGTGACCAAAAATACATATTAATCATGTTAATAATAGAAAGAAATAGAAAAATAAATGACTAAGCAAACAATAGCCTAGGAGTTAAACTTTCCATTGTGATTCAGTAATGAGTATGACATACCACTACATTTTACCTTTATAGACATAACAGATTGAAAACACAAAATTACAATGCACTGCCCTGCAATTAAAACTCAAAGAAAAAAGGATATAGGCTTTCAAATGATTTCTATCTGAGGTGTGTTTGTATAGTACAATGTTTCACCTCAATATATTAATATGATGAGTTTAAAGAGACATTTATTCTCAAAAAGATTTACTAATCAATACACTTAAATCAGAACTTGTTAACTTAATATAAAATACACAAGAATATAATACATTAGTAGATTATTACATTGAGCACAAAGTAATTTATTATTGCACCGAGTGCCTGATTTCTATTCAAACAGGCATGAGGGCATTATAAATTACTTAAGGTGAGTTGCATTATCTGCTTTTCTTTCAACTGTTACCTATAGGAATAGTAGATATAAGAAATAAACACTTAATCATTTCCAAAAATATTGTCAAGCTAATTAAAAAAGTCCCCGCCAAATCACTTTTTTAAATTTGGAACAAGTAGGATAGAAACAAATAATATGTATGTAGAAAAAAAGTAATGATATGGGCTGGCTGTATAGAGCTAATCCATTGAGATTGGCACCTTTTGGTGTGATTAAAAAATAAATGAGAAAAATGAAAAAGTAATCACAGTACATTGTGAGTATATATAGTATTTGAGCTCTTCAAAAGGTAATATTATTTTTACTATAAATATATAGTAAAAATAGGACTCAATGTGTATGAATTAGTGATTTTTTGTAAAAGAGAGGTTAGTATGTATGTCTTTTAGTAATATTTTTTCAATTAGTAGACATGTGAAGTAGAGTATTTTTGATTTATTGTCAAGAGTGGTTTCTCTACACAAAAGTTTAGTTGGCAATAGGAAATCATATTTAAATAACAGTTTGACTAATTTATTTTGAATGGTTTGAATAAGATTGAGATTGCTTTTTATAGTCATACCCCATATTTCAATTATGTACTCTTATTTCTCTCTTACCTTCATTGGGAGATGTGAACTATACCTCTAAAACCACCGTAAGTGCTGTTATTGTAATTTTTTTATTTATTTGTAGTAACCCATTTAAAATCCTATCCAGCATTAATCCTAAGTATTTTTCTTTCTGCTTTATTGGCATTAAAAGGTTACAATAAAACCAATTGTTTATTGAATTTAGGTCTTGCGCATCATGAAGTATTAGATGAATTTTGGTGCTAAAATAAAAAATACTTGTAAAGTCTGCATATTATGCTACATCACCTTTAAGATTTATGCTTTTTATATTGTTGATGTATATGGGAAATAACAAAGGATCTAATATTGAACCTTGTGGAATACCACTAGTTATTGGTGAAGGAGAACTTAGGTAAAGGGATATTTTAACTACTTGGGAGGGCCAAAATGAATAAATATGTTCACATACTAAAACTAAATATTAATTTTGTTGGTCTAAATGTAAATAGACAAAAAAGAAATTCCTTATGTTTTAACTGGTGCATTACTTTATTCCCATTCCTAAGAAATGTGTGAAACTAAGAGTGGAAAGATAAATGTTTTGTCATTGTGGTAATAGTCGATATAAATTTACTTATTCTATGATATGATTCTAACTATATTTTGAAATGCCAGTTGAGATGTATACAAAATATAAGTACCTAAAAAAATATAAGTACAATAAAATAAAAAAATATGTAATAACTTCAACCCATTCTCAAAAGTTCCATAGTCACTCTAAGAGCAGTGACTATGGAATCATTAAGTTTTCCTTTGCTGTTTGGCAAATTTAAATACAATTTCATAAAGTATTATAATAAACAAGGTGTATTTATGAGTATACAAGGTGTTCCTTACTAAAAAATAATACTTTTTGCAGAAGAATATGTGTTTCAAAAGTGCATACTTTCCAAGATATCATCAATCTTAATATAACCCCTCACAAGTTGGATGCCGTACCATGGCAAGAAAAAACAACCACTGTTAAGTGCTACTTGTCGTGGCACAGCAAGGTGTGTCAGTTGTGCTACAAAACTATGTTTAACTTACAAAATACAGAGCCTATCTCTCTTTGATGCATTAGAAATCGCCTAGGAAGAAACAGCCTAGCTAGCTATATTGCCTTGACGTTGTAGCTTACTAAAATATATATAACTTAAAAGTTTATATAAACGTGTCTGAAAGGTGTGTAGTGCAGTCTAACTTTTGAGTGTCTATTTAGTGGGTTTAGCAATAGATATTCTCATTTTAAAATTGACCTTTTCTATCTTATTTATTTATAATATTATCTATATAGGATAGCATATAAGCTTAATATTTAACAGTAGAGAAGTATGCAAAGATAAAGATGTTTTTTTAAAACCAAGATTGTTTTATCCAGTTAATTTTTTTAACAAAAATCATAAACAGCCAATTAATAATTTTATCTAGTTTCTAAAAATATATAATGTTTATGCTTTCATAAAAAGATTCCAGACAATTATAGAAAAACTGTCAATAGATAAGATTTCTGCATAAACAATTTTGAGGGCTGACATGCAAAGGTGGTCAGTCGTGTTTTAAGCCCGACAGGAGAGGATAATAAGTTTATCAATTATCACCCTTGTTAAATCTCTTTAACATTCATTCAATAGACGTGTGTCACTGAAGCCATACAATAAACAACAAAAACATTCTGCATACAATGTACAACACAAAACGTAAAGTGATAATAAAAGGGATAGAAAATGCCATGTTGTCATATTTCGCATATTGGTGTTTTACATAGGATGTTTTGACTTAATTGAATTATTTTGTATGAAAACTAAAAACAAAAAAATATATATTCACATGTTATTTGATACCATTACATGGTCCCATTAATACCTATGTGTATACTGATACTGAAATACTGAAATTTTTATTCATTGATTAGACTATAGATATAGTAATTATAAAAACTAAAGTTTTAAGTTGAAATTTGCATTAAATCTGATATTGATATCTATCATTGATTGGGCTTACAGTTTAAAATTTACTATTCAGTAACATACTTGTAATTTGTTATTTATTAATGAAGTATAATTTGGTTTAATGTTCACTTTGAAATGAAGATTGAATTTAATTTTACTTGCGTTATAAATATGGTTATTATAACATATTTATTATTATTATATTCATAAATATTGATACTATAATTGATCAAATCAAAGTATTGCAGTTATTGTGATTGTATACTGTGCTAAAAGCTGTTATTATTTGGCGGCACTGTAGTATTTTACAGCCAAGTTTCTATCAAAAATAGAAATGATGCAAGAACAATTATTATAATATATCTAGCTGATATGCTTTTTGAAATGCCACAGCGAGTTTTTTTATACCATTGTTTGTTAATAATGTTTCCTATATTTTTATTCTCTTGAGTGATTCCAAAGAAAATTCTTGATTCCCGCTATTCTCTAGAGCAGCTTCCAGTTACCTGATTTTGATATCAGATGGGTATAATCTAGTAAAATTTCAATGTTGGATTTTATTTATATTATTATTATAGTATAATTTATGCCCTGCGGATGTAAATAATTTATTTTTATGATTTTGTGTCTTAACTGCTGCTTAAGTAGTATCCAAGTATTTTATTACATGTCAATCACATGTTTATTTTCAATAAGTTTTTGTATAAAAAAAAAATGCATTTCATATGAAAAACCCATTTTGAAATGATTACTTAACCTATTACATTAAAATATTGCTTCTGTTATTGCTAAATATTTTATCATACAGTAGAACTCTTATCATTACAGTTTTATGTCTAAGAAGATATTACTTATTTTTTAATAATCATTATTTATTAAGCAATTCAAAGTTGTTAAGTACTTTTTGTCATAAAATGTGTTCATGTGAGCCATCTAAAATTATGCAATTTTTGTGATGAGCCACTCCTATCCCCAATACAGAGAGGCTAACCTCCATGCCTTTACTAGCTAATTATACCTCTTTAAAGAAATATATGGTAGGTTATTGTACTAATATAATTATAATTGATATATGCACATTGTAATTGTTGGACATATATTCATCTCTTAGCCCTAAAATCAGTTGGCTCATGTTATATCTACTTGAATATACATATATTTGATACATAGTAAATACTTATAATACTTTTCTTTTTCATGAATGCAATACTTTTCTGTTTACTATTTTTCACATATAAAACAAATACTTACATGCAAAGTAAACTAACATGTTTATGACCACAACCACTGTCATCTGAAGTAAAACTAAAGTATAGTTACAATGCATAAGTGTAGGATGTTTCATATCATATTTAACAGACTTCAAAATAAGGAGGTTCTCAGTTTGACCTGTAAGTATGTATGTATGTTTGTCCGCGACTATCTCGCGTTTGGCTGAACCGATTTGGATGCGGTTTTCAGAAAAGGATTTGTCACGTGTAGGACAAGGTTTTAGTATATTAACCGATTTCATAAAAAGAAGATTTTCAATTCGTCTCTATATTTTGTATCAGAGATGAGCCGAATGTTCGGCCGAACATTCATATTTCGTACAACATTTATATTCAGCCGAATGTTTGATTGATTTGCCGAAAAATTACCGAATACTAGCAGTTTCCCGCAGAGATATTTACCTGCATAACATCTGATTAAAAGTAGCCAACTTACAAAGAGGAGTTTAACCTGTATGTTACGAGGGTGGGTCAAAAAGTTCGCGGAATGGGGAGTATGGAGGGGGAAAAGGTCACTTTTTTTTACCTGCACTAGTTGTGCCACTCATTAAGGGTATAAATATATTTTTTTATTAAAAACAGGTCATTATTCACTGAGATACACGTCAATCAACAAGTCAATCCGGAAGAAAATTTAAAACATGGAAAAAATTGAATTTCGTGCAGTCATAAAGTTCCTTACCAAGCAAGGAAAACCTCCTCAAACCATTTGGAATGAGATGTTTTCTGTTTATGGGGATGCTTGTCCTGGTAAAACCATGATTTACAAGTGGCACAACCTCTTCAAGCAAGGCAGGGATTCGATTGAAGACGATCCCAGGCCTGGACGCCCTATCGAGGCGACCACGGTGGAAAACGTCGAAAAACTTGAAAAAATTATATTGGAAGATGCCCGTTTGAAGAAGAAGCAGCTTGCAAAAATGATCGGAGTATCAGCTACAACCATTTTGAACATCCTTCACGATCATCTTGGCATGTCAAAGGTGTGCGCAAGATGGGTGCCGAGAATGCTCACGCCACACCAAAAGCAGCGGCGAGTTGAGTGTTGTCGCGAGTTTTTGGCTCTCTGTGGTGAAAACAAGGACGAAGTTTTAGACCGGATTGTGACTGGAGATGAAACTTGGGTTCATCATTATGAGCCTGAGTCCAAACACGACTCGATGCAGTGGCACAAAAAGGGCACACCACCCCCGAAGAAATTCAAAGTGTCTTCGTCGGCCGGAAAACTCATGGCCACTGTTTTCTGGGATACAGAGGGAATCCTTCTTATTGACTATAAGGAAAAGGGTGTCAACATAACTGGAACTTACTACGCTACACTGCTGGAACGACTGCGAGATGCTGTGAGGGAGAAAAGGCGGGGAAAATTGTCCAAAGGGGTGCTCCTTTTGCACGACAATGCACCCGTACACAAGGCACAAGTTGCGGTGGCTGCTGTACAAAGAGTGGGCTTTGAAATCTTGCATCATCCTCCCTATAGCCCAGATTTAGCCCCGTGCGATTATTATCTGTTTCCAAAATTGAAAAAAGAGCTTCGAGGGAAGAAATTTTCCAGCGATGAAGAGGTGAAAAGCGCAATTTCGGCCTATTTTGACGACAAAGATAAAACATTTTTTTTCGAGGGTATTAATAAATTAATTCACCGATCTGATAAATGTATTAGAGTTAAGGGAGAATATATTGAAAAGGAAAAATAATTTTGTGTTTAATTTCTTAATTTTTCCCCTCCATTCCGCGAACTTTTTGACCCACCCTCGTAATTATGTTTGTCATCGATTATCTTGCGTTTGACTGAACCGATGTTGATGCGGTTTTTAAAAGGATATTTGTCCCATTTAGGAGAACCTTTTACCTTTTATTTACTTTCTATTTTGGGCTAGCTTTTAGTTTTTTCATAGTAAGTTAGTTTCCATATTTCTAGATATTCGTGATAGATTTTTTAGTGCTAAGTTTTGAATAAGTTCTTAGCTGACGCGAATCCCTTTTCGTTTGTCAGTTTCTGCAGCACGAGAATGCTGGCGATACCTAGACAAAACCATCTCGTGCTGCACCAAGTCGTCGTTATTTTTCGTTGGGATTTAATTCCTCTTCTTTCTTGAAGCGTCCTTATACATAGTTTTCTACCTAGGCCTACAGGTAAAACGTATATAACAATAGTAGGTAGGTCAAAGTAATGATGTTACAGTACCAAAACATCACATTACCAGAAGAAGTAGGTAGTTACTGATACCAGAACTAACCCAAAACTTATCACTAATATCTATAACTGTAAAACCTAACTTACTATGAAAAAAGTAATAACTAGCCCAAAACAAAAACCTAACACTAAAAAGTATGAAATAAAAAATATATAAAAAAAGTCATAAAACCAAAACCAAAATAAAAGCTAACTAATTATTTCTTTTTAAGTAAAAGTGAACCGCCTTCAAAAAACCGACCCACTAAAAATGTTTAAATATTTTTTTCAACACACTTGCTCGTAAAGTGAGCCTTATTCTATTGAATCTAGAACTATAAACTGGGCTATAAGTCACGTGTGCATAATATATTATACCCTAGTGCATAATATAATATACTAGCTGTTGCGCGCGGTTTTAAAACTCCTTCATATTGCGATTAAACAACGTCAAACCTTCCTGTGAAGTTGTTACACGTTTGCTTTTATGGTCGACTGTGAGCAAACGCGGCACCCATCTTTTGGAAAGCTTTCTCATGGAGGTCTACTGGCTTTCTCTGGATCCCAGGGGCAGTGTTGCTTTTTCAGTTAAAAGAGGTCAGAAATTCAAAAAGTCATGGACTATGACCCGCCCAGATAAACAGTCTTAAACAGTCTTATTACCTCTAGGAATGACATCTCATTGTTTGGATCAATTAGACATACATACAGTGAGAACTTATTTGCTCACCTTTATTTTCATGATATAAAGTATCAACTGGAAAATAAGGTTGTACATACGGTGCATAACTATTTAAAATTGGAATATATTAAAATTTATAGGAGTGATTAACTCTTACTGTTAGTATGAGTAATCAAAATGATCAGCTGTTGTTTCACTAGTCTATGTGGTTGTGAATTTTGAGATCATGATTAGGTTCAATTTATAGTCCAAGCAAGACTTGTTGCTGCTTTGATGCAACAAAGTCTCATCAACTCATTATAAATTATAATAAAGTTTTGTGACTTGTTGCTTTATGGACGGACAGTATAATGTATAGGCAAGGTTTTCAATTAAAACACGTTTTTTAAACCAAACGTTTTGTTTCTTTTTATTATAATATAAATTAAAGTTCGTTTTTTTTATTTTAGATTTTTTTATTATATGGCATCATTTTTAGGTTATTTTAGTTACTAGAAAAAGCAGACACATACAATACTCAGTCACTAAACCTTTAAATGTAATAAATATTAATACTTGTAATGATAAAATACATTTTCTACCTTTAATCAATCACATTCATTGAAACTCATAATCTAATAACTTTGAAAATGAACTGGCATTCCAATCAACAAAAATAAAAATCTTTTAATTATTAAGTTTAGTCTTTCAAACTTATAATTATATTCGAAATTATATTGGCGATCCTTCACATAAAAGTTAAACATAAAATCATAAGCGAACATAAAATTATTGTAAAAAGTGTCCTAAAAAATAACAATGGTCATGATGACATTGGTTTAAGCTTCATAAGTCCTATTAAATATCAATTTAGTCACTGAATTCTGAATATGAAAACTTTATACAGTGTGTCCCCAGATGTAGTAATAAAATATTAGAAGCAGTAGCTATACACAATTTCATTGATGAAAATAACACAATTTCAAAATCCTGCCGTTCTGTAGCACCTCTTATTTTTAATTTCGTAGACTTCACCTTAATTCGTTATTAAAACAATGGGCTATTTAAATTCTAGTCTAGGTCTGCTATAGGCTTAATATTGGTGTTATTTTTAAGACAAAGTTGTAAAGTAACAAGCTGAATTTTTTGAAGAAAACAAGCAAAGTGGTTTTTGGACAACAATACCTCTTAAACTGCAAGACCGAGAGCAGTGATTTTTGTATCAATTTATAAAGCAACTCAAGCATTGTAGATAAGAAGAAAAAGAAGGGTTTGACAGTGTAGTTGTTGCACAATTTTAGAATTATGAGAATGTAAAAAACAAACTTTCTACCTTCGAAATTGTCAATTGTCACATTTCTTGGTATGATTAGTTATCTACTTTATTTCTCGCCTATAAAATTCTATCAATATTGAGCCTCTACCAGATGTATAACATCTGTTGTTTTACAAATTAAGGTGAATTCTCCGAAAGTAAAAATAAAAGTGCCTACAGAATCTGCCAGCTTTTGAAATTGACCCACATATGGGTTATTTTCATTCACTAAAATTTTGCATAGCTCTGTTCCTAACACTTTATTCTGTTACTAAAATATATTATACTACTTTATGTATACCTGAGCTCTGCAGGCCGGCAAACACATTCTATATTTTTTTTTATGGAATTGTATTAGTGTCAGTACTTGACCACTATGTTACTAATGTTTGTAGCCCTCTTTGCTTAATATTCATGAGCATGGTGTCGACCTCTTTTCGAACTTGATTTACTTTGAATCTTTGCACTTTGAAACAAAAAGTGATATTGAGAAAGTTGTTACTGTAATCAAAATATGTTTAAACTTATTTTTTTTTTGTAATAGCTGGTCAGTCTTTATGGACTGGAAGCGGAGAATCAATTGTTGAGGTGCTTGCTCAACGAAGCGGCCAAGTCTTCGTGGGACAACGATCGAACGGGATCTTCTCCTGCTAGTAGTATACACGCGTCGTTGCTCGCTCAACACCTCGCGTCGTTATTGAACCATCCCGCGAAATCGACGGTGGTTTGCCGGGCAGTTGATCAGCCCACCCGTTCTCTCCAAAAGGTAAGTAATTTTGGCAATTATATGCTGAATTTAAAATTAACCTAAATAGTGTACAGTTACAAACATAAATCTATTGATGAGGACAAGTCAGAAAATGTTTGCATCATTAAGGGTTCTAAAACATTTGTCTATTGTGGTAGTGAGATGTGATGATTTATCGCATGAATTATGAGGAATTTTGATATGTCAATATTGGTGTAGTAGAATGAACCAAACATTATTGTTAGCAGGAGGGCTTATAGGAGAATAGCTTATAACCCTATATTCTTCCTATAATTAAAATGTAAAATATTCATTATACAGGGTGTTTGGTAACAGGATGCAAAGCTGGAAGGAGGTGATAGTCTAGACCGTTTAGAACATTTTGAGCCATACATGTCTCAGACGAAGTGTGGTAGGTTTTTTTATTAAAGATTTAAGTTCTTTCCAAGAAAACTCAAAAATTTGACTTTAAACCTCTAACCATACTGTAGGTAGTTTTTTTAATTTTTTGTTTTGTTTAATGTCTCGTCAGTCTCTGTAATATGAAATATCTGCGAGTCAAGAAAACAAAATGAAGGGATTTGAAAATAAAAAAAAGTATAAGAATAATCAACAAAAGCAGGCCATTCAAAAAACCGACTTAAGAGTGAAAATCTTGGCTTAACTCAGCCAATGTTATCAACGTAAACATTCTCCGAAATCATAAATATTTTTTCAAAACTTTGAAATGTGAATTAAGTACTCATTCGATTTCGATGATATTTATATGGGACCAACTATGAAGTATCGTTTATCATATGAAACAAGAATTTTCAAGATCGATTCATAACTGTCCGAAATATCGTGTAACAAAGACATAAAAAAAATACAGAGGAATTGAGTACCTCCTCTTTTTTTGGAAGTCGCTTGAAAAATATTTAAGTGTTTGTTTTGAATGGATTAAAAAAAGAAACTAAAATACTCTTGATTATTAAAATCATTTAATAAAATGCTTAGCAACTTTTCTGTAATTTAAGCTATCATTTAGGAAAGTAGCTATCGTATCTTTGGAAATAATAGGTTGGGGAAAAAGTCTTTTCGCATTATAGCATGTATGAACTTGTAATAAAATCTCTTTGGCTATAGTATCTGTATCTGGCTGGTTTTGGTATCATTGAAAGTTAAAATTTTAAAGAACATAATTCCAAATTTAAATTAGGAAAATGTGTGATTTTCATTTGTTTTTCGTACTGTCAAGATGAGTAAATCTAATGAAGAAATTCGATACATTTTAAAATTTTACTACATAAAAGGTACGAATGGAACGCACGCCGCGAAAAAAATTTGCGATGTTTATGGACCTAGTGCAGTGTCTGTGAGAGTAGCACAAATTTGGTTTAAGCGTTTTCAATCCGGAAATTTTGATGTCATAGATGCACCTCGCTCCGGTCGCCCTATTACGGATAAAATGGATGTCATGTTTGAAAAAGTGGAGCAAGATCGACATATCAGTAGTTACAACGTAGCTGAAGAACTGGGAATTGACCACAAAACAGTTTGGCGCATTTGAAAAAAGCTGGGTACACAAAAAAGCTCGATATTTGGGTACCTCACGAGCTCACTGAAAGAAACCTAATGAACCGTGTACTCATTTGTGATTCTTTATTACGACGTAACTAAACCGAATCATTTTTGAAGAAGCTTATAACTGGTGATGAAAAGTGGATCACGTACGACAAGAAAGTGCGAAAAAGGTCGTGGTCAAAGGCCGGTCAGGCTTCACAGACTGTCGCGAAACCCGGGTTAACTCGCAATAAGGTGATGTTGTGTGTGTGGTGGGATTGGAAGGGCATTATTCATTATGAGCTGTTACCACCAGGCAGGATTATCGATTCTGAACTCTACTGCGAACAACTTATGAGATTAAAACAAGAAGTTGAGAGAAAGCGGCCGGAATTGATCAACAGAAGGGGTGTGGTGTTTTATCATGATAACGCTAGACCTCACACATCTATAGCCACCCAGCAAAAATTAGGAGAGTTTGGCTGGGAGGTGTTAATGCATCCGCCGTATAGTCCTGACCTTTGCACCTTCAGATTTCGACCTTTTTCGGTCTCTTCAGAATTCTTTAGGCAGTGTTAGGTTAACACCAAGAGAGGACTGCCAAATCCACTTGTCGAGGTATTTTGATGAGAGGTCCCAAAATTTTTATAGCAATGGGATCATGTCCCTACCTACAAGATGGCAAAAGGTTATCGAACAAAATGGAATATACATACTTTAGTTAAATGTCAATAAACAATATTAAAAAATGTTTTGAATTTTCTTAAAAAATGCGAAGAAACTTTTTCCCCAACGCAATAATAATCTACCTAAACTAATCAAACGGATTTTTTTCCTTGTAAATCAAGCAACAAAAATTTGGTAATTTTTTATGCTCACATCAGACAAGAAAAAATAGGTCATTCATGTTAAATGGGACACGTGATTTCTAATACAAGCTCGAATTCGAAAAATACGAGCTCATCTTCTTACTTCCGTAGTAAGTAGTTCCCAAAATCATTTCTTCTTGCATGGTTTTAAAAGCTATTTGAATTTTCTGGCTCAACTTCTCTACAGTATTGATTTATTTGAAGTAAACCTGCTCCTTAGCCCATCCCTAAAAATAAAAATCAATGGGTGTTATATCAGGCGACTCAGCAGGCCAAGGGATTGGTCCCTTCGACCAACCCAACTGCTCGGGAAACAGGTGTTTTAAGTGTTCCCTTGCAGCCAAGATGTGATGGGCAGGGCAACCATCGTGCTGAAACGTTACTACGTCAGGCGCATGTCAGATTTTAGGCAATATAGTAATAAAATTTTCAAATTAAATTATGGAAACAAAATTAATTTGGTATAAGTGAGAGAATAAAATTTTACCTCTTTAGTTGCTTAAGCTATACTGTCGTAAATGATATCTTAAGTGAAAGAACAGTTGCCAAGTATGTTTTTAAAATTATTAATCCCAAAAGAAACACTTAAATATTTTTTCTATTATTTTTTATTTCAAATCCCTTTAGTTTCTTTTTCGTGAATCGCAGATGTTTCAAGTTACAGCGACTGTATACAATAGATATCAGACAATCCAAAACAGTAAATATTTTTTTTTACTACAGTAACAAAACTACTGTTAGAGGTTTAATGTCAAATTTTGGAGTTTTCTTGGAAAAACCTTAAAGCTTTGATAAAAAATAAACTACGTATCACACTTCATCTAAGACATGTATGGCTCAAAATGTTCAAAATGGTCCGTCCAAATTTGCATCCTGTTCCTAACACCCTGTATATATTCATTTAAATTTAATAAAATTATATTTATATATTTAACAGGATGTATGTTTATATATTTCTTAAATTTATTATCTATGGTAGAATTGTTTTCAAATGATATAATGTGGCAGTCCAAAGACAATCTTAGTGAGGTTGCCATAATGAAATTGTTTGGTCTTTCATTCTTCAATTGGTGAAAAAAATTTATTCAGATTTATGATTCCAATCTTGTAATCATAAATCTGAATATCTGGCTGCTCATATGCATTGATTCAATGTCAATTCAGTCAATCCCTATTGGGTTAATGTTCTGTTTCTTTGAATCCATCAATTTAAGATGAACATTTTTTTATAACATTTTCATTACAATTAAAAATAATAATCACAATTGATTTGAAATCAAGATGATTTTACTTCTACTGTAACCCATTTTAAAAAACTAGGTGTTTTAGGTTAATTACATATTTTTATTAAATTTTGAAGATAAAGTACACACCTCAAATTCAATTAATTATATATTGCGTTATTTTATGCAAAACGAATGACAAAGACTCGTCCATGTTCAACCATTCCCATACATTACTTACACTATGAAGTTTTTAACTGGTATTATTATTTTTCTATTTGACATTTCATACAGTTTGCTGCATTGCATTATTTGCCAGGGTATAGTAGATAATGAAAAATAAAGAACTGTCACACATATAATTTGAAAACAATTCTTGCATAGTATCATAACACACGTTCTTCAAGAAACTTAATTTGGGCCAGATAATGTGTGCTTGTCAGAAAAACTTATTATTATTTATTTATAATACACTAGCCACCGCGCGCGGTTTTATCCGCGTAACTTTTGATCCCGTGAGAATTTCGGGATAAAATATAGCACCTTCCTCAAGAGTTGGGCTATCAAATGCAAAAAGAATTTTTCAAATCTCACTTGTAGTTTCTGAGATTAGCGCGTTCAAACTAACAAACAAACAAAAAAACAAACTCTTCAGCTTTATATATTAGTATAGATTTATAATTCGCCTTACTTATATTTCCAAATAGATTTTTTTTGTTATAAAACTGTGAGTGACCTTTATACCAAGTAATGTTTACCGCTCTAGTTGATCTTGAATCAAAAAATTGTCATCTGATAACATATTATAATTAATTATCGAGATTGTTTTGGTGGATATTAATCAACATTAAAATCAGTCCCAACAATGTAATGTAACTGTGTGCCAGGAGGACCTATCAATAGTTCCCAAATATGTACTGTAGTGACTCATGATGTAGTGATTTTTTTGTTATTGCGTAATATACATTTCGGTTGGTTCAAACAGTATTATTTCTACAAACCTTTCCGTAAAATCTTAAGTCTTTTAAGAAACTCAATTATTGAATTATCATTATTAACGCATTTTGTAGGCCGCTGTTATATCTTTTTAAAATCAACCAAAGATTTTTACTATATTCTCTATTTTGATTAACAAGCATTTACATACATTATTTGTCACCAGATATTATGGCGTTTCATTATTATTATTTATGAGCAATGTGCCACAAGTGTATTTTATATTAGCTTACCATAGTTACAAATTTTAACATTGCGCTAAATCCTATACTTTTTCATAAGCAGTCTTCTTTATTTTGTCTGCAAATATGAAATCTTATTTAGAGCTTATATTATTGGAATGAAAAAACCCTTTATTCATGCAAATACACAGAAAAAAAATGTAGGTATACTACTTGTTGTTTTCATAAATTTATGTCTGTTACTGTACCTACAGATGGTGTACATACAAACTATACATGTAGGTAATCTACAGAATTAACAAACAGCTAAGAATATATTTATACAAAGAAATGAAATTTATATGTTCATAAATTACAGGATTACAAGTAAATGGCTTGTCGTCTTGGACTAATATGCTGCTTTTTGATAAGCATGTATAGAAAAATTTAAAATAGAAAATATTTATATTTTAAATTGACTATTGAACTTAATCATTTATTGTTATGTTTAATGTATATATTATGTATAAATAATAATAAACAGAAATAAAATATTCTCTATTTCTCATTTCATGTAACTATTTAATACTTAGATATTATGTGTTTCATATCATTCATATAACTTAAATCCTATTTTATCAGTACATTCTGTTTTATACAAGTGTCTCAGTTTATTTTGTAGTCTTTTGTTATTGTTACAATGCAAATCTTTTTTTATTATCTGTATGGAGCATTAACATCTTTTTGCAAGAGACTTTATTATGTAGTCATAATTTCAGTGTTCAGGAAGTTTATAATTCATAAATATTTCTTAGCTTGAAATAAAACTATTGATTATAAGGTGATGTCTAACACATAATGTGGAAAGCCGTAAGACAATTAAAACTAACCTTTAACTTATTCATTTTTATAATATAAAATAGTGTTTTTCGTTATGGTATTAAAACATGAAGATAAAAATAACCATAAGATTATAAATTATCCTGAAATATAAGTATTACTGAATTATTAATTCGGATTAAAAAGTGTCCTACTTACTCTAAAATATGTGCTGCTAAATTCTTAAAAACTTTTCCTGAGACTTTGAAATTATTGTTTGATATCTTTTTAATTTAATATCCCTATAATATGACTTGCTTTTGACTGTTTTTTGTTTTACTATTTTTGTTTTTTTTTTTTATTTTTGCATTAACAAAATTTAATAGTGAGTAACCATTAAGTTAGGCTGCAAACTAGATGGCTGCGGGTGCGGGCGCGGCGGCGACCATCAGTATTAAATTGGTATGAATAGTTCTGGACGTTAGAGGCGCGGGCGGTGACAACTAGCATCGTAAATTGTCGTTGGAAGAAATTATTTCACCTGTTTTGTAGAAAGATCACTAATATAGTAAATAAATAAAACAGCCAAAATTTTAGCTACAAAAAACGAAGAATAAATAATAAATTATGTGAGGGAATAAAAAGATTTTTCTGCTGGAGATATTATACGTTCGTTACCGTAATCCGATTTGTTTGAATTTCGTCTTTAGTTTTCGTAATTACGATGAAACTCGCCTTTATGCTTCCTTTGTTTAAAGTATGGATTTACGTCTTCTTTTGTCCATCGTAAATTGTCGTTGGAAGAAATTATTTCACCTGTTTTGTAGAAAGATCACTAATATAGTAAATAAATAAAACAGCCAAAATTTTAGCTACAAAAAACGAAGAATAAATAATAAATTATGTGAGGGAATAAAAAGATTTTTCTGCTGGAGATATTATACGTTCGTTACCGTAATCCGATTTGTTTGAATTTCGTCTTTAGTTTTCGTAATTACGATGAAACTCGCCTTTATGCTTCCTTTGTTTAAAGTATGGATTTACGTCTTCTTTTGTCCATAGTAAATCGTATAATATAAAAGAAGTATGAAAGTATTCATGACGCCTTATTGACAATTTCGTTTGTTCGGTACGTCTCTTTACTGCGACAAACTCGCGTACTGCCCGCTGGCTTCGAGAACGGCCCAGATTTCCCGAGTCGCCGCCCCGCCGCGATCGTGCCCGCTCCCGCGTTCCTCCAGTTTGCAGCCTGATACTTTTCAGGTTATTCAGCTTATTTTAACCCTTTTTTATGTGCTGTCTGTTAGTCCTTGTTATTTTACATTCTTTATTTTGTTGTTTGTCTTATTTTTGATCGATTTCATAGTTTTTGGCATTAACTATCCACCATCATTTTCACTCTTCTCAACTTAATATAACAAAAGCTCCTTAACCATTTGATGTTGTGCTATTGTTCCATGTATAATAAGAGAATTGTGAAAAGTATTTTGTTAACTGCAGCCGGCCGGAGGCCTGGGCGATTTTCTTAAAAGGACATAACAGACATCATAGGTACCGTTAGCTTTTTATTAATATATATTTTATCGATGTTACAGAGTCTTAAAAAGTGTGTATTTGTTTTTTATTGAAAAAATATCAGTTTTTATTTTGTTAATGGCACATTATGATTTAGCAGTTGTTATGAGAATAAACATAATCAGCTAAAGATTCTTTGCCTTAATAATGTTGCTTTTCAAATAATATGTCAATTTTAACTGTGCATGTCTTACAATCCATTTATTATTACTTTTGTCTGCAGCATCTTGCAACGTGTTTCAATATTTGCTAAATTGTGTTGTGATTAATTCTCTAATTGTTATCAGTAAAAGTTCTCATGGCAACTGTTAAAGCATCTTCTCAAGCTTTTTGAATGTTGAATGTGTGAGATGTCAGTGATGTATTTATGATGTTTTGAAATATCTTCATTTCATTTCAGATATTGAAACCATCCAATACTTTACTAAATCGACTCTCAAGATTGTTAAAGTTAACTACAGCAGAGGATGTTGCATTCTCACTTGTTCTAAGGAAGAATTCTTCAAAGACTGAGATTGTGACTGTTGCCAAACAACATTTAAAAAAACGATTTTTGGACCTTGTGCAGTGTTATCTTGACGCAGGTGGGAGGATTAAAAAAAAAAGTTGTAATACCTATCCTTTGTTAAAATGTGAAAAAATCTCATATTAATATTGTATGTTAAAGTAAGATTTCATTACAGAACGAGGACATCAAGCCGAGAGAGCAGGTCTTCAGGAATGCAGCCCTGAAGTTTTGCAAACTCTATTGACAAGTTTAGCTCACGATAACTTTCGTTTTGCCGCTGTAACAAAAGATTTATTTCTAAAAAGGTTGCGAAACGATTTCCCTAGAGAAGTTGTTCCTATAATCCTAGCACCCCTGTTATACGCTGACGATACACAGACTCCATTGGAGGAAATGACGACAGCTGACGACATGTCGGCAGCAATGATGGAAAATTCACTGACGGAAATAATCCGTGACATCGGATACACTTTCACTGCTACAGTGGAAGATTGTAAAAATAATATGTTGAACTTCGGTGCCCGAGAGCCGACGGCGATTGACGTGGCTCGAATAATTGCCTTGATGATCAGATATCACACCACAGTAGGCGAAGGCCCACAATTACAGACGCCAGGCAACTTTTGGATGAGCCACGATGCGAAGAAAGATGGTCATGGTCATGGAGAAACGTGGAATGCAGAAGTTTTTGTGCAGACCCTAAAGGAGTTGGCTTCCAATCTAAACTGGAAAGAAGTTATCCTTCAGCTTGATCATACAGATTTTGTTGTGCCGGATAGACAAAGTCTCAGTTTGTTATTCACAATATTGCGTCTTGGTCTCCAAAGCGCCGGATATCCTTCAAACATTTTCCCCGTGGAATATTTATGCCGCAGATGGACTAACCTTGAAGGGCAAATGAGCTTAATTACAAACATACTGAAACATCCCGATATATTCAGTTTTGCTGATTATCCATTCCATCCTGTATCGATTGACATATTAAAATCGCCACCCGAAGCCGATAACAAAGAAATTGCGACGTGGAGATGCCTCTATTTAGTCGAGTTTCTGCTGTACGCTTCAGAAAGGGGGTTCTACATGCAGGTCCATGACCTCTTCAAGTTTCCATTGCAACATTGTCCCGACGTCTTACTACTTGTCTTGTTACAAATAAATCCACCTATAACCGTTTTCAGACAAGAGTTATTGACTACGTTGATTCCTATTTTCTTAGGAAATCATCCTAATTCTGGAATCATTTTACATCATGCGTGGCTTACACAGAATCCCAACATCAAGCCAATTATAATGCATGCTATGGCAGACTGGTACATTCGTGGCGAAAGTGACCAATCTCGTTTATCCCGAATACTAGACGTGGCTCAGGACCTGAAATGTCTATCCATGTTGTTGAATGTACAATCTTTTCCATTTGTCATTGACTTGGCGTGCTTAGCTTCGAGAAGAGAATACCTTAAGCTTGACAAGTGGCTGACAGACAAGATCCGTGATCACGGAGAAACTTTTGTAACAGCCATTGTAAAGTTCCTACAGAGACGATGTCCTCAAGTTCTAGGGAAGGGGCCAGATGAACAACTACCTAAAGCTGCCCAACTACCTCATGAAACCATTGCGACAATGTTTGGCTGCTTGCAATTATGTATACCTAACGTATCTCAAGAACTGCAAGAAGCGATTTACAACGTGATTGCCAATCAAACGCTCATACTGAGTAAGACAAGACAAACTATTGCAGGTCTAGCACGTCCTCACACACGCGTACTAGAAACACCATTCAATCCTGCAGGTTTGGGAGGGCAGTTGTTTACGCCGCATGTGGATCCTATTGCGAGCCTGACTCCCAATGTTGCTAATATGAGCTTAGGAGGTCCCGCGAATACGACCTTCGCTATTGCTGGAACCTTAGGACCATTAGTTACGACACCTGGGTCACCCTCTCGACTGATGGGAGGACCGAATAGTCCATTCATGATGCCTCTACAGCATAACGCAAATGTTGCTAATATGGGTGCATTGGTAAGAATGGCACCAGCACCAGCCATGGATAAACCTCGCTTACCAGATCCGATAAATTTTCCCGAAATCATGCATAGCGTTTCCAAGGAAATCGAAGATGAAGCTAATGGTTACTTTCAACGAATTTATAATCATCCACCTCACCCAACATTGTCTATTGATGAAGTTTTGGAAATGCTGAAGAAATTTCAAGATTCCCCAAATAAAAGGGAACGCGAAGTATTTTCCTGTATGCTGAAAAATCTATTTGAAGAGTACAAGTTCTTTCCTCAGTACCCAGACAAAGAGCTCCACATTACCGCCCAATTGTTTGGTGGTATCATCGAAAAGGGACTTGTACCGAGCTATGTTTCCTTAGGATTAGCATTGAGATTCGTGTTGGATGCCCTGCGCAAGCCAGAGGGCTCTAAAATGTACTACTTTGGTATTGCGGCATTAGACCGATTTAAATCACGCCTCAAAGACTACCACAAATATTGCGAGCATGTCCGCGCAATCCCACATTTTAACGAATTCCCTCCGCATCTCATTGAATATGTAGAGTATGGCCTGCAGAGTCAAGAGCCACCTTCTAAACCGCAAGGAGCGGTATTGCCAATAAGTTTGGCAAATATGTTAAACCAGAGCAATGTCGTCTCTGTATCTGCTCCATATAGGTAACAATATATTATAATAGTTATAATCTAGTACCATAAATTACATGTATTTTTAATGATTTTTCATTTGCAGGGCTGTGATTAGCGCACCATCTGCGATGTCGGTCATGTCAAAAGTTACTAATGCAGCAGGGGCAATGGGTAGTCGACCATCTATTGCCAACGCTACCAACATTGACACTCTTCTTACTGCTACCGACAGAGAGGAGAAGATAAATACACCTCCGGAAGCTATTCAAGATAAAACTGCATTTATTTTCAATAACCTTAGTCAACTGAATCTGCAGTCCAAATGCGATGAACTGAAAGAAATTATCACCGAAGAATACTTTCCATGGCTCTCGCAGTATCTCGTCATGAAGAGGGCTTCAATTGAATTAAACTTTCATGCTTTATATTCCAATTTCTTGGATGTGTTGAAGATAAGAGAAGTTAATAGAATGGTGACTAAGGAAACCTATCGAAACATTAAAGTGTTGTTGCGATCTGACAAAGGCATAGCTAACTTTTCTGATCGGTCCTTGTTAAAGAATCTCGGACATTGGTTAGGCATGCTCACATTATCTCGTAATCAACCAATTCTACACATAGACATTGATCTCAAAGCACTTCTACTCGAAGCTTATCACAAAGGACAACAAGAATTACTGTACGTGGTGCCATTTGTGGCTAAGGTTTTGGAATCCTGTGCCAAAAGTATGGTATTTAAACCTCCAAATCCCTGGTCTATGGCACTGATGAATGTTTTAGCTGAACTTCATCAAGAACCGGATTTGAAACTCAATTTAAAGTTCGAAATAGAAGTGCTTTGCAAAAACTTAAGTCTCGACATTGCCGATCTGAAACCTGTTGTCTATCTCAAGGACCCAGACAAGTTGCGTCTTATCGAATTCCAACTTTCACAACCTAAACCGCCTAAAGAACCTACCAGTGCAATTCCTGTAAACCAGACCGTCGCACAGGCTCCCCAAATGCAGATTATCCCAACGCAGCCTCCTATGATGCCTCCTGAAGCGTTAACAGCCCCGCCCCCGCCGCCACCAGCTGGACTCGTGCCGACGGATCCTAATCTCATAGGCGTCATTGGTCTGCCAGAACCTCGATTCAACTACATGGACGTAAATGTTTCATCTACATCTGCTTTTGGGCAAAAGATTTTATTCAACCCACTCATTATCTTGTTCCAAAATTACCCGCATCTGAAACAATTTGTGAAGCCAGCAATTGAGAGGTCCATTCAGGAATGGATCCACCCTGTGGTAGATAGGTCTATCAAGTATGCGTTAACAACGTGCGAACAAATTATCAGAAAAGACTTTGCTTTGGATCCGGACGAGGTCCGCATGCGGAATTGCGCGCATCACATGATGAGAAATCTAACTGCTGGCATGGCCATGATAACCTGCCGGGAACAGATTATTACTACTATCAGTACTAATTTGAAAGCTGCTTTCGTTACAGCTCTGATGCCTACGTCAAACCAACAGGTAGGAATGCTAGTAAGTTCTTGATTTGTAAATTTCAAATTTCGGCTTAAATTTTCATTAAAATACGAATATGAATTTTATTTCTTTGCAGAAAGAAGTCATTGAAAATGCGGCAGCTGTAATGGCCACTGAAAACATGGAATTGGCTTGTGCTTTTATTCAAAAAACTGCAGTGGAGAAAGCACTTCCCGAGCTAGACAAGCGCCTGCTTAGCGATTATGAAATGCGGAAGCTTGCGCGTCAAGAAGGCAGACGTTACTATGACCCACTTGTTTTGACTTATCAAACTGAACGGCTTCCAGAAAGAGTCCGCCTACGTGTCGGCGGTCCCGCAGACCCGCAGCTGTCCGTGTACGACGAGTTCGCCTGCAATATTCCTGGCTTCGTGCCGGTCCGCGATGCTGGAATATTGTTCCCTAAACCTGCAACTCAAGAGCAAATTCCACAAATGACTTTCAGCCAAGTAATGAATCCAGCAGCCACTCAAGTTTATGGAACAGACGAAATGGGGGCTTTGATTACAGCAGCGGAGGTATTTTTGTCCGCTTCCCTCGGAACTGCATCGCTAGCGGTGCAGACATCCAACATGCACTCGTTGCTAGAGTGTCTTATTTTGGCGAGAAGAAACAGAGACATTGTTTCTGGGTGTACCCTTTTGCAAAAGGTAGGTGTTGCGAACCAAGACAATCTTTTTTTTCTATTATACTAAGTCAATGGTTAGTATAATTATCAATATCTTTTTTAGGCGGTTGAAGGTCTCTTGGACGGGCATATTGTACAGCCAGGAGCGAGCAATGAGCACGTCGAAATGATGACAAGATATCGAGACATTCACCTCCGAGTGTTGAAGATTCTAGAAGATGCCAGAGTGTATGGGCATGCTTGGTGCACTAAACAGATAACTTGTTGCATCACTGAATGCAGGGAAGAACTACGATACAATTTAGAAGCTGTTGACTGTCTGATCAGAAATCATTTGGTCAATTTCCCTCAGGTTAGTAGAACTTAAGCTTGATGATAATTTGTGTCTATTTTTTTGACATCAATGTTTTATTTTCAAATGTTTTTTTTTTGTCTACAGTATGACATTGCTATAACACACATGATGGACAATGGGAATAACTACATGGCCGTAGCGTTTGCGATGCAGCTAGTGCAGTTATATCTTATTGACGACAGAAACAACATCTACGTCAGCGAAGCTGACTTGTATCACACCACTGAAACTATGATCCGGATTATGACACACTCAAGACAACCACCACCTGAAGGGCTGGGTGCCCTTATCGAGATGTTGAGAATCAATCAAGATCCAAGTGCATATTTGGGAGAAAGGTCACCTCTTGGGCCTACAGCGCATATTCATTCGGGAATTTTACAAGTTCGCGTAAGTACATTATTTAGATAAGTAATAATATAAAAGGCAGACTTTGTTTGCAAACTTTATAAGTTGTGTTATTTTTTAAGGCCCGCGAATACGACGATCCCCCTGGCCTTCAGGAAAAGACGGAGAATGTTTTGAGGGAGTGGCGGAATGTGCTCCTCAGTCCATTGACGGAGATTGAGTTGTCGCAGAACTTCAATCTTTATGTTCACAGGATGAACATGAATGGTCTGCTGAAATCAGATGATTTGATTACAAGGTTTTTCAGAATTGCCACACAGATGTGCATTGAAAATGTGTATCAACAACTTACTGAGGACAGGTACTCTACATAATACAATTGATCATATAATAAAATCAATCTTTTAATAAAATCATTGTTATTAGTATTTTGTTTTCATTTATTTTAGACTAAACGCTCCGCCTCCACCGCCTAAACGGGAGAAATATTACACAATGTGCGACTCATTTATCAAACTGGTGTCTCTATTGATAAAAAATGCAGTTGACGGCGGTAATCCTACTCCAAAACTTAATCTGTTAAATAAGGTAAGAACACGGTACAATAAAGATATCACTTCTGGTATCTTTATACTCATAATAATTTGCTAAAATTTTACTTTTGAACAGATTCTTGGCATCATAGCGGGATGTCTTCTGCAAGACCACGACGAGCATGGAACTAATTTCCAACAGCTTCCGTACCATAGATTGCTGTTGGTTTTGTTCCTAGAAATGAATAGTGCAGAACCAGTGCTGGAATCTATGAATTATCAGGTTAGGATAACATGAAAAACTACATAAAATGTACACATTATAAAACAAAAACTGTTGGTAATTGTATTTATTATAGTTTTGACAATGTCTTTTTGGCTATGATTTGTGGTAATAGAAAGAAAAAAAGGACATGAAAATTATTTTCTGTTAATTATTTCAGGTCTTGACAGCTTTCTGTCACACGCTACGCATCCTGCGTCCAAGCGTCGCCCCTGGCTTTTGCTATGCCTGGCTTGAGTTAGTCGCTCACAGAGCATTCATCAACCGTGTGTTGGCCGTAACCCCACAACAAAAGGTAACATACAAAGTAAACTTCATCTTTTATAAAGTTTGATGAAATTGACAACCCGTTTTCATTAAATAACAGTATTTTATAAATTCACAGGGCTGGAAAATGTATTCAACTCTGCTGATAGATCTCTTCAAATTTTTGGATCCGTTCCTTCGTAACACGGAACTCGCGTCTCCGGTAATGATTCTATACAAAGGCACGCTCAAGGTTCTCTTGGTATTGCTCCACGATTTCCCTGAGTTCCTCTGTGATTATCACTACGGATTCTGCGACGAAATACCACCAAACTGTATCCAGATGAGAAATCTGATACTTTCCGCGTTCCCAAGGAACATGAGGCTCCCAGATCCTTTCACTCCTAATTTGAAAGTAGATTTGTTGGCAGAGATAACTTTGCCTCCCCGGGCAGTTATAAATTATACAGCTATCATACCTTCGTCCCAGTTCAAGAAGGATTTAGATGCGTACTTGAAGGCTCGTGCTCCTGTAACTTTCTTATCCGAGTTAAGAAGCAACATGCAGGTAAAGTAAAATACAAAATAACAGCAAAACACACACCCAAATAAAAAAAAAAAACAATATTTATTTTATTTTATGTATGGCAAAAAATAAAGACTTAACAAGTCTTGGTGGTACCTTAATAATTAATTGATATATTTGTTCTAAGGAAGACTGATCGAAAACGAAGCCAAAATTTAATCTTGGCACCAAGTAATTAGGAAGGCAGTGTGATTGCTACTTGCACAGCTTACGTCGTATATTAAGGGCCAACGCTGGGTCACGCGTGACGCAGTTTCTATAGTAAAATTTCATTAGTGTGCTTGCACAGTAGTGTTAATGGAATTACTAAACGTTTCGTACGCGCGTACGGCACGGACGTGACAGTTTTGTGGCTCTGGCGTGACGCAGCGTTGGCCCTAAAAAAATAGATATTAAAGAGGTTATTTTTTATGTGAGATAGATTTAAGTAATAGGTACCATTAATTGGTATCAAGAAATGTACGTCAATTTTGCTTTATGCGAAACCTAGCACACGGGTCAATTAATATTTTCGTTAAAAAAGGTGTATATGAAAAATTCTAAGATTATCTTAAAAACTCGGCAAGTTTCAAGCCTCTTGTGGTGTGTTGCTTTTGCCGCGCTAGTGAGGACACCCAGCGCGCGGTGCTCACTCGCTACTCCTATCGTTGCAACGTAGGTACTGTAAGGTTTGGGTGCGTCTTGGAGTTAGTGAATAAAGAGTTTATAAGAGCAAATCAACCTTACGGCAGATGTAAGGATTACATTTGAATATAGAAGAACTGACGCGGGTTGTCTGTCAGCTAGGAGGCCTAGCCTAGCCATTATTTTGTAATTAATTTGCGTTATTATGTTATTGCTATTGCAATCGATTCTGTTACCGATTCTGAACAAAATGTTCACAGGTTTCGTATTAACAAAAAATAACGTTGTATATTTATCAATTGAGTTCAAAACAATAGCTGATTCTCAAATTGACATATTTAAGCGCATTCTTACCTGATGTTACATTATGTAGTCATCAGAGAAAAAAAGATGAATTTTAAGTTATTTATAAATATTAAGAAAGACCAGAGTGCTACGAACAAAATAATTAAGCCCTATAATTAAATTAAATATGCATGGAAATTGAATAGGCCAATTCTGTAATGAGATGTTGCTTTTTAGGTATTGAAATGTATTGGGTTCTATAAATTGATGTTATAAATATTTATTTATACCATGGCTGGGCGCAACACAAAATCAGATTATCTATCAATTTGAGAAAGTAGTGCATGCGTACCTATGTGTTGTATATAGTTAGAAATAAAAAAAACAATACTTCCCTATTAACAAAAGTAATATACATTATATCAAATATTTACAATTGTAATGTAGTTTTTAGGTTAGTTAAATTTGTGAAGGCCTACGTAAAATAGCATGCTTTTATCACTTGAATTTTTTTGTTCATGGCCCTTTATTTTTTGGTATTGCAATATTAATATAATAAACAACATTAACGTCTTTCAATTGCTTACTTTTACAATGTTTAACGGCGTTTATGCCGTCATTCTTACAGGTTTTGAATGAACCGGGTCGACGATATAACAGTCAGCTGATGAATGCTGTGGTGTTATATGTGGGCACTCAGGCTATCGCCCATATTCGAGCCAAGGGTCAAACCCCTAATATGTCCACCATTGCTCATTCTTCGCACATGGACATATTCCAGAATTTCACGGTAGACTTTGACTACGAGGGAAGGTAAGATTCTTTTGATTTTCTTGATCGATTCATGCACACGCGAAAAATTAACAGGATACACCAAAATATGAGCGTAAAAAGCGCAATTACTTGGAGGCTCTTGATTTAATTTCTGAAATAATTAAGCAGTGCCAAAATTATTTTGGAAGAAATTTCCTGTAAAAGTCATGACGACTTTCGTGCTTCAGAGGGCCTGTTAAGCAGCCTGTATACTCGTACAGTAGTCGTTAGAGTCTGTCTGTAGCCAATACGACGCGGTGCCACAGAATAAGTAATTAATCTCCTTATTTGTAATTAAGTATCTACCGATGTAGGTATTACTGTTATTCTACCTTTGTAAAAAATATTATTTCAACTTAGCTAAAGTACAAAAAGAAAAAAAAAATCTACGAATAATTAGTAATACTACCTATGTTTTGTTTGCTAAATTGAACATAATCAAATCTAAACATAATCTAATTGAATATTTGTTTCTTTTTATGTCCATTTTTAAATACTATTTGCGACCTCGATCATAGAATTACTGTGAGTGCTATTAGGTAGGTAGGTATCTACAACGCGCGCGCGTGACACTCGACTGATTCGAAATCCGCCGGCAGAGCGCTTCGCTGTAGGTAAATAACGGATG
This sequence comes from Stenoptilia bipunctidactyla, assembly GCA_944452665.1. Lineage (NCBI taxonomy): Eukaryota > Metazoa > Arthropoda > Insecta > Lepidoptera > Pterophoridae > Stenoptilia > Stenoptilia bipunctidactyla. The sequence goes on along the minus strand of OX101721.1, from coordinate 14,323,251 downwards.
TACCGCGCGGAGTGACCCAGGCCTGGCGGTGCCCCGAAAAACATAAGCTATCAATGTCAGAATAATTTTTCGAATCATAATCGTAGTTTCAGAGATTAGTGCGTTCAAACATATACTACTGTATGATCTTTGTAGGAGAAAATTCTGCATTTATCCGTTGATATGTTCTTGAAACCCTGTGACTCGCAAAGGTAAGAAAGGCATAAACACTAACCTGGATAGGCGGGAAAGGTGGGAATCACCAACGACGGGGCGCACACAGAGCCGGCCGGCCAGCTATCACAACACCAGCACTACAGATTGGTTTAGTCCTTGATCTTCCAAGTCAGGCAGATGTTGAGAACATAAACAGTCAGCTATTTTCTTACAATCAATTTTTAAATATATTATAAATCAAGGCACGCGCAAGATCTATTAGCGTGGCAGCCATATTTATTGTACTGTTTTTTAGTCTATACTGATCGGCTCGCAGAGAGCGTACGTACAGGGATCGAATGAAAACCATCGTGGCGCGAAATTCAAAATGGCAAAGGAAACACAATGGATATGAATATTTGATGAAGGATCGGTTTATTGATTATACAACTACTGTTACTCCGAAACTATAAAAAAAAAGTTTACTTGAAGAATACAAAAATTTTTTTTCAAAGAAATCAAATAACTTGATAATTAAGTTAAAATGTGAACGTCCTTTGTAAAGATTTGAACTGAAATTTTGACGTTTGACCCTTAGATAGCTATGCCTAAAGTACTAACGATCAGGTCATCGGGAAGATACAAGGGGTTTAAATTAAACCAACAAAAAACATTCCTGTGACAAAACTATACCATACATTGATCTGATTTTTGTTGTGTAGTCTGGCAATGATACAAAAAAATATGTAGCTTCATTTAATGCCACTAGCTTGTATCAACGTGTATACAGGGTGTGCAAAAAAGTATTTTGGAGAATAATATCCTAGAATGGGCTAGTCTTCCCCATTCGACTACAAAAAACCGTTTTTTAAATGGACTTATTATAGTTTTTCCATAGACTTGTCCCAAGATATTTTTCTCCAAAATACTTTTTGGACACCCTGTATTGTCTTCAAAAGTTTGTACTAAATGGCTTATTTATAACATAAATACATTTTTTCGCAGATACTTGTTCCTGAATGCTATCGCGAATCAGCTGCGCTACCCTAACAGCCACACTCACTACTTCTCGTGCTGCCTGCTGTATCTGTTCGCCGAAGCCAACTCGGAGGCTGTCCAGGAGCAAATCACGAGGATGCTTCTCGAACGCCTCATCGTGAACCGACCACACCCATGGGGTCTCCTTATTACGTTCATTGAGCTTATAAAGAATCCTATTTATAAATTCTGGTCTCATGAGTTTGTTCATTGTGCTCCTGAAATCGAAAAGTAAGTAATTTTTGTAGGTTTAGGGTAGTGCACTGCAGTCTAGTTTAGGGTTATGGGTTTTCACTATTACTAAAACCAATTCTCAAAGGTGGTGGATCCATTAGTGTTGTAAAAATGCTAGAGCAGTTTAAAATTCTCGTGTCGTTCTCGGACTCGGAGTCAGTTCTAAAATGCTCGAGCGCTGGCTTGACTCAAACTCAAATGTAGCGCCGAACTCAACGCTCGATTGAGCACGAGCTTCTACAAAGTATGTATAGAATAAATCATTTTAATGTGACTAGTAAAAGTATTGTTTTGCATTTTTTTAATACTTAATGTTTCACAAAATAGGAAATGTACCTACTGCAAAATAACAACCAACCTACATCTTTTTCGAGTGAGATGTTGAGGTTTATAATAACAAAACAAAAATAATTGATATTTTTGTCATAATTTTTCCTTTTTGAGATAAATTATTCCTCTGTGATATCCTATAATATCTACATAATATATGATATCGTAAGATAAATAATGTATATGCAGGGTTGTTTTTAGTCACCAACCAAATTTATTTACACGATAAGTATCATTTATAATAGGTTGGGGAAAAAGTCTTTTCGCATTATAGTATGTATGAACTTGTAATAAAATCTCTTTGGCTATAGTATTTGTATCTGGCTGGATTTGGTATCATTGAAAGTTAAAATGTTATAATTCCAAATTCAACTTAGGAAAATGTGTGATTTTCATCTGTTTTTTGTACTGTCAAGATGAGTGAATCTAATGAAGAGATTCGATACATTTTAAAATTTTACTACAAAAAAGGTAAAAATGCAACGCAAGCCGCGAAAAAAATTTGCGATCCGGAATTTTTGATGTCAAAGATGCACCTCGCTCCGGTCGCCCTATTACGGATAAAATGGATGCCATTTTTGAAAAAGTGGAGCAAGATCGACATATCAGTAGTTACGACGTAGCTGAAGAACTGGGAATTGACCACAAAACAGTTTTGGCGCATTTCAAAAAAGCTGGGTACACAAAAAAGCTCGATATTTGGGTACCTCACGAGCTCACTGAAAGAAACCTAATGAACCGTGTACTCATTTGTGATTCTTTATTACGACGTAACGAAACAGAATCATTTTTGAAGAAGCTGATAACGTGATGAAAAGTGGATCACGTACGACAAGAACGTGCGGAAAAGGTCGTGGTCAAAGGCCGGTCAGGCTTCACAGACTGTGGCGAAACCCGGGTTAACTCGCAATAAGGTTATGTTGTGTGTGTGGTGGGATTGGAAGGGCATTATTCATTATGAGCTGTTACCACCAGTCAGGACTATCGATTCTGAACTCTCCTGCAAACAACTTATGAGATTAAAACAAGAAGTTGAGAGAAAGCGGCCGGAATTGATCGACAGAAGGGGTGTGGTGTTTCATCATGATAACGCTAGACCTCACACATCTATAGCCACCCAGCAAAAATTAAGAGAGTTTGGCTGGGAGGTGTTAATGCATCCGCCGTATAGTCCTGTCCTTGCACCTTCAGATTTCCACCTGTTTCGGTCTCTTCAGAATTCTTTAGGTAGTGTTAGGTTAACATCACGAGAGGACTGCCAAATCCACTTGTCGCGGTATTTTGATGAGGGGTCCCAAAAATTTTTATAGCAATGGGATCATGTCCCTACCTACAAGATGGCAAAAGGTTATCGAGCAAAATGGTACATACATACTTTAGTTAAATGTCAACAAACTATATTAAAAAATGTTTTGAATTTTCTTAAAAAATGCGAAGAAACTTTTTCCCCAACCCAATATAAACGATTCTTGTTAAAAAGGTATGATTTTTTTTACAAGAAAATTAATATATTCGCTTACATCCATATTAAGCAAAGCATGGGCAAACTAAATTATAAATGAATCCCATTAAAATAAACACGACTACGCGCTACAAAACAAAAAATATTTTTCCTTTTTGAGCCTTTTTGAGATAAATTGTAGTATTATCAATGAAATTCCGAGTCGTAATAGCTATGTTTACCAACAGTGACCAACATTTGTAAAAAAATTATGTTGCCGTATCTTTTTTTTTTGTACTGAGCGATTCTAAAATAAATATGCAGGTATGTTTAATACGTATTAATGAAAATATTATTTAAATTTGGCTGGTGACTAAAAAACAACCCTGTACTGTATCTTAGCCGTGTGCCGGCGACTCGGCGCTCAACACTTGACTCTAAGCGCTCATTTTTACAACACTAAGTTTCATTTCTAGCGTTCATATTTGACGCCTCTTTTTGATTTGGATAGTCATTGGGGCTTTGACTAGAAGACGTTCTGTAGTAAGTTGATAATACTAATAAGATGTGGCTTCGGGAGTCAATACTAACCCTCTTATTTATTCTTTTAGGAAAAAAACTGACATGCTCCCCGCGCTTCTCAGTTTCAATGCATTCAGCTTTTAAAATGTTTACTTTCTTTTAAGATACTCAGTATGATTCTTCTAATAAATTAACAATCTCTAAGAACTTATTACTTAAAAATGAACTGCGTCAATGATTTGAACAGTCATCTAGTTCGGAATCCCTTAACACATAAATATATTTAAATACTTCAGTAACAGGGCTTGTTCACTTTATCAGTCATAAAAAAAAACTCATGAACGCACCATATTTTTCCGTGATGTCTTAAATACGGGTTATTATGTCTAAAACTGAGATGCTTTTCAATTAAAAGCTTATCTTAAAAAGAAATGGGTTTCTCCTGACAACAAAATTGTACGGGTTTCGCTCGGACACATCCCTCCGGGACGGACTCTGGACGCCCATCAAATTAGGACAATTCCGGTAAACGCAGGCGGATGGCGGATTGCCCGCTGCCCGAACCGCGGCCGTCCATAACGGTTATACAAACTTTAGCGTTTATATCACCCGCGTTCGTCTACCCAAGGACACTCAAGGTGGTAAAGCTGCAAATATTAAAAAATATACAAATTCATAAAAAAAATACCAAAGTATGAAGCTACCCAGCACTACAACAAAAAAAATACTAAATAAATTCGATGGCCACATACTGGACCCGCTAGCTCGGATAAATAAAGTGCCCGCCCGAAATGTGGCTGATCTGGGTTCGAATCCCAGTCAGGATCGATTTTATTTAGTAGTTTTATCTATAAAATTATATGTAAGCATTATAAAATTACAAAAATCTTTAATGACATTTTGCTTTGTCTCAAGTATGGACTTCGAGCAGTTACGCAATACATCCGATTCTTATCCGATCCGAATGGAGAAAATAAGAAACTAGAATTTCTTGAAATGACGGATGAAGGATGCGGGATGTATCGTAGAAATAGTTTACGGCTATGCTGGACCGTCATTTCTTTGGGCTCGCATTCGTAGATGAAGAAACGGATGTAGTGCGTAACCACGATAAGCCCTCGTTGGATATCAATCTTACCTGATGGTAAGTGAAGACGAGGTCGAAACTGAAAGCACACTTTTCTGTCTCGTCTTAAATTACTCCCAAGCAGCAAGCATTTTTAACCGACTTCCAAAAGGAGGCGGTTCTCAACTTGTCTGTTTTTTTTTTGGTGTCTTTGTTGTTGTATTTATTTTCGCTGTAGCTTTGTGCGGGTGATAGATGTATGACGTTACATCTATCAGTACCATATGACTAGGGATGTGACGTTAAGTAATCCGTTTTTATTGCTAACTTTAATGGAAATTAGTGTTATTTATTTTCTTTTACAAAATAATCAAAATCGGGCTGATGCTTTTTTCGTGAGAACCTTTTTGCCCTCTGGTGCATCCGCTGGGCGGCATTTTGCTAACGATGCTGTACGTTCTCAGTAGGTACGCCCTTTATGTGACACGTATTTAGATTGCATTGTTTACTTGATTATTTTTATACAGACAATCTACTTACGTTTTTATATTAAAATCAAAAACATCGGTTGTCAATAGTAATACATCCCATCACTCACTATGACGTTATCTAAAAGCATAACACTTCGCTTAATTGTTCCTTCAAATTATGGTCTGGTGTACTTGAATTTGCCACAGTTATTAATGGTTCAATATATTATGAATGTGGTACCTGTAACTGAAATACTAAGTCAGCATTTTCAATTGACAGCAACTTTCAGGAGTGAGATGAAACGTTACTGAAACTGTCACCCGCATCATGCTACAGCGCAAATATAAATTGGTCAATTATCGATTTTAATGATCTTTGACTGTTTTTTTGTGGTGGAATATATTATCTCAGTCAGGATCATATACCTAGGTAACACTGAAAATGTTTAGAAAATAAAAAACGGGTAAATGTACAAAGGTTCCAATACTTTTATAGTTTTTCGAAGTAATCACCGTTCCCCTCTACATATCGTCGCTTTCGATGGAACCACTGAGAAAAACAGTGGGCCCATTCTTCTTTAGGGGTCTCTTCTATGCCATTTTCGTACACTTTCACCGCATCTTCAGGGCTCATAAAGCAAATACCGTGAATTTTATCTTTAGTTCTTAGGAATAAATAAAATCGCTGGGCGCCAGGTCAGGACTGTATGGCGGATGACTCATTATTTCTATACCTTCCATAGTGAAATATTCAACAGTCCGTTTTGTGGAGTGCGCTGAATCATTATCGTGGTGAAAGAGGATCCTGCTTCGAATTTTTTCCAACACAACAGGCAAACAGCGATTGAAATACCAGTCAGCAGTGACTGTCCTTCCACCTAGCACAACTATCGCGAAATGACCTTTCCGACCAAAGAATGAGGCAATCATCATTTTTCCTTGACTTCTTCTTTTCTTCTTTGGCCGATCCTCGAAACGAAGAGTGAGCCCAAAATTAGGTTCATTTTCACGTGTTACAAAAGTTTTAGATTTGCCGCCAATTCACAAAAACAAATGATAAATGAATGCCATATACTACATTAGGTTAACATAGAGTTCTAAAATTGAAATTTAAAGAAAGTTTTCATTAGCTGTTTCTACCTGGCCAGTACTAAACATTTTCAGTGATACCTACGAATTATTGATCAAAATTGATAAAGTAATTTAAGAAACTTTAGGAACATAGGTCAAAAGAACAAAGTAACATATGGTTTGCATTTTGTCAAAACAGTATAATGTCAAAAGATCAAAGCGTACATTATCCAAGCCGCGCAGTGGTAAAAGCATACAATGCCTAAGGCGCAAAAAGTATAATTCATACTCTCATTAATAATTATTATGAAAGACGGTTTCCATATCGACGGCATTTCCGCACTAGAGAATGGCGTATATTATTGAGCTATGATAATAACTAAAATAAACGAATCCCGCTGTATAATAATAAACTTAACCAAGTAGATTTGTGACATTTTACGCTTTTCTTATTTTGCGCTTTTGACATCGTGTGCATTAGTCCCTGTGCGGTTTTCACAATGTGCGCTTTAACATTGTGTGCTTTTGTCATTCTGCTCTTTCGACAATTATTTTGACCTTTGCTCCAAAAGGCTAACTTAAAAACTTATCTGTGAAGAAAATAAACAGAGTTATTGGTAATCAGACCGAAATTCATTAGAGCGAGTAGGGGACATCATTTGGAATAATAAAATTTCTTTGCCTTTCTGAAAATCCAGTCAACATCCAATTGTCATTTGTAAAAAAACTAATGGTCTAACAAGTTCATCTGGTTTTCTATTCGATGTATTTCAACGCGAGGGGCAGATAAACCAGTGCGAGTTGTATTTTTAAGACTCTCTACCCATTGTAGCGATAAAACATATTTGGATTCAGTGAAAGAAAAAAACTTTGTATCGGTACTTTCAGACAAAATCTCTTTAGAAAGCCCTCGACGTTTATTTTCTTTTAAAAGCTAGTTCTTTGATCATCACCAAGGTGTGATTGGCTCTATTTGTCAACAATAATTGGTTAGGTTACACATAATAACAATAGCTCAAACGACTACCTATATTGTCCTTAGACCCTTCATTTTTTACTTAGTGACAATGATTTTCGTGCCTTTTCAAATAGTGTTTGGGTAGATACGGAATCCTCAAACTGTTTTTTTTTTAAATTTCTCAGAGTATTTTAATACTTGTTTCATGAGGTACACAAGAGGTATCAAATGTACTTAACCAATATATGAAACTTGCTACACTGTTTAACAGTACACTTGCGGTTCTGACATCAGGATGGCGGGTGTGCCTTATATTCGAAATATCATTGTACGGACGTAGGAACTCGTACGTAGAGGTACGTAAAAGTACACAGAAGGTACCAAATAACTGCAATATATTTAGGTAAAGCTAAGAAATAAACCCGCCATCCTGTGATATTCATAAATATCCGTCATTAAATGCAATTTTGAAAATCTATGCTAATGAAAATAATAAACATTGTTTTTTACACCATCGAATAACCTTTTGTTGTCGCCCATTTTTTTTCTGACATGGACGAACTGTCAAATTATAAACGTTCGAAAATTTGTTTAGTTCATCCAGCATAATACCATCACCATAGAAAAAGTTGTTCCATGTTTAACTTTTAAAAATGTGAATTTGGTCGTTTAAGGGTCTATTTAAACGTAATGGCAAATTGTTGCATTTTTATAATCTGCAATATCGATTTAGAAATCATTTTAGTGCGCAAAATATTGTTAATATTTATATTACTGCCAAATACAATTGATGACATAAAATTATGCTGCCAACTACGAACTAAATACGAAATCACAAGATTGAAACTGCATAAAACTGAATTTCGTTGGGCCATTTTCAAGCACTAGTTACAATTTTATGTAACTAGTTCCATATTTGAATTACTTTAGTGGAAGCCTTTATAGTCCCCTACTACGCCTTAAAATATTCCGCTCTAATTACCAATAACCTTGTACACTTAGATGACATTCTAAATTTTTTTTTTTGTACATTTTTAGTCAGGCCTTTGCCGCGGATTTAAAGATGTAATATTCAATTCTAATATATCTAACTAAACACGTTAGGAGGCAACGTAATAAACGTAACGGCTATACCCGTGATAATGATGTTGCTGAACTGACATGACCCCGGGTTTTATTATTAATAAATTTATAAATATTCTTAATTATTAATGAATATACTTCATTGCCACCGAACTTTTGGGCGGCCTTATCGCTTAAAGCGATGTCTTCCAGGCGACCCGAAATTAATAAGTTATTATGTAGAATATGATATAGCCGTACCGTTATTAATAACGGTAGGTAATTTGTTATTATTAAACAGTTGTGAAAATATCTATTTCAGTTTTCTATAAAAAGTTATGTACACGGTGGCGTAAAATCTGATTACTTTTTACAAAAGCATTATTACAAAATACAAAAAAATATATAACTATACAAATATATTTTGAGTGATAGAAATCTTTATTTCGACTTTCAATTTTTTCGGTTAAGTTTAAAATATGATTAGCTTAGAGCTGATCCATCTCCACGGTCCGCCGCCGCACCGGTCCACGGCGTCGTGCACGGCGCACCGCTCAACGCTTCATATTTGCTCTTAAAATTATCTCCATCATGGTTCATAATTTATGATAATATGATATGTTCATTATCATGAACATATCATATTACTTTTCATATTTCGAAAGGGTGACTAATTTTGCGCCGCCTTGACAGTCGCCGAGACACAAAAGACAGTTCGCACATTGATATCACTGCTATAGCCCTACACTAGTTTTTTTTAACGCGTGAAGGAGTGTCATGCCGGCTACTACTACAGAACCGAAATATATCCAAGCCAATTTTGCGGTTTTGATAAGTAAAAAAATGCGTGTTGAGAATTCATCGTATTAGTAGAGCAAGTGAAGTAAAAAAGGCGATACTCGTCCACATTAACCAGCTCATAATACAGTGTATTTGAAGTGATAAGGTTCTAATGAAACATTGTGGTTCAAAAATGTATCTGAACCATATTTACTTGCACCGAAACATCGAGTTCTGACGATGATGTGCGCAAAGTTCTCGTTTTGAGTCAGGTATGTCTCGCGAATATACTCTTATCAGAAGGAATTTATTTTCTGTAGTCAATTTGCAAGAAGGAAAATTATTCGTGTGTGAATTGACTACTCCAAAATTTTGTAATAGGCAACTTGCACAAATTTGATTTTAGGGAACAAAAAATAAAAAGTACAGTCGTGCGTGACACTCGTTTCGGAAATAATAATTATGCGAAGTTTATATACTAAATATCAATGCATTAAATAAATTCATTATCACTTTAAACTTAGCTCTTTGTTTGCCTCCGAACGTGTTAATCTTATAAGGTCGAGTCGCCTAATATCGGATGATCAGATGCATAGAATTAAGCATAAATGAAGCGATATTTTTCATTAGTCAACTCCGCCAGTTTTTGCTGCCTCCATTTATACCTCGTTAATCGTTGAGATGAACAGAACGAATCCAAATAATTGTGACAATATTCGTAAAATATATTTTAGAGACTCCAATTGCTTTTTTCTGCACAATATCGCGTAGCTGTTTGGCTTTGTTGGAGTTTTTTGGAGGACATTCGCGAAAAAACACTTTCAATTTGACAGCGAAAAAAATGTGGCTATATATCTTTTTTTACTGTTGATAATTCACGCTCAATTTCATTAGCAAAATAACGATACACAATGAGAAAAGATTCTTTTTTGCAACATGGTCTTAACTCACAGAAATTACGTCCGATCTTACGCGACCTTGCCTTTCTGCATAAATGTATAATAGACATAAATGTAAAACTATGAATTATTTTTATACAGGCTGTTCGCGTCGGTCGCCCGTTCTTGCATTGTCGACAAGACGGGTGCGGGAGGGGGAGAGCGGGAGGGGGCAGAGTAGCGTAGAGCCACATGGGAGTCTCTCCAGCATCAGCACTTTCTTTCGTGCTTGCTACAGGGAGGTAAGCTAACACAAAATTGTCAATGTCAGCACAAGGGTACAGTGAAGGAAATATCTATAGAATATCACCAGGGTGACTGGTGACTAATTTAAGATATTGAAGGAGAGCACTCTGTAATCGATTCTGGTCTTAATTATGTAATAAAAACTTAAATTTCCACTAAAATTCCCTATAAATAAATAAAGTTTTATTACCATTTACTTCACTTACGTCTGAGTCAATCGCGGCATGTGACTTGACACGCGGATCGCTGCCAACGCTAGTGTAACCATGCGCTGCGTATTCAATTCTTTCACTTTCGGTTATGTTTACTGAGTTAATAATTAAAAATTATTTTTTATTATACATTTTCTATTTAAAAATCTTAAAAAAAATAACGTCATTCATTTCAAAAGTGACCCACCAGTCAGCGTCCGTTACTCCAGCCAGATTTTGTCGAAAAATGCCATTTCAATGCAATACATGATTAGAAATGCAGCTCCTGCAAATTTTATGCGAAGTGTACTGTGTGACAAGGGAGCCAAATAAGACACGACTTGTTATGATGGAGGTTAACAGTATATTGATTAAATAACGAATACATAATGGGGAAGTGCATAATGGGAACACACTACACCTCATTCGATTTTGCTTGATAACTTTTTTATTACTCATTGGATTCTAATGAAACTTTCGTTACCGTTTCTAAGCAGTAACAAAATATTTAATAACGTTTCAAGTTTGTCTGTAGAGAACTTATTGTAAGGGACAGGGCCAATTGAAGCGTTATATCTATTTACTCAAATAACTTGAAAACAGTTTATTTCTTTGGATTCCTTTATAGCATACCGAGTTATACTTAATTGGCCAGATGTGCTCAGCAAAAACTTTATTAATCCGCTTAATCAATTCCAAGATACAGCAATCCCGCAAACGTTACTCCAGCAGGATTTCGAATATCTTCGCAACCAAAGCACATACAGATACAATTTTTGTCTTACCATTTATACCAAATCGATTTTTAATTGTACAAAAATCCATTAGAAGGAAAAAAGCCTGGCTGGGGTAACGTTACTGCAGCAGGAATCATTTTTTTCTAATAACACACTAGATATGAGCATACTAAATTTAAAAGTTCGTATAACATTTACAGGAGCTTAATTTCTAATGTATCGCATTGAAATGGCATTTTTTGACAAAATCTGGCTGGAGTAACTGACGTCACCCTGTATAATAAAAAAAAGCATAAATAAAAATGAATCGCTCAGTTGCAAAAAGACATTGTAATAATGAAAGTTTTTTAGTTTCACAATACAGAGCAATTTCGGGACTCCTAATTTCAAATGACAGATTTGTACCAAATGAAGAGGCAGATGACAGCTTTGTCACAGAAAAACAAAAAATGTGCGCCACCAATGATAATTTGACCGATCACAGCGTTATTTTTGTTACATTATAGTCAAGCATTAATTTGTGTACAGTGATGGTCGCAGTTCACTATTTACTTTCACGTATAAGTACATTGTTAATTTTGACATTCTTCACACGACGACGTCGGTACCTACTTGCATCCTAGGACGCACGATACGTGCGCGAGTGAGAACATTATTAATGGATCTGTAGACATTAATGAGTTAAAATATAACACGGTATGAAAACTAATGCAATCGATTCTGTTACCGATTCTGAAAAAAATGTTTTCTGGTTTCCTACATACACGCCTTCACGCCTTCATCCCTTATGGGTTAGGCAGAACAACTGAGGCTTTAAAACCATCTTGATGTCACATTTGACAAATTTGGAGGTATAATAATGATGGAGAGAGACTACTGCAGTGATGCTTAGGCTACACTACCGTGATATGCCAATAATTATTGCCATAACTTAAACAACACCTAGGTGTAACCACGATTTACTGCCATAATTTTACAATGCCAATCAATATGGCAAATGGCGGTAGGCAATAGCTCCGGTGGCGGTCTTTTTTCGCACATCAAAGAAGATTACCGCAGTAATTATTGCGTTTGTGGCCACACTACCGTTTGTCCAGTGTGCAATATGAGCTCACCGGCGACGACGCATGTATCGACCGACATGGAATTATTCCAATCCGAACCATCTCTTTGGGATGCCCTTCTTTGTCTTCTTTTAGCTTTGTTGAAATTTAAAAGATTCATGTAAAAATAATTGGCACTCATAAAACACAACACCGCTGCAGCTTCGACCTCCATCTTGAAAAAGTGATATTTTCCGCCAAATTTAATGCCATAATTATTGCCGGTAGACGGTAAGGTAGTGTGGCCGTAGTATTACCACACCATTTCATGCAGTAATTTAAACGGTAATTGAATGCCATAATTATTGCGGTAACAGCCCGGTAGACGGTAAGGTAGTGTGGCCGTAGTATGACAGGTGGTCAACCTATCGCCGGCAAAAACGCTAATAAAACCTCAGTCCCTTAACTGACTTTTACAGTATGCCCGGGAGGAGAAGCAGCTGGCACATTCTATTTTTTTCTTTCGCTCCCAGCCCAGCATGGAATAGTTATACTCATTGTAATATCGAATTAAGAAAAATCCTTATCTATCCTTTTGAATAACTTTATCGAACGAGTTAACCGTCTATCGGCAAAGCTTGAATGTAAAGTATTAAACGAAGCTCATGAATCTAATCGTGCCCATGCAAATTTGGGGTTTCATATTTACTATATCTGCATTTTTTTCTTCACAGTTATCCCAGCCGGCTATCAAACTAACCCTCAGGCGCAGCCACAACCGTCTACGTCGCAACAACCGCAAAAACCTGTTCTACAGTGGAACAAGTTGTTCAAAAAATAAACTTATGTCAATTTGAAACGCGTAGATGAACTCATGCATTTTAATTAATTTATTTAACAGTGATTTATTTAACAAAAACCAATCGGACTTTACTCCAAGCAAAAAGATTGGTTCTAATGAATTTATAATTATACCTACACGAACATACCTATTTGAAATGCCGTGATAACAAATCAAATTGATTGGTGATGATGGTTGTTTTAATTGACAGTTTTGATTGGTGATATAAACAATAGTGCTTGAAAAAACACTCGTTTTTGATGTCTGTAGATGATAAAAATTTTATGTGCTATTTGAATATTTTATAAATGTATTTATGGATAATATTAAAAAAACATTTATTAAAACATAATAAACATTTAAATGTTAAAAGATATCCATACAATGTGTTAAAATTCTCTATATAGGTATTCAGTTTTAAAATAATAAATTTCAGTCAATAGTGATTCATTTTAATAATAATCAATGTTTTTAATATTGTAACCACGTATAATTGGTGTCAAATAAGCTTTTCGATATATATTTCAAAATATTGTTTTAATTCGTATTCAGTTTTAAAATAATAAATTTCAGTCAATAGTGATTCATTTTAATAATAATCAATGTTTTTAATATTTTAACCACATATAATTGGTGTCTAATAAGCTTTTAGATATAGATTTCAAAATATTGTTTTAATTCATAGTAGTAGACTCCAATTAGTTCACTTTTAAATTAATAGATGTCAGTCTATAGTGATTCCTTTTAATAATAATGTTTTTTTTTAATACTTGGTATTTTTAATTGGTGTCTATTAACCATTTCGATATATATATTTCAAAATATTGTTTTAAAACATAGTAGTAGATCAATATAACCTCCGAATGTAACTATGATTAAAACATTTAATTACTGATACAATTATACATAATTATTGAATATAATGGAATGGCAGGATAAAATAGACAATTGGATGCATACTTATTATCCACAAGGATTTCTGAAATATGGGTAGAAATCCTCTTTCATGAATATTGTCTTGCCAAACTAACTGATGTTACAATAGTTTTACCTAGTCTGTGTATTGTCACTGCGAATGTTATAAGTAGTATAGATGTAACATTTCAAGGTGTGCTGCTTTTCTGTTTTGATTTTAATATAAAATATGAGGTACATTTTAAATATATAAATTAATTTATTTTTGGACTCATGGCGTCTTTGTTACGACTATTTGAAGAGTTAGGCTGCATTTTTAACTCTTGCATATATTTGTAACAATTGTTTGTCTTGATATTTTAAGTTTCAAGTAATCTAGAATACACATGCAAATTTTGAAAATTGGCTGTAGATAGAAAATTGTTCAAAAATGGTAGTTACAACTTGACATTTAAGGCAACTGTAAATTCACTGCATCCACTTAAAAAAGGTAAATTTGACACAGTTTTCTAATTACTTATTAAAATAGTAATTATTGTCATTTAATAAATTGTAGTTCTCTTTTCTAAACAGGTCACTGCTAATGTAGGAAGTACAATATTGTACAATATATTATTTCGTAATTTATAACAATCTAAAAATGACTGAAAATTTGTGCAATGCGTACTACAGGGGTTAAATACAGACAGCTCTGTTACCACTCGGGACGGGAAGATCACCGCTGAGGCTTATACAACAAACAAAATGTAATGAATGTAATATTGTATAAAATAAGTTGAGTAGTCCTTCATACGAATTTTTTATGAAGATGTTAACTTCACAATCTTGAGTATAGATATAGTAATGTTACATAATGGTATGTAACGAAATTTGTAATAAAAATTTTCGTATGTAATAATTTTGTAAGAAATATCTTATTAGGGGTGACTCATTATTTAATAATATAGTTGTTAGTGTTTAATTGATAAATATTAGAGGTATTTTTTTACTATTAAGTTTTGATGGTATCTTGTATCAACGATTTGTAGATAAACCATCACAATAAGGATTTTTGCGTAAAGTATTTGTGTGGGCTGTGTTTAGATGGTGCCGTGTGACACACTCTGGCATATAGCCCAATAAATACAATACTATTCAAGTATGTAATAATGTCCTGTTTCAGTTTCGAACAGGACTTATGAAACAGTGTTATTTTATAAATTTATCATAAGTGGATGCTAAAGATTTTACTGTGTTATAATTACATATTTTTTAAACTATTTTATTTTTATTTTCTATTCCTCTTCTTATGTAAGATGCGAACATTTGTATACTTATGATAACAATCAGGTCATTTAGTATGTTCTGTGCAATTTGTAAAGAATGTAAATGATTTTATCCAACCAAGTATAACGACTATAATATTTCGAAATAAAATTGATGTGAACATAATCATTTATTTGCTTTCATTTTAAACTTCTTTACAAATTGATATGCGGTAAATGGTGGACGCTGCATTAAAAATGATAAGAACAACTTGAAACGATAAAAGAATTCTCCTTTCGTTCATGTTCCCATCCAAACGTAATAGGCTCGATTCTTTATTATTTAGTATCAATCATCAAAACCTAAGTATAATATTGTTTTGTCTTTCCAAAAATTTTGTTTATTGAGAGTCAGAATAATATAAATTAAAGGTAATTTGAAATTAAGACTTTAAATTTATATTTATGTGCCAATTTCGCACAACTTTCAGCATGTAAACAATGGCTGAACACTGAAGTAAATATATATCATATTTCGTATATATTTATAAAGACTTATATTTTGAGGATGACTCGTAGTCTCAGTTCCTCTTAGTCACCGTTACCACGGTTTTGCCACACCCTCTATCCTAAGTAGTGCTGTGCTATAAATCCGTTTCACTATCAGAGTTTTTTTGTAAACAAAGGTGATACCGGGTGAAAAAAATACGGAGTACGTGGTGATTCTGTTAATTTCATGAACCACACTAGCATTAAGGTTTATATAACAAGGGATCGATATAATAAACAGGGATGCAACGATACCGATACGATAATCGTATATCGGCGATTATCGTAAACCTTTACGATCATTCACTATCGTAAATATTTCGATACAATATTTTTACGATACATTTATTTCAAATTTTTTAAAGGTTATGTTTCCAAATCGGAATATTTAATAAACACTAGACCAGAACGTAGCTAAAATTATGCTGGAATCAATAAAAATATCGAAAAATAACAATAAGCTTAATTACTTAATGGTTCCCAAAAATGTAAAAGTAGGTAATAATAAAATCCCCAGACAAAAAGTTTAATTTAAGTTTAAGGAAAAAACCCTATAAATGTTCAGTTTTCTGCATAAGAATTTGCCAGTAATAAATTAGGACTACAATTAAAATTCATTTATAGTCAGTAAATGTAGCCACTTAAAATAAAACATAAGTTAGTGATGAAAATTAATAAATATATCGATTAAATGATAACTTTTTTTAAATACTTTTACTTGACTTAGTCTTACATACAATAACATATTTGATACAACAAAGCTTCCAATGAATTCATCAAAATGGTATTAAACAAATATCGTAATGAATTCGTATCGTAATTCGTTATCGTATTTGGCCATTGCGATGTATTCGTCATTTGTATTGGTATCGTAATAGCCGTATCGTTGCATCCCTAATAATAAATATAGAAAATAATTAATAACCTATTTGATATTTAAATTTAAACATTGAAATAAAATATGGTTTTTTACTTCAAACATTTTCTTGGCGGAATAGGTTTTATCACGAAATAAGGAAAACCTATGTATGGAAATGGTATGCAAAAAAAAATGTATGGGAACTGATGTCGCCAAACGCACACAAAGAAGCCGTTTTCCATACACTACACTATAGAAAAACAGCCAATCAGATTCCTCGTTTTTATTTTAGTTCAAAACATTAGAAATATAATAACTACAATTCTTAAACTTTTGACATTTCAAGTCACTGCTGATATTTTATTTTATTCTTCATTTTGACATTTAACCACAAGAACATAAAACGTGTAAGTAGGTACACAGGGTGACTGGTTCGTCACTTTCGAAATTCGAGGACGTGATAGTTTGAGATACCTATGATCTCATGAAGATAAAAAATAAATATTAATTACTAGCTGTGCCCGCGGCTCCGCTCGCGATAATTTCGGGATAAAAAGTATCCTTTGTTACTTCTAGTACCTCTCATGATTCGTCGAGTAGTTTTTGCGTGAAAACTGAACAAATATCCACGCTTTCATATTTATAATATTAGTAAGGATAAGGATTGACATTTTATAATATTTGACAATTAATTGTTTAGATCACTTTCACATGAGGCTTAAGTATCTATGGAACGAAAATACTTCAGCGCAAAGCTTCCGAGTGAACTATATTGAAAGTTGACCCGTCCGGCACGTGAACATGAAGATTTCTAGAACTGCTAACCCGGGAAAGAGCGACGTATAACTGACCATGCGAGAAACAACTGACACCGAGATCTACTCCAGTAACACGAAAATAAATAAGTACCTATTACTACAATAATTAATAAAAGTACCTACGCTTTTACCTAAAAAATACAAAAAAAACTTGATGAAAAAAATTTGACCGAATATTTAAACACTACCAAAACAACTAATACCTATTTTATAAAATAACAACGAAAGAAATTCAAATAAACTATTTAAAGACTAAAAGTCGCGCAGATAAACACGATTTATAATATCAATTATTGTCTGTCAATAAAGTCGAACGCTCTGAACGCATCAACAGCCAAATATTGAATGAATTATAAAGCTTGCGCTCGCCTCCCGCCTTTTTATACCCTACCGCCGCGAGCCGCGTCGAGCGCGGCAACCGTTACGCAAAAATAATCCTTATATCATTCAGTATTCACGCGCGATGGGTTATTAGCGTATTTCATGTATAAGTTTGGTGTTTCTATACCGATTTCTATGATTCTTTTTTTATTGAATAGGTACCTAATAATCTTATTTTTTTAAATTAGGGATGAGTGTGAGTATTATAACCGTAAGAATAAACAAAATTAATCAGAAAGCTCCGAACTGCTAAGCTATCGGGATTTACACGTGTCATTGTGAGTCAACCATAAAATATAGACATATACTGTTGTGGTATATTTTTTATATAATTTTATGAAGAATATTTCTGTCATACATGATTTCTATGTAGCTTTAACCATTAAGGCTACACACGCGACGGAAGCTTAAAAAAATAAGTAATTTCTCCCGTTTTCCTAAAATTTCCCTTCACTGCTCTGCCCCTATTGATTGTAGCGTGATAATAAGTATACTATAACCTGCCCAGGAGTATGAAGAGTAATTATACCAAGTTTCGTTAAAATCCGTCGAGTAGTTTTTGTTTCTATAAGGAACATACAGACAGACAGACAAAAATTTTACTGATTGCATTTTTGGCATCAGTATCGATCACTAATCACCCCCTGATAGTTATTTTGAAAATATATTTCATGTAGGTACAGAATTGACCTCTCTACAGATTTATTATAAGTATAGATTGATAGATATAGATAATTAATTATTTACTGTGTAAACGTAACCGACAGTCAAAGAATTCATTAGGTACGCAATGCATGGTTACATAAGCGTAATACAATAGATACTTAGAGGGTGGTGGTTTGCGTGTTGCTTTATAGGGAATTCTTGTAGAAAATTTAGTACCTACCTACCTAATTACATAATTATGATCAGATTCGAATACAGAGTGCGCTCCTTCAATATCTAAAAGAACAAAGGCGGATCCTTAGTTACGTGAAATAATGAACGTTTAGAAATCGAATCATCACTTATCTTAACAACTTATTCTTCTACAAATTTTCAACACATTGGTTACAAATGTGTAGCTTTTTTAAATAAATAATTTTTTTCCAAAAATTAAATTGTAAGTGCCAAAGACATGCAAAACATATAATATTCAAAATGCAATATCTTTTCGTGTAACGTTAGTCTACGAGTATTGTTTGCACTAAGTTACTCAGGAATGAATTCCGAATAGTCTAATAGTTCCGAAATGTTTTTGTTCGTTAAACGCTACAAAGTAACATCAACTAAAATCATGTATGGCCCGCTGCCACTGTTCTTTGTCACCAGTCACCCTTTATAATGCAACATATTATAGTTACAAGTAGGTAAGTAGGTAACAATTTATGTACCTACATACGTACAAAGTCAAGAAGACAGACCATATTTTACTACAGTTACTGAAGTTGAACCTCGGTGTAACATATTTTATTTGTTAAGCATAAATGATTTAACTAAATAAATAACTTCTACCTGCTAAAAACTTTTATAACCTAAAAATTCTTCTTAGAGGAGGCATTACGATATTTTCATGCATTCGTCTAGATTATTTTTAAAGATATGTACCTACTTGCAGATTTATATTCTCTCATGCGAGCAGGCAAAGGAAATTTAGAAATGAATACGGGTAAACATGAGGGTAAACCCATGGGTAAACCTACTAAAGTGGGATAGCATACATCCATTTCAATCACATTATATCTAGCGCCCTCTACAATAGTTTCTTAAGGTCAATTTATACATAAAATTTTATATATAATGTGAACGACTAATGGCTTGGACAAACTATACTATTAAATAGCCACTAGGTTCACGGCAGGGTTTTATTCGCTTCTATACAGTTCAGTTTTTGTACAGGATTTTCGTCAGGATTTTCGCCAGGATTTTCGCCAGGAATTTTCGCCAGGAATTACTGCAGGGATTTGTTCAGGAATCTTGATTAAAAACACTTTCTTCTATTTTCAGGACACTTGTTGCTTCGGGAGGTCGGAGAGCCATACTTTTTTTTTTTTTTTTGTTTTTCCGCCACAGAAAGTTTTGGCACCCCCTAAAACAAGCTTTAACCAGTAAAGCAAGCTTTAGCGGGAGGAGGATGAATCCTATTACGGACGAATGGGCATTCTATAAGCTGTTAACCCCAGTGGCTAACGGAAAATAGAATGCTAAGACAGTGTGGAGACTCACTCAGTGAAGCCGAGCATACCCACTAAACATCCCCCTTTACGACCTACCTTGATTCAGGTTCTTGATCATTTATCGGAGCGACAGCCAATTGGAGAGAGAGGCTGCGCAGTGAGCGGCATCCGGACGGCTGCCACCAAAAGGAACTGAAAGCGAGAAATTCAGAAGCTAAGACTAGCAGAAATGACAAAGCTGAAACTAAGAGATTATCTAGAGTGATCAGACTCACTCTGAGATAGGAATGCTGGAAAGAGGGACTACGTTTAGAAACGTTGAGCTCGCTGGAGTTTCCTGATAAGGGGAGCGAACTTGGTTAGGACCGGAAGAGCACCGTTGAAACCCTCTGGGCTGGCGTCGAGAGCGGCGCCGAAAGCCAGGATTTCGTCGATGGGAGCGAGCTGGATCCAGAACGCCATGCGGTCTTGAGACCCTTTTGCGCTCTGGCACTGGGAAGCCGATTTGGCGGCCGTTTGCGATTGAGTCGCGACCCGGCTGCGCTGACCTGAAACGATAGAAGTAGAGGCCTTGGGGGCCTTTGAACTGATTGGAGGAGCGTCCGAGCTAGGCTGCGGTCGCTCTCTCCAGTTCTCGATGGGCTTCACGGTAGCCCTGGCAGCACGCGGTGCCTTGGGGCAGCCGCGAAAGTTTGCTGTGTGGCCTGACTGGCCGCACAAGACGCAGGACGGAGCGGTGGGCGATTCGGGAGTGCGAGAGCACTCCTTAGTCCCATGCGGATCTAGGCACTTGACGCACCTAGGGGAAGCAAAACAATTTGCCGCCGCATGACCATACAGTTGGCAGCGGTAGCACTGACCTGGGAAACCACGCTTGTGTGGAACTTCGACGCGGATGTTGGAAAGACCGCACACGGTGGGCTTGCCTCTGAAAATGGACTGCCCTTGCGGGCTCTTCGCTAGGATTATTAGCGCAAGTGGGAACTGCTTGCCTCGGCGGCTGTGCATTTTGTGCACAGATTCGACGGGGAAGCCTTGAGAAGACAAGTCCCCTTGGATTTGCTCGTTCGAGAGTTCGAACGGCACGTTCCTGAGGACGGCACGAATCTTACGCTCCTCAGGGAGGGCGTAAGTGTGGTACTCGAGCTTTTGATCAGCAAGAAGCCGAGTAAGGTTCCTGAAATCGGAAATGGAATTGACAACGACCTTAATAGAGTCACCCACGTTGGATGCCTTACTATACTGGATCTTGGGATTGTGTCTACCGCAGAGAGCTGAGACCCCGGTCCAGCGGCTCTTGTCCCGTAGAAAGACGGGGGGCGGAGACTTGACTTTCGGCGGAGCCGAATCTGATTGCGACGCAGGCTGTGACGCCGGGATCGCTGAAACAAAAGGCGCAGGAGCAGACGCCGGTGCGAAATTTTGCGGATCAGGAACAGCGGCTGGACCAGCTGAAATGGATGATAATATCGGAGATAAAGTCGAAGAGGCATCTTGCTTCTTCTTCTTAGACTTGGACTTTTTGCGAACCTCGGTGAACGGAGCAGGAGATTCTGGAACTAAAGGAGCGGAGTCGGAATCACTACCCGGTGGGGTAGTTTTCCGTTTGCATGCGGTGGAGTCAACCGACATGCAATCTGAAAAAGGATCGACGAACTCAGATGGATCTGGAGACGCCGGAGAATCGGTTTGGAACCCCTGAGAAAAAGAGGCGACCTGAGGACGAGCGGACCATTGCTCTCGCAAGGACTCGATTTGAGCGAGAAGGGCATCCCTCTCGGAGTGAAGGGTTTCCTTCTCGGCGGCACGTTGAGCTTCCAGTGATCGTTTTTCCCTGGACAACTGACTGAAATCTTTACGCAAGGACTTGACTTGACCGGAAAGGGTATTTTTTTCCGTATCCATCTTGTTGTATTTTCCAACCAACTCGTTGTATTTTGTGACCCTCTCACAATGTGCTGAATGTTCTCTGTTTAGAGCTGCCTTCACCTCATCAAGCTCAAGGCAGGCTTCCTGAAAATGTTGTTTATCACGAAAGATTTGATCGCAATTAAGCCCGGTACACCTAGGGTGACGAGGCATAATGCTGGGCTGAAAGAAAGTCTATCGAAGACAAACTGCGCTGAAAAAGAAAACGACCTAGCACGGACCTATTGCCGGTGAACGGCGGACGATCAGGCTTAGTTGTCACGGTTACGTATCCACCTGACCAGCGATGCTTCGGCTGGCAGCAGTCGGGTCCGCCCTGAAAAGGGCAGATGAATTAGCCCCGACACCACACAGCCTCCACAAGAGAAAACTTTCCGAAAGAGCTTAACTTGGCACCTGACCCGCACGAGTGCGGGGGAGGGAACAAGGGCAGCGCAATACGCACACTCGGGAGCGGCCGCAGACACGACCGTTCGGGAGCGAACGCAAACGGGAAGTATAGTGCCATACTGCGGTTTCGCAGACTATATATTTAATTTGGGCGGCCCGCAACTAGTGTAGGCTTGCGGGCGAGCAACTATGCGTGTTTCTACCTATCACGCTTAAAGTATGGTACTCTTTACTCCGTCTGCGTACTGTCTCTTTCTTTATTAAATTCAAAATAAACTTATCCTATACAAATTAAGTGGACTGTATTTTTTAATTAAATTCCTATACGATACGAACATAAACTATTATAACAACAACTATACATTTCTTATAAGCTATAAAATCAATTCAAAGTTATCTTTATTTACATAATATTAAGAATTATACGAATTTCAAATTAAAACTATCTTCAGTCGTGTACATAATCTCCCGCCGCAGTCTTGACTGGAACCATCAGGGGGTACACTTTCAGGAGACATCATCCTCGGAGTGGCTGCTGCAGGGCAGGATCACCAGCTTCTTTGTAGGTCTTCGCAGGGTCCCTTTGTTTGTCTGCACGTCGACGACTCGAATTTCACCGTCTGGTCCGGGGTTAGATATTTATGACGATGCCTCGGGGCCAGGCGTTTCGAGGGAGAGTTCCATCAGCTATGAGTACCAGGTCGTTGAGTTTGATGGTACCCTTGGACGTAGGTTCGCGTCTTCTTTGGAGTTCTGGAAGGTACTCGCGCACCCAACGTGCCCAGAACATGTCAGCCAGGCGCTGACTCTTCCTCCAATCCCGACGTCCGCAGCTGTCTTCCTCGGTGAAGGTGCCAGGTACGGGTACTCGCGAGGCACCACCCAGTAGGAAGTGGAGTAATCGCCTCTGGGTCTTCAGCTTCCGTCGAGACGTGTGTGAGAGGTCTGCTGTTGACTGTGTTCTCTATTTCAACCAACAGCGTCTGCAGGATCTCTTCTTTGGGGGCTCGTTCATGTAGAGTGACATTTAAAGCAGTTTTCACACTTTTAACCAGCCGTTCCCACGCGTTGCCTATAAACGGCGCGCTAGGAGGGATGAAACGCCACTGTATCGAGTGCGTCGAGGCTTCGTCTCTTAAGGCTTCGTGCGCTGCTTTCTTCATTTCTATGTCGGCGCCGCGGAAGTTAGTTCCGTGGTCTGACCAGAGTTCTGTAGGGCATCCTCTTCTATTTATAAAGCGGCGCAGGGCCATGATAGCCGAGTCCGTGCTGAGGCTGCCGGCTAGCTCCAAGTGTATCGCTCTCGTAGTTAGGCATGTGAAGAGCGCTCCGTAGCGTTTTTGATGTGTACGACCGACTGTGACTGTTAGCGGGCCGAAGTAATCCAGACCGGTGAAGGTGAACGGTCGCTTGTGATGGGCGAGACGACTTCGAGGGTGGTCTCCCGTAGCCGGCCACGCTGGTTTCGCCTTTCTTATGCGGCACGCTTGACAGGTTTTTATTACGTTTCTAACTGCGTAGCGTAGGCGTAGCACCCAGTAGCGTTGACGTACTTCATTCGCCGTTGTTTCGAATCCACCATGATGAAGCTGTTCATGGACTCGTTTTATGTATAATCGAGTCCAGCGATGACTTCCGTCGATTATGATGGGCGTCTTCTGGCAGTCTGTGATGTCGGCGGCGGCAGCTACTCTTGAACGAAGGCGGATGATCCCTTCAGCGTCTAGATAAGTCGACAGTTGAAGTAATCTACTATTTGTGTTTACGTCGTTTCCTTTACGTAAGGCTTCCAGCTCGTCCGCGAAGGTTTCTTGCTGCTGAGCTTTCACCCACAACATCTCAGCTTGTAACAATAAGCGAGCTTCTAAGGGCTTGAAGTTGAGAGTTTTTTCTATTTTAGTCTTGAAAGCTTGCGTTTTCTTATCGGAATTTTGTATTATTTTCCAATCTGGATCTATATTTTCTATTTTCTTAGTTCGTTTTCGTGTATTTGAACACTTTTCTTTACTACGAATGATTTCTATGAACTGTAGGGCCCGTGCGGTCGACTTTTAAGTCTGATCCAGCTTGAAAATCTTGAAATATCCGGTAAGGCTTGTGTGAGTGTGTGTTTGTTCGTGTTAACACACACTCTTTCTTCACTATTATCGATTGGTGATTCTGACGGCTCTTCAGTCGGCCATTCGTCCTCGGGTGAGAGTAAGAACGAAGGCCCTTGATACCAGCGATGTTGTGAGTTGAAATCTGTCGGCGTTGTTCGTGTCGCCTCGTCTGCCACGTTGAGTTTCGTCGGTACCCAGCGCCATTCATTAACTTTCGTGGTTTCTGCGATTTCGGCGAGTCTATGTGCGACGAAAGGTTTGAAGGCTCTCGGTCCCGTTCGAATCCAGGTTAGTACCGTTTTCGAATCAGACCAGTATACTCGACGTGTAGGCTTGAAGTCGTATTCTCTTTCGGCGAGGCGGGAACCCAGCGTGGCGGCTTGAAGTTCTAAGCGCGGTATTGAAATTACTTTCAATGGCGCGACTTTCCCTTTGCTGCAGGCTATAGATACGTGGATTCTTCCGTTTTCATCGACCGTTCTCCAGTATACGACCGTAGCGTATGCAGACGAGCTGGTGTCTACGAAGGTATGTAGCTCCCGAATCGTAGCGCGGGCCAACTCGGCGTGACATCTTTGTATTTCCAACTGCGGTAGTATTTGTACGTGAGTCATCCAACTATTCCACATTTCAGTTTCATTATTGTGAAGTTCAGCGTCCCATTCTATGCCGGACCTCCAAGTTTCTTGGAGTATCTTCTTAGCTTGTACGGTGATCGGCGTAGCGAGCCCGAGGGGGTCATATATTGACATGACTGTGCTCAGGGCTTCTCTCTTCGTAGGCCTCTTTTTTCCACTGAATATTTCATTTGTTGATTTGTTCTTATTTATGTTGAATGATAAGGTGTCAAGCTTCGGGTTCCATATCATCCCCAGGATCTTCTCGGGCGCGAGTTGTACGATGTCTTCTTTACTACCCGGCGCTAGCGATTTTAAGACTTTGGTGGAGTTTGAGGACCACCTTTGAAGCGTATAGTTAGCGCGGCTGTGTATGAGGGCCACTTGTGACGCTATTTCGATTGTTTCGTCTTCATCGCAGTAGCTCGCCAGATAGTCATCGACATAATGGTTTTTAACGATGGCTGTCGCTGCTCGGGGATACTGGTCTCTGTGGTCTTCCGCGTTCTTATCCTTAACGTAGATTGCAGTGCACGGGGAAGATGTCGCTCCGAAGATCACGCTTTTCATTCTGTATTCAGTGGGCGCCCCTGTACGTCGCTCTCCTCGCCAGAGGAAGCGCTGCATGTCTCTATCTTCTTTTCTGATTTCAACTCTCAAAAACATATCTTTTATGTCGGCTGTCACTGCTATGGGTTGTTGTCGGAACCTCATGAGGACTCCCGGCAATGATTGGAGCATGTCGGGGCCCGAGAGTAACATGTCATTGAGGCAGACTCTTTGTGACTTGGCTGCAGCATCATGAACGATTCTCAGCTTCTCTGGTTTCTGAGGGTTGATCACCGCGAAGTGAGGAAGGTACCAGATTCGATTGTTTACTGGTTCAGGAGCTATTTCGGCGTACCCGTTCGCGAAGAGTGTTTCCATTTGAAGCTTGTATCTATTTTTCATCTCTTCATTTCTATCGAGCTTCTTTTCTATGTGTTCTAATCTCTTCAACGCCATGTCGTAATTATTGTGAGGTACGTAGTTGTCGATTTTCCAGAGAAGTCCCGTCTCGAAACCTCCCGCCGGTATGCGCTTAGTTTCATTTTGAAGTATGTCAAGCGCGCGTTGCTCTTCTCTGTTGTATGAGCGTCTCTTTTCAACACCTATTGACTCGAGCGCGAAGTGTTCATTCATCATACGTTCCATAGACTCTTGTTCTTCGAAGTTGTGAATGTGCGTAGTTCTATGGATAGCTTCTTTCTTCGCCCCGTTTGAGCCGTGTAGGACCCAACCGAGCTCTGTGTAGGACGCGACTGGTTCATGCTGCCTTCCTCTTCTCATTTCGTGTGTGACTAACAAGCTCCAATTATCTTGACCTATGAGCACTGTATGCTTCTGTGTTTCATTTACAATGAACTTTTCTATGTCTTGTAAGTGTGAGCTGGTTTCTATTTTCTGCCATGAGATGGATTGAGGCGATAGTTGCAAGTCATCCATCGTGCGTGCTGATATTCGATGGCGTTCAGTGTCGCGGCCTTGGATTTCGAAGAAGACGCGCCTGGATTTCTTGGCGTCTACGCGGGCACCAGCCACCCCCTCAATGTAGAAAGGGGATGGTGGCCCTGATACTCCAATCTTCGCCGCTACATCTGCTTCTATGAGGGTGCAGGTCGAGCCGTCGTCCAGCAGGGCGTAGGTATCTATCGTGCCCTTAGGTCCCGAAACTTGAACTGGAAGTATCTTCAATAATGCTGTTGAATGTACTCGTTCTTTGGCTGACGTTACTATGGCGCAGTCTTCGCTTTTCTCGTTTTCTTTTGCGATGTGATGAAGGAGTGGATGATGAGAGTAGTCGCACCCGTCAATATCACATTTCTTCGTCTTGCAAAGGTGGCGGTAAAGTCGGCGTCGTAAACATCGAAAACATAGCCTGTGTTATTTAGCTAGTTCCCATCTGTTTGAAACTTCAGCTTTCTTCATCATGGAGCAGTCTGATGGATGATGGTTTTCTTTCTTGCAGACGACGCAGGTGTTTGTTGAAGGTGTTTTCGACTGTTGTGTGCTTTCTATGTGATAGTTTCGAGCTTGACGCTTCTCCCGCCGGTCTTCAGTCGGTGTCCCTTCAGCTGGCGCGAACTTCCCGCATCTGTCTGCTAGTCTATCGAAGAACTTTGCCATGATGATGAGATCTGGTTGATCTTCACGCTGCTCTGCTACGAAGTTGAAGTAAGAGAGTCGTAGCGCAGCTGAAAGCTTCTCTATAATGACGCGTACTATTTCTGCGTTATATAAGTAGTGCGGCTTCTGTAACGCTCGCACTGTCGCTGTGACGTTGTTTATTCTCGAAGTGAAGTTGCAAATATCTCTCGGATTCTCTTGAAGTCGCGGCAGGCTTCTCAATTTCTCGAGTTCGGCGGCGACGAGTGCGTCTGGGCGGCCGAACCGTGCTGCTAGTAACTTCATGACTTCTTTCGTAGTTGTAGCGCCGATGAATAAACATTGAACGGCGTCTTTTGCTATTCCGCGAAGGCATCTTCTTAACCTCGATAAGTTCTCTTGTTCTGTTAAGTAGCTTGCGGATTCTTCATATGCGGCTTTGAAAGGAAGCCACTCTCCCGATGAGCCGCCGAAACTTGGTAGCTCCATAACTCGCTGCGTGTGATGTCTCTTTCTTTATTAAATTCAAAATAAACTTATCCTATACAAATTAAGTGGACTGTATTTTTTAATTAAATTCCTATACGATACGAACATAAACTATTATAACAACAACTATACATTTCTTATAAGCTATAAAATCAATTCAAAGTTATCTTTATTTACATAATATTAAGAATTATACGAATTTCAAATTAAAACTATCTTCAGTCGTGTACATATAACTTCTTGCAAATTCTTGCACGTTTTATGTCATTCATATTTATATGTATAGGTACATTTTATGTCCTGCCAAAATTAAGAATAAAAAAAATATATATATCACTTTAAATGTCAAAAGTTAAAGAGTTATACGAGAAGGATATACTTACTTAGTTTTTTCAATTGATTTTATTAATGGTACAGAAGCCAACGGATCAAGCGTTACATTAAATGTCAATTTTCCCGCAACCAATTTTTCTTCAACGGTGGGGGACGACGAAGCAATCAGACCAGGAGACTTTAGATTATAATTAATATGTTTGTTTATACATCACCAACATAATGTATAATCTATACTAATATTACAAAGAGGAAACCTTTGTATTTTGTATGTTTGTATTGAATAGGCTCAAAAACTACTAGACCGATTTCAAAATTTCTTTTACCATTACTTCCAGGGTTACCAGGGTTTCTTCCGAATCCGTATAGGCTACTTTTTATCCCGAAAATCCCGCGGGAATCGAAATTGCGCGGGTAAAACCGCGCGCAACAGCTAGTATTACTATAAAAAGATTCTTCTCAACAGTTTTACGGCCAACATGAAGTGTTTACAAACAACTTTATTGCACATGTGCAGAGCAGATTGTCAAATACTTATAAATAAACTCAAAATAGGAATGTGTCATCGACCTTCTACCGAGAAGGTCGAATACCTCAACACACCCCCTCAATCTGCTGCACCTGCTGACCATTCTGACAAACAAAAAGTTTTAAAACTTCTACGAAACATTTCTAATACATTGCCTATCTCAAATTTATATATCCAATATTATCTCCCTATCTACCTTTTAACATAACAATAACATAACATTCACATTACAAAACCTTCCTTCCCCTCGAGCTTCTAACTTCATTTAATTTAATATCAGAAACATTCAACTATCATTAACACCTACTCGACCCACCAATTACAAATTCTATCATCTAATATCAAAACCTTCAAATGTATTTAAAATCCACTCGACCTACCAATTACAAGTTCATCCTTTTTCCAAAACACAGTTGAATTCAAAGACAATTAATCTATTAAATTCAAAATAAATTAACCTACTAACTCATTAAGACAAAAATAAATTTCTCCTATATAAACAAATCACCAAATATAAACTAAATTCAATAATAAACGTAAAAGTGTGATAGAAAAACTTAGTGCCAATCCCAAAATATTTTTGTAAATGTTATTATTTTATCAAAATTCAAACTTATTTACCGTTTCATGTCAACACGTTGCTGTAGTTTGTGTAAATTAAATAATAATAATATAATTACAAAATCATAGAACTCAACCTAATAATGTCCCACCCTGGCAGAGTCGTCTCCAAACCAGGATAGACGAACTCAGAACTAACAGTAAAGTCACTGAATACATTCGAGGCAATCACAGTCAGAAGCTAACAAAACATTTAGACAAAAGCAAAGAAAAATATCTAGTACACTCCTGTCACGAAAATAATAACACAGAGCTTTCTCATTTTTTAGACACATTAAAACAAAAACTCAATACATTAGCAAGCCGCCTCCGACGTTATAAACAAACATCGTTGAGAAAAATGCAAAACAATCTATTTAACAACAATGAAAGAGGTATTTATAGGACACTTTGCTGCCAAAATCAAGCCGTACAACGGATTCCTCGTTGCCCAACCAAAATGATTTAACTCAATTTTGGTCCAACATTTGGGCTAATCCAGGTAGTCATAATGAATCGGAATGGATGCTTAAATATCAACAAAAACTATCTGGCCTACCAACTATGTCATTCGATGAAATTAATTTAGATCTCCTTAAAAGCATTATACTTAGACGAAACACATAACTGGAAAGCTGCAGGATCAGATAAAATCCAAAATTACTGGTATAAAAAACTCACCTACACTCACGAAATATTACTGCACCACATAAATAATTTTATTCAGCACCCTGAGACTTTACCGTCCTACGTCACCGAGGGTCAGACGCATATGATTCCTAAAGACCCATCCGATACCTCCAATCCATCAAAATACCGACCAATAACATGCCTCCAAAACATCTATAAAATAATAACTGCATGTATCAGTGAGCTAATTACTAGACACACAGAGGAAAATAATATTTTGTCTGAAGAGCAAAAAGGATGCCGGAGACTAAAGATTATCATTATCAACTACAATTCAGAATAATTAAGATTATTTCCCAAAATGGCAACCTCATTTAAAGTTGGGTAAGTTATTCATTAAACAATATTTCTCAAATAAACACTTTTGTTACAACTTGTTACAAGTTTTTTAAAATAATATTTAAATGTAGTAATAAATTGATACTTATTTTATCTAATAAATTCCTTTCATATTTTTAAGCGTGTAATCCCCTTACAGACTTAAATAAACTTCTTTTTATTAACCATCTTTTTATTATAAAAAAATCGGATTTTTGATATTTAGTATAAAAATCTGATTTCTTTGAACCCTGTCAGAAACACATTTTTTAACAGCGCATACACCCGCGTCTCACCTCAATCACACCTGATGGTAGGTGAGTGAAGATGAGCTTGAAAATGAAAGAGCACGGGCTTAGGAAGTAAGTATAACTAGTATAAACATTATCATCAAAGAATAAACTTTTTAATGCCCTCACAGTCAAAAACGTTCAAAATTATACGTTTTGACATACCATCTGAGTAGGTACTTAACAGTATTTTCTCTCACTGTACACATACGTACGGTACCTAACATTACTCATATCCCACTCAAAATATTATTCTCCACATCTGTCATTATGTTTTTGTACTTATTTATAAACATAAAATATAATTTTCGTGTCAGTTTGAATTTATTTATTGTATAATAGCAAAGGGCTGTCCATGGTATGTAATTTTATCAAATTATACCTAACTACATGAATGCAATATTTAATACCTATATTTTTGTTGTCAGGATCAATATATGTAAGCTTTTATTCAAATGGATTTATACGTGGAGTTTATTGTGAATTAGTGTCTTTATATTCGTGTTTTTATGGAATATATATAACATTTTTAAGATAACAATAATTTGTTATACTTTATTTGTTGTACTTAATAAATAAATAATGTACTTATTTAATAATTAAATGCTGAACTGGGAGCCAAGGAAAAACAAAGATTGTACCAGCTGCTTCACTTTGCGGGCGTATTGTAAGTACTAAAAAATTCTTACTCTAAGTAAATATATAATTCTAAGAAAATCTTGGACGTATCATCCAAGTGCCAAAAAAGCATTATAAACAAAGCATTATCGGACTATATACCATAAGGATCGATTTATCGTTGTCGATGGTTGCATATTAGCCCCGCTGCTGGTAGGAGGTATCTTTAATTGATCTACGGATTCCGTTCGACTTAACAATCGATCGACGTTGATCTTGTAACTTCGACTTTATTCCATCAGCTCGATCAAATTCGACTTATCTATTCTAATATCGATCGACGCCTTCGATCAACGATCGATTGGTCTGGTAACACTTTTACTTCGTTAAGACAACTTATTTTTTTTTTTTTTCATTATTTGGATATAGTTTTAATTATCTAATTATTAATTTAACTTTTCTTTATAACAACAAAGCGATTGATAACCACCCAGTAGGCACCTAATACAGAACTTTTAAATTATAAATAAGTAAGTAGGTACCTCCTTACATCTTTTGTATTAGGTTACGGAAAGGTGCAAATAAAGCAATGTTGCGTTTACTAAGTGTTTATCTAGATTACAGGCGCTTGAGTATTACTAAATCTTTAGATTTGTGTGATTCTCGCATGACGTGGATTTATAGCTGAGAACCATAATTTCCTGAGAATAACTTCACACGGCGCGGCGCGTTGCGATCAGACGCGAGACGTGCACTTTAAATTGGGTTCTATCTATGTTATAAAGTGAAATTCCCTCGTTGTTAAAGCAACGGCTACACTGTCGTCCAAGTAGGTTTATGTAAAGAAAAAACTTTCGGTAGGTACTTACCCCATATTTAGCACATTTTACGGACGAGTGTTCGTATTATCAAAACTCAGCTCACAAAAGGAAGATTGCGAAAAGATACAATTTATACGAGTATGTGTTTAAATAATATTCTATTAATTACTGTTGCATTTCCGTCAAGGGACGACCACTAATACATAAAAAAAATACATTACAAATTAATACATAAATACATTTCTTCGATGTCACAAATTGTTGCAAATCAGATAATTGCCATCAGTGCTATTTTTTGTAGTTTGGCTTGGTTGAGATCAAATCTCATGGGCACTGAAGGTTTATAAGTTTAGTTTATAATACCTAACGAGTATTGTGATTATGACTTTACTTAAAAATATTTTTCTTGGGGAAATCCTCCATAGATACGATGATGCTCGGGGGAGCGACAAAGTTATGTCTGGACTTTAACCGACTAAAACCCCAAGGTGTTCCTCCTCCGCGCCTAATGGCGGGATAACGGGGAAGCCGAAGCATTCAACCACGAACCCTCAACATGCAGCGTGCCGAGAACACCAGGCACGCCGCATCTCAGCGAACTCCCTTGAGCAGAGCGGCAGATACCCCCGTATCCACCGCCCAGAGACTTCACTATCGCCGGAAAGGGTTAGGGACCGGTGAAATCGTGTCACGTTCAATCACCAGAAACTAACTCCCCAAGCCGCGCCTCAATCTGGTGGAATCGCATCGCCTTAGACCACCAGCATCCGGCTATCTGGTCTGCCATCATCCGGGAAAATCACACACACGTTATATCCCTAAAATCCGGATGTCCGTAAAGGGGATTCGAAAAGGTGGTCATTTCGCTTCCCCTCGGCAGAAGAACTGACCCCCACGGCTATCCATTCCATCCCACGCGCCCGATGGGATATCAGCAACTCCGCACGGGTCACTTAAAAATACCTATAATACCTGATATGAGACTGGAGACGTGATAGAAAATGGAGGTCAGTTGTACCTAATGATGATGGTAAAAAAAAGAGTCAGTATAAGCGACGCAAGCGCCACATTCATCACCGTCGGTGCCCGTATGTAGAACTATTCAGGTAAGTAGTTTGACTCTAGAGACTCTAAAGCTATGCAATATTGAATCGCGAAAAGCCGCCCCTTATAAACCAACATGATTATATAAAATTTGGCGGATTCGGGATCCCTGCTGCGTCGAGGATGAAGTTGAGCAGGAGTACCCTCTCAGAGACCACAGGGCGTTCTCTGCGGGCCCCAACTGTCACTTGCCTATTAAATAGGCAAAAATACATTTCAAGACCACCTACAGGTTGGTAATTGAAAAATTCAAGTGTTATTTTTAATAGCTTTTGAAATGTATGGTGAAAAGGGGGATTGAGCCCACGACTGCGTTATACTAATTCATTTATTTTTTAACAATTTATTTTTCGATTATAATACAATAGCTGATGACAAAGTTAAAAAGATTTTTAAAAGTTTTTAAGATTGTTAAAAAGATTACCTTCTCCTGGAAAATGCTATTGTCGTACTTATATGTAGATAGATAACAATCTTTTCATTAAATCATAAGTACTCGTACTTAATAGGTATCCTCTGTCTGACACATTTATTTCAAAACGATACTCAGTAAAAAGCTGTAATACGTGTTAAAATGAAGTTTAATCGTCAAAATATTAATAAAATAAATATAGGTAATAACGTAGGTACTAGGTTAGCTTACCTACACAAAAGGTTGCGGGTAAATGGTTCTTAGATTTTCTGACAGTTAGCTACTTATTAATAATGAGTATTGCTTTGATTATCTAATATGTCTTGATAGACAGTCAAGGCTTCAAAGGCGTCCCAAAAATAGAGGTGAACTGTTAGCCTCTAAGTCCGTCGAACGCTTTCAGTTTGCTTCGAGCTGTCTGTCACTACGTTCCACGAGTGTAAAAATTTCGTTTTGTATGTTTATAGTGTGCAGAAATTACAAAGGTCTAATTTTAATTCGTTGTTTTAACAACACATAAAGTTATCTTTCATCGGGTAAAAACATTACTTATAGTAATTTCTTGTAATAACCCTTTCGGAACAAAAAATAAATATGATTTCGCCATTACTTTTGGGTTGCCTGGTTATAATAATAGTAGAGTTACCCTTAAATTTTTGAAAATAATTCTGCAAAAAAATAAAAAAACTTTGTACACTATTCTTATAAAAAAGTACATGTTATAATATAACTAATATAAAAAAAAATATTATTTAACTAAGACCGTATTGTACAAAATCTTGTAACGCCGCGTCAGAGTTTTAAGAAAATAGGTGCTACAATCTTTTGAATATTGACAGAAAATCATTTTCACACCATCCGCACAATTAATAAATATATTTATACAACTATTACACGATATTTATAGGCAAAAAAAAGTAAAGTTTAAGCAACTGTAAAATAGGTACAATAATTTTTTTTTATTAACAAATTTTTTCAGTTATTTAAGAGTAATTAAGCATTTTAAATGCAAAAACTTTAAAAATTGCAAAGATTCACGTGAACTGAGCTTCATAATTGAATAGATAAAAAATGTTAAAGAAATTAAACACGGAAATTCAATAATAGATGCACAAAAAAATGCTGACAAATTGAAAACGTGTTTTTTAATCCGTTTTAAAGTCTATCGTAGTAGAAGTTTCGACGGCTTTAGCATGTAAATGAGAAAAAACCATTAATAACAAAAAATAAACTTTAGTTTAATGTAAATACTAATATAACATAGTTGCCGTTGTTGAGAACAGAATCGCCTGCGCCTGCGCGCGCACACACTTGCAAATCGAATCAAAAGCCTCCTAATGAATGCTTTACACGAGTTTTATATCATTTATTTTTATGTTTCGATGCGTTTATCGTGCATGCTCCAAGCAAATGTAGCCCCCTCATTAAGAATTATAAAAATATAATAAAACAGCTGCGATTCCCTTACTCCACGGTAGCCGATACCCGGTAGGTACGAATTATGTTGCAGAAAGGCTGCGGTGCCAGTGCCCGCGAATTCTAAAAGGTAGCATTTTCCTATAGAATTTATTTTGTCGTTGACCTATCCCGCGTTTGAGCTCCATCTCACCTAATGGTAAGAGCAGGCGAGGTCGACGATGACAGTAAACCGGTTTAGAAAGAACTGGCTCTTCATAAATCATAGAAACAATTTTTTTCACAGGTATGTTTTTTCAAGGCAACTTTAATTAGAAGACAGTTATATCGGCAACAATGCAAGGCACAGCTTTTGTCTGTATTCTTATTTATTTATTTTATTAGCCCCGTTTATTACTTTATTTGTTAATAAGAATTTATAAAATGGTCCCAAAATTGGATCCTCAATCCGCCACCTTTTTATTTTCTTGTCATTAAATTTAAAACTTTTCAACCGACTTCCAAAAAAGGAGGAGGTTCTCAATTCGTCTGTATGTTTTTTTGTGTCTTTGTTACACGATATTTCGGACAATTATGAAAAATTCTTAACTCATATGATTCTTAATCATCGAAAATTTCAAATTTTTGAAACAATATTTATGATTTCGGAGTATGTTTACGTGGATTATTAGTCGGCCAAAGTGTTGACGTGAAGTCGGTTTTTTTAATGCTCTGCATTCGTTATTATATACGTTTCAAAGTTTACAAGAAGGTATCCAATTGTCATAGTTTGAACCAAAAAGTTTCAAAATTGAAGGCATTATTTTACTTTGAACAAATAAACCTTTTCGTCTTAGATGAATCTATGAAGTGGATAAAAAATAAGAAACATTTGGTTTCGGTAAATTCTCTGCTTTTCCTGCTATGAAAAAATAAATAAAAAAAGATTTGAATTTAATTGAAGATTTAAAAGATATGCAAACGTTTAATTATCTATATACATTATAAGCTTCTCTTACGAAGTAATGAATAGGTACGACATCACATAATATGAAAAAGCTACTGCTTGCAAAAAAATTGCAACATTGACAGTCTCATTCCCTTTTGGTATTGTTTAAATAAAAACAAAGAAAGCGCTAACACTGAAACCAAACCTTTACCAAAACAAGCAATTACGCGATGCGTTACAACTTTTAACTTTAAAGTTATGGTATTTTACAAAATTGTGATAGGTTCAGAAACAAGAGAACAGTGCACATGAAATCTTCAGTCAAATCTACCCGGAATGACAACTCATTTGCATCTCACGCACTGGAAGTTAATAAAAGAAAGTGCTTTTGATGCTTTCTTAATAATGTAGGAACGAACCGAAGGAATATAAATGCAAGATTATTTTCCAATGTCAGGCAATGTATTCGTATAAGTATTAAGGCCGACTTCATTACCTACTAATTTGATGATTGTGTTATATTTTGGATATGATTGTATAGTTAGTTTCTAGGATTCAATGAAATAATAGATGATTCAAGTCGGGTTTTTAAGTCAACAACGGCTTTCTGGTGCAGCGGTTGAAATTGCCTTCTATGCCAGTGTTCAAACCCCGCGTGGGTCGGACTTTTGTGTAACACAGCCATTAATTTATGTATGTTTCTGATATTTAATATGTATGTATACAGGATTACTGGTTAAGTCGACCTTGATCCGTTAAAAGCGTGTAGTACCAGTCTTTTGTAACTTATTTCACTTGGTAACACCCTACCCCAAACTTAACCGTTTTCGAGATAATCAAATATTTTTTTATAAAAATTTACGATTTTTGGCCATTAAATGTCATATTTTTAAATTGGTGCGTTTTTTATTATTATTATTTGTTTCTTACATGCAGATTAAGATGCTCTATGATAATAAAACCGAAAATTCTACGTAAGATTACTGAATACACAGTTTTGAGTGACTGAAAGTTGAAATTTATTTTAAGAATATCTAAAAAAGTTATTGTGGAAGACATTCGGCAGAAGTGCTTACATCTACGTTTTTTAGCTACCCAAAAAGTATAACAATCTAGGCTTTTTTTAAATCCATAAAAAAAATCTTAGTTTCATAGGCGATAGTGGATGTAAATATAATTTCGCTTATTGAGCCTAATCCAACGAAGATTTAGTGTAAACGTGTGGATGGAAATCATTTCCAATAATTTGATTAGACCCTATTTTCTAACCGATGATTTGAATCGGGAGCATTATGAAAACTACTAGACTGACTTATAGTGACTTTCGCCACTGACCCTTATTATGGACATATGGTTCCATCATGATGACGAGGAGGATCTTCAACGTGGCCAGCCAGAAGTCCGGTGCAAGCTCCCATGGATTTTTATGTGTGGAGGCACATGAAGAGCCTTATATACGGCTAGCCCAATCCAATTGCGTCTGTTGATGGATACTCAGGATTTTCGACGCGGCAAAAGAAATGCGAAGAAATTTGACCACTGATGTAGTAAAAGCTGGGCTTCACTGAATAATGCGAAAATGTATCCAATACATAGGCGGACATGTTGAGCGTGAATTGTAATGTGCAACGATAGTTTATTTTATTTTGTTTAAACTTACCTTTTGTTACACCTTACTTTCCAGGGCTATAAAATGAATTAAGCTCAATCAGCCTAATTATTTTTACGTCCAGTATCGCCTATAGAACTAAGATTTTTTCTACGAAATAAAATAAAAACCTAGATTGTTATACTTTGTTGGATAGCTGACAAAGTGTAGATGTTTTTAATCACTTCTGCCGAACATCGACCATAATAACTTTTTCAGATAATCTTAAAAGAAAAGTAAACTGTACATTTTTTTTTGATTAAGTATTTGAATTTTCAATCGCTCAGAACTATGTATCAACTATGAATATTACCTACGTAATTATTTTTTTACTAAGATCAAAGAACATCTTTATTTGGATGTAAGAAATAAATAATAATAATAAAAAAAGCACACCAATTTCAAAATGTGACATTTAATGGAAAAAAAATCGACAATTTTTATAAAAAATCTCAAAGTCGATTATCTCGAAAACGGTTAGGTTTGTGGGGCGGCCGACGACACGGCGGAGCACACCTTAGTGGTGTGTCCAGCGTG
This sequence comes from Stenoptilia bipunctidactyla, assembly GCA_944452665.1. Classification (NCBI taxonomy): domain Eukaryota; kingdom Metazoa; phylum Arthropoda; class Insecta; order Lepidoptera; family Pterophoridae; genus Stenoptilia; species Stenoptilia bipunctidactyla. Next base: position 14,285,310 of record OX101721.1, on the reverse strand, counting down.
GGGTCGGCTGCGGCACGAGTTGACGTCTGTCGTCGGAGAGGACCTCTCGCTCCCTAGCGTGGTTAAAGCCATGTTAGGGAGTCGAGAGGCTTGGGCGGCCATGACCTCCTTCTGCGAGGACGTAATGTCACAGAAGGAGGCGGTGGAGCGGTGCCGGGAGGATGACGCCTCTTCGGCACCGATCCGCCGTAGGCGGAGGGGGGGACGGAGAAGGAGATATGCTCACCTTCTCCCTCCCGATAGCCAGCCGTAGTGAGCGCAATCTGCCGGGGCTCGCGGGTAATGCCAATAGCGGTACCGTGAGCTCCATCTATGGCAGACGAGGTACACCTTGAGGTTTTTTGTGGGTAGGTCTGGCCTTCTGCCGGATCATCCTCACATACCCCGTCGCTCCCCCTTGGGCGGTCGGGGACGTGATAGCACGTTTTCCTCAAGTAAAAAAAAAAGGGTGTTTCATAGTGAAATAAGTTAGAAAAGACGGGTTCTTTACACCCTTAACGGATCTAGGTTGACTTAACCAGTAACCCTGTATATATTCATAAGTTTATTTATCCAAACACACGTCTTTAAGGAAAATTAATTTGGGCAAGATACTTACGTATGAATCTTGAGTTTCAAAACTTAACATGCATTATTATCCATCACAAAAAACTGGTTAGCACACCAATGAGTAAGCCTATATTAAAGCAACTGTGCTCGGTTCTTACCTTTAATATAAAGATGTTACTCATTGATTAATGATGTAGCGCCGTAGGCAGATGAGTGTCAAACGCCGTTTAATAATTTTAATGGACTGGTATTTTACGGAAAACAATTACGTTCGTAAGTATTTATTACCGCGGGTGCGGTAGAAAGGGCTGTAATAGGTACCACCCAGACGCGGAAGGGTTACCTACTACCAACTATCAAAAATTCGAAAAAAGGTGCAGATTGAATCCATTAAACTTTTTTTTACTGATTTAAACTGTACAAAAAATCTTTCATCATAATTCATAACTTTGAAGATTTTATTTTAATTATTTTCTATTGACACGAAAATATAGGTAGGGAATAGTGATGAAATGTGGATCTTCAATTAAAAGAAAAATAAATAACAATTTCGATAAAAATATACTTAATGTTATAAAAACTATTAACGTTTTATTAGGAATGCGGCTAGAAATGCTGACCTTGTCTATTTAAAACATTATTTATGTTAAACAATATTGTATCCATAAGATTCTTAGGTGGTCGTCCCCATTCAAAGAATAAAACAAGTTTATTTTTGTTTATTTACATTTCCTATCTTCTTAATAATTTTATAATCTTTTATAGATAAGTTTTTGCCTATCCATGATTTGTGTGACCAATTTAGCAAAGTCATCAAAGGTTGTATTTTGCTTATTATTTTAAGGTTAAGCAAATAAAATTAAATTTTATTTTCACTGATGATCCTACTAAATCAATACGCTATTGAAATCTTTGGAATGTTCATCTATGTAATTCCAAATTGTGTTAAAAACGTTTTGTAATCATGATCGCTATCTGTGTAGAGCATGAAGTTGGTATGCGTAAGCGTGTGTCGCACGTACATCTGTGTCCGTACTACCATCATTAGCGGTACTAACACTTATCCTCTAAATTAATGACCAAGACGCGGCAAACGAAATTTGAGGCTTCGTTTATAAAATCTTACTCAGATTTGTACTCTACTTTAGTATTTTTTTATCGGTGACTAAACTTGTTTGTGATCCCAATCGCAGGTTTTTCGATGGATAAATGTTTGGAGAGTATGTTTGAGTTAACGCTAAATGAATTTAAATAATACCCATGTGTCTGGCAGCTGAATTGAATTTTTATTTTTATTGATATCCGAGGGTACATGACTCTTATTTATTCGTTCATACCTACTCCAAAGGAGGTGTTAACATCAAATAGGACACAGCGAAGAAACATTGCTTCAGGTATTCTAGCGTAGCTTACGATATCAATACTATTTTTAAGGTGCAGAAACTAAGATGAAAATTTATTTACAAGTACACCTACCTATATGAAGAAACATACTCAAACTTAACTTTTTAAACGAATATGTGTGAGATGTAACATGCACTCATACCTACATATCATTACCTGATACGAGAGCTATTTGTCACTTTTCATGTCAAATAGAAGACGTAAAATTAAATACAGAAAACTTAATTATTTTATTTTTAGTTATTACGTATGTACCTAGTTCCATAATATACTATGCTATATCAATGAAGTTTAAAGTCTTATGGTGACGTGACAAAGTGACGACCACTTTGGCGATGGGGTAACGTAACACCCAACACAATCTTAGTGAAAGATTGGTAAACTCATTTTACTAAATAACAATCCTTTCAGTTTAATAAATATGAAGAATCAGCGTGCAGAAGTTGGTTAGTAAATTGATAATTAGAGCACTAGTTGTAACGACGTCTTAATTATATTGAGGGTCCACCTTCAACCGAATGTAACTTGATTTCCGACTTTTACAAATTAGTGGTTAAATTTAGAAATTTCGAATTTTTACTAAAGGTTTACACATAGAAAAGTACAAAATTCCATTGTGGTTTTCGTACGGCTAGGTGAAAACAAAGCACATTGTTTTTACTTCAAGCATTTATTCTTTCTTAAGAACATTCTTTCCTGTATTGCAGGTATAATTAGCAAATTGTATTTTTTGAATACACAATAACTGAATAAAATGCTAGTTACGTGTCCATGATAATTAGTTTCGCCACAAGCAGAGGATACTTATGTTATCATAATAAATAATAGTATAGAATAAAAGGTACTTCGTCTATGGCAGTAATTGCAGTTGACTGGGTAAGCATAGAAACCGTGATTGGTACTTTTGCCCCTTATTTTCTGTCCTTATTGTTGTTATTTCATATCACAATATGAATATAACATATTTAAATGACAAGGAAATAGTTGGTGGTTGTGTAAAGATAAACAATGTGTGTAAAATTATTGATTGAGTCTGTCAATTTCGAATATGTGGAGTGGGTTTGTTTCTTTAGATGTGTGTTTTCCTTAAAGAAGTCTGACGATAGCAAAGTTATGTTTTGGTTTTAATTGTTAGTAATAATAATAAGAAATGACTCAAACTGACACAGCAAACATGTGGTCCCAAAGTAAATTTTTGTGTAAGCTTTTGTTACGGAGATCACATTAAAATGGATCTGCCGGTTGATTGTTGTCTGTCTATTTTTAACCTCCCAGGTTTGTGCCACCTTTTGAAGACGCGGCGGACAGTTGAATGTCACATTCAAAACAAAATTTCATGAATGGATCTTTTAAATAACAGAGAAAACAGCCTGTTTTATTCCGTTTTGAAATCGTCCTGTCCTTATTGAAAGACCCTATATATGGCCGGAGTGGGACTCGAACTCAGGACCACAGCAGTCGAAGGAGAAAACTGCACCACGGAACATGTCAGTTTACAGAGTTTTTTTCCACATGACACTTTTGTGTGGCTTGTGTACAGTGTAGGTAAACGACAGTCCAGTATAAATATATTGCTTACTAATTTTTTATTGAAGATACTTGTGGGGAAGACATAATTTGAAGAATAAAACCTGAATATCACCAGAGATAAGTCAAGGAATAAAACACTCCAACGTACATCTTATATTAAAGTCCATTCGAAACTTAAGAAAGTTATTAGCTGGCTCGTACTTATCTAAAGCTCAGCAATAATAAATAAGCAGGAGTAGCAGACATCACGACCGCCAAGCTGCGCCTGCGCCGCGGTTTTAAATTCATGCAAATCGTCTACATATAAAGTATCTAATTCGTGCCGATCAAAACAAAAAACCTCGCTAATTTTAAGGTAAGCTTCAGCTACCGAGTTCAAGTCCTTCATTATGAAGCACATTTTGAAATTGTAAGTAATTTCAATAAATATGGCCGCGGAACCTGCCGCAGCCATGGATCCTTTATGTATGGATCTAATATACAGTTGCGAATCACGAGAAAGCCGCTCGACATACAAATTGATATGTTTATTGACTGCTCTCTCACGATCTGAGGATAGATACGATTAAATATTAAATTTATAATCACGATATCAACTTTTTTATTTTTATTTTTGATGAGATGTATTCTGTACATAGATTTGAAGTGCCTTCGGTTACGTACATGCTGAGGTAAAGTAGTTCGTTCGTAACACCTTTGATTACTTTCAATAAGTTTTACTGAAGTAGGTATTTGTAGATGCATTAATATGATGTTTCCATAGAAAATAAAATGGCAAGTGTGGCAAATATTTGCGTCTTAACTTCATCCGAGTCTTATATAAATAGGTGATGAAGATTGAGGAACGAAAGGTCCTCTAAATGTAAAGAAAAAGATAAGTTTAAAAAGACGTACCTACGTCACTATGCACTTTCTTTGGCTTAGTTCATCAGACCCCCTGTTCGCCACGGCCCCGTTCACGAGGCCACCTCATTGTAAAATTTGTTGTTTTATAAAGCCACGGTTTTTTTTATCACGATATTGAAATAAGTACAGTTAAGTAGAAAATAATTTGAAAAATAAATCAAAAGAAATATCACAATAATGACGGATGTATGCAGTATCATAAGTAGATCTGTAAACGTGCATAATTGCATCTATGGCCCATAGTCATAAGCGATTACCTACATAAATCCACTTAAATTCTATTTATTTACTGATCATAAATGTCACTTTCTTGTGTTAGTGATATTTTTTATCAATACACAGTAAATACGTAATTAAAACAAAGGATTTTTTTTATACAAGACAATTAAAGTTAAGTATCTGAATTATTATGTCAGTAATGATTAATCTTTAAATAATCAATATTAATAAAGTATTATAGAATTCAAAAAATATATAGGTAAAATAAGCAGACAGAATCTAGCATCTTATGTCACTTAATTCGAATCTATAAAAATATGAATTTGAAAAAACACTTAATTCGATTGACCTATTTTATACATACATACATACATAACGTCACGCCTGTATCCGTAATGAGGTAGGCAGAACACCAGAGGCTATAAAACCATCTGATGTCACGTTTGACAAATTTGGAGGTATTAAAATGATGGAGAGAGACTTGCAGTGATAGGGGGTCAGCCTATCGCCCACAAAAACGTCGATAAAACCTCCGTCCCTTAACTGACTTTTACAGTATGCCCGGGAAGAGAAGCAGCTGGCACATTCTATGATTTTATTTCACTCCCAGTCCAGCCTGGAAGTTTTACCTATTTTATATTTTGCATATTTGAACAAAAACGAAAGGAACACACAATACATAAGGTCTGTAAGTGCGGCAAAGATGCATTTTTTTATGACTCAATTATCTCGTTCATAATGGCTCAGGAGTAGGAGTAACTAATTTGACTTATTTTGTATGTACCTCCAAAATGAAGATTTTGTTGAGTTTGAATTTGCAAAAATAATCAAATTTTCATCAAACGATAGTCACGATTAACATCTATCTATTACCTATACCAATAAGCTTTTTATATCAATCAGATTATTAAGACAATCAATGTCAGCCTTTATTCATACAAACAGAAAACTCCATTCTCCAAACATCTCAACAATCCCTCCATCACACGTAACCCGGACAACAAGACTTCTGGAGACCGCTAAACGTGAATATTTAAGTAGTAGAATTTCCTTGACATGTCTGTAAAACATTTACACGAAACGCAACTAACTAGCTCACCCCACTTGATGCATATTAATAAAACGTTTAAATCCTTATTAAAGTTGCTGAAAGCCAAGCATGCCGGTATGAGGTACACCGGTATAATTAATCATTGAGATAAACTCCGCCAATGGAGGAAGGAAGTAAGCAGCGTTTATATTTTGTGTGACAAAATAGCTAGCGGTTTGATCCGGACGTAAAAACTCAAACGGTCCGCCCCTTTAGTGATGAGCTGCGTGGCAGCATTTTGTTGTGAGTTTGTCGATGTTAGAATGTTTTTTTATAACACTTGTGTCTTATATTCGTATGAATGATATAAAATTATGTTAAAAACATTAAATAGTCGATGTTTAGTTTAAGCAATGACATCACGACATTTTATTTCTGACCAGGATAATCTTTGAATCCAAAATCCTTTTGATGTTTGAAAATTCAGATATCAACCAAGTAACTTTATTGTTTCTCGAATTTTCATTCTCATTCTCGATCATTATTTTCAACTTAGAGGCAAAAAAGATACTACAAGAATCTGGAAATTTAGGAATTAAAATAAGCTAATGCCTTAGTAATTTACAAAAATAAATGAAGCTTTGAATATTGATGACTGCAAAAAAGTATAGTATATTATAAATTTTATGCATTTGCATTAGTCAGTTGAAAAGGGTTCCTATTTATAACAAAAAAGAAATTATATCAATATTGACTAAAACATTATGAGTTTTGAAGCTTGATAAGACTTTCTCTAATGCATGGAATAATTTGTTTTGTGAAAACATTGAATTCAAACTATTTGTATAAGTATGTATGTAGTAATACAGCTAACACACAAGAATATAAATAAACCTAGTTCACATCGTATAAAAAAGAAAATGAATTGCCATCAAAGATTCCTGAATCAAATAATCGTTTGCTCAAGATTCTAAAACTACTATCGATAGTAGTTGCCGGCATCCCTAAGGGCTCACATTCGAGCCTTTCGCTTTGTCGCTTATCAGGGCATTTTACATTTTTATTGCAAGCGGATATGCCCGGCGTTGCGGCGACATTATTATTTCTACCTTGGAATTATTGTTTAGAGAAGTTCTATTAGTTGTTCATTGCACGAGGTCTGGCAAATTGTGTGTGTCGATAAGCCCGCTCGTTACCTAACTACTGCTATGGACTTGAGAACTTTTTTTTTTTTGTAGATGTTTTAACTATTGAATAATTGATTTTCAATGCGGAAGCTGGAGATATCTCTTGTTTTTTCTTGGTACTGATACAACGGCCATTATGAAGTTTAGTAGGTAATTGATTATAATATAATGTGATGCTCTAGGTATTATGTTAAAGCCTATTTATTTGTTTGACATAGAACCTCATATGAACGAAACTTTAAATAATCTGACTGCTACTAAACCGTTTATTATCATGTCCTTTTTCCATAAAAAAATCTTTATCTCTTTTTAATCAGTTTGATTACAAATAATTATATTTTAAATTTAACAGACCCCATGGTCACTAGCGTTTTATAAATATGTGCTACCACCATAATATTTCAGCTTTGAAATTGGATACTTGACTAAACTTCATAATTAAGACGAAGAAAAGCTGAGAAGCGTTAATGAAATCTCTTCTAATAGGTTCTTATAGTAGGTTTCCATTGGTCGGCGAGATGAGGAGCTCCCCGTTGCTCCAGGATAATATCCTGCGGAAGTGTTACAGACGCCTCCCCGCATTCCTAGTGGGGTAGGTTTGTTGGCGGTTCGTAAGAACATTCATTCAAGTTATTCGTGGCAATGTCGGATAAAACGAGTGGGATGTTCAATGGAACTACGTCATTTTTTTGCGAAGAAAGGAAACTCATTTGTTTGTGAGGCTGAGGTGAAGAAGACGGTGTGAGTAGGTAGGTATGTCTGTATAAAACCCTGTCGGAACTTATCGCCACAACCATTATTTTATTAGGTCATAGTTGTTGATAGCGGTTTTCTTAGGTAGGTATATTCAATTAAATGATTCAGCAAAACTTAATAACATTTTGAAGGCTGATGTAGATAGTGGTTAATACATTATCTTCTATGCCACACAGTCCTTGGTTTGATATTTGTGCAATGAATAAAGATATTAGCCGCCAATCCATGTATGTTTGCATATCTAGTATCCATGGCACAAGTTCTTTAAGAAACATTATTTGGGCTAAGTATGTGGTGTGAATATCAGAAATATGAAAATTATCTAATTAAATTTATTTGTATTGATCAGTCTTCAAACCCGTATTATAAAAAATGCAAATTATAAAATTATTTTCGATAATTAATGTACATATTACTACGTTGATGCATTGTATGATATTCTACACAATCATTAATTATTTCTTACCACGAATAGTTATTAAGCGTCAATACAGCATGTAAATTTGGGTCAGTAATAACCGCATATTATAACAATTTCAAATCGCATCACTCGAAACTGTCAGGAGTTTATAATAAATTAAATATCAAAGCTGACACGAGTGTAACTAAATATATTAAATAACTCAAACTGAAACAACGACTACTTATGTATGTTTGTGTGAGATCATACAGATTATGTATCCTCAAAGAAGTCTTAAATATGTTTGTGTGAGATCACACAGATATGTAGACCGGAGCTAGTTTAGAAAAGTTCGTTTCCCAAATAGCCGGGAGCGCGATTGGAATCCAATCTTTCATATCGTCGACAAAAACGCGATGTATATTTTGATATGTGCCTCGTTTTCGTGTTCTTCTTGTATTCTGTTTATTTATCCCTGTTTTGAGTTGTTTTTGAAAGCATGTCCTTAAAATTGATGTTCATAATCGGTTAGTAGGGAACGTCATTTTAATAACTTTTTAAGCCTTAATTTTAACTGTTGTAGAATAAATTGTAGACGAGACATTTTAAGCATTAAGTAGGTTTATGTATTAACTAGCAGGGGTGTCCAATGTTACTAGTCTATAGATCTCGATGGAAGTTTGTGATTATGAGTTTTTATTAACTATACGGGCGTGTACATAAATAGATATAGAGTAAGTATGAATATGGTTGTTCCTGAAATCCAGCTTTACTTCATAGAATTAATAAAGGTTCCAATTCCTGCATGTAACCAGTTCGAACTATTGAAGGGATTTTCGGCACCCAGAGTTAACAAGTTCGGGAGACTCCATTTCGATTCTCCAAATTGAAAAACCTGTTATTTGACAAGTATGTCAACATAGCAGTCAGACTAATTTCCATTAATTTATTCTAGGTTACCTATATGATAGGTCACTATATAAAATAGTCAGAAGCGGATTCTGTTTGTTGAATAAAGATAGCAAAATATTTTATAACAATTATAGATGGTGTATCAAAATGTTAAGAAATATTTTAATAGTTTTGAATGTAAATCGAATGAATGAACGATAGAACGAACGTAGTAACTTTACCTAAGCAAACAGCTTAATCGTGCGGTTAAATCTTCATCAATTTCATTAAAAAAATGATTCAACAGATATGAGATTGCTCCCCCAATATATTATTAACATCAAGATTGAGAAGTCGACTGCAAATTAAATAATGTTACCCCACGAAAATAAATTGAAGCTAGACGTTATTCCCGCGCTCCGTTGAGGTGACAAATATTAAATTGTATCATATTATCAGCTACCAATAGAAAACAAGGATTTATTTTTTGAAAGCCAATCGTGGTTCAGGATTTTAAAACATATCGCTGTCGTAACCCTTCGGAAAAGTAATTGATGAATTATTGGTTGGCGCCTTGAAGTTGAAGTAATAGTTAAAAGGAAATATATTATCACGGAATAAATAATCGAGCACGTGCAAAAGTCATGTTAAGTTTGTATAAATCTTATAAACGATATTATGTTGATTGCAACTGAGACGGTCTAGGCGGTGAAGTTGGCGAATGTCTTCTAACCAACATTGGGCGCATTTGGTATTTTACTGCGTACACCTCCTTGTCCCTCCTTGACCCAGGGAATCACATGGTGGGCTCTTTAAAGAAGAGCTGTTATGATGATGATACGACAAGGTTGGGTTTAGACCTCGTTGGTCACCTGTCAATTCTTCGACAAGTCATATTACAAGTCGAAAAATAGCGAATTTTTAAATAATTCTTGCATTTCAAATTCTTTTTAATGTTTTTTAAGATTGACAAAAATGCATTTCGATTAATTCTGCAAAGTTTAAAATAAATATCTGGCTTTTACCAAGTTTATTTGTGGAATATGTAATATGCTGCAGTAGCCTTGTATTGTTGTCGCGCTCGTACTATGACACGGGTGTGGTTTCTGGGATAAGCGAGCCTAAAATTATTACTCCAGCAGCCTTTTTAGATGACGTTGTAGTTAGGGTAGGTCAAGAAATAACAAAAAAAACTCTAGTATTTTATGTTTCTCTTCTCTTCGATATTGAATATTAAAATCCGTAACTATGTGATATCTTTCCATCCATCGTTCACTAGAAACTCCAGCTTTCTACATTACACTCACTCAGTTGTTATTTTTTTACCGCTAGTTTTTTTTCTAGGCTACGCTAGAGGTGTTACAATCGATTTACTGTAGGTAACCCGTAACCCTATTGAATATTGAGACGAAAATGACTTTTCTCTCCAAGCATAATATTCACCCATAAATAAACTTTGCTTAGGAATCACTGAGTCTCTGCAACTTTACAATAAATGACCGGAGATGAAGCTGAACGTAAAGTCTATTTCCCGTTCTGTTTAAAAAATGGAATCGCTTATTCTGTAGGCAGCTAAGATACGATTTTTAACATAAGTAAAGTGTAATAGGGTACTGTAACGTTACGGCACTGATATTTTTATAAATAAATTAAAATATCTATAATGACAAAACAACTAATATTTTCTTTACACACAGCGCCATATATATTTTATCCTTAAAGTGAAGCACATAGCTTGTATGATAGATTCTATACAATTGATTTCATACATCTATACTAATATTATAAAGCTGAAGAATTTGTTTGTTGGTTTGGTTGAACGCGCATATCTCAGGAACAACTGGTTTGAATTGAAAAAATATTTTTGCGTTGGATAGTCCATTTATCGAGGAAGGCTATAAAATGTGACGCTGTGACTAATAAGAGCGAAGTTACAGATGAAAATGTTGCAAAAATGGGGAAAATCATTTAATTTAGGTTTAACAAACGCAAAAATCATGTGCAAATTATTACGTTATTAATCATAAGTATTTCATTGTGGATAAATTTTTTTTCACACAACTTTATTTCAATCAATACCTTAGGAGATATCGTAGTTTTAAAATCCGCAAAAAATAGGTATGTTCGGGATATGCTCGAGCCGGTGGTCGTTCGCTGTCATGGCCGGCCACTCGTGCTGTTAGTACTCCGAGATGCCTACTGAACTCTGTGTGGCCTATGGCCATATTCCTTCAAGTTTTATGCTTATTTCACTTAGAAATAATATTTATTTGAACCAACAAATTTGTTTAACGGATTCAGAGTCACACTAACTGATATAATAACGTGATTCTTTCAATTGTTTTGAGTGGTCCAGCAATTGGTTAAACAGTGCTTCTATCTTTACATCCAACAATTAAAAAAATACAATAATTTTTTTTTTTATCTATGGCCAAGTCCGAGTTTGTCTTCAATCTCACCTGATGGTAAGTGTCGATGAGGTCGAAGATGAGAGCAAACGTGTTTATTATAGAACTAGCTCTTCATAAGATGCTTTGACAGATCACCGCTGGAGTGGTGATATTTGGCAGCATATTTCAGTCAGGCCACCCTCAAGGAATCCTACTACCGACACGCGTATCCTGCGGTGGTAGGGTTATTCGAAAACGCGGTTAAGAACTTATATGTACAAGTTCTCGGCAGATAACTTGGCCACGTTATGGCGTAGTGGGGGAAAGTTTGCGCATGTACACTCACGTGCATCAATATATGGTCTTGGTCACTTTTATTTGAATAACATTGATAAAGCTTAAAATCTTCATCTTCTTCCGTTGTCGCTTCTTTTTTCATGGAGCAGTAGACGTTGCAAACCATTTTTCTGGCTTGTCGACGTAAAATAACGTATGTACGTGGCAAAGTATTAAACTCTTCTCAATTAAAACTAAAACATTGCTCTACTCAATTAAAACTAAATAAAAACTTAACAATATGAAAACTAAAACTTAACAATAACGAAACTACAACAAGAGGTACAATATTGATGCACGTAAGTGTACACGGGAGCGAACGGGTAGTAAACACAGTGCGTGAGGCAAAGGTCGACTGGCGAACCAATCACGCGCTCGGAACGATGTTACGTCAAACTTCGCGTCACCCGCCCCGCGTCCCGCAACCCAAGGAGATCTAAAAATCGACTTCTGCGCATCTTACGATTCTGGCCAAGTTACGTGCCGGCAGTTATATAATGTAAGAACTTGACGACCGGCTGGTGTAGCGGTAACATACATTGCCTTATATGCCAGAGGTCCTGGGTTCGAATCCCGGCGGCGGCGAATATTTGTGTGATGAACACAGATCTTAGCCGTCAAGTCATCGATCTTTATATGTTTATTTAAGTTTATTGTAATAAAAATATGTGTATTTATTCAATATGTATGTTTATTTATTGTATTTCTTAAGTAGGTACATCAATTATCTAGTATCCATAACACAATTTCTTTAAGAAACTTAATTTGGGCTAGATAATGTAGTGTGAGTGTCAGAAATATATATATAAAAAAAATGTATACTTACTTAATTTCGTCACAATCGATTAATAATATTCTTATATATAATAATAGGTTTAAATATTCAACGCACTATTATAAGTAACAGCTACGACCAACGAATAGTAGGTATAATAATAGCAAGTAATAGTGTAAAAACAAGACGATGAATATTGAAATGCTTGCTAGCTTATTCTACTAATATTCGTAGGTTCAACGAACAGTTTTTATGATATTGAAACGTGGTATTGTGTTTAGCTACCTATGAAAGCGATATTCAGGCAGAGTTACTACAAAGGCTGTTATAACATGGCGGTGCACCACGATTTCACCTGGGTTTATGGAAAAGACTTACTTACAAAAAACTGAACTACTTACAGGAAAAATAAACATGGAAATAGGAATTCTTAAGGAAAGCTCCTATTAAAAGTACTGGAGGCTTATAAAATTATGCGATAATAAGTCCCAGTACTTTTACCCAATACCTATTTAATAGGTAAATAATAATACCTATAAATACGCCTTTCGTGGGTATGTCTATTTTATTTTTAAAGCAGTTATTTTTTGTAGTGTTATTCCACAAAACCGGGGTGAACGGTATGTGGAGTGTGTTGAGTACAGCTATGTTATAAAATTGTTTTGAAGTAACTCTGTCTGTCTCTCCATCTGTACCGCTTTCGCAGCTAAACTATTCAATCGATTTTGACAAAATTTATAATAGAGTAAGCTTGAACTTATTTATCCAACTGCGATAGCCGATATTTACGCGGACGAAGTCGCGGGCAACAGCTAGTACCTAATACATCCAGTGCCGTTCAAACTAATACGTTCATACGCATAATTTATTGCATTGTCCGTAAGATTGAATCTGTGTCGAACGACGTTTCTGACGTTCGTGGCCGATATTATTTCCCCGGCCCCACAACGTTTATCAGGAGTTTACTAAGATCCAATTTCGAGGGATCAATGAGATAAAAGCTTACTATTAATTAAATTAACGTGTCAACGGATGGATACTGGTAAAAGTAATCTCTAAGGCTGGAAACTTGACGGCAACGATTTGGCGCGGAGAATCTAGGACGTTCTGGACGCCTGCAGGCGCTCGAGCGATTTGTCGCGGTTTCATACAATTTCAATACCATCTATCATGACGCGGAAATCGCTGCCCGCGCCGCTGTCGCTCTCGCCGTCGCTGTCGCCCAGTTTGCAGCCTAAAGTAAAAAAGTGTATCTGATGACACACCAATTTCTAATGGTAAAATAATAAAAAGCATAAATATTTCAGTAGTTGGGCTTTAGTTTTTAAACTTTTTTTTTACTTATTTAGGAGTAATAGTGTTTAAATACTTGAAATGTGCTAACGAAGTTCTTTTCTTTGATACCCCACACAAAACCATAAAGTTTTTTTTTTAATTCTTTACTATTATTATTATTTTAGAGTACCTAATAATGTTTACATATTTGAGCTGGGCTAACAAAGCTCTTTCTTTTGATACCCCACACGAAATCGTAAAGTTTTTTTTTAGATCCTTTCTTTAAGTCCCCTAGAGGGCGCTGTAGTCAAGATAACGAAACTTTATGTAGCCTATAATCAGCGGAAAATGAAGAGGCTTTTAACAACACCTTTTTGTCCAATTATGATTACTAGTTTAGAAGTTCTGAATGAAACAGATGAACATCCATACCTACAGACATACATACATACAGGTCAAAATCATAACCCTCCTTTTTGCTTCGCCGTAGTCGGATAAAAGTCGGGTTTGAAATCACTTAACATTATCTATAAAGTCTTTAATCTGTATTCTTAAAAACTTTCCAATTTAGAACCGAAAATAAGTAGATATTTAAAAAATACTTAGTTCATGTAAAATTTGACGAAGAACGAGAAGAAAATCTTTGAACATACTAAAAATAAAATGCAAGTCTTATTCATAAGTACATATTTTTTACGAATCGGGCCCACAGTGCACTCAACATAATATTCATTATATTTTGTCGCTCCATTCTTCAGATAAAATTACCCAGGTATTCCCCCTATCTTGCTAGCATCGACGCGCACATTCAGAGATTATTTGGCAACACCAAATAAGTGTTTACGTAACACAGTACTCACTCCTGCTCGGATAAGGGCTTCATTACTTTATCTTGCGTAGCATCGAACGGACGTGTACTTAAAATTAATGATCTACAATTATACTTCGTCAGAAGACTCGGATAAAACAGGTTAGTGACAGTTTAATAATTAGTGAACAGCAACAGTTTCCTAATTCCTTTAAAATGTATTGCTTAACGAATACGCCTGGAGGTTAACAGTATTCGTCTATAATATATTGCTTAACTAATCAATACGCCTGGAGGTGACCGTAGGTCCTCATGCAGGTAAATCAACCCCTAGAACGTGTGCGAAAACGTGGGAGTTTCCCTATTCGTTTAAAATGTATTGCTTAACGAATACGCCTGTAGGTTGTCTGTGTGTCATCACGAAGGCAAATGAACCCCAGAGGTTAACCGTATTCGTCTATAATATATTGCTCAACTAATCAATACGCCTGGAGGTGACCGTAGGTCCTCATGAAGGCAGATCAACCCCTAGAACGTGTGCGAAAACGTGGGAGTTTCCTTATTCGTTTAAAATGTATTGCTTAACGAATACGCCTGGAGGTTGTCCGTGTGTCATCACGAAGGCAAATGAACCCCAGAGGTTAACCGTATTCGTCTATAATATATTGCTTAACTAATCAATACGCCTGGAGGTGACCGTAGGTCCTCATGAAGGCAGATCAACCCCTAGAACGTGTGTGAATACGTGGGAGTTTCCTAATTCGTTTAAACTGTTGCTTAACCAATACGCCTGGAGGTGGACCGTGGGTCTTCACGAAGGCAAATCAAGCCCTAGCATGTATGTGAATACGTGGGAAGTTCAAGAGGTTTTAAAGTACCCTAGAGGTAAACCGTTTGAAATGATCGATATTCCTATCTATAGGTGCTTTTTGTACTGCCTGGAATTGGATCGGGTATCCTTATGAAGACAAATCTTACAAATTATTTTGTCTGTTGTCTAGGTGTCCTTTAATATCCATGTAAAAAACATATGACTATATAATATATCTCTCTAATATATCTAGACGATGGATTATAGAAAATGCCAATTTTGAGTGTCAAAATATTTTTACCAAAACAATCGAATTATCGAATTGCCTAGTTTTTTATCGTAAATTATGAAAAAAGTAATTTAGAACCTCGACAATTTTTTAAGTTTCGCGGTTTTTACCTTATGTACAAATGTATTTTGTGATAGCATTTCTATGATTATGACAAAAAGCTGCTGAAGTGTTTTACATCATATGTAAACAAGCTTATACTTATAGATTTTAGATATTAAAAGCAAAAATAAGTTGAGCATTGCGATTTAAAGTTAGGTATAATCTTTAAATCGCTTTGTTACTAAATATCATTTTATGATGACAAGCCTATTTATTAATAAATTTATAAATATTGTATTCCAACCCACACCAAGGTGAGTGTCACAAATACATCTAAAATACATTTCAATTTAAAATTGAACACTCCAAACTTATACTTAAGTTTGTTATATATTTAAGGGTATAAAGAAATACTTTACGGGTTGTCTATTGCACCTATAATGGACATTTACAAAAATATGAAGGAAGGAGGTAGTTACATAAAACATAAGACTAAGGTTACATTGGCAAAGATAATAATGATTGCCTTCTAAACGTTATTATATTCTGAACTGTATGTATGTACTGTACACCTGTTGATAATCAATTACTCAATAATCGTTATTAATCAATTACTTACCCCAGTCTCACAAAAACCTATAAAATCTGTTCAGTGCCGACACGATGTTATAATATTTTTATTTTATAGGATCATTCTTCAATCCTCAGGCATACATTATCTCATCAGCAGTGCGAGCACAGAACTTTATCGAATCGTAAGTTAACGAATGTTTACGAATGCTCGTATAGTATGGAGTCGGTTGCAAGTTTTGAGTAACATTGTAATTTTTTTATTTTACAGATATTTATGAGTACAACATGTTTACAAACATTCAAAATTAACAAGGCACACGTTTATTTAAGCTGGCCGTGCGGCAATGGATAGATTTAAATTTTTTCTTAAAAACCGTCTCCATACTATACGAACATTCGTTAACAAACGATTCAATAAAGTTCTGTGCTCGCACTGCTGTTCCTCATGAAAATCGTAATGAAATTGTCCATTTAACTCAAAAGTTATTCCTAGCAGTCGTATACTATCGTGGGGTTATTTCAATTGATTGAAGTGCCTTCCCAGCAGATAGTATAGCTGTAAATGTGTTCATTTTTTTATGTTTTTTTGTTTGTTTTCTAAATAAAGATTAAAAAAAAAAACATAAGTTTAGAATGACTTAAGCCTATCTAACTTAGATTGAGTTAGGTAGAGAATATTATGTGAATGATAGAAAATATAAAAATATCGAATTATTTATTAACTAAAAATTATAACAATGATTACGATACCAAAATTCTACTTTCTTATAATAAGACATTAATATGGCGATAATATAATACGATACAAATATACGATGTACGATAAAAAATACAAAGTTAGGTCTGATACAACAATTTAAATATAGTGTTGACCTCAAAATATTTACAGACGCTTTTATTTGTGGCTGGAAAGACTCGAGTTCAAGGTGCATGGAATGAAACTGAGATATTATTTTATATCAATTATATCAACTTTTAGCCGTTTAACTTTGCTTGGAGAAAAATTTCATGGGGAAACAACAGCATTAACAACAGTTAACATTCGCTTTAGCAATATTCTTCAACATTTTTATCAACATCTGTCTCATTTGAATTGAATTTAAAAATTATTAGGGAGTTATATTAAACTAATGTTTATAACGCGGCTTTTACGCACATTTATTGTCGGAGGTGTGCGACTAGTTTCGATCTCATTTGAAGCTGTAAAGTTAATGTTGACTTCAATTTCAAGTCTTTACAATACAAAGTTGGTGGCACTTTTCCAACTGTAAACAAATATACTTTTTTCTATGCTTCGGTATTCGATATTATATCCTTCTTGGTGCTGGAATTTCATCGAGATTCCAGCCACAGCACACATAATACCAATAGCCCAACATTTTCTCTTCTTTTCTTTCTTTTGGGAATGTGAGTCCCAACGAATATAAAAAGAGACTATTAAAATGAGTTTTAAATGTACGCTTTTAAAAACTTAATTTTTCCATGGGATCCACAATAATTATGAGACAATAATTCGAAACAGAAAAAAAATGAGTATCAATGTACACAACTTAAAAAAAAAACTTAAAAGTTAGTAATTAGACCTATCCACTGCTCAACACTGCAGTGTTTAGAATCTTCTTTTGTTGAATTGGATATGTAGAAATTTAAATACTATCCAACGGTAAACATATTCATACCACTGATATAAACAGAACATCGGCTCCTGGCCGAGATCAATGTCTTCTTTTTTATTTGCTTTTTTTTATTAAATATTAATATTAGTGCATCGAAACTCAATTAAGAATATAATAATTTCACAAGTTCATATAATAGGCTATATAACAACTTGTAACGATTTATTTTGTGGTCTAAGAAACCTTGTTAACCTATTTTTTTTTATATTGTAAGGATAGGACGTTTGTCTTCCATGCCACCTGATGGAAAGTGCGCATGAAGACTATGGTGTTCCACGTCCATCCACGAGAAACCTATTTACTCGACACTTAAAAGTTCCAGGACTGTAGTGGTCAGGAAACACAGACGCAGGCAGATTGTTCCACACCTTGGCAATCCGTACCAAAAAGGAACTATCGAAGCGTTTTGTTCGACTTCTTGGTAAATCCACTATATAGGGATGGAAGTTCTGTCTTCGTCTGGTAGTCCGGTGGTAAAAAGGGGTGGGTTCAATTTGGTCAAAAAGAGCACTTGCACACTCACCAAAATGTAGCCGATAAAATACTGTCAAACAAGCAACCTTACGACGATGCTCCAGCGTCTGCAATTTTTTATTTGTAAGATTGTTGTTATTTATGAGTTTACGGGCTCTTCGGTCAACAGAGTCTAGCGCTTCGAGCTGGTATTTGGCAGAACCATCCCAAAGGTGACTACAGTACTCCATGCACGACCTCACTTGGGCTGTGTATAAGTTGTGCAGCCGTTCGTGGCTGAAGTACCGCCGACCTTCGAGATGATACCCAATTTTTTCGAAGCCGTTTTTGCCATAGAATCAATTTGTTGACCGAAGTTTAATTTGGACGTTATAGTGACGCCCAAAAGCCCTAGTTGGTCGGTGATGGGAACAGATACATTCTGGAAAGTGGGTGTATTATTGCTCAAACTATAAGCAGGTGTATAAAGTTATTATTCCTCAAAGCGGATCATAATTTTGCTATATCATAGAGCTTTAATATATAACAAAAACAAATCCTTTTTGCAGACTCTGTGTGACCTTAGAATTAATAAAGTAAGTTTTGAGATTGTGTAATTAGTAACCATAAAAAAATTGTACGGTTTGTAAGATTTGCACGGTTGACCGACAATTTAAATTTATAAAAAAAAGCACTGCTTAAGACGCATGACGTCTCTTTGTTCTTTAATTATGTTCTCATAAAATAGGGATTTATAATTATATCAGAAGAATGGCGCTACGAAATAAAATATGTAATCAAACGAACTTACAAGTGAAGTTCGATTATGATTATATGAGTCGCTCCATTCGAAGATATAGCAACCCAACCCACCCATCCCTATAGGATTTTTTAAGAACACTATTGTACGTCTCAAAAGTAATGAAGCCTTGATTCGAGCAGCAGTGAGTACTGTGTAACCATTAAAAAAAACTTATTTGGTGTTGCCAAATAATCTCTGAATGTGCGTGTTGATGCTAGCTAGATAGGGGGACTGCCTGGTTAATTATAACTTCAAATGGAGCCACTCATATTATCATAATCGAACTTCACTTGTAAGCTCGTTTGATTACATATAAAATACCGCAAAATTTCAATCAATACATTTATTATTTTTAGGTCTAACTAGTTCCGATTTCAAGTAATAACCCTCAATTTTCCTTATGTTGTTTCACAAAATTTTTAAAGACTTTGGTTACTGTATTGGACGTTATTTAAAATTGTTATTTATAAAAAGGAAGGAGCAGGTGATAGCTACTTAAGTATGTAACGGTTTGACAGAAATACTGACATTTGTTTCACAGCTACGGAACATGAAGTACAAAATAAAACACAAATATGTACTTAGATAATTATATGCGTCTCCTCAGATATTGTGGTCATTTGTGACTGTGATAACAGACGTTATTAATTATGAAAGTAATCAATCTTTTGCATATTATGTTTTTTATTATTATGTATGCGTACGAGAGCGGCGAACGAAAATCTCAGTGTCTTGAGCGCTTGTCGCTAGGATATTGTCATTCTTAGTGTACAATCTTAAGTTGAAAAAAATCGTCTTCTACATTGAAAAAGGTTGTTTTGTTTTTTTTTAAATGGCTTTTTCTGACCATCTTTACTGTAGCCTTTTTTTTTATTACGTATGCACTTCCGTAGTAATCTAACAACCTCCAGATGTCGCTCTTATGTTTTTGACATCCGTTATTACAATTTTTGAAATCACCTCACTTACTCCGGAACAAACTTAAAAATAGAACGAAAATCATAATTTTGAAGACAAATCACATGACATGGCATAGCATCATTAGATACGTGCCTATTGTGCTTAACCACTCGTTTATATAATATTTATATTGTGGAGAATCGAAGAATATAATTAATCTAATGTTACCTATGTATATGTTGCCTTTTTGCGACTATTTCTTTGTTTTTTTTTGTTAAATATTAACTTTTTTCTATATCGCTATCGCTTTTTAAACATGCTTTTATAATGAGTCCTTAGTCCTAGCGGTAAGTTATAAATTAATCTTGTCGGTTACACCCTTTACATAAGCAGGTCTAAGTACGTTCGACTAACTTAGGGCGGGAGTCGGGACTGCACGGCAATGTAGTTACATTTTAATCCTACCCCACGCAACAAACATTTATTTCATATACACTTTAAGAAAAACATTTTACGGAATAAAGCTGCTGTTTTAAACTCGCGTCAAAATCCCAGTGTGTAAATTGACTTTTACAGAAATGGACATGTTTTTATTTTTTTTATTTGTGTCTCCCCCCGTCTACCTCAACAGTTTTGCTTTATTTGCTGGCTAACGATCACCCTTCATATAGGGGCTACCGCCGAATACGTTGTGTTCTGGTATTGTTTTATGAAGGCTCCTGGCTAAATCCATTTACTCCATCTTCGAATTCATCACTACTGATCATGTGACAGGCATATATTATTTATTGTACAATTCAAGAAATGCTTAAAGAATGTGTGCGTGAAAGTTGTGAGAATCGATTCTGCCTTAGTGAAGATTGTAAGGCATGTTTCGCCATGTAATTCAGAAATATTCTAACAAATATTCTTAGCTTTATTATGAATTTGCTGTACGCGATTAATAATTAATATCAATAAGATTTAATACCAATTTAAATTTAAATTTTAGCTGTCTTTTCTTACACAGTGATCAGTATATTGTATCTTGGGCAAGGCACCAAAGTCGAGTTTAAAACTACAATATAATTAGGTAAACTCCATTAAATCGGGTTAAGAATTAGCTCAGCTAGTAAACATAATAACGATTTTTGAAAAATCACTTCTTCGGAGCATTACAAAAATTCTATTCCGAATGAATAATAATAAATAAATATTTCTGACACTCACACAACATTATCTAGCCCAAATTAAGTTTCTTAAAGAACTTGTGTTATGGATACTAGATAACTGATATACTTAAGAAATATATTAACATACATATTGAATAAATAAATATAATATAAATATAATATATAATAATAAATACTGGTCCGATTGTCGGGTCTTTTCCGCCGAAAGGCGAGTATTTATAAGTATGTGTAATAATAATATAAAAGACTCACTCTAAATTTAATACTAGATTTTAATCACGTATTTATTCATTCATTTGGGAACAAATATGTCAAAGACAAACTCACAGACACACGTGTTAAACTTTTAACACCCCTTGTTTTGTGAATAACAAAATTTCGTTAGCCTTCATAACTGCCCATTGATAAAAACAAAAATGCGAAATATGCTGTAGCAGTTGTATGCAGTTTTTAGACATTTGCGAATCAGATGCATACCTATGGAATGTAAAATATGGAACGTTACCTATCGTGTTAAAATCGCCACAATTGAAATAATTTGGTGGAAACGTCGAAGTAATTGAATAGATAAATTAACGCGATATAGTTTAAATAGCTTCGGTTTAATTATTTAATGTCGGTAAGGACTTAGGTAGTAATAACGTTTACCTAAAAGTTAAACTGTAGTCTTAAAACAGTCTTAAAACTGTAGTTTTGAAAATTGTTGTTTCATATGATAGAAGATACTTCATAGTTGGTCCCACATAAATTTCATCGATATCGGTTAGGTACTTCATAATGCAGAGTGCATTCGTTGATTATATAAACACCTCTTCAAAACTGGAAAGAGCATGAAAATCGTCCCATTCTTTTTTTACAATCGATGTTTGAAAGAATAAATAAGGTCTGAAGGAATGAATGTTAAAGAGATTTTTACAAGGGTGATAATTTATGAATTCATTATATTAAGATTGATGATATCTTGGAAAGTATGCACTTTTGAACCAAATATTCTATGGCAAAAAGTATCAATTTTTAGTAAGGAACAAAACCTCAAAGTAATGGGAAATCAACAGGAACACCTTGTATAGTAAAACCCAATTATTTATTTTAAAATGGTAATCTTTTGGATCACCTGATTTGGGCTGAAATGATTGGAAATGACCCGCCTTATGTCAGCTTAAAAGATTCCGGTCTTAATTCCAATCACCATGTAGTGGAAGTCTGTACAAAACCATATACCTGGGTAAAACCGTATAGCGTAGTTATTTTCGCCAATAAGCCGCTCAGTGTATTTAACAATCAGAACTATTTGTAAACAAAAGCTGTAACACTTTTTTTAAGCACCCTTCATTCCTACTTAATTGATAGTTTAAAATGGGCTTTAGGCCTTAGTTTAGTCTGTGCGCTCATTCGTTCAGAGTGAGATTACTTATCAGCCGGATCTTATAAATAGCTGTTCTTGTTTAATAGTGTCCTTTTTGATTTGCGTCTGCAGAATGGAGATTTTTTAATAAGGAGGAGTCCTAGTGGTGACTCCAGAGGCTGTTGTCCTCATGGAAGATAATTGAACCGCCACAATGGCCCTAGTTTGATAATCCCTAGTTTTCCCAGGAATCTTAGAAATTCCACAAGGAAAAACCCACATTGTTGGTATGTATCATCTTGGCCATCTACCACGTGACCATATTTTCCATGTTTTGTGCTGTAGCATCATATGCTGATCAGGGTTTCTCCTATTGGGACAGAGTTTCTCCTATTCATACAGTTTCTCCTGTTGGTACAGATTCTCCTGTGTCCATATTTTTATATAGTAGATTTAATTAGAAAATTCGTGGAGTAAAACATGAAATGTAATACTCCGGAGGGTAGCTGCTCCTAACATTTAAATGATGGCAATCTGATCATGGAGAACAAAGTGTGACATCCAAAATTTCCAGGGAAACAAGGTATTAAATTGTAACCTTTTCTTGTTTTGTAAGGACCTAATTGGACAATAACTTTGATGTAAAACAGATGTAAAAGATGTAAACTTTCCAAATGTAAATGCTAATATATACAACTGTGCTCCAAAACTTTTTTGATTGATTTAATAGAATATCTATGTTCTCGTTTGTGTGTTGAGAGGAACTGGCGCTCATTATTTATAAAATTTGTTCGCTCTCACACCTCTGTGCTATACCTCCCACGATCCGAGGAAGAGCTAGCCTCGCTACCACCCAAGACCTTTCTATCTACTCTGGGGATAATCCGGCCTGGTGGAAAGTGACTTCCAACTCCAAGGCCTTCACCACACCCCAGAGAAAACTGGTACAAAACTTGTGGCTCTAGGATCGCGCAATTGTGAGTTATTTAATTTCATTGTTTTTACCCACGACGGAACGGAGACGGTATATGCGTTTGGGGTGAGAGGGTGTTTGTGCAAACCAATGTTACCTTACCATTTATCTCCAGAACCACTGGTCCGATTTTAATGCGGTGTGTGAGATCAAGTGAACTTTTAAAAAAGCTTTTCACGTTAATTATCTCTCGTCACATAAATCATTTCAGTCGGGGGATCTTAAATTATTGTGTTCTTTTTCAATTAATTTTTAAACGTCGCGTCGTGGGTTTTTCAAAATTTTTATTTTGTTTTTTATTTGGTAGTCTTGATCACATTTTCGTGGATATACAAGCGGTGATTATGAAGTGTACTTACGCTACAGGCAAGACATTAATCACTATGTTCAGGTGATTTATTTTTCTTAAATGCAATGTTTGCACAGGCAAGTTTGTATCGACTATGGGTGACTGAATTATGTTTTTCTTCTACACCAGTATTGGGGCACAACCGTATGGGGTGAAACAGGTTATATGCGATTTTCACCCAGATAAATAAGTCTAATTAGTGTACATTTTTAATCAGTACTGCTCATGAACTAAACACCATCGGAAGTTGATGGTCATTCAAGACAACTTAAACAATAAGCTTTGGATTGAAATAAAATATTCATTTATAATTTGCTTAACGATTATGAAATGGACATAATACAGATTTTTTGTTTAATTTTTGTTTTGTTATTATGGAATTTGCTATTCCATAATGTAAAAAACTTTTTTGAATCATTTAAACGTGCCTACAACCCTATACTAATCAATTTTCAAATAAGGAAAACCTGTTATTAGCCATGCTCAAAGTAAATACAAATGTATTGTAATTGCAATTATATCGCTGTTGGTTTTCTAATAAATAAATAAATAAAAATAAATAAATAAACTTCCACTGCGCAACTAGTTGGTCGAGACCCGATCTCATCAACATCAACTACACAACTCGACCTCGTGAAATATACGCTGTCAAGGTTGGGCCCATGAGGGGTGAACCAGCTATGATACAGAGGAGTTCGATGACTTCTTTTGCACAAGATGCAATTTCACACGGAAAATCCAGGGCAATATCGTATATAGTATACGGTTTTACCCATGGGTCGGGGCAAAACCGGAAGGAGTAGTTATTTGCTATTTAATTGAAATTGGTGTCTTATTTCATTTTTTTGGAAAATATTATAATTTTTATGTATATACCTGATGAGTCTGACCAAATATTTATGTCGATTTAATACATATGCGTTTTGAAATGGAGGAACTGCATGCTCAGATCCATAGCTATAAAAATGTTCCGTTACTGACAGACAACGTACAGCCATAACTACTGGGCGTAGAGAGCTGACATTTGGAACTTAGGGGTTGTAGGGGATCACTAACTGCCAACGCTGCGTCACGCGTACGAACGCGCGTTTCATACAAAACTGCTACGACGACGTACGACTGTGCAAGCACACTTATGAAATTGTACTAGCAGCGCTGCGCTGCGTTACGCGTATGATACGGACGTACGGTATTCGCGTTCAAACGGGTCACTAAGGCAGGAATTTCCAAAATTCTTACGAGAACAGAAAATATTGGACTTTTTAGTTTGTCTGGATAATATTATTTCTTGAGTGCACGAATGTGATACTCGGTATAAAGGTTCTTCAATAAGTGAGTGGTTGTAGTACGAAAGGAATTCCCGAAATTCCCACGGAAACGGGAAATATAGGACTTTTTAGTTTGTCGTAAAAATCTTATTCCTTGAGTGCTCGGAATTGGTATTTAGTGTAAAGGTTTTCAATGAGTTTCTGGTTGTATTATTGAAGGAATTCCCGAAATTTCCATGGGAACGGGAAATATAAGATTTTTTAATTTTTGTGACAAATCTTATTTTTTGTGTGCGCGAATGTGAAACTCGGTATAAAGGTACTTTCAATGGGCGTCTGGTTGTATTATGGAATAAGTTTCTGAAATTTTAGTGTTTAGTGTTTACGAAGTATCTACAGGATGTTTAGCGTGTACGAAGTTGCGGGAAAAAGCTTATCTTTTTTACAATTTTTGACATAATAATTTGGTATGAGGCTGTCTTATGTAAATAAATTGAAAAATTAATTTTAAAATGAAAACTTCCTATTAAGCCCAGAAAGCCCTGCACCCACGATGTACCCGCCTCTCACATCCCTCACATACTATGCTAGGGATAATGTCGAAATATAATGGATAGCATCGCGTGGCGGGCGCTACGCGGGCCCTATGCATGATCAACGCGTGTCATTTGAAGTCACCTGTATAGGATCACCCTAGCCTTTACCCGCGGTTTCACACGCGGAAACTTTGCGATTAAGCATGATTTACCGAATGAGGAGTTAGTTAATTCCAAAAGTCATTCAAAAAGTAGTGTGTACGCTTTTTCAAGATTAAGTCAATATCTGTACCAAATTTCATTGAAATTGGTTCTGAGAATAAATTTAACCCCCTATTTTTATCCCTCAACCCGTTTTTCGTAGTAATAGTAAGCAAATATCCATCCTTAGGGTCTATCTATATACCAAATATTATTTAAATTGGATCAGTACTTTAAAAGTGAAAGCGAAACAGGCAGACGCGACGACTTCCCGTTTGCGTTCGCTCCCGAACGGTCGCACAGTATTCCGCGTAGAACATGCTAGGTGGACAAAACCTATTATCTAATTTCCGGGAAATTTTAATTAAAAAACCTCGATAATACCCCCAAACTCCAAATTCCGAGAATTCATTGTTTTCGACCGGTCGTGTTTGCAGCCACTCCCGAGTGTTCGTATTGCGCTGCCCTTGTTCCCTCCCCCGCACTCGTGCGGGTAAGGTCCCAAGCCAACTTTTCGGAAAGTTTTCTCTGTTGTGGAGGCTGTGTGGTGTCGGGGACATTCATCTGCCCTTTTCTGGGCGGACCCGACTGCTGCCGGCCGAAGCATCGCTGATCAGGTGGATACGTTACCGTGACAACTAAGCCTGATCGTCCGCCGTTCACCGGTAATAGGTCCGAAACAGGTTGTTTTCTTTTACAGCGCAGTCTCGATAGTCTTCTACTTCCAGCCCATCATTATGTCTCGGCGCTCTGAGTGTACCGACCATTGCCTTCGTCGCATCCGTAAACTCGAAGATGATAAGGAAGGCCTTCATGATTATGTTGAACGCATTAGCTTGCTTGAGAAGTAGAATCAGGCCAAGCTTCAGGCTCAGATCGATTCCTTGAAAGAGGAATTAGCCGCTCGTCCTTCGTCCTCAGAATTCAGTCAGTTGTCTTGAGATCTCAGTCATATTTCCAGCGTCAAACAATCACTGGAAGCTCAACATGCAGCCGAGAAGGATGCCATACCGCTCACATCGAGTCCTTGCGAGAACAATTGTCCGCTCGTCCTCAGGTCACTCCGGTCGCTTCCTTTTCTCAGGGGTTCCAAACCGATTCTCCGGCGTCTCCAGATCCATCTGAGTACGTCGATCCTTTTTCAGATTGCATATCGGTAGACTCCACCGCATGCAAACGGAAAACTACCCCGGCAGGTAGTGAATCCGACTCCGCTTTAGTTCCAAAATCTCCTGCTCAGTTCACAGAGGTTCGCAAAAAGTCAAAGTCAAAGAAGAAGAAGCAAGATGCCTCTTCAGTCTTATTCCCATCCGTTTCAGCTGCTCCAGCCGCTGTTCCTGCTCCGCAAAATGTCACACCGGCGTCAGCTCCTGCGCCTCTTGTTTCAGCGGTCCCGGCGTCACAGCCTGCGTCGCAATCAGCTTCGGCTCCGCCGAAAGTCAAGTCTCCGCCCTCCGTCTTTCTACGGGACAAGAGCCGCTGGACCAAGATCTCAGCTCTCTGCGGTATGCATCCAGCGTGGGTGACTCTATAAAGGTCGTAGTCTGTTCCATTTCCGATTTCAGGAATCTTACTCGGCTTCTTGCTGATCAAAAGCTCGAGTATCACACCTACGCCCTCCCTGCGGAGCGTAAGATTCGTGCCGTCCTCAGGAACGTGCCGTTCGAGCTCTCGAACGAGCAAATCCAAGAGGACTTGACTGTTCAAGGCTTCCCCGTCGAATCTGTGCACAAAATGTGGTTCCCCAGGTCAGTGCATGGTCATGCGGTGGCAAACTGTTTTGCTTCCCCTAGGTGCATCAAGTGCCTAGATCCGCATGGGCCTAAGGAGTGCTCTCGCACTCCCGAATCGCCCACTGCTCCGTCCTGCGTCTTGTGCGGCCAGTCAGGCCACACAGCAAACTTTCGCGGCTGCCCCAAGGCACCGCGTGCTGCCAGGGCTACCGTGAAGCCCATCGAGAACTGGAGAGAGCGACCGCAGCCTAGCTCGGACGCTCCTCCGCTCATTTCCAAGGCCCCCAAGGCGTCAATCGACGAGATCCTGGCTTTCGGCGCCGCTCTCGACGTCAGCCCTGAGGGTTTTAACGGTGCTCTTCCGGTCCTAACCAAGTTCGCTCCCCTTATCAGGAAACTCCAGCAAGCTCAACGTTTCTAAACGTAGTCCTTCTTTCCAGCATTCCTATCTCAGAGTGAGTCTGATCACTCTAGATAATCTCTTTGTTTCAGCTTTGTCATTTCTGCTAGTCTTAGCTTCTGAATTTTTCGCTTTCACTTCCTTTTGGTGGCAGCCGTCTGGATGCCGTTCACTGCGCAGCATCTTTCGCCAATTGGCTGTCGCTCCGATAAATGATCGATGGCCTTAATCTAGGTGGGTCAATAAAGGGGGATGTGTAGTGGGTATGCTCAGCCAGATCTGAGTGAGTCACCACACTGTCTGGGCACTCTATATCCTAGTTAGCCACTGGGGTTAACAGCTTATAGAATGCCCATACGTCCGTAACAGGATTCATCCTCCTCCCGCTAAAGCTTGCTTTACTGGGCAAAGCTTGCTTTAGGGGGTGCCAAAAGACTTTCATTGGCGGAAAAACAAAAAAAAAAAAACAGGCAGACGCATTTACAAAAGAGTCAGAAACGATATTTAATTCTAAAATTTTTGTTTACTTTATTAATATAAGTACTTTATTATTAGAACCTGTATCTGTACGTCGATTAAATCGCGCAAGAAGAGTTATCAATGACTTAAACTTATCTACTTAGTAGACTTCCTTCAATAATCCTCACTTACACAATTATAATATTAGTAGAATAATTATTTAGGATTATTTCAGCAAGGCGAGTGAGTATCGAGCTGAAATAAATTTTAAACGCTCTACTCTGCAATCCCTTGATACTGATAAAAATATCAAACTTGTAGTACATGACATCAAGAGATTCAGTTGGGTATGCTCCGTTCATGTCGCATATTTTGGTACTCGTCTTTCCCGTTGACCCAGAGTTATGAAATTTTGCAAAACGTAAAACTAATAGTGAGTACAATAATCAACAAATGTAGAGCATTAATAAACCGACGTCACATCCAAAACTTTGGCTTCAATGTAAATATTTTCCGTACTCATACATATTTTTTGAGAACTGTAAAAAAATTCATGAAGTTCTATATCGATTTCTATGAAATTTATATGGGACCACCTCTGAAGTATTTTCTATCATGTGAAATAATAATATTTAAAACCCATTCATAAGTGGCCAAAAAATCGTGTAAAAAAGGCACAAAAAAGCATACACACGAATTGAGAACCTCCTCATTTTGGAAGTCGGTTGAAAAAGATTTATATCTGAAAATTGATACCTAATATACGAACGGAACCCGCAGTTTGAACACTTGAACGTTTGAATAAGGTTTCAGTATCTAATGAAGTTATATTTAATTTTGTATCACTAATTTTGTTAAGTTTACAAGTACCTAAACCTTTTCAAAATTTTAAAAATCTGTAAAAATACGTAGATAATAATTGTTTTAAACTATCGCGGTTATTTTCACTATGATTTAATGAATTTACGGGATTCTTACAACGATTTTTGATTTTATTTTCGCAAGTCCGATATTTCGATGCTGTTACAAGCACCATGATCTCACTGTGTCCGCGATCATGGTGTCCGCGTAAATTCATTAAATCATAGTGGAAAACGTTGATGTTTACCAATTACCTATTATCATTAGTACCTACCTATACACAAATTATTATTTTGGCTGTTGATTCCACTGCCATAATTTTTTTGGGCCATGACCCGTCCAGCCATCACCTTCACCCACCAGTGGGTGGAGGGGTAATTCGCATTTACCCGTACACCCACTGCGTCAAGGCTGGAATTAAAGTAAATCGATTTTTATAATTTTTAGAAATCTCCAAGCATTTTATTGTAACATTTTCATAGAAATAAAGTGACAATCTCGCCTGAACAAATAAATCAAACTGAAATATTAAATTTCCAAAAATAAAATCATCGAGCCCAAAAAGCAGTTTTTTACGACTTTAATAAAATTATTCATAAAAAACCTATCGCTAAGACATCGTCAAAACCACAACACTGCCTAGACTAACATCAACTTTAATTCTTACAGAATCAACGCTTCAAACGCAATTATTTATGCGAAGAAGGGACGAAGGGAGCCTACCCAATTATTCTAGAACTAATCGAATTCCCATGTCTAAGACCGAAGGCCAGAGAGATGCTTGATACGCAAAATGGATTAGAAATCTAGTGTACGGTAAATGGTGGCTGCAGCGGTCCACTAACAACATATCTTCGGCCATCTGAAGTGCGTAGACTTAGTTGTATCAGATAAGTGGATTTAGGATACCTACATTAATCGGTTTGCTCAATTTGATAGCAATAATACTATAATAATCAAAGACTAATATTTGAAATTGAAAATGTGGTTTCTAATAGATAAAGAAGGAGATTTCCTTGCTTTCTGTATTTTCATTAATTTACAACCATCTCTAGATTTTACAAAATATTATTTTAAATTATGGGAAATAGGTATTTAGATTTTATGGCGTTTTTAGTTATACCTGCCTAACTTTCGATCCCGTGGGATTTTTGGGGTTCATTATAGCCTACAACCACAGACATACATCTATATAGACAACGCAAGTGTCACGATTTGTATTGAAACCAAGCGTGCCGACTTTTTATCACCTACTAGGACGTCACAGCTGATATTAATTTATTGCGTGGAAATACAAACCGATTCAAAGTCACTGATGAAATTGATTATTACGAACGATATCTATATTGTGATGGTCGGGGTTCGGCCACGCAAGATACATGCATTTGCGTTATCTATGTAGATTATGATTTAATGTATTTACAGGATTCCTACCACGATTTTCGATTTTATTTTCGCACGTCCGATATTTTGATGCTGTTACAAGCACGAATCGAAAATCGTGGTAAGAATCCCGTAAATACATTAAATCATAGTGAAAATAACCGCGATAGTTTAAAACAATTATTATCTATGTAGATGTATGGCTGTGCCTACAACATTCTTAAAAACGCTCTCAAATGCAAAAAGAATTTTGCGAATCGGACCATTCGTTACAGAGATTAGCGTTTTCAACCAAACAAATGAACTCTTCAGCTTTATTATAATAGTGCACAATTCGTCGTTTTGGTGTCTTTTCAGATATCATGGTCACGAAACGTCTTTTATTTAATTTTGCAACTGGTTATTAAAGCATTTAATTAACAGAAAAATAACGAAAAATTGTCGCGAAAAACTGGGTTACCCCGCTAAGCCAGGCCATGCCGCTTTAACGCGCGTCAAAAATTCTACAAAAAGCACCGGTAGGATACGAATTAAGATCGTGGGCAGTCAGAACGAAAAGTGTTTGTTTGATATAATTCAACTTTATATGAAATATACAGTTTTATTGTGACAAAAATATTTTACGTTGTTTAACGTTATTTAAACGTTTTAAATCAATAAATCATAAATCAAATTGTAATCAATTCGCAATTTAGGCAATCATGTTTTTTCTCTCACATTTATTAAGTTTATGCTGGGATCGTTTTTAAGATTATTGGTGATCTATTTGCGAAATTTTAATTGTCTTACCAACTAATAGATAAATGATAATAATAAATTATTTATTTCCTTATTCTTATTCTAGTACAAATGTTGTCATCTGTGGTCTTCAGTTAGACATAAAATGTCTGTGTTTGAAGCTCTTCCACAAATAATAGGTACAATTTAAAATAAATACAGTAAAAAAGGAAAATTAGATTGAATAATATAAATAAGACTGATTTAACAATTTAGTAGATTCAATTAAGTTTAAAAAATTGAATTAAATTAAATACAACAGCCAAAATTACACTAAGCAAAAACATATACATTAACGATTAATTTAAAAACTAAAGTCAAAGAAAAATAACAATAACATAAGATTTTCATTTAAATACAACAATATTAAAATTACATAAAGCGAAAACATATACATTGTGTCAATAGAAAAATCCTCAAGAACGTAATTATGAGCTTATGTAGATAAAGTTTTTTGTGGGCGATAGGCTGACTCCCTGTCACTACAATAGTCTCTCTCCATCCATATAATACCTACAAATTTTGTCAAACGTGACATCAGATGGTCATTTAACCTCTGGTGTTCTGCCTACCCCATAAGGGATACAGGCGTGACGTTATGTATGTATGTATGTAGATTAAGTTAATTCGGTTAGTTTGTGTGTTAATTCGGCTACTTTTGTGGTCAACTACATTTGAAACAGTTTTTAACTAGCTTTAAATTTAGCAATTGGTTCACTAAGTTCTACAAAAAATAACTACAATGATTTAATAAGGAGGTATACATGTACCTATCTATCTAGGTATATAGATAGAAATAAGGACACCCTTACAAAATATTTCGCATGATTTACTAACTTACAAGCAGTTAGTAGATATAATTAATTAAACCACATTCTAATGCTTATTCTACAAATTATTATTTATTGGACGACATGATGACAAGTGCTCAATTATATTTTAATTTTTATTGAATGTTTCTGCCACTTAATAGACATGTTATCGAGTAAATATATTCATCATCATCAGGACTATGAGTCTCTCCTCTGGGTGACGAGGAGGTTTAGGCCGTAATTCACCAAGCTGGCCCAGTGCTGGTTGGTGGATGTCAGATATTTCAGGGTGCCGAAATAGCTTCTGACAAACCCTAATGACAACTTTATACAAGTATACAGCACCCGGGACCGACTGCTTAGCGTGCCCTCCGAAGCACGGATTTTTTTTTTGTTTTTCCGCCACAGAAAGTTTTGGCACTCCCTAAAACAAGCTTTAACCAGTAAAGCAAGCTTTAGCGGGAGGAGGATGAATCCTATTACGGACGAATGGGCATTCTATAAGCTGTTAACCCCAGTGGCTAACGAAAAATAGAATGCCCAGACAGTGTGGAGACTCACTCAGTGAAGCCGAGCATACCCACTAAACATCCCCCTTTACGACCTACCTTGATTCAGGTTCTTGATCATTTATCGGAGCGACAGCCAATTGGAGAGAGAAGCTGCGCAGTGAGCGGCATCCGGACGGCTGCCACCAAAAGGAACTGAAAGCGAGAAATTCAGACGCTAGGACTAGCAGAAATGACCAAGCTGAAACTAAGAGATTATCTAGAGTGATCAGACTTACTCTGAGATAGGAATGCTGGAAAGAAGGACTACGTTTAGAAACGTTGAGCTTGCTGGAGTTTCCTAATAAGGGGAGCGAACTTGGTTAGGACCGGAAGAGCACCGTTGAAACCCTCTGGGCTGGCGTCGAGAGCGGCGCCGAAAGCCAGGATCTCGTCGATGGGGGAGGTGGATCCAGAACGCCATGCGGTCTTGAGACCCTTTTGCGTTCTGGCACTGGGAAGCTGATTTGGCGGCCGGTTGCCATTGAGTCGCGACCCGGCTGCGCTGACCTGAAACGATAGAAGTAGAGGCCTTGGGGGCCTTTGAACTGACTGGAGGAGCGTCCGAGCTAGGCTGCGGTCGCTCTCTCCAGTTCTCGATGGGCTTCACGGTAGCCCTGGCAGCACGCGGTGCCTTGGGGCTGTGCCTGACTGGACGCACAAGACGCAGGACGGAGCGGTGGGCGATTCGGGAGTGCGAGAACACTCCTTAGTTCCATGCGGATCTAGGCACTTGACGCACCTAGGGGAAGCAAAACAGTTTGCCGCCGCATGACCGTACAATTGGCAGCGGTGACACTGACCTGGAAAACCACGCTTGTGTGGTACTTCGACGCGGATGTTGGAGAGACCGCACATGGTGGGCTTGCCCCTGAAAATGGACTGCCCTTGCGGGCTCTTCGCTAGGATCACTAGCGCAAGTGGGAACTGCTTGCCTCGGCGGCTGTGCATTTTGTGCACAGATTCGACGGGGAAGCCTTGAGAAAACAAGTCCTCTTGGATTTGCTCGTTTGACAGCTAGAACGGCACGTTCCTGAGGACGGCACGGATCTTACGCTCCTCAGGGAGAGCGTAAGTGTGGTACTCGAGCTTTTGATTAGCAAGAAGTCGAGTAAGATTCCTGAAATCGGAAATGGAATTGACAACGACCTTAATAGAGTCACCCACGTTGGATGCCTTACTATACTGGATCTTGGGATCGTGCCTACCGCAGAGAGCTGAGACCTCGGTCCAGCGGCTCTTGTCCCGTAGAAAGACGGGGGGCGGAGACTTGACTTTCGGCGGAGCCGAATCTGATTGCGACGCAGGCTGGGACGCCGGGATCGCTGAAACAAAAGGCGCTGGGGCAGACGCCGCGCCGGTGCGACATTTTGCGGAGCAGGAACAGCGGCTGGAGCAGCTGAAACGGATGGAGATAAATTCGAAGAAGCATCTTTCTTCTTCTTCTTTGATTTTGATTTTTTTGCGAACCTCGGTGAACGGAGCAGGAGATTCTGGAACAATTGGAGCGGAATCAGAGTCACTACCCGGCGGGGTAGTTTTCCGTTTGCATGCGGTGGAGTCTACCGACATGAAATCTGACATAGTATTAGCATACTCGACATCTGGGGACGCCGGAGAATCTGTTGGGAAACTAAGAGAAGGCGGAGTGGCCGGGAGAGACGCCGTGGAGGCCTGAGTGGCCGGGAGGATCGCGGGTTGGACCTGAGAAGCTGATGCCTGAGATGTCACGAACTTCAACATTATTTCTTGGAGCTGATCGAATTGTTGAGACTGGGTAATGAGAGCTTGGGAAAGCTGACCTACCTTCTCCTAAAGATCTTGGAGCTCTTTGGGCCTAGCCCCGGATTCGATGGGGGCCTCCATCGAACCCTGGGAACCTGAACTGTTCTGAAAGGAAGCCTATTCCTAACAAGGCGCTGTAAGAGAGAACGACCTAGTACGGACCTATTGCCGGTGAACGGCGGACGATCAGGCTTAGTTGTCACGGTTACGTATCCACCTGACCAGCGATGCTTCGGCCGGCAGCAGTCGGGTCCGCCCTGAAAAGGGCAGATGAATTAGCCCCGACACCACACAGCCTCCACAAGAGAAAACTTTCCGAAAGAGCTTAACTTGGCACCTTACCCGCACGAGTGCGGGGGAGGGAACAAGGGCAGCGCAATACGAACACTCGGGAGCGGCCGCAGACACGACCGTTCGGGAGCGAACGCAAACGGGAAGTGTTGCCGAAGCACGGAAGTCGTCGTGAGAAATGAATGGTCGGCGGCACCCAACCTAATACCGGCCGCACCGAGCGCGCTTAACCTGCGATATCGTTTGATATGCACAGTAACCACGGCGCCACGACTATTTCACCACGAGTAAATATATAACACGCAACAAAATTTCCCTCCAAATATACAGTATTTTATTTAATTTACATTAAATCCATTCTTTGGAATATTTTGTGTTCACCTGTACCTTCATTTTTTGATGAAACTAAAGAATTCGCGACATCTGGAACTTTTGAGTAGGTATGTTATTATGAGTGTCATAGAATGAACGTGCCAACGTTGAAAATCCTTAAAATTCTATACAAACTATGGTTCAAGGAATTAAAATTTAAGTTACCA
Source organism: Stenoptilia bipunctidactyla (assembly GCA_944452665.1). Taxonomy (NCBI): domain Eukaryota; kingdom Metazoa; phylum Arthropoda; class Insecta; order Lepidoptera; family Pterophoridae; genus Stenoptilia; species Stenoptilia bipunctidactyla. Next base: position 14,249,876 of record OX101721.1, on the reverse strand, counting down.
ACCCAATCGTTGCTAAGCTACCTGTATTCAAAAACGAATAAACACCAGGATAAATGTTTTTCTGGAAACAAAACTATGAAAACTAGAAACAGAAACACATAAACTATGGATAAGTATAAAGATGTTCATTGGTACTTAGTCGTACCTACGCGTCTACCTAAGAAAATCAGATTTTGTTTTACTACGAGTATTAATTGAAAATAAAACGAGAAACATATACAGGTTGACTGGTGGGACACTGTTGAAAATTAAGGACGTGATAGTTTGAGATCACACATGACGAGATAAAATATAATATTTATTTACTGAGTAAACTTAACCGAAAGAGAAATAATTTATTATGCAACGCATGGTTACGCTAGCGTTGCCAGCGATCCGCGTGCCAGATCACGTGCCGCGTTGACTCAGTTGTATGTCAAGTAAATAATAACACAGTAATATTTTTTTAAGCGAATTCTAGTGAAAAATTAAGTACCTACTTTTATTACATAATTATGATCAGGATCGAGTAGAGTGCCCTCCTTCAGTATCTAAAATTTGTCACCCTGTATACTTGTCGCACTTTTTTTGACGCTCTGCTATTTATTGCAATCGTGCAAAATATTAATACATATAAGTATTTATTTATATTTGTATAAATTATTATGACAAATAGAGTTAATTATGTAAAAAACATGTTTTTTTAATTAATAATAAAATGGGCCTAGTTGAATCCTCTCTTCACTCCATCACCAAATCGCACGCTTAATAATAAAGAGAAATAAGTCAAAAATTAGGTAAATCCAGATTTTCTAATAAAACGCATTAACAACTCAAGAAGAATAGGTAGAATTCGACAGCCGCTCGATTTAGAGGATTTTGAGCAAGACAGAAGGTCGGTCGCCTCTTTCTTTCCAAACAGGTCATCCGTGTTGTCTGTCAAAAAGTAAAGCATTCAGTAATGTTTCAACCTTTGTGATGAAAACACTTTCGATTTTGCCGCTTAAAGTGAAATATTGCTTTTTATCATAAAAACTTAAGTATTTTTATGCCATTTAATTTATTAATAAAGTGAAATGTTTTGTTTTCGGTCTCTTTAATATTCAAAATGTATCAATTTTTTGGGAACATTTGAAATTATTTCGGTTTAGTTCTTAAATCTTATATTTGTTGAATGCAATATCTCGAGTTATTGCGGTTTATGATTAAGAAGCTATCGATATTTTTTAAACATTCAATGTTACTACTTTTTATTATCAAAAAGTGACAACCGATCGAAAAATCTTTAGTATTTATTTCGGTTTATTATTAATAGCCAAGAATATTGAGTTGATTTTTTGAGACTTATTGCTATTTTTGATTATTTAAGCACTGCAAAGGCACGAAAATGTTTTCAAGAGAACGAAAGATGTTACGCCTACCTAACACACCAGCGCCTCAAAATGAATCTGAAAGTGCAGAATCCGTGTTTGATATCGATCCAAGGTTATTTAGCAGTGGTAATTTACTCATTTAGATAAATTATCTTATACCTAATTTATAACTTTATATTTTATCAAACAAAGTTATGCGTAAATACTAATTAATCACTTTTGTTATAGGATTCACAAGATCAAAAATACGCCTTTATCATTAATGTAGAAGATGCTAACTCCCCTACTTTTGATTTAATAACTTTCATTGATGTAAGTAATGTTAAGGTATTTAAGCTTTATTAAAGGCATAATTTAAAATAGAGAGTATTCCATAAGTTAGATTGTATCGAATTAAATTTTTCAAAAACCTCCTACACCAACACCATAAATATATACATCACGCCTGTGTCCCTTATGGGGTAGGCAGAATACCAGAGGTTACAAGACCATCTGATGTCACGTTTGACAAATTTGGAGGTATTATAAATTATAATTATTATAAAGATGGACAGAGACTATTGTAGTGACAGAGGGTCAGCCTATCGCCCACAAAAACGCCTTTAAAACCTCTCACATCTCACATTTGAGTACGTAACTCTTTCAAAGACATAAGAAATAAAGTCGCCGAGTCGTCATCTAAAGTTACCATGTGGAGACAATTGTCACTACAATGTTCACAAAAAATTAACACTGTGGATCGATTCATTATTTTCCGGTGGGAATTAGCTGATTTAAGTAAGCAATTATCAATTCATGCAATAAGAGTCTGCTAGACATTTTTCAAAAGCAGTCTCGATGTGTCAGTCTTGATGTGATTGATACTATCAGCATAAAATAAATAGTACTGGAATGGTAGAAAAAGATCGTCGGGAAAGCATGGGAACCACAAGCATATAAGCTTGAATCTCATTAAGCCAGGGCCACAATTTCTAGGCATGGTAATAAAACAATTAGGATTTGTACGGCGATTTTACGAACAAAAAATAAAAAAACAATAGAGAAACTGAAAAAAAAACAATAGAGAAAATGGCTTTTTACAAAATATTTAGTACACAATATAATATAAGCTTTTTTCAGCCACGCAAAGATGAGTGTGATCTATGTACTTCTTTTTCTAACTTAGATGCATTGAGTTATTATTACACATAGTAACTCAATGATTAGATGGTGATAAAAGAAAAGATATAAAAGAGATTTATGAAAATAGACTTACAGACTAGAGACTTATTTCGGCCCTGCACAGCTTCTTAACTTATAAACAGCTCAAGTGCGATCATGCATGGAGTACTGCAGTCATCATTGGGATGGTTCAGCCAAATATCAACTCAAAGCGCTGGACTCCGTTGACCGAAGAGCCCGTAAACTAATAAACAACGTCGACCTTAACAAAAAAACTGCAGACCCTAGTCGTAAGGTTGATGTTTAACCATTTTGGTGAGTGCGCGAATGCTCTGTTTAAACAAACTGAACCCTCACTTTTTTACCATCGGACTACTAGACGCAGACAGAACTGCCATCAGTATGTGGTTGATATTCCGAAAAGTAGAACTAAGCGCCTTGACAGTTCCTTTATGATACGGGTCGCCAAGGTTTGCAATGAACTGCCTGGGTTCATTTTCCCTGAGCTGTACAGTCCTAGTACTTTTAAGCGTCGACTGAATAGGTTTCTCGTGGATGGACGTGTCTTCATGTTCATTTAACCTCAGGTGTCATGGAAGACAAATGTCCCATCCATCCTTTGTAAAAATAAAAGTAAATGTCTGGGTCCACCTTTTTATAAGGATGTCTACTTTTCTACATAGAGTGCTTAGGACAGGATAACCGAACCTATCACAATTCTTACTGCTGATGATACTTAAGTTTAATAGTTTTTTATTTTATTTTTCGAAGTTGGTTTTTATCATTATTCTCTAAGTTTTACAAAATGAAGGCTGAATATAGTCATAGAAAAGAATATGAGTTATTAATTTACAGATTTTTTGGAGACTTTTATTGCTTGATAATTAAATCTAGTTAGTAGCTAAGATTAAAATGCTGATCTCTATGTTACTTAATGAGTATTAAATAAACGAATCTGTTTGATTTTATGCCTGAAAAGATTCCAATTTTTATATTTTTATGTGCTATTCATTATTGCAAAGCGTTTATTGTTATTCTACATTAAAAATAAACAATGTTTTTTTGCTTCTTTGTATTACTTAAAAAGTTTTTCACTATCATCCTTTAAAACTTATTTTAAAAGTAGGAGCAATAAAATCTGTAACCTTTAGATATACAACTAGCTGTTGCGCGCGGTTTTACCCGCGCAATTTCGATTCCCGCGGGATTTTCGGGATAAAAAGTAGCCTATACGGATTAGGAAGTATCTTTCTAAGTAATGGTAAAAGAAATTTTGAAATCGGTGCAGTAGTTTTTGAGCCTATTCAATACAAACATACAAAAATACAAAGGTTTCCTCTTTATAATATTAGTATAGATTTCAAAAATCTTTAAATTATCCAAACTAAAAAGAAATAAGTACTATTTATACCGTTTTAATTTCTAAATAGTTTACACGAAACAGATCTATTTTGTTTTGCGCCGCAACAAATGTGTATTTGACATCTTTTGTTTTTTGATAAACCGTAATAAGTCGGGGGTTTTTCAATCCCTTTAAGTTTTAGCATAGTTTCCATTATCCTAAAAAAAAAAAATTATACACCAAATTAAAGCCTCGAGTCCCTTCTTCAATATTCAGTAATAATATTTCAGGAAATACTATACTTCTGTTATCTGCGCCATTTTAAAAACCGGGTTCAACTTTCCAAAAACTTTAAACGCGTTTTCCCAACATTCGTCATTTTTGAGTTATTTCTCTTTATTATTAAGCGTGCGAAATATGCCTTCAATAAAAGTGTCTGCAACGACACCGAAAAGTCGAGTTAAAATGATAGATATAAATTATAAGCGCTAAATCTAAGGCTACAAAATAATTATTAATTATTTTAAGGCTACAAAATTCGGTTACAAAATAAGTATTTTATTTTAAATTATGAATCGTGAAAACATACGACAATGTTTTTTAAAATATTTCTTTTTCACGAAACAACCAGTTCAAGTCATATCACCGCAGATCCAGTCATATCAGGGCACTCCATTTTCTTCCAAAATTTCTATTCGCCACTTGACGCGAGATCTAGGCTTTTTAATAGTAGGTACCTACTATAGAACCAACTGAATCATGACATGACCCACAACAAGCTCATTTTGCATAAAGGTCAAAATTTGCTTGAAGATATGTTTCCTTGGTAACGAACTTGTTATCATTAGGTACATTCGACGAAACATTTAGCCCCAATTTTACCGATGTATTAAAACGCGATCAATTCGAGTTGAACTCGGATTATATATTAAAACGAGTTCCGCCTTCAATTTTCTTTTTCATCAACATAAATAAATCTTAGATTCGCTTAAATCTGGATTAGCGCCTAAACGTCCGATTTTCGCCGTTTAGCGTGTTAAAACGAGTTTAGGAGCTGCCTACTGTCATTGTCAATGTGTCATATGAAACTAGTATTTGTTTATAAAAAGGCATTTTTCGAAGTTGGATTATATTATATATTTCCCCGTATTTGTTTATGGGTTAAAAGGGAAGGGATAATTGTTTATATTTTTGTGATTTATTTATAAATTTGAAGTTTGTTAGAACTAAAATGAATAGAGCCTTGGCGCTAGTTTTTGGCGAAGATTTACATATATTTCAGTTTTTTTAATTGATATCGTAATAAGCGAAACAGTTATATATATCTTGATTATTTACATCTAGAACTAACGATTAAAACATATCATGATCTGACTTTCTTATTTCGTCATTTGAGAAGGAACCATTTTGTTTTATTGCAACACTTTGAACGCGTCATTCTTTCATTCATTCCTAGTCATAAGTATCATTGCAAAACTAAGTTTTATGAAAGGAGATGAAAACGAAGCCCATGAAATCCGTGACACGTAAATCGCGGTCAAAACTAGCTTCTGATCTTGTTCTGATCAGATCTGAGATTTGTCAATCTCGGATCAAAATGAAATCGGTGAAATCGCCCCTTAATGAGTACAGAATTCATGCAGCATCTAAAAAGTCATAAGTGCATTATACAATTCAACGATTTCAAACGATTTTTTAACTAAATGGGTCATGATTCAGTTGGTTCGATGGTACATACGAACGGACGATGACTCAGACACAATGCTGTAAGGTGCTCAATTTGTCCTCACACAAAGCAAACCGCAACACGAACGCACCCTACGAGAACTTGATTCAAAATTGCGTGTTGAAAAGCTTGCGGTTTGAGATATCACTCGCAACGACTTGTCGCCTGTCAGCTGTCACCAGTGCACTTTCGCGCGCAAATTTTCCTACCGGCCAGTACTAGAAGCTCTAAGAAGGTTAAATTAAACTTTAAAGCTTTTACACAAAACTCGCTTGCAACCACAGGCAAACACAATCCATCAGATGTGTAATAATTTTATGTTCACCCTTCTACGGGAAACTATACTTATGAGCCCTCCGGGGGTCAGAAGGGCTCTACACATGGCCCATCAGTATTGCTGTGTTGCAGTCATGCGGGATAATCCGACAGATTCAAAGCACGCAAAGTGTTGCCGCCTTGTTGAAATTCAGAGATCAACCGCCAAAATATAAATGCTAATTTGTAGTTACTTTTTTGCGGTGGACAATATAATTGATTCAAAATTTTGCTTTTTTTATTATTAAAGAACCTTGTAGACGCGGTAGAAATGAAATACTGATGAATCAATTCATAATATTTGAATTAAAACATCGCAGCCAGAGTATAAAAATATAAAATTAACAAACTTTAAAACTAAATCCTTATACAGGGTGACTGGTGAGTGGTGACAAATTTCAGATATATAAGGAGAGCACTCTGTACTCAATTCTGATCATATTAATGTAATAAAAGTTGGCACTTAATTTTTCACCAGAATTCCTTATATATTAAATAAATTTTCCCGACGCGCCGCCTTAGTCGACACGCATATATAGTAGTTAGTTTTTTCGCCACACGCACACCACCACCCGCTGTGTACCTATCTATTGTACTCGTATTACGCTTATAATAACCATGAGTTGCGTAATGAATTCTTTCACTTTCGGTTTAGCTTACTCAGTAAATAAATAAAAATATGGATTTTATTTTATTTTTTCTCTTCATGTATGATCTCAAACTATCACGACCTCGAATTTGGAAAGTGACCCACCAGTCACAGTCTGCATAATTATAGCGTGTCTCAACACTAAGTTCATCTAAAAGCACCCTGCTTGCTATCAATAATGAACAAGATTGATAAGTAATGTGGTGCTGGCCTAAAGATCAATTTGAAGCAATATTTTGTTTATTCGCCTAAGCTTTGATCCAGAATACAAATACGCCGACACACAGTTATTCTGTCAGTCAGAAATATTGAATGAAATAAAGAATATACTTTTAACACCGGCGAGTTCTTAACAAAAAAAGACGTATTTACGTGGTCGCTAGCCCTTTTACTGTGAGAGACTGAATAAGTATCTTAAGTAGATGATCACACTTTGTCAGCACCCTTTATTTTGTAATATTGACTAGATAAGTACTAACCACTTTTATTATTTTTTCTCATGCAAACATTATTTTCCATTATTTATTATTCACTTTATAACTGTGTTCATTAAAACCAAGCGATAATTAATATCTGCTTTAAGGTTGTTTTGTGCAAGCTAAATTTCCTGATTTCCGCACGGAATCCATAAATTCGCTTCCTATTTGAAATCATTAAATATTTCAACGTCGAACTTTGAAACATTTAATGCAATAATAATATATATTCAGAAATATTCAGGTATATTTATGCTTTAGTATCTCATTGTATTTGTTCTTAATTTTTTTACATTTCTTTTATAAAATAAGGAGAGATTTAAACTGAATAAAGGCCGATTTTTGGAATCAAGTCAAATACATTACTCAGAATTTTGAATTGATGTTTTCCTTTATAGTTCATATCGCAATCTATCTACAACACTCACGCTACTATGTACTGAGAGTTATCTGGATCAAATATTGGATAACACAGTCGCGGGAATAAGTTCGATTATTTTCCTTACTTTTGATTAGATACTGGATTACGTGGAACTTTGGTTAAGAGGCACCTTCGTCACGGAGGCATTTGGAGGATTTTGGATTCCTGGGTTCGAATCCCGGCGGCGGCGGATATTTGTGTGTTGGACACAAATATTAGTCGTCAAGTCATGGATGTTTATATGTTTATTTAAGTTTATTCTAATAAAAAATATGTATTTATTCAATATGTATGTTTATATATTTCTTAAGTATATCAGTTATCTAGTATCCATAACACAAGTTCTTTAAGAAATTTAATTTGGGCTAGATAATGATGTGTGAGAGTCAGTAATATTTATTTATTTATAATCTCTCGTCTTTGCTTTGGTTGCGTCATTTTATTGGCCTGAAAATACAGCATGTCATTTAAGTAAATAAAAACTGTGAATAACTGGTCATAAAATAAGTTAAATTTAATGCACTTGCTTCAAAATTTGTTATTTAAAATAGCGTTCACACATTTTCCTATAACGCCCCAGGGGTTCATAATTATACAAAATGTTAGAGTTAGATGTAAACTTTTTTGTTCTATTTTTATGTACTATTTTCTCTTTTCTCTTTTAATAATACTTTAACGTTAGGTTCTAAATGTTTTATAACCCGATATGGACCTGTATACAAAATATTTAATTTATGACCAGCTTCATTTTACAATAATAATAAATCATTAGGTTTGTCGGTAACTGGGTTAATGTACTCATCATATTTATGTATGTTTACGTGCTAATTTGCTTACAATCAAATTATTTCTAGCGTCACTTTGCGTTTTCTGAAGTGCAGGCTAATATAATAATAGTAAATACTAATAATAATAAATGCAAAGTTATCAAAATTATATGTATAACATAATCACAACTCTTTTTTTAATGAGCCCACTGCATGAGTCTCTCCCCTGGGTGACGAGGAGGTATAGGCCATGATCCATCAAGCTGGCCCAGTGCTGGGTTGTGGATGTCAGAATTTTCAGGGCTCCCAAATGGCTTCTGACAATCCCTAACGACTACTGTATACAAACCAGTATACAGGACCCGGTACCGACCGACTGCTTAACGTGCCCTCCGAAGCACGGAAGTCGCCGTGAGAAATGCGTGGCCCCCGGTCACCCTTCCAATTAACGACCACGCCGAACGTTTGCTTATCCTGCGATATCGTATGATACACACAATAGGCACGGCGCCACGACGACTACCGACTTTACTAAATAAATTATTGGGTAGTCTACATACTAGATCAAACACCAATTCGTGAGGCGTATACTGAGTCGCGGAATGTACTGTAGTGGTAAACGAAAAACACCAATACGGTACCCATGTACTTCACTTAGATGAATTGATGTTTGTTTGGACACGTAGGTAGGCTCCTAGCACCTTGTATGCATCTTTTAAAGAACCAATGCTTTGATGGTGATAGGATGCTGCAATAGTTTGTTTAATACCTAATATTCGAGATAAACTCAGTTCTTCTATCGCCCGCAATTTCCCTCGGAATACCATAACGTAAAATAAAATTTTCAGTGGAAATCTTGGCAACTTCAGTCGTAATTTTACTCCTCAAAGGATACTTCAACGTATTTACTTAACTCACCCTGTAATGTCAAAATATAACAATAAACCTCATTATCTCTATCCAAAGAACCAACTATGTTTTAATAAAAAAATTCTAACGATGACGTCACAGTTATGGTTACAGTTATTGGTTCCAGGTGAATTTTAGTATATTTATGTCCTTGAAAAATTGTAAATTTTTCTGCATAAATTTTTACATCTTTTTAAACATTCTTCTAGAATATAAATATTTTTTTTAGAAAATAAACTTAAGGCAAAATAATGTTTCTACACCAGTATGTATGAAAAATATATGTTACTGCACCAGCCAGTTGTCGAAATAGAAGAGATTCGAATGACTAATCCGATTTTCCCATGCATGCCTTCATACAACGTACAAAAGCCCTATGGATACAATTATAAGTACAAATTCTCAAGTTTTATTTGTATGGAATCGATATTTGTGGCATTCATTTTATTTATATTTTTGCGCTCAATAATTTGATACATCGTTGATGTCTTGTCTTTAATTATAAATAAAAAAATAAAAATATTATTTACCAAAGTGGTCCCAAAGCAAGTTATTCAATAACTTTAAGTTATGGAAACCAGTACGAGGGGGTGTTATAGTATACCTAGACCCAATTCAGTTTAGAAAAGTTTTTCTCAAAAACTGGCGCGGCGCCGGGGACTCCAACAATAAACCACGGAGGCCATCATACAGAATGACCGTTATATTTTAAATTTTCCCTTTTTATATAATTTTATTTTTTATTCTGAGACAAAATAAGTGTTATTGTTATGTGATTTAAATATTTATATTACATACATACATACATAACGTCACGCCTGTATTCCTTATGGGGTGATGTCACGTTTGACAAATTTGGAGGTATTATAAAGATGGATAGAGACTATTGTAGCGACAGGGGGTCTGCCTATCGCCCACAAAAACGCTTTTAAAACCTCTGTCCCTTAACTGACTTTTACAGTATGCCCGGGAAGAGAAGCAGTTGGCACATTCTACGTTTTTCTTTCGCTCCCAGTTCAGCGTGGAAGTAATATTCTATATTCTCGTGTATTTTTTTGTTCTGTTAGTTTTTATTTAAGCAGTTACATAGTAAACCTAAACAACTGTTTGTTTGTTTATTTAAATTTTTACTTGAGCCATTGTAAATTTGTCTGATGTAAAATTTTTATAGTAATAATGTGGTTGTGATTATAAATACAAATAATTGTCATAGAAAACCGAATTTATAAATATATTTTATTAAATCAATTCTTAATTTATTGTGATACACAAGAATAAATTTAAGCGTTTTTGTGAAGGTTAACTTTAAGGGCGGGTTGTATCAAACGGTTGGTTATCGTATCATACGTACGTAACTTTTTGACGATTACATCAGATGTTTAACGTACGTCAAATACAAAGCGTTGTTTCATCAAAAAAAACTGTTCGTCAATGTCTTTTCTCTTACTTTCCACAATTGAATCATCATCACTATCATTTAAAATATATAAAAATAAAACAGAATCCATAATGTTAAAAGCTTTCAACCAAAAATGTCCTGCCTGTCAACTCAGTTTTCCCTAGAAAGTTACGTTAACCAGTGGGTGGATGGACGGTCAACGTAATCGTTAATTTTTGACGTCAGTTATAGGTGAAACAACCCGTTTTCTAGCTTGACAGTGGTTAACGCCATTTTTAACGTTGACAGACACGTAAAGTAGTTGTGATACAACCCACCCTAAGTGTGTTTTGATTTGACATTCACGCCTGTATTCCTTATGGAAGAGGCAGAACGCCAAGGTCCTATTTAATAAAGCTGACAATTCGACATATATGTCAAAAACCGACATAATTGTAGAATTTTCACGGTTAGGCTGTTTAATAAACGTGACATATATGTCAAAAATCGACAGGTGAAATCTTGACATATATGTCGTTGTAGAAAGCGTTTAATAAAACTCGACATTTGTCAGAAAACCACAGTCGAATTATATTTAGGAAGTGACGCTGACAATTGTCGGCTTGACGTGACAAATATGTCGACTTTTGACATATTTGCTTTATTTTATGAAGCTGAATGTAGGTAAAATAGAAAAGATGTTACCAAAGTAGAAGAATAAATCAATCACTGGTTCAAATTCGATTGTTTGTTTTATTCGCGTTTGAAAGGAAAATGCACAATAAACCTACCGTTTTAAATCTAATTTTTAAATCAATTATCATCATAATATCATTATAATCAATTATCAGGCCACCGAAATTCTTCTCCCGAGTAAACCAGTAGACACAGCTCGAAATACCCTTCTTATGCAATGATGTACGGTAAAACAATGTATGTACGGTCAATGTATGTATGTATGTATGATGTACGGTCTAAACAACAAATATAGGTACCAATTTCAATTTTACAAATAAGAAAATATTACATTAAATCCTTAATATTTTCTTATTTATATATTTAAGGCGTTTTTGATATTAAACAACATTTTTTTTTAATATCTTAATTTACAATAATACGAGTACGTACTGTATGTACGTAGTTAGGTAAAAAGTAAGGTGCATATTCTACTAAACTTTAAAATGGTAACATGAACGCTGTAAATTACGATCAGGATGTTCTAAGGCTTTATTTTTGTCCATTCGCACAGACGCTTGGCTCCGATATCACGTTGATGCAAGACAATGCGCGTTCACATACAGCTTTGCACACACGGGAGTACTTGGCAAGAGAAAACATCCGGGTATTGCCTTGGCGTGACAATCGCCAGGCATCAACCCCATCGAGCATGCTCCAGAGACGTGTTTTAAAGGACTTGGATGGAGTGAAGACAACCCAACTGCTGATGGACTTACTAAAAATTTGATTGGGAGCAATTTCCGCAGGATACCTAACATTAACAGTCTCACCGATTCTATGAATAATCGGTGTCAGCACGTTCCCAATAACTAAGGAGGCCACACTTTTTATTTATTTAAGCATTTTTTTAAATGCTTTTTATGCATTTAATTTTGTTTAGCAATTTAATTTCTTTAATTTTAGTAGAATAGGCCTTACTTTTTACCTTACTACGTACATACAGTACCTCGTATTATTGTAAATTAGCTGTTGCGCGCGGTTTTACCCGCGCAATTTCGATTCCCGCGGGATTTTCGGGATAAAAAGTAGCCTATACGGATTCGGAAGAATCCCTCTAAGTAATGGTAAAAGAAATTTTGAAATCGGTCCAGTAGTTTTTGAGCCTATTCAATACAAAAATACAAAGGTTTCCTCTTTATAATATTAGTATAGATTAAGATATTTAAAAAAATGTTGTTTAATGTCAAAAACGCCTTAAATATATAAATATGACAATATTAAGGATTTAATGCGAAAACAAATTGTAAAATTGAAATTGGTAAATGTGTTGTTTAGACTTTTTGGATGTGTGTATGTATAGTAATAACAGAATAGTAAGCTACCTATCAATCGTCTATAAACAGATTTGACACCTCGTGTGAATACCACCATCATGAGCCGGGGGAGACGCCCTCTGCAAGACAAAGTCTTGTCCTAATGTTCTCCACGCCCCTTGATCATTCAGGATATACATGGATATCCAGCGTTTCCTGGCGACCTTGATCAAATCGTTGACTCGCTCGCTGTATTAGAAGCCCTGAGTACACACTCAGGGCCTACACAGTTGACATCTTTATGGATAAAATTGATTTAAATTATTTTAAAACTCATAACTAGGTCCCCTGTAGAATATCTCTTTATCAAATTGCCTTCTAAAATGCTTCACGTCTAGCATATCTCGAACGTGCCTGAAAAATGGTTACAGGAGCAAAGAATTGATTTTTGTTAGGCTTTTGTGAGGACTTTCGTGCTGGTAAGATATCCTCACACAATAGGCCTCACAAAACTAAAGCCGATACACTGAATAGGCCTCTATTACTGAATTTTTAATGAAGTTGCTGTCGAGCACGAAACTGACGGGTGTTTTGTGCAACACTTTGCAATATGTTCAAGTTTTGATTTTCTACACGTTTGGTAAAGTTCCTTTAAACCTTTAAACAATATTTACTGTGCAACACTTCTAGTATGAACCGTCGGTATTGATACGCTAGTGGGCCATTGTACCCGATGTGAAAACGAGTGAGTAATGCTCCTGTACTACGTTAATGATAAGTTTGTATGTCAGCGCTGCGCCGGCCGCACTGGTTAAGGAAGTAGTCATTTTTGAAGTTGGTCATTATTAATGCTTCATTGGAGAAAAATACAAAAACAACCATTATTTCTTCTCTGTGAGTGACTGCGTGTAGGTATTGTGTTGTGATGTTGGGATTAAGCTTTTATTCAATTAGAATTTTTAAATTATTATATTTTACATTGTGTATTTCATATAATCTGTATAGGCTTTTAGATGTCCATCTATACGGCGTTACGTTAGGTACGTACTTCACGTGCGCCGGCGCACCGATTTTTAAACGCCTTTTACTTTATATCTTATTGTAACTTGTATCTCGACACCACACTCAAGTTCTAATGCGGGGACATGCTCGTGAGAAACTCGCATTGAAGACACTTCTTGCAAGGTTTTATCTCATCGACACAACTCCAATAAATTACATTTATTGATTTTTAGCAGATGTTGCCCAGAAACGGAGACTGACACACCCATAGGACTCCTTAACACAAATATAACCGATAATCCTTAACACAATAATCATAAAAATAAAGATTTTTCTCCCCACCGTAATAATTTGCTAATGGCTTGTCCTGGTTACTGATTTGGTTACCAAATTGCTACAGGATTGTTCCCAATAATCACTTAAAATAATAAAACCGAGCTAATTGCTACAAACCCACATAGAGATAAAGTTACCAAAAATGTGAGCCGGCACTCCGCTGGGCGTGCCATGACGCACGGGCGGACAAACAGACATTATGGCAATAAACTATAACTCTATTATACCAACGCCCTCACCAATTATTAGCTAAAGTTAAACATTGTGTCGACTTTTATTACTATTTACATTTTGTTCATTGCGAGGTGAACCTAAACTTGCCTTTTTATAATACCGAACAAACTTAGTAATGTTTCTATATTTTACTGAAATGAAAAGTTCATTGTACGATGCAAGGTGTGACTAGTCATTTGCCAAATAGTTGTTGTTAGAGTTAAGACTTTTACGGCAGTTGGTGCTTGCGATATACTCATTCAAAAATGGAATCATAAACCTTACCTCCATCTGGGAAGAAAGTTGAACCGTTTAGCTTTGAGGCTTAAAATTACAAGGTACGTAAGTGAACTTGTAAAAAAAACTGTCTTAGTGAAAACAATTTTAAAACAAAATACACCAAGATACACCTTTTCATGGGCCCACATCGCCCACTCGCTGATGATACCTGTATTAACAGCTGCTCCATAAAAATCAACCAAATGACCTTTCAGAAAGTTTATAACTTTTTATCGAATAATTGGTAGTGGTTCGAAAAACCAGTGATGAAAGTTCATTCGCAAGTTTCAAATAAACTTTGCTAATGAACACCAACCAAACTACGTAAAATATTCTGGTGTGTATATTTCTATTTTGAAGGCGACGTGACGCTATCTATGCATTAAAGAATCTCTATCTCATCTCATCTAGTGATGTGTTCATGAGATAACGAGACTCAAATTAAACAGAACTAATTGAAAAGTGTGGAAGACGCTGGTAAGATGTTGGTTGGGCATGGCCGTATGTTAACTAAGAAAGTCTTTGATCCTGAAAACGACAATCTTATCTTAATAACTGTTTTAAACTGTCTTAAGTTCCACGGGTTAAACGCGGGTACTGCCACCTTTAAAAAAATCTGAAATTTTTTTAGCACAAGCAGTTTCTCTTTTCTTAATAAATTCATTGTCATCATCATATTATATAAAATCGTTTTTGCTTATTTTTTAATTATCATTCCCTTCTATGGTTTCAACAGTTCAACAGAAATATTGCTGTTATAACTAAAAAAAAATAAAACTAAAAACTAGTCTAGTCTAGAATAGTCTTCACGTCCAGACTTATGTAGCGAAGAGCGTGTCGATAATTTATTTTTTAATTGGCAATATTTTTGGAAACATCTAATAAAATAAAAATTGATACGAGTTCTATTGAACTGTAAAAGGAGAAAACGCGATACAAAAACAGGAAAAGTTGCATTTAAACGAAAACTTAAATTATATCTTTTGGAGCAAGAGAAAAATTTTTTTTTTTTTTATAAGTTACTAAACCCGCGTTTGACCTAAAAAAATTAATTTAATATAGGTTTCATATTATGTATAGGAATAATTTCTGAGTGGTGTTTTTGCTACCTACTTAAAATTGTATTTATTAGTGAGTATGGTATTATTATGACTTATTAATATTTTTATTTTTAATTATCATTTACTATATCTTTATAACTTATTCTATTACTTATATATTTTTAGTTACAAAACTTTTTCACGACATATTTGTCGGTATACCTAAATATCCCGTCCCGAGACCCTTATATATTATATTGCTATATAATATGTATAATATGTATACTATTTTATATAATAATATTATTTATGTATGTGTAATAGGTATGTGTTTATTTCACTGATTGTGTTTTTTTGTAATGTTGAAATTATGAACCAGTTTATTATGATATCTTTCTGGACTACTCATTATACAATTTGTATGGAACGTAAACAAGGCTGAGGCTGAAAACCAGCGCTGCTGAAGAAGTTACTTCTACAGTAGCATTATGCTGAGTCTTAGCCTTTTATCACAAAATGTTATGGTTTTTTGTTACTACTTTTTTTTATTGTCTTAATTGTCTTTTAATTATGTACTTAACATTTAATTTGTGATAATAAACTAATTTTCATTTTCATTTTCAAAAATAGGCTTTTTATGTTATCTGCTTATTGTCACAACTATTATTAAAAATGTAGCAAAAAATCAGCAAAAATTATACAAAAACCACAAAAATACATATTAAACATCAACTTCAATTATAAAATTGCGAATATCTTTTAGTTCTATTAAATAAATATGAATAGTTTGGATTTTTTTATTGCTACAGATTTATTTCCGTTCTTTTCTTATTATATTTAACTAATCATATTAATAATTGACAAGTTTTCTATCACGATATGACAATAATGCTTAAGCATTAAACTCCTGGGTCGACAATACATCGTTCGACCGTAATGTATATGAGCCAAAGTAGAAATTATAATCATGTGGCCTGTAAATACATATTAGCATTAATTACCCTCAGCATTAAATTACTTAATAATAATAACTTACGTCTACGTTTCTCGATTTACTGAGATGCCAACTTAGTTTATCGTGCTCAAGACAGAATAAGGTACCTAATAAAGCAAAGTTGCAAGGGATATTATACAGGGCGTCTTGTGGATACACTTCAATAGCTGGGATATTATAAAAAATATATATAAGTATTTTTTTGAGTAAAATGTGTTTTAAGTAAAGAAACCCTTATTAAGATAATTAATATATATAAAACTGTTCCGTTACTGACTGAGTTACTGAGTGACTGAGTGACTGACAGACAACGTAAAGCCTTAACTACTGGGCGTAGAGAGCTGAAATTTGGAGCATACATTCTTTATGGGATGTAGGGGTGCACTAATTAGAGATCCGGGAATTATTGGACTTTTTAGTTTGTATGAAAAATCTTATTCCTTGAGTGCACGGAAATGACAGTTGGCATAAAACTTCTTCAAAAAGAGACTGGTTGTGTTATGAAAGGAATTCCCGAAATTCCCACGGGAACGGGAATATATGATGTTTTAGTTTTTATGATAAAATCTTATTCTTTGAGAGCACGGATGTGATACTTGGTATAAAGGTTCCTCAATAAGTGTCTGTTTCGGAAATAGGACTTTTGAGTTTATGCGTGTACGAAGTCGCGGGCAAACGCTCGTTAATAATAAAAATAAAGATGACAGTATTCTTTCTTAGTAACGTTTCAGGATTTGCCAATAGAAATTTGCAAGTTTCTATGTGTCTTTTCAGTCGAATTTGCCCTCATAAGTATATCAAAGAAACAGTTAAGAATAACTAGTTTTTTTTTAATATTAACTAACGTGCGACAGTTGATTTAAAGGTTATTTATAGGAATGACCGCAACAGCAAAGTTTTCCAGATAGGATTAAGGAGTGCACTAATCACGAGGTTTAATCGTACTATACGGCTGCAAACTGGACGGCAGCGACAGCGAGAGCGACAGCGGCGTGGGCAGCGACGCAGGCAGCGATTCCCGCGACACGATAGAAAGTATTGAGTTTGTATGAAACCGTGACAAATGGCTCGAGCGCCCGCTGGCGTCGAGAACGGCCTACATTCCTCGCGTCGCTGCCCGCGCTGCTGTTGCTCTCGCTGTCGCTGCCGTCCAGTTTGCTTCATTAAAAAAAATGAGTATTGTGGCATTACAATACACAATTTTTGTCCTCCACTTTAAGAAACTCTTATGACGACTCTTTCGACGACCGACTGGTGAGTAGTAACATACATACATACATTGCCTTCTATGCCAGAAGTCCTGGGATCGAATCCCGGCGGCGGCGGATGTTTCTGTGATGAACACCCAGGTATTAGTCGTCAAGTCATGGATGATTATATGTTTATTTAAGTTTATATTGTAAAAAGATATGTATTTATTCTATATGTATGTTTATATATTTCTTAGTAAATCAGTTATCTAGTATCCATTACATAAGCTCTATAAGAAACTTAATTTGGGAACGATAATGTTCTATGAGTGTCAGAAATATTTAATATTTATTTATTTATATTTATGCGCTTAGTCTTCGGTTAATGTTTTCTATGTTCCTCTGCAATATTAGCAGTATTAGGTAAATTGTTTATTATAATATTTATAGAAAATTTAATTGTAATAGTGCTTTAAATATATAAATGGAGCTCTTCGATCATAAAATATTGCCGGAATATGATGCAGTGATAATATTTGGAAGAAAATTTTATATGAAGGGGTGTCGCTATCCAGGTGGGTCCTGCGGGGTTGTACTACCGAGACTCTATCAGTTTTACGACCTGGCCACAGGACACGGCGCGGCGCGCGGCGCTGCGGCGCGAAAATTTGCGCGGTGTTAATTGCAAGGTACGGGGGTTTGCCGCCGCGGCCTGTAGGTACAGAGTGCATTCATTGTATAGGACTTAGGGTATATGGGTAGGTATATCAATATTTCTTATCAGTTTCTATATCAGTTGATAAGGTTAAGATACGGCTGCCCGCCTTCAGCGTTTTAATTACATTTTCCTACTTTACTATACTTTTTTATATAAACCAATAAAATACTTTGTGAATTGAATAGGAAGTGTTCAACAAAAATGCGTTCTGTTTCAAAAAACCATGTTTACATTTGGATAACACATCGGTCTTATAAATTAGCGACCGAAAAATACTAACACGTCGACTTAGATAGACGTAAGAAATGATTAATTATTAAATTTTAAAGTACAAAAATCTGCATTATGTAAAGCTTAATCAAAATTTGTTTCGGCATGCAGACAGTCGCGTAGGTATAGCTCGGGTTTTGTCTGTTTGTATGAAGTTGAATTACTGCAGATAGTATTACCTCACTTCCCGTTAGCGTCCGCTCCCGAGCGGTCGTGTATTCGGTCGCTCCCGAGGGCTCGTATTGCACTGCCCTTGTTGCCTCCCCCGCAACAGGTTCCAAGCCAAGCTCTTTTCGGAAAGTTTTCTCTTGCGGAGGTTGTGTGGTGTCGGGGCTAATTCATCTGCCCTTTTCAGGGCGGACCCGACTGCTGCCGGCCGAAGCATCGCTGATCAGGTGGATACGTAACCGTGACAACTAAGCCTGATCGTCTGCCGTTCATCGGCAATAGGTCCGTACAAGGTCGCTCTTTTTTTACAGTTTGTGCAACCGTCTCGCCGTTCGTCTAGGATAAATATTTCTTTCAGCATCGTAAGATGAGTCACAGGTGCACCGAAAAGAACTGCGAAACACTTGAGTTCGCCAAAATGTCCAGTAAAATCATGGAACGTAAGCATGCAGATGCTCGTGCCAAACTTCTACAGAGTTTTGAAGTCGAGAAGGCTAGCCTTCAGGCTCAAATCAAGTCATTACGTGATTAAGAATCTCAATTATCTGCTCGTCCTTCTCATCACATGGCCAAAAAAGCCACGTCTATTTCTCAGGTCACCCAGACCACTCCGTTGCCATTTCTTTCTCAGGGCTTTCAGACCGATTCTCCGGCGTCTCTAGATCAATCCAAGTACGTCGATACCATGTCTGACTCTATGTCGGTAGTCTCCTATGCGTGCAAACGTAAGACTACACCGCCAGGTAGTGAGTCCAACTCCATTTCTATAGTTCCAGAATCTCCTGCTCCGGCCTCAGAGGTTCTCAAAAAGTCAAAATCCAAGAAGAAGAAGCAAGATGCTTCTTCAATCTTATTCTCATCCGTTTCAGCTACTCCTGCTGCAGTTCCTGCTTCACAAAATGTCGCTATCAGTCTCGGCTCCGACGAAACCCAAGTCTCCGCCCCCCGTCTTTCTACGGGACAAGAGCCGTTGGACCGAGGTCTCAACTCTCTGCGGTAGGCATGCCTCCAAGATCCAATATAGTAAGGCATCCAACGTGGGTGACTCTATTAAGGTCGAAGTCTGCTCAATTCCCGATTTCAGGAATTTTACTCGGCTTCTGGCTGATCAAAAGCTCGAGTACCACACATACGCCCTCCCTGAGAAGCGTGAGATTCGTGCCGTCCTCAGGAACGTGCCGTTAGAATTCTCGAACGAACAAATCCAAGAGGACTTGTCTTCTCAAGGCTTCCCCGTCGAATCTGTGCACAAAATGCACAGCCGTGTAGGCAAGCAGTTCCCACTTGCACTAGTAATCATAGCAAACAGCCCGCAAGGGCGGTTCATCTTCAGAGGCCATCGCACTGTGTGTGGTCTCTCCAACATCCGCGTCGAGATACCACACAAACGTGGTTTCCTCGGTCAGTGCCACCACTGCCAATTTTATGGTCATGCGGCGGCAAACTGTTTTGCTTCCCCTAGGTGCGTCCGTAACAGGATTCATCCTCCTCCTGCTAGAGCTTGCTTTAGTGGGTGCCATAGAATTTAGCGCCACCGGCGCGATTCTTTCGAAACATTTCGCCATTCGCGCCGCCGCCACTCGCCGTTGCGCGTGGCATAGTTAGAAAATTTGTATGCCTTTGTTTCATTCGCAAGACCCGCCGTTCCCGCCGCGCAAATTTTTGCTATGGCGAATGACCCGTGGCAAGGCGCTTATGCTTTGCATTTTTATTTCTACTTTAATGTTGAAATTGTTCTCCTAATTGTTACCATTACATACAACTTAAAAATCCAAGATAGTAAATACATTAAAATAAACTTATAAAAGCATGGAAATTAATAATTTTAAACTATTTACAAAATTAACAATAAAAAACAATCGTATTCAGATATTTTATTAAGTAATAAGACCAAGGTGTCTTTATGTGAAACTATTTAAATAAGGTCTAGTTGCAGCAAGACTGAACTTCCTGCAGTAGGTATACAGTATTACTAGAAAGAAAATATTCTCCAAAACTACAAATAAAGGCTGATACACAATCACATTTCACGCGATCTATCCCAGCATGCAGCAAGATCCATTTAGATCACTTCTTGTACACATAATATGTTGCAAAAGTCGTCACTCCTTTGAAATTTGTCTAATTAATTCAACCCAAAACAAATTTGCATTAATTTATTAAATTTTAACATAAAGTTGGTGCAAAGTGGAATATTCATCCAGAAAAAAAAGGTTTTATTTAATTACTACCAAATCACCGATTTTCTCTTGACTACTGACCGCTCAGTCCCCGAGTGTCGTCTATACTTAATTACTATCCATTGTGCCTACTAAGTTGCACATTAATTATACGAAACTTAATTATGCTTTACTTGCAATTGAATTATTGAGTGTTCTGTTCTATAATTGTTGGTTTGACAACGATTATTGTCAGTAATGGACTACGTGGACCGGTCGTATGAGCTAGACAACTCGGTGGGCGAGTCGTTCCCGTTGAATATACCGGTACAGTCAGCAAAAACGTGCCAGGCGATATTCTCTGACAAAAAAAGTTTGAAGACAAACATGAGAAAATACTTATTGGATAAGACAGCTATGTTTTGTGCTCACATGACCATAAAGTCATATTTCTTATATTATAATGTTTTTTTTTCCGGCGCATGTTTTTAAAAAAGTTTCATACATACACATACATACACAACTTCACGCCTGTATCCCGTATGGGGTAGGCAGAACACCAGAGGTAATAAAACTGATGTCACGTTTGACAAATTAGGAGGCATTATAATAGTGAAGAGAGACTATTGCAGTGACAGAGGGTCAGCCTATCGCCCACAAAAAAGCCTCCCATAACACCTCGGTCCCTTAACTGACTTTTACAGTATGCCCGGGAAGAGAAGCAGCTGGCACATTCTATGTTTTTCTTTCGCTCCCAGTCCAGCATAAAAAGTTTCATTCAAATTTTAACTCCCTTTTTGGTAATAAATCAGGTAGGTAGATTAGCAGCTGTAAAATTATTTTATATTATATGAAATATGTTCTGTCTTCGCAATTTGAACCGTGCAACCGTATCAAATAAATTTAATTAATAGGCATATATGAGTACCTATTTTAAGGAAGCCGCCGGACGTCCAGATAAACAAAGAGTTATTTGCGAAAGGCAAATAATAAACCGTGTGACTTAAAATAAAGCGAGCAACTAAAAAACAAATTTGGACTGTGGAAATTTGGATAAAATATGAAAATGAACGGTATGAAATATTAATAGTTCGACTGAATTACTAAGTGAGCGCCTAAAACACAGAATCTCTATTTAATCACAAGAAGTGTGATGAAAAAGATAATGCGACAAGAAGGGCTCTCGCACCGTAAGACGTTGTTGGTACGGTCAGTAAGTTGCATATATGTAGGCCACACGTTCACGAAACGAGCGAGAGGAGCGAGCTTGCTGCGGCAGTGGCCAGCAAAGCGCGATAAAACTTTATGATTAAATAATGTTTTTAAGCCTCTGTTTCATTGATTTTTCGTCATTCGCAGTCATTCGCCCTTTTAATTAAAACAGTAAGCAAAATCCATTATTTTTATCACCATAAATTTCAATTTACAGTTACTCGATTAAATATCCTTTGCGAAATACCAAAAACAAATGTCAGTAAGACATCAAATAATGCAGTACTTAACTAATCTCGAAGCAAGAAATCGTAATATTTTTTATTCGTATAAATAGTTGTCTGCTCAAACTTATTATGCTGACCGTATTTATTTGTGGCGTTGAAGAAGGGTATCAATAAAACTTGCATGGTTGTGGTTACATGATACGAACTGTTCATTTGTTTAATTTTGCTGTGAACAGTATTTATCAGTTTCTGTATATGATATGACATAAATTTTATAAGAATAGCGATTTGCCATTGATACGAATGGAAAATTTTACCTATTCTTTTAAAATTTAGAGTAAGTAAGTTTAAGGATTCGTGCAGAAATACCTAACATTTTAACTTATGCTACGAATTTTATCAGGTAGTTTTTAGGGTTCCGTACCCAAAGACAAAACTGGATAAAAAATAAAATAAAATCCTCAGACAATCACACCGACTACATGACCTCAAACAAAGCAGAGCTTGTGATATGGGATACCATGTTGCGAACTAGGGGGAACCTAGAATATAAATACATATACAAGGTGTTCTGCTTGATTTCCCATAATTCTAGGAATGGTACCATGTAATAGAATCAATTAACATGTGAATAATTTTACATTTTTTTTGTTTTTATTTTTCTGTTAAATCAAAATATCTTATGTAAAACAGCTTCATGCGAAGTATGACAACGTGGCATTTTCTATCCTTTTTTTATCGCTATCAACCGGTACAGTTCGCAACGTTTTGCGTTGTACAGAAGGCAGCAAATTTGTCAATTTGTCAATTTTTTTTCTTGAATATGAACTCTATGCCCTTGACATTAAGTTAAAATTGGTTGGGGAAATTTGACAGGTAATGTAACGCTTGATCTGCTGTCTTCTGTACATTGTATGCAACGTTCCTCAACATTTAAAATGTTTTTGTCTTTTATTGTATGGCTTCAGTGACACGCGTCTATTGAAGGAATGTTAAAGAGATTTTACAAGGGTAATGATTTATGAACTACCTAATTGAATATTAAGATTGATGATATCTTAGAAAATATGTACTTTTTAACCACATATTCCTTGACAGAAAGTATTATTTTTTAGTAAGAAAAAAAAACCTCAAAGTTATGGGATTTCAAAAAGAACACCTTGTATAAACGCCGAGACCCGAAACATTTGTTTTTCTTGTTCCGTGTTTTGTTTTTTGTCTTTTCTTTTAGGCAGACAGTTTTACCGCACAGCCAAAGTGCATCCTAAGACTCCGCTGCTGTCCGTCTACCACGACTCACGAGGCTTTATCGCATGAACTGTAATATTAGGAAGTTAAAATTTTCACACGATGTATTTATGTTGCTATTATAACTGTTGTTAAGAATAGAATAAAATTAACATTAAGGGGAGCATTATACATAAGTATATAACAGAATCATATTGTTTTTATAGATCAGTAACCCGTACGGAACCGTTCCGACTTATTCAGTACGATCTGTCCGTAAAGAGATTTAAAACTTTAGGAAATGAATCAATATTTTGACAGTGATATTTGTAAAAAGACAAGGGTCTTCTATTTCAATATCGTGGGATAGCTGTACAAGGTTAGGTATGGTTAGGACTGTGACTGCCAGACATTTATCCAATAAGGCCACTCTGTGCGTCCGAGTACCTACGCTAGGTTGTCAGTGCGTTACGGCATAAACTATCTTAATAACCACATTATTAATTACTAGCTGTTGCGCGCGGTTTTACCCGCGCAATTTCGATTCCCGCGGGATTTTCGGGATAAAAAGTAGCCTTTACGGATTCGGAAGAAGTAATCCCTCTAAGTAATGGTAAAAGAAATTTTGAAATCGGTCCAGCAGTTTTTGAGCCTATTCAATACAAACATACAAAGGTTTCCTCTTTATAATATTAGTATAGATTATTATGTGAAGATGACAGGTAACACAATTATATCCTTACCAGATTACATACTTACGATGTTATTATACATGCTATGAGTATAAAGAATGTTGTTAATTAAATAAAATTAATGGTTCGTGAAAATTTTCGACACATTTCTTCTTGCGTAAATAAAACTAACACAAGTTAATTTATCATCTCGGCGAATGCTATATTATGTAGTCAATCAACAGAAAGTTTACTTGCAGTAATTTGCAATTTTCCTTCCAATCCTCAATGTACACTTTTTTTTTAATTATTGCATCTCGCTAATGAACGTCAAATGCAACACCCATACAGTCTGATTGAGATTCCCAACCGTCAATATGGGTAATTAAATAAAACTTCAACTTAGATATGCATCTGAAAGAAAAGCTGGGTTTCAGAAATTTTAATCATTTGATTGGATTTTATTAATTGGGTGCCATTTTAGTGATCTTTGAATTAGTTTATTAAAATAGGTTGTTACCAGTTGAAACAAATGAGGGTTTTAAAAATTTAACAGATGGGTCAAATGATGTGATTGAAGGTTTTATATATAGGTTTGTTTTTTGGTCACCAGCCAAATTTAAATGTTAGTTTCTTTGATATGACATAAACGTACCTGCATATTTATTCTAGCGTCGCTCAGTACAAAAAAATAGAAATATGGAACCACAAACGTTTTTGAAAATAGTCGCTGTTGATGAACATAGCTACGACGCGGCATTTCATTGTTAATAGTACGACGTAGTGCTACGAGATGTTTTGTAGTAGCGCGTAGTCGACTTTATTTTAATGGTAATTTAGAGTGACCATGCTTAGCTTAACATGATAGCGGATATATTTATTTCCTTGTAAAAAAAAAATATTTTTTTTTTGCAAAAATCGTTTCTATACACTTTGGCGATGGGGTAAAGCTGTCTGCCTCAGACGCCAGTGGTTGCGGGTTCGAATCCCGCATGGAACAGGAAAAAAAAAATCCGTGTCTGGGTGTTTATCTATTTATGTATTTATATTCTAGGGTCCCCCCTAGTTCGCTACATGGTATCCCATAACACAAGCTATGCTTACTTTGGGGCCATGTAGTTGGTGTGATTGTCTGGGGATTTTATTAATTTAATTTATT
Source organism: Stenoptilia bipunctidactyla (assembly GCA_944452665.1). NCBI lineage: Eukaryota > Metazoa > Arthropoda > Insecta > Lepidoptera > Pterophoridae > Stenoptilia > Stenoptilia bipunctidactyla. The sequence goes on along the minus strand of OX101721.1, from coordinate 14,224,524 downwards.
TATAGGTACTTATTGTGTATAATAAATTTAGCCGATGACCACAAATCAACCCTGTATTTTGCTAATTTTAAATGATAATTAAAAAAATGTGTTTTTTGTTAGAATGTGGCTAAACCCGTTCTAGTCACCACTATCTTTCGGCCTAGTATACCATCTTATCATTTGTATGAGGTGTGTGAAAAACAGCGAGACAGAAATTCTATAGCAATGTTGCAGTGAAATAAAGGGAAATGAAAAGCTACATCCTTTAAAAACAAAAAGGAATAATTTTCATGTCTTTTTGCCCGTACTTTATATAGTTATAAGATAAGCACTCTTTTTTCCATTTCACAATGCCTCTTTCCCTCTCTGTCTAATTCTAATTCGTTGGAAGAACGTTCATAGAAAATGTATTTAATTCAAGATTACAATTATTTTTCCAGTCTAGGTTGAAATGTAATTTATAAGTAATTTAAAATTTTGAGATCGATTACAACAACGTCATTAAATTGACCTTTCGGAAAGAAGTGGATATAAACTCAAAAAAAAAACGACGGGTTGCACTCTGGGAGTGCCGGCAGAAGTGAAAACTTGAATATTAACGTTGTGCATTTTTGATATTTTGGATTGGTTAGGGAATAATTTTGCACGAATTTCTTCAATTATCAGTATAAAAGTACTCTCATTTATTTGGTAGAATACAATATTTAATTATTCGGCTATCGTACACAAACATTATAATGTTATACTAACTAACTTTTTAGCAGATTCGTTTTATATTTTTATAAATCCTTATATGTTATATTTTGTTTGCAGTTTCCAAATTTTGTAAATAATTTATTATTAATTTTCGTATGTACTACATTGGTTGAAAAGTTCGCGGCCTGGCCATTAAAAAAAAAACTTTTGTTATTTTTTCTGCCGTCATTTTGAACTGTCATTTTTCAATTGTCAGCCCGCGAATTTTCAATTTGATATCTTGTTTAAATAAAATTTTACGAACAATATAAATACGTGTGTAGAACAAATTTTCACTAATGGAGAAATTTGAACAACGTGCTGTGATTAAATATTTGTTTAAAAAAAGATTAACACCAAAGGAGATCCATGATGACATGCAAACAACATTAGGGGAATCTGCCCCGTCTTATACCACTGTGAAAAAATGGGTTGCAGAATTTAAACGTGGACGAGAGAACATCGAAGATGACCCTCGCTCCGGCAGGCCAATGACGTCTACGACCGAAGAAAACATCAATAAAGTGTGTGATCTCATATTGAAAGACCGTAGATTGACTATCAGAGAAATTGCAGACACTATAGGCATCTCATATGAACGAACGCAAAACATCATTGTCCATGAACTCGGCTTTTCTAAGGTTTCGGCTAGGTGGGTCCCCAGATTGCTTTCAGTAGAGCAAAAGCGAATTCGACTCACGATTTCTCGCGACTGTTTGGAGATGTTCGAGGCTGATCCACAAGGTTTTCTTGACAGATTTGTGACAATGGATGAAACCTGGGTTCACCACTATACCCCAGAATCAAAACAACAATCCAAACAATGGAAAAAATCAGGTGAACCAACTCCGAAAAAAGCAAAGGCAATTCTGTCGGCTGGCAAGGAGATGGCATCGGTTTTTTGGGATGCTAAGGGTGTCATTATGGTGGACTACCTTCCAAAAGGCGAAACAATAAACTCTGCGTACTATAGCACCCTTCTGCGCCGTTTACGTGAAGAAATTAAACAGAAACGCCCAGGATTACTGAGAAAGAAAGTGTTGTTTCACCAGGACAACGCCCGAGTCCACACGTCTGTCGAGTCTATGGCTCAAATTCGTGATTGTGGTTTCGAATTGTTGCCACATCCAGCTTATTCTCCTGATTTGGCACCTTCGGACTTTCATCTGTTTCCAAACCTGAAATTTTTAACGAATGAAGAGGTCGAAGCCGCTGTTAACCTGTATTTTGAAGACCTTGAGGAATCTTTTTTTAAAACAGGTATGGAAGCTCTGGAAAGCAGATGGAAGAAGTGCATAGAGCTAAATGGAGATTACGTCGAAAAATAAAAATATTTTTGTATGTACTTTATTCTGTTTTCTTGCCTAGGCCGCGACCTTTTCAATCCACCCTCGTAGGTAATATATCTAAACTCGAAACTTTTTACTCAAACACTCAGAAAATAATAAAATAATAAACACAGAAAATAATGACGTTCGAAGTATGTTGGTAAACATATAAAAGTCCGGAGAGTGGACATGTGAGGGTTCTAATAAGGTGTAATCTGCGTGAGAACGCTGGAGGTCGGCTGACCGGTCTGGAAAAAGCAGCCAGCCCTCCCCGGCGACGTCCTGCCTCCATCTGAGGCGCCCCGCGAATTTTTTTACGAATTTTCGATCAGCGGGGCTAGCATGCTACCGTCGACAACGATAAATCGGGCCTTTTACCGATATTTTCTTAGAATATGGTATTTAGTGTTGGTAATTTATTAGGATTATGACATATTTGGTACTGTGGTCTTATTCATGGTATCAAATCGAGTAATTCTATCTATTATGGTGCACATATTAGCTTACATAATAGGATAAAATAATATTTATCTTGTCGATTCGACTATTTATCGACATTTTTTACCCATTCCAAAAAAGTGCACAACGCCGCTAAAGACGTTTTCACTTCAAAAATAGATCAGGAATTTCATTAAGTTACTTTTGTTAACCTTTTTTATGCAATTTTGATTTTACAGTATCTTCCAATAGTATCTTACGGTAAATCTACATTGATATTATAAACGCAACAGTGTGTCTGTTTGTTACGCTCTCACGGCTAAAATACTTCTGGAACGATTTTTATGAAACTTGGAACGAAATTAGTGGAAGACTAAGCGTCAAAAATATGTAAGGTTTTTTTTAATTCGACATATTATATAGGGGATGAGAGATTGTATGAGAATTCTAAGCCGCTAAACTGATTTCATTGAATTTTGTTACAAATTCCTATAGTAGAAAATCTGGGCCCAAACATTTGATTACTTACTACTTTTGTTTTGATTGTAATTTATTATGTATTTATTTATTTATTAAGGTATATAAATTATGTATTATGTATTATAAAATTTGTATGAGAAATCAACCACTTAATTAATATTGTTGAATATTGGCACAAATATAGCGTATAAACAAATGATATATAACCTTCGTTAAATCGTATAAACCCACGAGCTTATTTAATACAGTTTTGGTCAACAAAGTCTGATAAAATATCAATTTGATTTGAAAAGTACTATATAGTTTGTAAACAACGGCTAGTGGCCTGTGCCGCGGCCTCAGAGTACAAACAAACCAGAATCCGTCAACGCGCTAGAAACTGAAGCAACATAATACACCTACTTTTGTATAGGATATATTGACGTTTCGATGATTAGTCACTCTTTGGCAAATAGCGTGTCGTCACGTATTGTTTACGAGTAATTTTATTTTCAAAATGCTGTCTGTGTTGTTACTACCTGTAAAAATGCTGCTGGGGCCCTAAAGAAACAGCATGGGATCACATTTCATGTGTAAGTAGCACATTCAAAAGTATATTTATTTTGTTATTGATATTATTTGAAAAATTACGATTATCTTATATGAAAACTATTTTAAGAGGTGAAAAGTTTTACCCATGATATAATTTTTTTATTTAACATTTTTTAACCGGATTACGAAAGTAGACACTGGATTTTTTTGTAACCTTTTTATATGGCAGTACTAGCATAAATGTCAAAGTCATTTTTCTGGTGTCACTGTTGTCAATCGGACGGTTGTTGGTGGTTCTGGTAATTGAGTCTTGCAATTTTCTTATATAAAAATGAATAAAATAGTATATTTCATTACGAGTGCGGAAAGCCTGTCATTGCACGTGTACAGAACGACTATTTTTAATACAGTTGCGAAAAAATTAAGCAATTTTATAAAATATACAAAATGGCGCCAGCCGTGAAAGATTATAAGCTGAGATTTTTTTGTTTTGTTTACCCATTCTGGGTAGGCAAAGGGAACTATGCCCATACAGCCAAGTCTTTACTAGATTTTTTGCATTGACATGAAATGAAAATGAATTTAATGAGATAAAATGAAATGAAACCTAACCTAACTCATTGCATCAAATCATTTTACCTGATATTGAAACAATTAGCTTCTTTTCAGAAATATTTGCACGAATCGCAAAAACTTCTATGAATTTTTTTTTAGTAAAAACTTCGTGGTTGATTTTTTCTTTTTAATGGACATTATTTTGACATTTGGGAAAGAGAACGCACGAGTGCGGAAAAGTTAAAGAAAAAGCACAAGTGTGTAATAGCCCACATCCCGAACGCTAAGCGTCCCTGCAATACGCCACTTTTTGAGCAACTGTATTAAAAAAATGATTTAGATAGATTCATAATCAATGTAGGAAACAGCGAGGGTTGGCTTTCCAAACATGCATGTCTAAATTCGGACTTTTGCCTATAGGGAGGCGTGACGGGGGCTAAGGGGACGCCCCCCAATTTATTGCTTATATTAGGAAATGAATATTTTCCATGATATTTATATTTTCAAAGTTTGAGGTTATGTCACTCGGTATTTGAAATTCACATCGCGAAATGAGTTCTTTTTTGAAAGGAGGGTATGCGGTCGCCCACTAAATATTCCTCACCTTAGGAGGTGAACATTTTCCATGAGATTAAAGGTCAAATTATCAGATTAAGTCACTACTAACAAAAAATTAAGTCAACAAACAATGGAATATAATTATATAAATGAACTAAAGATTGATGACTGAGAATGATTGAATGTAATGACCGAATTATCAACTTTTGTTTCATAGATACAAAATACCAAATAAAATCGGGAGACCTGGGTTTGAGTCCCAGCCGATATCAATTTTATTTGGTATATTTATCTATAAAATTATATTTAAGCATTATACAATGCAAAATAAAGCTTTTAAAATATTTAACTTTTTTGAAATTGACAATAATCAGCGCTCAGTGGAGCTGCCGAGGCAGTGGAGAAATACCGAAAAAAATCATTCATCAGGACATCAAAATAAACATGAGAGTGCAATTATCAATATGCCAAGTAAACCTTATTTGTCAACCCCTTAACCACGTAGTTCTAATGGATCTACCCTGGAGTGTTTCTTATAAGGCCGAGCGAAGCGTCAACCACAACCCCGACAATGTCAATCCCTTAACCAAGTAGTCCACCACCACCATTATCAAAGTTTGAGGTTTTGACATAACGGCATTTGAAATCGTGGAATATTTGCGCCACCGCAGAAATATGAAGGAAAAGTTGGATACGTTTATGGAATCAATTAACAACTATATAAAACTTTAAAAAAATGCAGTACTATTTGTTTTATACTTGTTTTAAATCCTATTATAATTAACTCATATTTTTAACTGGTCTGGAATTTAACTTTTAAGCGATACCAGAAAGAATCATTTTAAAAATTTGATGATTCATTCATGAGCATGATCATTCATCAATCTTAAGTTCGTTTGTATGTTATTTATTGTGTTTACTTAATTCTTAGTAGTAAAATAATGCAACGTAACCTCAAACTTTGATAATATGAACATCATGGAAAATATTCATTTCCTAAGGTGAGAAATTAATTGCGGGGCGTCCCCTTAGCCCCTGTCACGCTCCCCTTTAGGCAAAGTCCGTATTTAGACATGCAAGTTTGGAAAGCAATCCCCTCTACTTTCATTAGCCAGACTCTATACCTAACTTATTTTTCGCCAAGGTGTATAGGAATTTTGTAATTTTAGTTTTCCTGCTGATGAAAAGTGAAAATCTGAATGGATGAAAATCATTCAAAGATGATGGCTGGATGAGTTTTGGAAACTGTCAAGCTGGACTGTAATTTGTTCTCTTCACTTTGAAGATCAATATCTTTATAACACTAAAGACACTACTTAATAAAATCACCCGAACAAGACTCATTTAGAAGTTATAATTTTTCAGATCTAAAAAAACTTAATTTTTTTTATTGTTTATTTTAAAAGTTGATTGCAGTTGACATTTCGCCGCTTCGACTTTCCGAAGCTGTGGGAGGTTCACTTCAATTTGTAGACAATTGTTATATTAGGTACGTACCTACGAAATAAAGATTTTTGACTTAGACTAACATTAATTATCTTATGAAAGCCTTGTTTTATTTGTTAACCTACTCGACGTTGTACGCTAGTTGTTCCATCCCCATTGAATAATGGGATGAAATGTAGCCTACTCCATACTCTAGACGATTTCTTTGCCAATTTTCATCTATGAGTATATCCATTTAGACGTTTTGGTGTGAGTGACTGCGTAGAATACGTCTGAACTTTCAAATTTATAATATTGTATTTGAAAATAAGTCAAATACGATAACAACATAAGTTTAATACTCCTTATTATTATTTTCTTTCTTTAGCTTTAATAAAAATAAAAAATAAATTAAATTACCGGAAAATTCGGAAGGCGTCCCAGAGCTGGTAACATTATTCTGTAGGGAAGTAACGTAGGTATGGAGATACGCGGATTGTTTCTGGACACAGTACTAGGCATGTGAGGATAACTGAACACGGATTCTGGATGTTTTGTAATCTGAGTCCGCAGCTATTTTCTTTTCGGTTTACTTTTAATTTGCTTCTTAAAGCTTAATTAGTATAGTATATTTTGCCTTCCATCAAGTGTTGTGCTAAGAAATATTATGTACATAGAGTTAATAAAGAAAATTCAATTAGATATACCCTTTTGGTTCCTGTCGGGTCGACTCAGCAGTGCGATCACAGAACTTTATCGAATCGTTTGTTAACGAATGTTCGTATAGTATGGAGACGGTTTTTTAGAAAAGATTGAAATCTATCCATTGCCGCACGGCCAGCTTAAATAAATGTGTGCCTTGTTAATTTTGAATGTTTGTAAACATGTTGTACTCATAAATATCTGTAAAATAAAAAATTACAAAGTTACTCAAAACTTGCAACCGACTCCATACTATACGAGCATTCGTAAACATTCGTTAATATACGATTCGATAAAGTTCTGTGATCGCACTGCAGAATAGTCCTACCGCCCTTGATAAGTGTGTCGTAAAAGACGACTATAGGATCGCGTTTTAGAAACTTCCTCCTGATCCTAATCTTTAAAACGCGATCCTTAAAACTCTAAAAATTCTAAATTCTAAAAGTTTTATTCATCTTAGGAATTTCACAAAACACTTGATGAAGTCAGTCATCACATACTTCGGCTTTAACTAGTTGTTGATAGTTGTTAAATAAGATATTACAGTAGACCAAGAGACAAAAAAAGCCGGCGGAAAAAAAACTCTTGGCACTCTTTTTCAGTCAGAATTATCAAATTAATACAAATAGGTACAGTACAAATTGACCGTGACATGAAAAAAAATCGCTCCTTGTGGGGAGTTCGCTGTTTCATACCAGGAGATTTCATACCAGTTCAAAAAACAATGTAGGGTTTTTTTATTAACGACTAACCCTGCATTTAACCTCAATCTTACCTTATGGCAGGTAAGTGAAGATGAGCTCGACGAAAAAACTCGAACTCGAGGAAAAAGAATAAAATATTTCCGGAACACATCACCGGAAAAAAAATAATTGGCGGCAGATTTTATAAGAAGGATGGTCGCTAGCCAGTCAGGCTCTGACGGGATCCCACCACCAAACGGGGGTCACTTGAATTAGTCGTCTTTTACGACACGCTTATCAAGGGCGGTAGGGCTATTCTGAGGAACAAAAAGGGTATATCTAATTGAATTTTCTTTATTAACTCTATGTACATATTTTTTTAGGTGCCGTGATCTGACAAGAATCTGCCACTAAATCTTAGATTTTTCAAAGTTACAAGAAAAATAATCGCTCGTTTCGTTTCAGTAATTACGCAAGGTTCCGGGTGGAGGCAGCAGGGGGCGGAAGCGGGCGAAGTGAAAGCGATGCCATAGTAGGTGGCGCCCTCAGCGATTTATTGTTTTTAATAATAACGTGAATGGTCACAAAGCGAACAAAAGTAGCGACACAGCGCACTTTTAACGGATATTATAAAAGTACGGCGCTGTTAGTAGATGTGGAATCTTTGTTATTTTAAGTACTAAATTATTGTTTGGGTTACTGAATTTATGACTTAATTGTTATGAATGTAAGGTTTAGTTTGGAAATAAAGAGTATTGTTGTTTAAAATATATTTTCTTAATATTTTTAACCATGATTTGAGAAAAATATAAATTGAGACTGCTAAAGTTAAATATTGTATAAAGCCTAGAATATCCTTGTATTTTTTTTTACAAATCAGGTACTTAGTCAGTGACGAAATAGACGATGAGGTTGCAGTCGGAACACGCGGTCTTAGAAAGGTACCTGGTTTGGAATTTTGACAGAATAAATCATCAAAAAGATCTTTCAAGTGCTCCATTTTTCTTTTAATATACGGAACCCTGAATATAGAACAGCGCTTTAGGTCTCGTAGAGAAATTGACAAATACTGTTTTAATTTAAAATGAAAGAAAATTTTAGATAGCAAAACATTGTTTTTATACCAGAATAAACATAGCCACATCCTCTTTTACTAGCGCGAGGTCGCGAGTTCAATCCACAATGAAGCTCAAAACCACGTCTATATTAACATTCGAGTTTTTTCACGTTTTTCAAAATGCCTACACACTGGTATTCTACAGCGATATTGCCTTGCTAGTCACTTGCCCCGGCTAGTTTGAGTTTTAACGAAAAATATAATAAAAGTGCTCTCTACTTTCTTATGTCCATACTTTAATTCACTAAAAAGGTCAGAAAATTTATCTACTCAATACCATGACTTACATTTAATATTAATTGAATATTCCTTCCTATTTTCAATTGCATTCCATACTGAAAATTCAAATTCAGAATCTTGGTATCGAAAACATTCGGTTATTGAAACCAAAATCGATCGATTTCTAGTCTAGCCGTCAATTACCCATGATATTGCATCTATGTTTCGACTAACACTCAATTACAATATTAATCTCATTCCTCGAACTTAGATTGAAACATTACAGTACATTGTTGTACTAAAACAATTCGGATTGCTATTTCTAGAAAATAATTATTTATTTATTTAACAATTTATGTACACACAGTTGAGATACAATTAGGAGACAATGAATAAAAATAAGTACAAAGGTACAGCTTATCTTTACGAAATTTCTTACAGCAAACCTATGACTGGAGAGATTGGTTTGAAAAGCAATAATAGTGTATACTAAATATACATACATATGAATTAATATACATACTAATACATACACCATACCAATACATACACATACACCAAAACATATTATTATAGGTATATACATTATACATATACATACATTATTTTATATATCTTAATATCATTTAGATAGTAATGTGGGTATCATAGCTTAAAGTAACGAATAGTAGTGATCTTTGACTTTCTTTCTAATTTATTAAAAGTTTAGATCAAATGTATAAATAATCATGGGAAAGTTATAACTGGTTTCTGTAACCGATGTATCAGCGTAGCTGTACCTACTTCCGCAGTGGAGTAAGACAATACTACGTCATTCGTGAGGTTGCGGGTTCGAACACTGCACGGGGCAAGAAAAAGATGTACGAGGCCTGGACGTTTATACAAGGTGAATGGTGGATCACTTCCGAAATTCGGCGAGTTGGTAGTTTGAGATAATACAGGAAGAGAAAAAAATTAAATTCAAAATCAATATTAATTATTTACTGAGTAAACTTAACCGAAAGTTAAAGAATTCATTTCACAACGTATGGTTACACTGGTATCTACCACGGCTCTATTATCTACAGTATTTCAGCTCGGCCGCATCTTTGAAATAAATGCCTAGTATGTAAAGCATATATGGAATATCATGAAGTATAATCTCTAATCATTTTTTAACAATTTAAAGTAATATTTAACTTTTAAAATACATTCAAATTCTAAATAAAAAAGTCAAAAATGCATCTTAAATGAATTAGCGTCCTTAAGCACAATCGTAAGAAATGGCGGCAAAATACGGCCACTTAGACCGGATTGAGATTGTAAGTTTGTGTTTATAGAATATTGCCAAACAAAAAACGGGTAGGTATAAATTCAAATCATAGATGACACTTGGAATCAAGGTACACAGGCCGACGAGGCTTTTTTGGCGCTTGGAAGATGACGTTAGAGGGGCGTGAGGGTGAAATAAGGGTTACCATTTATAATATTTCCCCCCTCAGGGAAAAATATGAATGAATAAACTTTTAGTTTTTTAATTTTTGAAAACAGAAATTATGTATTTTATGTAGGTACTACAAAAAGGCAAGTGGCGTAAACTTTGAGAAAAACGTTTGTGGTACAAATTTCCTGGACTCCATTGGAGTGTGCGGCGAGTTATAAATTGGGACTCACACAATAGATCTTTTAGGTCGCAGTGTGACGAGCGGAGAAGACTGCTCATATAGTCCCAAAACCCCCCAATAATAATAATAGTGGTTCAAAAACACAGCGTTGAAGATATAAATAGAAGATTAAGCAAGAAAATATAAGTATTAAAAATAGAGTACATGAAAATAGTATCATGGTTTTATGATAAATTATATTCTTCGTCATCCTCGTATTTTGAAAGCTTTGTAAAAAATCTCCTTATCTTTCTTCACTTTTCATACAGTCCTAAAGAGATAATTCGCATGAAATCGTATTTTTTATTGAGAATAAAAAATGAAATAAATTATGTTCTAAAGTGTATTTTTCAAAGTATGGCAATATGTAAACATTTAAGAGGCAACTTGCTTCTTTACTCTTAATAAGAGATTTATTGAGACTTTTAATTGTTTTTCTTTCTGAAAACGACTTCTTCAATTTTATAAGTACAATAAGTAAGCCCACATTTTCAACCGACTTCCGAAAAAGGAGGAGGTTCTCAATTCGTCTGTATGTATTTTTTTGTTTCTTTGTTACACGATATTTCTTACAATTATGAATCAATTTTAAAATTCTCGTTTCATATGATAGAGGATACTTCATAGTTGGTCCCATATAAATTTTATCGAAATCGGTTAAGTACTTCATCGAGAATTTCAAATTATTGAAACAATATGTATGATTTCGGAGAATGTTTACGTGGATGACATTATAAGTCGGCTTTTTTAATGCTCTGCATCGTTGATTATGTAAATTTTGGCGTATTTCATATTTTATATCGAATTTAAAAGTACATTAACAAATATGAGCGGTAAATCATGAAGTGACATTTCCCAAGACGTTGGTTACTTCCAATTTTTGCTAAGCGCCAAAAGCTCCTTGTCGGACAATAGGGGAAGACCGGACAAAGCGAATAATTTAAATGACTACTAAATTATTTTCGTTTTATTTAACACGCCACCTCAGTCACGTTCGGCCATCTTAGTTCAGTCAGTGGTAAACAATAGAGCATGGGGCTGCGTCACGTGTCGTTCACGAAATAGAAATTTGTGTTTTCGTAATAAAAATATTAGTTTATCAAGGTGAGTGTTTTGATGTTCCTTTCAATATTTATTATTATTGTTTCTCAGATATATTATCATTGTGTTACTTATTAAAGTGGTTTTTTATGGTATAATGAACAGAAAGCCAGGATCTATAGTTTTTGTATAAAACCAATTAACCTTAAAATTTATCGAGGCGGGCAAGGTGGATAGGACAAAGTGAATACGGTATCCGCTTTGCCCGCTATTAGTAATTATTGATTAACATTTCACAATAATAATCTCATTTTGTTTTTTTGTTTTAGATAGTAAATAAATATAAAAAGAAAACCAACCAAGGTTCGTGGGATCCACTTCTTTTGTTGGACAATCATGAAAGCCACAAGTATTACCCTGCTTTAGATTACGCCAGTAAGAACCATGTTGTTATTTTATCCTTAGCCCCACATACAACTCATAAAATGTAACCCATGGATGTAGCTATTTATGGCCCACTGAAAACAGATTACTATCGCCAGCTTATTTAAGATATGCACTGGCTATAAATGCAGTTCATGGGCTCGAGAAACCTGGTATTTGGCCAGTAAATAAATATGCTTTTGGGGAGAAAGATTATGAACCAGCTGCTGTACTAGCTGGCAGATCAGATATGAATGTAAACCCTGAGGTCACAAATTCAATGGACGGAATCAATGATTCCGTATCTTTAGCACATTCCTTTACCTGCATCACCATCACTTTTGTCAGAATCTATTCCACCAAATCCAACAAATCTTTTTTCAGAAAACATCCTATCTCTTAGCAAACCTTCATTCCCTGATTCTTCAGATTCCGTGCCAGCATTTATAGTATCCCAAGATTTACTTAGAACACCCGACAAAATTAACATTGAAATTGGATGTTTGCCTGAACCACAACCTGGATGTTCTCGAGCATTCTTAACTTTTGAGGAAAGAGCAGTTACAAATCCTCCAGAAAGTGACACACTGATGGCAGAGACTCAAATAATTACTTCATCTAAAACAAGCTGTCGAAATTCTCCTGAACCAGAACCTGGGTGTTCAGCCTCGCACTGCAGCCCTTTTTATGTTGAAACCTATACCACAGCCCACTAACCCAATGACCACTCGTAAACGTAAATTACAAAAATCTGAAATATTAACTAGTACACCAATCAAAGAAGACCAAAAGCAAAAATTTGAGAAAAATAAAGTCAAGAATGTTAATAAAAGACTGGATGAAAAATCTAAAAATATTTCTAAAAAGACTGTTAATATTATCAAGACTGAGAAAAAATAAATAAAAAAAGAGCTGAAGAAACTAAACTACCAAAGAATATTAAAACATTTAAGGATATTTGATGTTTTTTCTGCGGCGAAATGTATATCGAATGTATTGAAAATTGGATTCGATGTGACATTTGCCACCGCTGGTGTCACGAAGAGTGTTCTGCTTTTGAAGGCACTGCAGGGTACGAATGTGATAACTGTTCCTAATTTAAGTTTAAGTTATAGTTTTGGTTTATTTTTTGATTAATACCTGTTTTCATTAATTAAAGGCTGTGTGTTCACTTTGCCCGAGTACTGTATCCACTTTACCCAGGGGTCAGGGCAAAGTGAATAGTTTCCCATTTTTTCATATTTTAGTTATTGTTAATTATTTTTAATTATTTGAAAAGAACTGATTATGTTATTTGTTAGACCCATTAATAAAGACTGATTTGAGCAATTAACTTTGTATTCTTTTTACATCGTACTTGCGAAATAGGCAGATATCTCTTAAGATATTCACTTTGCCCGGCCTTCCTATACATACTTTTCATACTTCTAATAAAATGTGTCAAGTATTGGTGCTTTGTCAACCTTTGGTGCCTTTACCTAGTAAGTATTCATATAACAAAAAAGACATAGGTATACTTATTGCAAAAACTTATCTCGTTGAATTAGGAGACTGCATCTATCAATTATAAAAAATAATGCTGAGTCTACATTGCAATAGCTTTTGTACCTCTTTGCATTCTAAAATTAAAATCAAACTTAATCTCACTTGATAGTAAGTAATGCCGATCTCAAAGATTCAGGAAGTGACCGGCTGCTTTTTCTTTCAAAGATTGTGTCTATACGGGACGTTCTTTTGGCAGACGTGACGCCTCTGACAGGTGAAAGGTACCTTCAGAAGTAATTAATCTTATAATCCTCTTCTGCATGGAGTGCTAAAAAAATAAATAGGAATCATATCCTGCGACTGCATTTCACAAAATCTGATAATATAAGACTTGAATTGATTACAATAAAACATTAGTATTACTAATTTACCTTTATTACGTAACCTTAGTCATGGTCAGTCAAGGTAAATGCGATACCTAAATCAATAAAATCCCGACCTAAATAATCAATATTACCTTATTCACGATTGATTTATATTGTTGATTATTTTTCTATTTATTAAAAGGACAGTAAAAGAAGCCATGCTAAAAATCGTATTAATATTTGTTATGCAGCAGGGATCGAACTTTCGACCTCTCGCGTGCCACCGGTTATTTGCCGACTGCGCTTCGATGGCGGCGGTCAAATTAAACATTGATGAATGAGAAATCGATATGAAGTTACAAATTTGTTCAATTGTTTCTCTTCATCTGATATTTATTTATTTGTTTCTAAAACTGCAAACCCAATTTTATAGCTCGTTTGGTTGATGCTTTGAAGTATATTATTAAAAATTGTTTAGTTTTTTAACCGTTATTGGTAATTAGACGAGAATGTTTTGATGTGTTTAGGAGAGATTGTTTCCTATTATTAAGGAGCAAATCATGTAATACGAAATCATGTACAAATTTTAAAAAGTTGAACTCCCGCAAACATAGATTGTAAAAAATCTAATGGTCATATTTTAATTCTCTTTTTATTTTTTATAGGTGGTTATTTTATTATCAATAAATATCAATGTGTCATTCCAAAGGAGCTAAAAATGTTTTAAAAAATTAATGAGTTTTTCTTTCAGAAACGTTTGCAAAAACAGCTTTTTAAAAGATTTAAAAAAAACAGGTTTTGAGTGTTGTTTTAGCATTTTTTTCTGCAACTGTGCAATAATCAACTAAATGCTAATCGTTTTACCTCATCAAAAGTTTTGTCGAAAAAAAAACACGAAAAATTTATCAGCACTGTTTTTGTAAATGTTTTTCCAAAGAAAATAATCAACGAATGCAGTGCATAAAATAAACCGACTTTTCTTTTTTTTTAAATCGTAGTCACAGCTTCGGCAATAATGTACAATTCACCGTATTGATATATATAAATTTTGAAGTTTCAAATTTTTCAAAAAGTGCTCAATGGATTTGATGGGTACTTTTTCGATGAGTACCTACACGAATTGAAAACCTCCACCTTTTGGTAATAAAATGTAATTTATGATAAAGATATATTAGTACCTACTTAGAAAATATTCATTTTTATTTTATGCTTTGCTTCTGTAAGAAATGGTGATAAAATATTACCTTCTTGAAGGCAAAAGGTAATATTTTATTTATAGATAATATTCGAATATAATATATATAATTGATAGGCTATCAAATAAAAAAAAAGAAATCCTAATGGTTGTTGCGGAGTTAAGTGCGCTCTAACAACAAGCATTAAATCAGTATATAAAGTTTAAGTGTGGCTAAATTCAGCTTGAGGAAAGATGTATCTTTCTAATACTTAGCTTTTTTTAAACAAAAATCAATCATCGATGAAGAAAATAATTTTCGTCTAAGCTTATTTAAAATAATAGGGTTAATAATGGCAAACACACTTCCCATCATTCTAAAGAATATTTAATTTAATTTAATTTCAAAGTTCATCAAATTAACCAAATAACAAAGGCCAATGCATGTTTTCATATTTAGCACATTACAGAATGAGGGGGAAAGCAATCACTAATACTTAGCAAATGAAAGAAGTGGAGAAAAATGATTTTACAAAAATTCTAAATCAATTAGTTAAGTGAATAGCTGTTCGACAACTTGTGCGCTAAGACTAATCGATACCAAAATCCAGCAGGATTACTTGTGGCTAAAATGGACAAAACAATTTATGTCATTACAAAGCAATACAGAGCTTTATGAAAATAGACTTTCAATGGAGAATACTACTGATTGAGTAATCCGTTACAAACAACATCATTTCAACCGAAGAAACAAAGTTACTTACTAATATAACAATCGTATTAATTGGTCGATTTCTGCATTGGGTAATGGAAAATTAAAAATAATAGTCTCTGCAACAGCCAACATGGACACTAATAAAAAAATGTCGCGACGGGCGTGACTGCCAGACTCAAATCTATTTACTTAATGATTCG
The DNA here is from genome assembly GCA_944452665.1 of Stenoptilia bipunctidactyla. Lineage (NCBI taxonomy): Eukaryota > Metazoa > Arthropoda > Insecta > Lepidoptera > Pterophoridae > Stenoptilia > Stenoptilia bipunctidactyla. Next base: position 14,208,725 of record OX101721.1, on the reverse strand, counting down.
TTGAAAACTGATTATAATGTTTTCCGTTTTAAGAACAACTGAGTTGCTTTAGATTTTTAGGGTTGTTGCTTCGAAGTTTAAACCTATTTTTTTATAACTTTGTACTTTTTGACTCGCGGGTCTTGTACTTCGGCTGTCAAAGGTTTTTGCATAACAATGGGTCTTGACAACAATGTATATCTAGATTATGAAAATGTGGCAAGACCAATTGACAATTTGGCAGTAATTGATTACAGATTTTTTGGTATTATAGTTATAATTATAAAGATGGTAATTTACTGCTTTTCTGATGAAGTAAGTTCATGTAAACATAAGTTTCCTCGCTTCAGTAACCAGCACCCGACCGGGTCAAATTCTATTGAAAAGTACTTAAACACTGGTGTATCTACTATTGTTTATCTACGGGAATTAAGTATAATCTCTCTTCAATCTTGTATGACAATACTACGGTTAATATTCCAGGTAGAGTCTACATAGTAAAATTTAAACTACCGAACGCTGTTTTAGAACCTCCGATCGTCGGAATAAGGTAAATAAAAAACATTAGAGGAGATAAAAAAACTTGCCATATTTTTCATGTAAGAAGTTCTCTCAAATTGTAACTCCTAAAAATTCTGGTAAAAACTCTGTGTCAAAACTACTTGAGATTATTTTTTGTACACGTAGAGGCGTAGGTAAGATTATTTTTAATTTATCATATATTTAAATACTCTTACCGTAAGCAACTTTTTAAGATAAAATGACCATCAAACAATTATATTAAGCCTTTATTTACAGGTATAAAATATTCGTGAAATATAACTATACTTCAATGTCATTTAGTCCAACAATCTTACAAAAAATAGAGAAAGTATTGAATTTCCAACACTTTACTTAAATACTAGTAACAACTAAAGTATTGATAAAAGAAATATATACAATAGGTAGTGACAACCCTACTGAAATGCAGTAAAAGGATTCCAACTGTTGTAGCCATCGTCTAATTGAATTATATTATTGATTTCCCATTGAAGTCAGGGCAGGGCATTATTATTTCAGACAATAATCCGTAAATGCCAGTATTGTAGTAATAATAGGATGGATATTTTATTACGTCATTTTATGATAAAACTGCACTGGTTTTAAAAGATACAATAGTATATTTCATTACGAGTGCGGAAAGCCTGTCATTGCAAAGAGTTCCGACAAATGTCTACACGAGCCGAGGCGCAGCCGAAGGCGAGGGTTGACAGTCGGAACAAGTTGCAATGACGGTTCCGCACGTGTACTGAACGACTATTTTTAATACAGTTGCGAAAAAATTAAGCAATTTTATAAAATATACAAAATGGCGCCAGCCGTGAAAGATTATAAACAGAGATTTTTTTTTGTTTTGTTTACCCGTTCTGGGTAGGCAAAGGGCACTATGCCCATACAGCCAAGTCTTTAGTAGATTTTTTGTATTGACATGAAATGAAAATGAATTTAATGAGATAAAATGAAATGAAACCTAACCTAACTCATTGCATCAAATCATTTTACCTGATATTGAAACAAATTAGTAGCTTCTTTTCAGAAATATTTACATGAATCGTAAAAACTTCTATGATGTTTTTTTTAGTAAAAACTTCGTGGTTGATTTTTTCTTTTTAATGGACATTATTTTGACATTTGGGAAAGAGAACGCACGAGTGCGGAAAAGGTAAAGAAAAAGCACGAGTGTGTAATAGCCCACATCCCGAACGCTAAACGTCCCTGCAATACGCCACTTTTTGAGCAACTGTATTAAAAAATCTTTTGTTTTTAATGCTAATTACCTTACTATAGGTTTCTCTTGTTTATGTTTTATAAGAACTATAGAAATAAAACATTTTTATTACCAGATTTTGTAGCGGATAATTGTATTGTGTGAGCTTAAACAATAGTATGTAGCGCAGGAAAAGGACTAAGCCAAATCCAACTGTAATTAGGATTAAATAAAATATATAAAATAACACTTCGCACAGCAGGAATTGTGACACATTCCTATTGACACATGCCATTAAAAAAAGCCTCTGACACTATAACACTATTATTGAAACCCATATAACGTTTACGTCACTATCATTCCAATCCTTTTTAATCAGTCCACCCGGTCTCTACAACTGCTTAACAAACTTGCTAAGCAGGGACGTCGACGCGATAAATTAATATCGGTGGTCAAACAACACCGACCGCACCGAACTCAGATTTACCTCATAATATCGAATGTGTACATAAGAATGTATCACATAATAAGCTACTACGCCACGACGACTACTTCTACGTAGCTTTAACCAAAACCATCTTTGCTTTATGTTGATGCGTGGCCAGATCCAGGCAGTAGCACTTTTGGCACTAGCAAAAAGGGTCCTGGATTCATTGGTTTTTCAAGTACTACTATTAAAGTATTAAAGGCCTATTAAAGGCCTTTTTTTATAAAATATAATAAGTTGAAATACAACTTTAAATATGTATTTATTTATTTATTTATTACAAAACCAACAGCGATATAATTGCAATTACAATACATTTGTTATTTACTTTGAGCATGGCTAATAACAGGTTTTCCTTATTAGACAATTGATTGGTATAGGGTTGTAGGCACGTTTGCATTAAACGGAAAAGTTTATTTACATTATGGAACAGTACATAACAACATAAATATATATTTATAGTTTGCTTAACGATTATGAAATGGACATAACACAGATTTTTTGTTTAATTTTTGTTTTTGTTATTATGGAATTTGCTGTTCCATAATGTAAATAAACTTTTCCGTTTAATGCAAACGTGCCTACAACCCTATACCAATCAATTGTCAATCTGAAGCTTATTGTTTAAAGACAAGAAATTTTAAATCTGAAAATTAATACATATGTTGATTTCAAAAAACAAAATAAAAATGTTGAAATCCCGCGACGCGACGGTTAAAAAGTAATTGAAAAAGAATAAATTAATAATGTTTTTAAGTTTTTTACATTTAAAATGCTCAATTATTCTTAAATAAATGAAAAATGTGATAAATAAATCCTGGTTGGGTAATTTTTATTAAGAATAAAATAATTTAAAATCCCCCGACTGAAATGATTTATGTGACGAGAGATAATTAACGTGAAAAGCTTTTTTAAAAGTTCACTTGATCTCACACAGAGTCGGTCATATTATGAACAACATACTATTCGTTTTCATAGCATTTCCCTACGCTACCTACCTGTTCGGTTCTCGAAGATGTAGATGTCGCAATAACATAGGTATTCAACTCCCTATGAACTTTATAAGAAGAGCAAGCAAATCCGTCTGGGGATGCCATTGAATGAATTCGTTTTGTAGTTTTATATTGAAATTTAAAATATTGATCTTACCTTTTTGATCTCATCTATGATATGTTGGTTTCTTGATTTCATTTGTGTTCTTCCATTACGTTTGCTTTCATAAATAAATACTTTATTATTATATATGGGGGTTATTGTATTCAATTTACATGGTATACCAAATAATGATCGCATGATATGTTTTAAGGCCACTCCACATTCTCGCGAGAATCTCGCGAGTCATTAATATAATTATCTGCATACATAGAATATAAAGCCTTGAGATTAATATGTTTTCTCTTCAAAACTCCAAACTCCCCACAAACCCCAAAACCCACAAAAAGTTGAGAAAAATGAGGGAAATTGGGTAGAATACGAGAATGGCTTTCTCGCGTTGAGTTGAGCGAATGTTGAGCGGCCTTAACGTCAAAACTATTTCATATCATCGCATGGTTTTGAGATCCATAATAGGCCTGCTGGTCTGAAACTAGGAAATTTCTGAAGTTTTTATTTTTTGTATTGAATAAACGGAAATATTTATTTATATAAATTATCTTCGAAATCATTTGCACTCTACACCTGGTGAGATTTTCGTTGTTGAAGTTAAAGAAAGCCTTAATTTAATATCCAGAAATTATAACATTGGCTATACTTTAGCACTTTTTAAAATTCGTACGGTTTTGTGCAGAAGAAACCCACTGAGCAAGTAATCACTACGTTTTAAGAGACGGGACATCCATAGTAACGAAAAAAAACAATGCCAATCTATGATACACATGGATCTGTTCCGTGCCAAACTAACGAACCTGACTAAAACGTCAACATATCAATATTGCCAACATGAACCAAAGAATTGGTTGGCTAGTATTATCGATAAATGAGATCAATCGGCTTCGACGACCGGCTGGTGTACTGGTAACATACATTACCTTCTATACCAGAGGTCCTGGGTTCGAATCCCGGCGGCGGCGGATATCGGTGTCATGAACACCAGTATTAGCCGCCAAGTCATGGATGTTTATATGTTTATTTAAGTTTATTCCAATAAAAAATATGTATTTATTCAATACGTATGTTTATATATTTCTTAAGTATATCAATTATCTAGTATCCATAACACAAGTTCTTTAAGAAACTTAATTTGGGCTAGATAATGATGTGTGCGTGTCAGAATTATTTATTTATTTCTTATAAGCCTGGAGAAGCCCACAGCAGGACAATGACTTCCTACAAGGTTCGTCACGTGGTTCGATCGCATTAATAATAATAATTAATAATAATAATTCTTTATTGTACACCAACAGCATTAATAACATTTTACAATAAATTTAGCATAGCATTAGTTAATACAATTAATATTCTCAAATAAAAAAATAAACAAAAAAATGATTTTTTAATTGTATTTAAAAAATTATTTGGATTTGACACTGACCCACGTTTCGAGTTGGTTGAACATACTTTCTCCAGAAGAGGGAAAATCTATCAAACTCAAACATCAGCGGTTCCAGGACACCTTAAAACAGCTGGTTCGATTTAGCTTCATGATCTGAAAGTTCGTTGCAACGTTAACCATTACTATCTTAGGATGATGGCTGTCCCATCATCAATAGAAATTCAAATTTTCATGATAATTTCATGAACATGGATTTAAGCTACCTCCAACATGGAATCCCTTAGTAGATATACCTAAATTGCGTTTTAACTTCGGGTCGGTCTACTGGTACTGTTAGAAATATGGACCATCTGTTTATATTAACAATTCTTCGACAATAAGTGGGTTTGACAATAATTAGCACATCATTCCGCTGGTCGCATCGGCGACATCTTGGTGGTATTTCAGTCTGCCTGAGACGAAATCTTGTGCAACCAAGTCAAAATGTCGAGACATAGAACGCATGTGTTAATCTGCCTACCAGGGTGATATCGCGTTATTACTGTTATGTCGTCGGTGCACATATAATTATCAAATCCAGTACTTTACAATATAAAGCAAGTTGTTCTACCTTTTAATTTAGTTACTGCGGTTGCCTGAGCCGTTATTTTTCAATGAGATTTTTAAGCTAATTCATTGCTTCTATCGCGGGCCTTGAGCGTCGGGACCGAATCCAGAAATTCCGTAACGAAATAAACCTAACACCCCCAGACCGGCACAGCGCGGTGATACTTTGATTTCATAACTTAACATGCGGGCTTTAATAAACAATCAGCGCCATCTACTAGGAACTTGTGGAACTTCATAGTAGATCACTGCATTAATAAAATAAATAAATAATTATAATTGCATAAGTTGATAAAAAATGCTATGCAATAGCTTTACCGCGGCAGTCTCCGAGTGCCACACGTCTTTTTGTATGTAAAATATCTAAATATTATTGTGACATTCATAAATATATGATATGTACCTTTCGCCTAGCATTTATTTTAAGTACTAGGACATAAGAGAAACCGCAACAAACCTATTGAAGGATTGGTGAACATATTGAAGGATCGGCGACATCAAACTGTTGGTGTTGGCCTTTTAGAGCTTTTTTAGGTAAATGCATAGGAAAGTTACTCAATATTTGATCGCTCAGAGGCTCGGCCATAATCCCGACACATGGTACAGCATTTCTTCTAAGTTGTGTCTTTTTCTTTTTGAAATCCTTAGATTGAAAATGATTTCCACAATTGTAATTTCTCAATAGGCACATAGGCTAAGTCCTCTTAACCAGTTATTTTTACTCTTTTATTTTTACCTACAAAGTAAAATGATTAAAACACATCAATACTATTTAGGGAAATACATTTTATTTCCTATTTGTGAAAGCTCAGTCGCTGAACTGATTTTAATGAAATTAAATGTAAAGGTAGTTTAAAAATGGAATTTGCTTATAAGAAGGGTAAATAAACATTTTTTATTATTATTTTAGGCTAAATAAACTTTTATTATAAATAGCACTGATGGAAAAAAGAATGAATCGATAGTCGATGAATCGATAAAAAAATTTACTGCATTAGTGTTTTCGTAAAACATATTAATATATTTTTATTTAAAATATGTTCTGAAAATCAATAAATTACATGTAAGGTACCTACCCTGACTTAGAGTGTTTTAAAATTCGTAAATGAACTAACCGATCTTTATCCAGTGGAAATTGAGCCGTAAATGTTCGCTTTTTGTCTTCCATCCGACTTGTCCTCAGTCCACATACGGTATTACATGAAAATACGCAAAGAACTAATGTAGCTGTAATTTTCATTTTCATTTATTCAAAACTAATCAACAAACCACAAAGAAAATTGACATTGACGGATTGCAATCTTTCAAACATGAACGCCAAAGATGGCCGCTGTGATGTATTGTACGGCTAAAATAAGAGAGTTAGAGATGTCATAGTAACCATTTGAATTGACACTTACTTCCCTTCTTTGACAGATTATCTCGCCATTAAAGATTCCATGCATTTCAAACTACTTTTTATTTTATACTAGGCTGCACCAGACTGATGTAACCTATAGTAATATGAAGTGAAAGTTATAGTTACATAAAATATATGACATAAATATGTCATATATTCAACCTTCAAGACTGTCATGTTGTATATCTTCAACTCAAATAAAACTATATCTAGGGGAATTTTTTACCACTTTCATTCATTTCAAAAATACTTACAAAATTATTTCTACTTAAAGAATCATAAAAAAAATATCAACAGGGTTTTTAACCCGTTAGTCACAAAGTATGTTAAACAATCTTCCATGATGGACTAAGAATACATAGAATTTACCAGCTGCTTCTCTTCCCGGGCAGACTGTAAAAGTCAGTTAAGGGACAGACATTTTATTGGCGTCTTTATGGGCGATAGGCTGACCCCGTGGAACTGCAATAGTCTTTATAAATCATTATAATCAGAGTCAAACGTGACATCAGAATATGGTCTTATAACCTCTAATGTGCTGCCTGTTCTATAAGGGATACAGGCGTGAAGATGTGAATGTACGTATGTATGTTAAATAATCTTTTTAAAGTTACCCATTTATTTTTCAACAAACAAATTTTAATTAAAATAAGTTGAGCCGGCAACTAAAAAAACTTTACAATTAAATAACTTTCAAACTTGGAGAAAAGTTGTCGTTGTTCGAGCGCTGAGGTTACTATAGTCTTGTTAATTTAATTGCATTTTTCCATCTTCTTTGCTGTTATTGAATATAAATAGCTAGTCAAGCCAACTCTTTAGAATCTGTAGAGGTGTATTACTACTAAATTTAAAATAAAAAATAAAATATTTTTATTTTAGACGAATTCGGATGAAGTCGCCAAATAGAAAATTCATCTTTGAAAGAGCTTGATTTTCACATTCAAAATAAAACCACAGCAAAGATAGGTGACCGCCGATTTTTTTTTCAGGACTACTTTCGTTCTTCGGAAGGCACGCTAACCATTCGTTCCTTGGTGCTGTATCGTAGAATATAGGGCATGTCAGAAGCCATTTTGGCGGCCTCGAAATTCTGACATCCACTAACCTGCAATTTGATGGTTTCCAGTTTAGACCACCTTGTCGTCCTCGGGAGAGACGCAAGGCGCTGCAATGAGAGTTTTTCTGACAGCTCATTAAAAAAACAAAACGGTACGAAAATGTAAAAGTCAGTTAAGGGACAGAGGTTTTATTGGCGTTGTTATGGGCAATAGGCTGACCCCCTGTAACTGCAATAGTCTTTATAAATCATTATAATACCTCCAGAGTCAAACGTGACATCAGAATAAGGTATTATAACCTCTAATGTGCAGCCTTCGGCTTTTTAAAAGTGCCATCTATAGAGGTTATTTGAACTAATTTTTATGAGCTGTCAGAAAACTCCTCATTGGCTCATTGTCACAAAGTGAAGATGATTAAGTTACGCATTGTTTACAAAAAAGATTCCTTTTTCTTTCATGCCACCAGGTAGAAATTGATCATAAAAGCGAGGGTGTTACACGTCAGTCCACGGGACACCTATTCACTCGCCAACCAGAACAATAGTGGTCAGGAAAACAGTTGCAAGTTATATCCACTATGCGGCTCTGTCTGCGTCTACGTGGTAAAAAATGTTCAAAATATTACGTGTGAAATATGTAGGATATACTAATCTTGAAATCATATCAAAGAATAGTATTTTACTTACAATATTCATTTTCGGTGAAACATGAATTCGTGTTTATGTAATTCGGCGCGGTATCTAAATACTTCCATGTTTTTTACTATCCTGGAATGAGGCAAATTTTGTGTCTTGGGTTTTTTGTGGGCGTATGAATCCTATTCATTTGTCGTTTTAATGCTGCGTTCAGGGACAAGAAAGTATTTCCTGCTATGCGTAATTTGCAACAACTTACGTGCAGAATATATTCAACGTTTTATAATTTCCTTCAAATATAACAAAATCCTAATTTCAAAAGTACCTTCGTTTATTAGGATTTATATAATTTTAAATATATTTAAATTTTGTATCTAGTCTAGAAGGCGAATTATAAATTACCACTATTAAGACCTGACAATTATTTAGCCTAAGAATCTAATGTAATGCCGATTTTGAAACTCTCTCGACAACGGGCATCTTTTAGTTATAAGTATTAAAGTTTAAGCTAAGTTCATAATAGGGCTAGTTTGTTGAAGAACATATTCCAGTTCGTTGGGTTAATCAAGTTTCGAAAAATTCATATAGAAAATAGAATAAGAAGTATTTTGTCAACATCGTTGATCAAAAGCTTTCAGACAAGATACGAGAAAAACTGGAAATTACCTTTAAATATGACACGCTGCAAACAAAAAGAAGCTCTATTTCCACCCTGTAGGATTTACACTGACGTGGATTCTGCGTTTTCGTTTTTTAGTCCGTTCTCCATTTGCCTTTCGTACCTTATGGGAGTGTAACGGTGGTGCGAATCGCAAACTTTGAAAGTTCTACATAATGTTCTATGCACCTTTTTGTTAGCAATGGTTGCGATTTACTTGTCTTTACGAAGCTGTTTTACTTGTATTTAAATATTTTTGGTGAATCTATACTTTATAATAAACGTGAACGTTATTAATTGAATTTACCATTCAAATAAAATTTGTTTATAAATTTATTAACAAAAACCTATTTAATCGATAAATCTGCCCGAAGTTTCTGTTTTACAATAAACATCGCATTATGAAAACAAAAGTAGTATCGTAATTTACAGATACGAACTATAAAAAATTGATCTACCTACAACTATAACACTTTGGTCTTAAATACAAAGCAAGATAACTCTCTATATTTTCCAACATATATTAATAGCGATTATTTTATTGAATCAGAAAACTCATGCTTTGGAAGGTTAACATGAAATGGAACATTTTTAACTACACAAACGTATTTGTAAACATTAAATTCACTGTTAATTAAAATTGATCAAATTATTAATAGAATGTTCCCCTTTCTTTAAATTGATTTTTGCCCTCGTATGCACTGAACATGACTGCGAATATCGCTCTTTTTGCAAATAAAGTCACAAAAGTTGCAAAGCATAGTATTTCCAATTACCTAGTATTTGTTTCTAATATCGTATGATACAAATTTAATTAACTTTAGCGAAGGTATGGATTTTTAAAATATAAAATGTTCAAGTTTGTGATATTTTTCTTTGGATACCCATCGTTTTCATTTCTCTCGCATTTCATTGAGTGAAAAATTACTAAAATATGAAGCCTCGTCGATTAAGAAGTAAACTTAAGTAAACTTAAGAGTAAGCCAAAATCAAAAGGTCTTATCGAGTTTCGACTTTTAAAATACTTCATTTCAACTTTAAATTAAACCATACTGGCCGCAACGGGTAACAAATACTGGCCGCAACCACATAAAATGTTCACAGTAAAAAAAAACAAAAAGCTGTCTACAACACTATCAAGGAAACGTGAATGACATTTTCATTCCTAGAGGCGAGCACAACGTGATGTCCGCGACCATGATAGGCGGCTCGAGTTTTGTGACCAAGTTTTCATTGGTAAGTAGGTACTTTTTCTGAAAATAAAAATAAACTCACTACGTTTCTAAATATGTCATTTATTGATCTTTTCACTATCAAAATATATTATATTGCTTTTGTCGACTTGTGTATTAAATTTGGAGTAGTAAAGCAAATAATTGAAGCAGTTCTCAAACATCTTAAAGTGACGAATAAGAAAAAGAAGCATAAAAAAGAACTTCGAATTAAAATTACACTTGTAAATCACAATTATTTGTTTTATTTACTAGCCTAATAACTCACTCAAATTAAGATGCATTAAATCATTATTTTAAGATTCGGTTGCATATCCAAACCATATGAAAATTGAATACGTAACAAATAAACCTAAATCGATCTTCCACCTACGTCCCCGTAAAGACGTCTGCATAAGGCACACGCTAGACGGGCCATTCGCTATTAATACGGTCAACTGACACCGGGACAGGTACAAACAGGAGCACATCAAATATCAAGTCTGTTTAATCCTTTTCGGGCATGTCGTCAGTCTGTCGGCCTCGCGTTTCCCAATTAACCACATGTCAGGGTGACGCGTCTACAATATTCAGTATTTTGTCGTCAAACGATTAGTGTGAAAGTTGTGTCAGGAGCAGGGCCGGAGCGGACACGACTGCGCCAATCACTCTTATAGTAAACTACCAAACTTCCCTTTTTTAGATATATGCGAAATTTGACTGACAAGTCAATGAAGAAGGAAATTTTCAACAGATACTGTGACGATGTGTACCGTTGTGATAACCTGAAATGGTAAGATTTTGTCTCTAATTAGCTTAATGAAATTATTTGTTTTATGGAGGGAAAAATAAAGGGCATTTAAAGCTGACAAATAAGTATATAAGAAGATATAGGAACGTACGCCTTTAACACATTCATCTCTTCCTTTAAAAATGGTTTTTGAGAGATTAGCATATCGCTTTGGCATAAATAAATGTTCCATTATAAGTATGTTTTCGAAATAAAAGAGCACTAAATGCTAGTTCCTAAAATAATAACCTTAGAACTTTACTTCATAACGTGTTCCATAATGTCAACCTAACCATAAGTTGGCCTCGGTTAACTCGCTGCTATTATGAAAAAGGGCATAAATAATAGCTGATAGCCTATTCTACTCATAATCTTTATCATAACTTAGTCATCACGTAATCTGTGTATTTTCAGTAGTTTTAAAAAGTCACCTAGTTACCGAGGAAAGTGGCTACTTAAGCCATCATACAAAATTTTAAACTCGATTTAATTTTATTACCTATGCGTTTTAACTTTTCTGTTTCAGTGTCTTTACAGATACTGGGGTTACGAAAAAAATCTATTTTCTATATGTTTTTTGGTCTACAAGTTTAGCGTAGGATCACAGACACAGACAAAGCAGATACGGTGATATTTTATCTACGTACTAGCCACCGCGCGCGGTTTTACCCGCGTAACTTTTGACCCCGTGGGAATTTCGGGAAAAAATATAGCTTATAACCTTCCTCAAGAGCTGGGCTATCAAATGCAAAAAGAATTTTTGAAATCCCACTTGTAGTTTCTGAGATTAGCGCGTTCAAACAAACAAACAAACAAAAAACAAACTCTTCAGCTATATTAGTATAGATAAAAATATTTTACCTGAAAGCACCACACGCGGTAAGGCCGGAGCCCCATGTCTACGCCGCGGCGTCGTTTCACGTGTAACGAACGGTACGTGTATTGTATTGTCACCAAAGAACTTTGATTTTGATTTTTCACCGGCGCTATGTGCCGTACCGTTTCAACGTAAACGGCGCCACACGGCGACATGTGTCCACGCCCTTAGATAACATACGAGACGATACACTCACTCGAAATCCTTCAGCCTAAGTAGATTTGTTTTAAAGGTCATTTTTGAGTACCGGCGGATGCTATCTACAGATATCTTTATATACGCGGATGTCTGTCCATCATTAGATCATAAATAAAATATATTAATTGCCACTATCGATTACTATTTCGAAAGATTCTGGAAACATATCTAATAATTATCAAAAATTGTATTGAAGATGGTTTCTTACCATGATTTAGATTTTATAATACGGTTGGTCACTCACTAGGCAGGTGAAACCTACCAAGATCACTAGGATTAGTCGCCTTTTACAACTAGATTATCCAGAGGCGATAGATCTAAGAGGCCGATGATAATTTGTTGCCCGATGGGGCAAACAATTATGTACTCTACGGCTATATCACATTAGCAAAGTTTATCTAAACTTATATTTTTTATACAATACAACTTCACTATTCATTTACAAATCACGAAAAGCCCGGCGCGACGCCCTCTATGTTACAATGCTTTTATAGATCTAATAAACATGTTGATTTTCTTACGACAGTTTTACACCTTAATTAATTATGTGTTGACATGTTTTTTTCAAGATTACGGTTTATTTCGTTTTGTGCTGTAACAATTAGTGTTTTTACTATTTTTTTACTATTACCTCTTCATTTTCGTCGCGTGACCACTACGTTCTTATTACGTTATATAGGACTTTTATGGCGGGAGAATTAAAACACCCTGTAGCTAGATTTTTTCATGTACTTTTTGATTTAGAGTTCATTGGTTTTATGACTTGTTAGTTGATATTTCAGTGAGAATTTTAATGAGGTTTGTCCATTACATTAATATGTTCAGTCGAGTACGTTCTAATATACAAGTCCATAAATATGTTTTATGATACATACAAGTATTTGTATCTTTTAACTGTCTAATAATAGGTAGGTACCTTGAGAATTTAATAGTATTATGCTACTTTACATTTAGAACTTAATAGCGTGTTTTGTTACGTGTGATATAAAAAAAATTATAATGTGAATATTAAAAAAATGTCTTAGCAAATAATGATGTTAAATGATGTCGTATACTTAGTTTTTAACAAAGGATGTCATATACTTAGATTTTTTGTAAAGGTAGTCTTAATAAAACCTAATCTTTATTTAGACTACCTATACAGGGTGTCCAGTAAATAGTGGACCAAAAGAAAATTTAAGATACAAGGGGTTGTCTGGATTCTGAAACACCAATTTTTTCCCTAGGCTAAGTAGTTTTTAAGATATACCGATTTTGAATATTTTTAGGATTTTCCCCTAATGCGTGCAGATTATGTATCATAACTTTATTTTCATGCACTTTTTGTAACTTTTTATTTTTGTAGATAATTAAGAAAAGATTAATATCTCTAACTAATTTGTAATTTCTGAGGAATTATTGGTAATCTGTGAAAATAAAAGCTAAAACAGGTAATTTTTTAAAATATTAAAAGAGACCCCGCCAATGACGGCTACCATTCCTACCATTCTATAGAATTACATGCTTTTTTGTCCAGAATAGGAGGACCCGAAAACATAAACTAAAATTTATTATTCGTTTTATCAGAATTATTCTGTAAATAAGTTTGTACAAATCTTAAAAATGAATAATAAAGCTATTTAACTGAATTTATTTTATTTGTTTCGTCATGTCCGACAAGACATTTTTGGCACTTGACGTTGTTAACATGAGGGTGAAATAAGGGTTCCCATTCTGTGAAATCACCATATTCTCAGGGAAAAACATAAATGCATGAACATGTTTGAAAATATAAGTTATTTATTTTCAAGAAAAAAGTTATTTTAATTTTTTTTTTATAAATATTAAATACCTAAAAGTATCAAAATCTTTTACTGTAATTGGGTTCGGCAAATATATAAATAGATAACAAGATAAAAATATCAATTTTTAATTTCGTCAACTTCGTCATCACTACTTTCTTCGATCTTTGAAAATAGTTCAATGATGAAAGGCTTTTCTAAATATCTGTCTTTCTTGCGAAATCCTTCATGTACTTTCTTTACATGTGAACAATGACTGCGCGTTCATTAGCTCCTATGGCATTTAATGCATTTTCAAACATTTTTGGTATTTCACAGGGTTGCTTTCTAAGTTTGAATTCTGTTACTTTTCGTTTCATGGAAACTCTGATCATTTTAAACATGTTATGATCACACTGATATGGCGGTAAATGCAATATCTGTAAAGTTAGCTGAATTAAACTAAGATGCAAAACAAAGAACCCGTAAGAAACAACAGAAATAGTGTTTCCTAGTGTTTTTTTAATTCTATTGTAAATTGTATTTTAGAAACCGTCCGAATATTTTACAATAATTGACTACCTAATTACAATAATTAAATATAATTGACTACTGTATAGTGCCGTTTCAAAAAAATGTTCTATTATTCTTATCATCGTTACCATTTCTTTCTTCAGAATAAAATAATACACTTTAAATATCTGCTGAGTTTAATTCACTTTTCATAAACAGTGGCTCATCTCCTGGAATCGTAGTTTCATTTAAGCATAGGAAAAAAAAATACGTTTTAAAAATACAACTTTCAAATTATGGCAATATGTAAACATTGCAGAGGCAACTTTCTTGTTTACTCTTTTTATGGATTTATAGGGACTTTATATTGTTTTTCTTTCCTAAAACAACTTCTTTACTTTACCACCACCACAAGTAAGCCCACATTTTACATATTTTCGTGCATTTTTAACATTTTTTTTAATTTAAAGTACAACAATAAATATGAGGCGGCAAAAGTCATGAAGTGACACTTTATAAGTTCACGGTTAGTTATTTTTTTTGCCACACGCCAAAAGACCCTTTTCGGCCTATACATTCATAGATATATACGTCATATTATTAAGGGAAGCTGTGTATGTATAATGTGTATTTTTTGTTAAATATATTGGGTATCACCTTGCGCGATCTATCCTTTGAATCTTGATCTTAAGTATAAAAAAAAGCCTACAAAAAAAGCATATTAATTACCTAGTATTACGTATTAAGAAAGCTCCTATTCAAAAATGTTCTATAAGTTAGGTATTACTCGGTGGTAGGCAGGTGTTCTTTTTCATGCGAAACGACTTATTTTTGTACAAAAGCATGTTATAGGCTGGTTATTGCATTATTTAATTATTACCATAACTTTATTTTCAGTGGTGTAGCTAACTGTACACTTGGTAGCCGGCAGCTATATAAAATATGGCGGAAAGCCTTTATATACTCATTTTGAAATGATGCTGGTGTAAAAAAAAGTAAGGCAGCTTTGGTGAACTTTGAACAGCTACAATTTATACTGATTTCAAAAAGGTATAAAAATGTACAAAAAAAATAAAGAAACATATTTTTATTACTATAAAACCATACCAAAACCCACTAAGTCTTAAATATCTTTAATGATTTTATTTCCTATTTTAAGATCTACGAAAAGATGCTTGCTGGCTGGGTAGAAAATGGAAAACTTTATTTTAAACCAGGCACTTAAAAAAACAAGTATGTAAATTCAAGCATGTAAAAAAAACATACTTATGTTTCTTAATTTTTCAAATTGTTTAGTTATAAACAGTATTCGATTATTCTCAATTTCTGTCTTATTTATATTTCTTTTTACTGCTCGTGAATACGCAGAAATCTATTTTATTTACGGTTTATGTGACGGAATTTTGGAAGTTAGACGAGATCCTTCTACTAGCATTCGCCGTGTTTCTAGACGCACGGGTATCGCTACCATCACGGTACAACAATAGAATCTTGAAAAGAAACCGCATGCACCCGTATCATGTCCAACGGGTGCAAGCATTTTATCAGCGGATTATCAATGTCGCTTAGATTTCTGTAGGGAGATGTTGCGACGGTGCAGACAAAATCCACAGTTTTTTGATTCAATTTTGTGGAGTGATGAATCTTTTTTTAAGAGAATGGGCGTCTTTAATCTGCACAACCTCCATGAATGGGCCGTCGAAAACCCCCGTGCAGTCAGGGACAGCACCATTTTCGAGTTAATTTATGGGCTGGGCTCCACGACTGAATGGAGCTCATTAATTTTTTTTTTTAAGAGTAGAGCTTGGTAATTTGTTAAAGGATGTGCCGACGAAGTTCGCAATAGGATGTGGCTACAGCATGATGGTGCACCCGCTCACCATTCACGGCAAGTAAGAAATCTTAAACGAGTCGTACCCGAACCGATGGATAAGACGCGGTGGTACAATTGCATGGCCACCACGATCGCCGGATTTAAATCCACTTGATTATTTTCTGTGGGGCTATTTTAAAGAAGTCGTGATGACAAGGAGGAGAGCGTTACGTGAAAAAATGAACCATGTAGCTGAATTGGTAAAAAATAACGGAGTGGCTCTTAGAAGACTGAAAAAAAAATTGTTAAGGAGATGCCGGCTATGTGTACGAGCAAGAGGTAGACACTTCAAGCATTTAAATTTTAATGTAATAAAATAAGGCTTAATAGATATTAAAATTTCGATTACTTTACTTCTTTCATTTTATTTTACCTCGACAATTAGGTCTCTGATCCATATCTGAGTAATGATAAAAATACATTTTAAAAATTTGTTGTAGATTGTTATATCTTTTTGAAGTTTGTATGAATTGTAAATGTTTTAAAAATAAAGTGCCATTAGGTTGTCATTCATTTTTTTACACCAGCTTAGTTTGAAATTCTTGAATATAAGAATCTACACGTTTTCGCTGTTATTTTTTTTATAAATAAATATTCTTATAAATATTCTTTATGAATAACATTGGATAAAAATAATTATCTCTCCTTAATTGTCTTATGAAATAAAAAGTTGGTAAAAATTAATGAAAAACAATTATGATACATTTTGTATTCGCAGTAGGTGAAAATTTACAAAATATTTAAAATCGGTATATCTCAAAAACTACTTAGCCTAGGAAAGAAAAATTGGTGTTGCGGATTCCAGACAACCCCTTGTATCTCCAGTTTTCGTTGGTCAACTATTTACGGGACACAATATTCTATAGTCAAAGATAAATTTTCTTTTGATCTATCTATAGATCCTATACCTGCATTTCAATATTGTATCCTGTCCTTTTAATCCGATTTCTAAAAGGCATTCAAGATTATGTCATGCCCTCTCAAACTTTTTATTTCACGCAATCGTTATTAAATCATGAGTGTAAAGATTTTTTTAAATAATTATAGTTGTAATAAAACTGATGTATTTCTTTTAAAAAACTACTTGCAGACTGCAAAATTACTTATTGCTGACTCTTTGAAGTAAAATAAGTTAAAAGTACGAGAAAATAAATGGGAAATATTATGTCATTCTGAAGTGGAATGGAACGTCATTCCGTCTAAAAACAAATCATGACAGTAAGTCTGACAAGGCTCTTTTGACGCTTTGATGACGTTGTCAAAGAAGTGTGAGGGTGAAACTAGGGTTAACATTCAGTGAAATCTCTCTACTTTTAGGGAAAATATTAACGCACAAGCAAGCATGTTTATAATCGTAAAATGGAAACGAACTGTCATTCCAATTGATTGTTAAAAAAATAACCGAAATCTAGCTTTATCACTTATAAGCGACAACTCATAGATGATAAATATATTATTTGATACTAAAATATAAATGCTTACTTCAAATATAAGGATATCGTTGAACCGTTTTCCATATGAAAGTAAACTTTATTATATATTAGAATGCCTTACCTTCCTTATTATTTCTCAAGTAAGTCCGTGGAATTAAAATATAATTCGCAAAAGTATCCATCATATGAATACAATGTCCTTTTCGAGCCAGTGGAAAACGAAATATATATTTTTAATTGATTGATTAGTAATTATATGAGCTATATTGCATTGTATTTCTTGCCTAGATGATGGTAAACCCGAACCTTAACCCTGAATTTAAGAGATAACAAGTAAAGCTGGTTCCCAAGAAACCAGAAATATTTCATTACATCTCCTTCACATTTCACTGTATAGCGACTCATTATGAGGAATTCATATTTGTCACCATTCTGATATAAAATTCAACCATTATCAAACATGACGGCATCCTAGTCATTTTTGACGATTTTACCTCTACCTTTTATGTATTCTGTGCCTCTAGGATATGAGGCTATACAGAAGAATTTCCGAGCACTCTGAGAATGCAGGATAGGTTAAGTACCTATATAGATGTAGGTTCTACTACCATTCTAGCAAGAGTATCTACTCCTGTATAGTTAGCCATTGAATTGTACACAACTGTCTATGAAAATAAAATGTTTTCGCGTTACAAATAAACCTAAATAAACACAACAAACTTTAGGTTACAAAGAAATTTTAAGTAAAATATAGGTATTAATTATTCATTACCGTCTCGGTTTCACTTTGATAAAGTTATTATTTTGATTAAAACTGTTTGCACTGATGCCTTATTTATCCTAAGTCTCAAATAAATTTGCCGTCGGTAAAAGTTGCCTCAAAATTTATCCTCAAAAACGTTTTTGAAGACGCTGCACTCTTCTGTACACCATCGGTACTGCTGCGTTCTGATATTTGCAACAATTTTTCAAAATGAATTTAACTATTGCTTGAAAATAAATTTATTTCCTCAAAAGTAAAGTCAACAATCTCGGTCAAAATTGGAGGTTTGTAAACAAGCTTTCCAATATGCTCAATAATATTAGATTTGTCAAACTCGAGATATTTTATTGAAACAGTGATTTTGTCACTTTCATACAAAAATATATCTTAGATATTATATCCATCCACCCAAAGATAAATTTGTTAATAGGTACGATAGATATAACATTCCAACAGTAGATTATTAAAACAGCGCTTTTAAAATTTGGATCGAAATTTCTAGCTCGATAAGCAAATTTTATACCCTACTAGCTTTATCCCGCAACTTCGTACGCGCTTAACTACCCTTTTCGTGGAAATTTCAGAAACTATACAATCAGACACCCACTGAAAGAACCTTTATACCAAGTATCACACCCATGCACTCAAGGAATAAGTTTTTTTCATATAAACTAAAAATCATATATTTCCCGTGCCCGTGGAAATTTTGGGATTTTTTTTCGTAGCACAACCAGTCACTCTTTGAAGAACCTTTATGCCAAGTATCACATCCGTACACTCAAGAAATAAGAAATTTTTCATACAAACTAAAAAGTCCAACCTCTTCCCGTGGGAATTTCGGGAATTCCTTCCATAATACAAACATACACTTATTTAGGAACCTTTATATCAAGTACCACATCCGTGCACTCAAGGGATGGGATTTTTTCATACAAACTAAAACATCATATATTTCCCGTTCCCGTGGGAATTTCGGGAATTCCTTTCACAAGGGAATCGTTGCAGAGACTAAAGGAGGTCAAATTACGGATATTTGTAAAAAAGCATACAGAAATTTGGGAATGGTACTGCGTCAAGCCAATAATTTTACAAATGTAGTGGCACTCAAGGCGCTCTATGAGGCGCTAGTAAAAAGTCATTTGGAGTGCAATGCAGCAATATGGTCACCTTATGAGGGAAAGTACATGCTAATGTTAGAGCGCATCCAGAATAAATTTGTAAGGTTTCTTTATTTAAAACAATATGGTGTGTATCCAGGATATCCACGAATATATCCTACCCTATTTGTGTTAGGTATGACGGGATATTACAGTCTCGAAATAAGAAGGGAGGTTGCCATTGCAACCTACTTGTTTAAAGTACTGTGAGGCAAAGTACATAATCCTAGGCTCCTGGAAACACTCCGCCTATGTGTTCCTGACGCTCTCGCCACGCGGCGCTGCCGCCCGCCGCTGCTGCTGCCACCGCGCGCGCGCACCAACCTGCTGCAGCGCGCGCCGCTCTCGCGTGCGTTGCGGACACTCAACACGGTATCGTACGAAACTGATATTTTCTTGTGTGCGCTGAACGAATTCGTGAAAGTAGCTTTTTATGTTTTGTGTAAATGCCATTAGTACTTATATTTATATATTCTTGTAGTTTTTAAGAATACTGTTTATTTATGTAAATAGTATTTATTGGTCTGTCTATTGAATTAGGTCTAACCTGTAATAATAGAATAGGCATAGAAATAAATAAATAACAAAACCAGACACACATTGAAAAACCTTTACACCAAGTTTCACATCGGTGCACTCAAGGAATAAGATTTTTCATACAAACTAAAAAGTCCTGTATTTCCCGTTCCCGTGAGAATTTCGGGAATTCCTTCGTTAGTGCACCCCTGCATCCCCTAAAGAATGTATATTCCAAATTTCAGCTCTCTACGCCTAGTAGTTACGGCTGTACGTTGTCTGTCAGTCACTCAGTCACTCAGTACCTCAGTCACTCAGTATCTCAGTCACTCAGTCAGTAACGGAACAGTTTTATATATATTGATTGAAAGCGGCCGATAGTTGAAAAAGACTATGAAAAAAGTTGTAAAAATATGTCCTAAAACGACAGTTTTCATAATGTCTGACGTTGAAAACACCTAAAATTGTGTTAAAATTAAATGTAATAAGTATTCAAGAGTATTCAGAAAAAAAAATATCAAAAATACCTAAATTTTACGAATATGGCAGCGAAATGAATGAAAGAATTTGGGTAATTTATAAAAAAGCATAAAAGTCTACGCCATTTTCATATGGCTGAAATCTATTCAAGGGGATGCTATTTTCTGTCATCTGGATAAACTCCAGTTAACGGGTTATCCATTCATTACGACTTTATACAGGGTGTATTTGATCTGCTAAGAATAGCTCTTTTAAATATAAACCGCAGATGTCCCGCTCTGGCACAAAAATGTTATATGGTCACGTTAATCATGCATGACTCAGTTGGTTCGATAATACCTACTATAGGAGGCGATCATACAAAAATATTTTATTCATTTTATTTAACTGACAAACAGATAAATTTTTTTTTTTTTTTTATAAGTGACTAAACCCGCGTTTGACCTCAATCTCACCTGATGGTAAGTGACGATGAGGTCGAAGATGAAAGCACACGGGTTTAGGAAGGAACTGGCTCTTTATACAATATTGCCGGAACACATTACCGCCGGAGCGGTAACATTTGGCGGCAGACTTTATATAAAGGGTGGCCGCTAGCCAGGCGGACCCAGAAGGGATCCTACCACCAAGCAAAAATGAAAACAATGTACAATATTTTTTTTATATATTACATAAAAAAAGAAACATTTAAATTTAAGATTTATTTTACCATCGGCCTACTAGATACAGATAGAACATACCAAATAATGGAACAATAAATATTTTTATTTTAAATAAACGTCCCATTATAGGTAGGTACCAACATATAAAAAGAATATTTGTATATTATAAAAGCAACACATAGCGAAGTACATGTTCATGTTTTTATTGTAACCAAATACATACCTATTACGAAAGAATACTTAGTTGGTGAGTTTCCCAAGCTCAAATACCTACAGTGTCCGCTATGAAAATGTAGGTGGTAGATGGTGGGTTCAATTTAAATTAAGATACTTTTTTTAACAAATGCAAACCTGAGGCAATGAATATGTTTTGATTTTTAGCTTATTTTATTAGATTAAAATAATATTTTGTGACCGCTTTTTCATTTTGGTGGATTGTCCCACGACCAGTTTCACTATCTGGAAAAGAAAGTGTAGTATGATGAAGTAATCAATATATTTTCAAATTCAATAGTACCTACTAGGTACTATTGAATTTGAAATAGTATTGGTAAAACGTGCTTACATAATAAAAAATAATAATGCACAGACAAGTTCTAATTCGCTTCCGACACGCGCACGCATTTCGTAGGTACCAGTTGAGCAGAGCATTTTAGGTAAAGAAAGCGCAACCCCAAGCTCTGTGTTCCCGCCAAAAAACTAAATACTTATATCGTTTTGGTGACCTGGGGTCAATTTTTTTTACATTTTAATGATTGGAATATTTTACCTCTAGTTCTTTTGTATTTTTTTGTCTGATGCGTGTGGAGGGGTAGTGACTGCAGATTACTTGACACCAAAATTTAGGTCCCACACCTTTTTATATTTTACTAGCTGGCCCGGCAAACGTTGTTTTGCCATAAAAATAAAAAAAAAATAAAAAAATAGATGTTGGCCGATTCTCATAGATACCGGATAAGCACAAAAAATTTCATCAAAATCGGTCAAGCCGTTTCGGAGGAGTATGGCAACGAAAACTGTGACACGAGAATTTTATATATTAGATTTTATAGAGTATAATTATCTGGAACCTCATTCTGGTGATCTCATTTTGGTGAAAGATGAAAGATTTTTTTCATTTTGGTGAAATTCAACTGCTGTAATAAGATATTGTACTTACTTTTACTTTTAAATAATTAAAGTACCTAAAGTTCTTATCACTTGAAACCTTATTGTAGTGAAGATTCACTACATATATCTGTACCTTTTAAGTAGATATAAGTTTAGTATATGCATATTTTATACAGTGTGTAATTTTTTTTCTCAATTAGGTACTCCTTAGGTACTCATTTGGTGAATAAGTTTAAATATCGTTTTGGTGGATACTGGATAAGTTTTATCATTTTGGTGGATAGTTATTAATATTGGTGGCATGAAAAAATAAAGTCGTGTATTTCATTACTGCTGTATACAATTTTATCAATACTTATAAAGATAGCATCATAAGTAACTTAAAGTATAAATTATTTAAAAAAAAACTTGTAGTAAAAAAGGTCTCCAAAATGATAAAAATATCGCCTTTTTGATAAAAAAAAACAGTTATTGTTGTACTAGCTCCTGCACACGGCTTTACTTAATTTTTATAATTTTTTATCGGGATGAAAATTATCCAATGTTTCCACACAATTACTAATCTGTAACAAAATCCAGAATTCCATCAGAGAATAACAAACAGCTATAACAAACTTTCGCGTTATAAGGTAGGATTCTACAGGGTTATTTTTTTGAAGATGAAAACATTTTAAGAGAAGGCTAAAAATAATGCGTGGATTTATGACAAAATAAAACTACATAACCTTTATATTTTAATTTAAATTTTACAATTTTTTAAGTGACCAAATGTTAGTTTTATCTGTTATTTGGGACTACATAGCAAGAAATAAAAAATCCATCTATTTATTTCAAGAAAATCACTTCAAACATAAATCTTATGCGGTTAGCACCTACTAACCACGCGCGCGAGCAAAGGTCGATGCCTCGCGCGCCCGGGCGTTGCGTGACCTACTTAGCTTGATGTATGACGTAACAATCAGATGTTGTAATTTCATACTTATTTAGTATAAAAGGTGATTCTAATTTCCCACCACACTTCAATTGGACTGTCAATTTAACGTTTAACTAATTGTAAATACTGTTTTAGTAATGTTTACTTCTTTGATAATGTTTAAATTAGAAATACATTTAAAAAAAGCCTTCGTGCTTGAGCTGTTTGTCTTAACGAATAAATGTATTTTACAATCAATTGAATGTTTAAATGGTATCACCTTGTTATCAATTATTATTATTTTCAACACACTTGCTCGTAAAGTGAGCGTTATTCTATTGAATTTAGAACTATAAACTGGGCTATAAGTCACGCGTGCATAATATATTATACCCTAGTGCATAATATAATGAATCCTACAAAGTTGAATTGTACCTTTGTGCAAATTACATGCGAGTAAACAGAGCATATTTTATTGGTCCGGGTTATACATTCAATATTTTCAGAAACAACAAAGAGGTTTTATACCACTTCAAATCCATATACATTTTTAAATGTTTGCGCCTTATATTAGTAAAACAAATTTGTATATTAAACAAATTATTCACAATTTACAATAATTTGTTATAAAATATTTGCATTTACCCCTCCAAATTAAATATTTTCACTTAAAATAGGCTGTATATGCTATACAGACATTGACACATTTGGCGGAAAAAAAACCTACGCGCATGCGCGAAGTTCGGCGCCATTTTTCAATCACAATTCACAGCTTTGTTATCAAATGTGTTTGTTATTTTATGACCACGTATGTCTGTCTTTTACTTACAAGTGTGTTGAAAAACGTCGTATGTAACTCGTGAGCGTTGCTAATTACAGTCTCGGCTCATTATTAAGCCCTCGCTTGCGGCTCGGGCTCAAATCACAGCCTCGACTGTAATTAGCAACTTAGCTCACTTGTCACATAATATACTATTATAGTTTATGTACAAAACTAACTTACATATTGCTTCCTGTCAATGATGTTAAGTACACAGCAGTAGGTGATAATTAGGGAACCTGGATCCAAGGGGATCCAGGTTCCCTAATCATCACTATTCATATATTCGAAAGTAATCTATTTATCAAAACTCTTCATATCTTCAGTATTTATCGATTGAATAATAATCTTGTTATCAGATTAACATTTATTCTATATACACCATATTATCAAATAGGGTCCAGATTGAATGATTCCTCACTTTCCACCAGCATATTAAACAAAGTTCATGTCACTTAATGTTACGGGAATATGTACTCAGCTCATTAAATTTAATCATTAAGTAGTTAGATTAACTTAATAATGTCGACACAGTTTTAATAAGTAGATACTAAAAATAACATAATTTCCAATGTTTCATGTAGATAGGATTGTCCTTGGTTTGGTATGGGTTTTCTATACTTCAGATAAATTTATGAGTTTTACGCATGACATACGAAATATAGCTGTGAAATGATAACAACCTCTTACTTTGTTTCTATTCTATAGAGGGAGTAGGTATTAAATAAATAATACAACGTGTTTTAACTTAATAAAAATTTATTCATAATTTGACATGATTTTCCTTATACCATTTATAAAAACAAAGAACATTTTTATATGCACATATATTATTATGATAAATACAAGATTGAATATCTGAAGAATACTTTTTATACAATGTTTCAAAGTTAGGACAGCCAACATCTTCTAAGTTGTATACTTTCTGTGTTTCTAGTATATTTTGCAACCATTGTTTCTTTTCAGTACCTTTTGTAAAGACATTTTTATTTCTAAAATAATCTATTAAACTACATTTATAATCATTATAAGGCACAAACCCTTGATTCCATAAAATACCTCTATTTCTTTCAATCCATGTTACTTGCAAACGTTCCTTTTTTGTTAGACTAGAAAATGGATATGGAGATTTTATCAGTAATATCATTACTTTTGATTCACATACCATTGCTATTTCCTTCGGTATAAATTGATTTTGTTCATTCTTAAAGCCTTGAACATCTACAAATACATTCATGTTATCTTCCGGACAATATTACTTAAAGGCTTATACTCAAAAAGTCGATCGTTTATGATCAAACAGTAGCCAGTTGTATTTTCTGGTATATCTTCAGAACATTCGATTTCTAAACGAACATCTACAGGGCCGGTTTTTAAAGAATCATTTTGTCTCGAACAATCAATGACAAAAAGTGGAGCCTTTTCTTTGAACGAAGAGAAGTCCAGCAACGGATCGACACAAGAGCCATAATATGACTGACGGAAATTCACATA
The DNA here is from genome assembly GCA_944452665.1 of Stenoptilia bipunctidactyla. Lineage (NCBI taxonomy): Eukaryota > Metazoa > Arthropoda > Insecta > Lepidoptera > Pterophoridae > Stenoptilia > Stenoptilia bipunctidactyla. Next base: position 14,183,095 of record OX101721.1, on the reverse strand, counting down.
CATTTCATATAATATACTATATTTTCCAACATCAAATTTAAGATTTAGGGATTCGTATGGAAAGTATTGTGAATTTAAAAATAGTTTAATATTGGTAACTTTACAATGATCGAACATGGAAGAACTGTTAGTTGAGACAGATTTTCTATTACTCTGCAAACCGAATATAACAAATCTCGGCTTTTCTAACTGAGAAGCCGTTTTAACAGACCATGAATGTTTTGTTGTTTTGGGCAGTAAAGGGTATTCATATAAATCCCAATTCCTGAATCCTAATTGTATGGGACGATCTTTTTCTAAATGTTTGAGTAGAGAAAGCCTATGACGATCAGAAACTTTAATATGAGGTACTCTCCATTGAATCTTTTGTATATCTATACAGACACAATTTGATTTATCTGTTGTGACACAATTTACAACGGTACTGCTTCTATGTAATATAAGTTCATGTCTACAATTAATAATGATTTTATGATAATCTTCTGCGAATCCTAACACTTTATTTAGAGGTAGAATAACACTGAAATGGTTGTTTGTTTGCTTTTTTCCGTTTAAATTCCACCCCCACAACTCGGCAGCTTTATTTTCTCCTTCATTCATCGAAATATAAGATTTAATGGTAGTGGTAATTCCAGCATTCTTTATACAATCTATTTCAACTCCATTCAATTCATACCTTATAGTTTGAAATAAAAATGGTATCGGGTTGTTTATAAAATTTACTTCTTTTCTAGATACTTTTCCTGGCGCATCCGTACCGGTTACAGTCACATAACCCTCTATATAAATTGAGCTTGCAGAAGGTAGTACATATACATCTTGCTGATGAATAGGTATTCTGATTTCATCATTATCTTTAAAGCTGTTATTGTAAGGATTATAGCTATGTACTTCATAACTTTCTATAGAATCGTCGAAACGTGGGGATTCCGTAATTTGAAGCATTTTTATAATTTAAATCCAAGAGCGAGAAGAATTTTTTTACTTTTGATAGTAATTTTTTTTACACCAAAACGTCTATCTCGATGTAGTCGTCTCCCCTCTTTCAATATAGATGGTGAAATATTAAATATTTTGTCTTGATTTGGTAATTCATTAAAAATTAACATGGTATTGATTACACTATTATATCCTGTTTCTACAACCTGCCATGACAGACTGACATGTATAAAAAAAGTAAGTTCTTTTATTTAGTTTTTATTACGAGAATGCCAAAACGATTTAAGGAAGTTCAGACATAAGTGTCCACAATTATATAAATGATTTCTTTGTAAGTTATCGTAGTTGTATTGAAAATCGTCTCCCATATATTTAATAAATTCTAAGGGTGGTCTAAGATTCCCATAGCTGTCAAAGTATTCTATATAGTTATTATCTTTAGCATAGGCTACCCAATGAGTACCAGAGTTTTTAGAAATATCTAAATTGATCACTCCACATTCACATTGTAGTGGTTTCTCAGGTAATTCATCCCTCATGAATACACCACGAAAAAAAGGAATGTCTTTGGAATATTTAATTATATCAATATTAGTCAAAGCTCTCTTGGGTAGCCTGGTGTTTAGTTTTTTTGTTTTGTCACATAAATTCCTAAACCGTTTTTATACGGCTTAAGATGTAATCCTTCTCCAACGCAAAAAGATTCTGTGCTGGGTAAATCACTTTTGAGTCTTTTTAATGTTGATAGTCGCTTTCTAGCATTTTTATACTCATTTATAGCCTTTGTGATTCCGGCAACACCACCGGCTAAACTACCAGCGGCAGACAGTCCTGCAAATATTGGGATCAAAGGTAGAAAGCCACCAGTTTTAGGTACTGGTATAACCCTCGGTAATGTAACAGGTAAGTCAGAAGCCAATTCTTGAGCTGCGGCGTATGCTAACTCCGTCAACATTTTTTTACATTTTGGTTTTAAATTACTGATATGTTTTTTTGCATGTGCAACGATATTTCTAAAGGTTTTTTTGAGTCCTCTTCCAGATCTTTGTTTCTTTTTCTTCATCGAGTTGATATTTTCACTTGTCTTCAGTTTTTTATTCAGAATATCTTGATTTCTAACCATTGTATTGTCTAGAGTTGTCTTTTCTCGACAAAGATCTAGACACTTATGAATAGATACAATTACAGGAAGCTTATATAAATGTATTTTCTTTGAATGATATTTTTTTACAATAAATCGGTCTTATTTATCCAACTGTTTTCACTAGCTGGTAGCCCCAACCACTTAACGTACATCTTGTATCCTCTTTTTTTCAAAACTTTTTCAACTAAATATATATGAGGGATTTTAGTTTTTTGAATTTCTTGAGAATAGAATGCTCCTAAAATTGGCCTACCATGGGTATCTTCAATAAAATAAGTAGTGGGATTAGTGTTCTTCACTTGCGTGATTTTGAAAATTTCTGTTGACCAATTGGGTGTGAATCCTTTTTCAAAACATCCTTTATGTTTACTAATTCGCACAAAGTCCCCAACTTGAAACTTATTACATGTTAACCTTCTTTGCCGTTCGTAAACATTGTATTTTTCTAATATAGACTGTTTATTATTGTGGTTGATTGAGGCAGGTTTGTGTCCGATAGTTCTATGATAAGTATGATTGTATTCATGCAACTTATTGGTGAGAGTACCGTCAATCCATTTATAATTTCCTTTAAGGCTAAACTCCTTATAGAGTTTACTTTTCAACGTTCTTATTAATCTTTCAACAATTGAAGCCTTTTTAGTTGAATATGTAGAGTAATGATTAATGTTATATTTTTCAGTAACTTTTTTAAATTTATCATTATAAAATTCCGTTCCATGATCGGTTTGCAAATTTTTAGGTACTCTTCCTTTTTCCAATAATGTTCGAAAAGAATTAGACACTAGTTCTTTATTCTTCTGTTTAAGTGGAATTGCCCAAGCATATTTTGAGAAGCAATCAATAATTACTAATATGTATTTGTAGTTAAGGTTCACCGCTGACATCGACTGCATGTCTATTAAATCTGCTTGCCAGAGGTCGTCTATGTCTTTCAGTATTACACTTCTTCTGGGGAAGTTAACGCGAGCATTTCTATGGATTTCATTTACGACGTCTGCTTTGCTCATAATGCTTTTTTAATATTCCAGCAATCTCACGTATTTCTATTTCTTTTTCTAATTGTTTAATTCGATTCTTCAAAGATGTTATCAAATCGTTGACACATATATTCTTATCAATATTATTAGTTATTATTTTATTTTCATTTAAAATTTCTTGACTTGGTTCGAAAATATTCATTTTCTTTTGGCTCATACCGCTTATAAATAAGTTTTAGTACATTTTATATAATATATGTTTTCAACCTAAGACATGCTTTTAAGTACTAACATAAATATTATATAACTTCAGTATTTATTCCTTAATGATACCAGCTTCTTTTAATTCTTCAATTATCGATATAATTTCATTATTATGATTACTATTACCTGCACGTTGTGAAGCCATCAACAAATTTAACCTTTCTATTAACTCATTAGGATCGTCCCAATAAATATAATCTGTATTATTTTTATATACTTTTTTAGTTAATGAACCTCCAACTTTTTTTTCTAATGTCTTTCCAGGAAACAAGGGTTTGATGATATGACAGTATTTTAATCCTTTATCACCTTTGATTTGTCCGTTTGGGTTATAATCACGTTTATGAGCGCTAGTAATTTCAAGCATATCTTTGTAGATTGTTTTATCTTCTTCAGTGACTAAGTCAAGATTTGGTTTAGTGCGTATAAGCAATTCAGTTAAGCCCGGAGTTAAGACGTATTTCTTTTTATTTATAGTGATTACGTATGATTTGTTAGTGCTAGAAGAAGAGTCTTTCCTCGAAATCTTTACCTCAGTATTACCCATCATCATTTTTTTATTTTCATTTCTTATTCCGAACGATACATTTATACCATTGCAGATTTCTAGCATGTCATCTTTTTGGAGTGAAATGAGTGTATCATTATTTTTTTTAAGTGGAGTATTATCTGCTTCACTGTAATCATAATATTCTAAGCTTTCATCAGAGTTACCTTTAACAGAATCTCTAAAATCTTCATACTTTTTAGGCAACTCTTCAGTCGTATTGCTACCATTCATAAAATCACGAATAGTATCATTCGTATTATCCATCGTTGAAGAATTCCCTCTACGATTATTATTTTCTCTAATAAATTCCTCCAAAGGTTCTACTATGGGTTTAAATACTTTTTTGTATTTTAAATTTGAAGCATCTTCCTCATTTTGGATATTTTTTATTTTATTTTTTATTTTTTGAACTGAAGTAATAAGTTGTTCTTTTAAGTCCATTGCAAATTAACAACAAGTGTTATGTTTTCAGATACTCAAATAGAAATGAACCATTTATTGTTTAAATGCAGTATATATTAATAAACGTGAATGTTTTTATAAACTAATGAACATGTCGAATCCTGTTCTATACCTTCCTTTATTTATTGGACAGTCCTTGTTTATAAGTAAAAAATTATGAAGGTTTTTCCACACAGCAATACAAAGCATTTTAAATTTTAACCAGTCCATGTCTGTATTCACGTGCTCATTGTATATGTGTTTTAAATTAATATCATCTTGTTTGAAAATAATGAGAAAGTTCACATTATCCCGTATAAGTTGTTTAGGTATTTTTGAATAAGTTTGAGACAAGTAAAAGCAATCTATTTGTCTATGTCTTCCCATAGCGAAGTAGTTTCTTATGTTTATTTGATTTTCACATGCTACATCATCGAAAATTATAACAGAATTTTGTAATGCATCGTTTGGGTGTATAACTTCCTTATGATCATTAAAAACAAAAAAATTTGACCCAGGTACTCTCTTCATTACATCTCTTAAAAAACAATATTTTGATTGGAATGCAGTCTTCGAGTATAAATAAATGTGCTTGAATTTAAGACCATTTTCATGCAACAGCAAATTGAGCATAACATTAGTTTTACCACAATTAGATGGACCACATATTATACAACGGATTGTGGAGGGTAACAGAGCGCTATGTGTTATTTTTTGCGGACATTTATTTACAATAATTTCTTTAACTTCCAACGTTTGGGGTTGCTTAATGAACTTCATGTTGAAATGAGTAGTCCTTAGGAATGATTAGGCCTTATATATCATAATTCTGAATTACGTCATTTTATAAATAAAACTCAACTTAAAAAACATATTTTTTTATTTATTCACCATTAAACAAAGATAGTACAATAGTCAAACATTACATGTATTTAAATTATAAATAATGATAGCTTAAAATACGAAATACATTCAAATAACTAAGTTTATATCGTTTTAATAATTTAATTTACAAACAAATATAAGTATTATATAAATTATTCCATATATATAGAATTGTAATGACCCCAGGGTATTGTATGAATCTGATCTTGCAGGACTTGAATTTTATCATCATTTCTGTCTAAAACTTGTTTATCTACTTGTTGAGAGTATAAAACATGTTTAATCGATTTGATCATTTTCATTTTACTTCTTAGAACTCTATTCGTTAAAAGTGCATCATTGTAATCAACCAATTCAATTTTCTTAGTTACTGACTTTGAAACACCTTTGGCTTTTTTTATTTTGGTTTTAACACTATTAATGAAATATAATTTAGCTCTTAAACCAGTAAACTCTGTAATTAATTCATCACTCATTTCATGTTTCCATAATCCAGGAATTTTTTCGTTAACTTGGGGTAAGCGGAAAGGGTTATCTGATTTAAAATTACTAGTATCATACCGTTCAATATCTTCAAACATATCTTTATAAAAATCATCTGTGTATATTAAATATAATAAGCTATCAGTATCTGTATAGCAAAGTTTAACATTTTTGCCATACTTTTTTTTGATGTAGTCATAATGAAATTGATACAAATGCTGTTTAGCGTATTCCAAAACTGTAAATCCTATATAAATGGGTCTATCTAAAACTACTTTTTCACGATATAATTCCACAGCTATAAAATTTTCTGAAAATATTGTTATAGTTTTTAAGTTTGGTTTTGCTATCAATTTTTCAGCGCCAAGTAGTTTATTTGTTTTATTGTTATCATCTCTCCATAGTGTGACTAGTTTTACATCTGCTTGTTTCCGTTTATTTTCAATTGTCTTTCCAAATATTGAATTGTTTAATAATTTAAAAAAGTCTTTTTCAAAAGCAGTTTTTGAGTGTTGACGAAGGCTAGTATTTAGATCTATGTATTTTTTGAGAAAACTTTCTTGTCTAAAGCTCAAAATGCAGTGAATTTTTTTTAAAATTAAACCGTTTTTCATACATTCTTTTAGATGACTATAATGAATCACATAATTTTTTTTGTTATAAAGAGTTGCAACCAATTTTGTCGACTTTCCGTAAGGTGGTACCATTTTTTCGACAGCAAATGGTAAATCCTTATGTTTATTGTGTAAATAATCTGGGTAAACTAAGTCAACTTCCAAAATATAACCGTAATCACTATCGTTAGAAACATGCATTACATCAAATATTTCAATTTCCTTCCGAGTTAAAAATTTAAATTCTGAAATGGGGAGTTTTTGCATCATAGCGTAACCGTACAAATTGTTACAATCAAGATATATTAAATAACTGCTTGGTTCGGATTGTTTAAAATGTGGTAAGTATTTATTATTAGCTTCAGCATGGCGAAGTGTACACTGGGCTAATCCACCTCGTATACCTCTTTCTAACAACTCATACATTTTCAAATCGCTAATCAACTCAAGTTCTACGCCTGTACATAGTAGCATCGCATCCCAGCTTAAGCTGGGTGAGGTAACATAGTAAGCTGGGTCCAATTTAAAATAATGTAAACTAGTTTTCCTAAATTTTTCGAATATATCACAAAGTAAAAGCACATCACATTTTAAATATAAATCTGTATATTCAGCAAGAGATTTAATATCGAACATTTTCCATACATTTTGAGCATGTAAATAATCATCACAAGTTATAGGTTCCTCCCGTAACGAATTGTAAAATTCACATTCAGAGGGTAGTTGAGTTTCATTATATTTTGACCAAGAGTTCATATAGTCGTACGGATAAATACCTTTTTTTCTCAATAGACTAAACTGTTTTTTATCAGGATAATGTCTAGACAAATTGATAAAGTCCTTCTCTGATAAAGTTTTACTCAATGTGTCTAGACTAGAACTAAGGAACTGATATGAATCAATAAATTTTAATTGTATCGGATTATTGTGATTTTTTGTTTTTATTACTTTTGTGAACGAAAGATACTTTTCTTTCGTTTTCGGTATAACATTTATATAACCGTCATGTTTAGCTAACTCTTCAATAAATAAATGTGAATCATATCCAGACAAATTATGAAACACAACAGGTATGAATGGACAAACTCTGTACATCAAATTACAGTGGGAATGAGCCGCCCCTCTGTACTCAGAAGTAATATGATCATGATCTTGAACTTTATCATCGACTAACAATTGTTTACATATATGACATATAGTTGCCTTTTGATAATTTAACGCCTGCTCAGTGGTTAGCGGCGTCATAGACTTTTTAAAAGTTAGGATTTTATGAATACGTCTAGCGTCTTGTATTAAAGATTTAACAAATATTTCCACACAATCTGCTCCTCTGTAAGATACATATTTATTCAATGTATCATCGTGTGAACAACAAATATAATATGCGAAACATGAAGGCATGTGCACCTTAAGTTTCTCTGTATTTAAAGAGCTATTTTCTTGACAATTAATTAACAAACATTCAAAGTCTGCGTAGATAATGAAATTAATTTTTTGTTGTCTCTCATAGTGCTTAAATTTTAAAACACTATTTTTTTCGGGTAAAATAGACAAAATATGTGAACAATTGTGAATTTTATATTTAGTTTCACTGCTAAAAAATTGTAAACATGTATCACATAAGTAGACTTTACCTTTATATCGAGTGACCTGACGTCGTACTAGACGTATTAGATCTTTAATCAAACAGTAGTGACCTGTAGTTTTGTTTTCGAAATACAGTAAATTAAAATGATTTTTTTTTCTGTTTTTCGATACATAAAGAGGTCCGGTGACAGTATTTTTTCGCAAGCCATATACATTGACGCTTATATCAGGGTTTTCGTTTTCGAAATGTTTAATATCATTCGGTGTAGGAGGGAACGACATTGTATTAGAATTTAAGACTTTAGAATAATGAGGATATGAGCTAAGTTTGCACACATTATTTGCGGCTGGGTATAATCCAGCCACAATACTCCATAGAAAACAATAATTATCGTAATTTTTTATATTTATACAACTCTTCGAATTTTTAATAGCTGCCGGTAGGTCTATGTACGACCCACCTCTCATTGGTGAATATTTATTTACATTAATTTCAAGATGACTCGTAGAAAAAAAAGTCCAACCGGATTGACTGTGTTGGAATTCGCTTAATTTATTATTCAATGTAGTCACTATATTCGATAATTCATTTTTTAAATCAGTATTCTCGTAAATTATGATATATTTGGTATTGAATGATTTTAATTGTCTTTCATCACATTTTGGTAAAATAAAATAGGTAAACAATTCAAAATTTAGCTTTAAACATTTATGTTTGTTTAATAACATGTTAATCAAATGTATTATATGCGTCTGGTTATCACTCAGAAGCGCCTCTAAGCTGAGGTACTCATCTTTCTGAGCGATATTCAATCGGTATGTAACTAATCTTTTTTTGAATGCAGTCGCAACAATATTGATATTTGCGTATTCTGTATTCAATAAAGAATTAGCTTTATGTTTATTCGTTCTCATATGATATGGATACTGAGTTTCTGGTATTAGGATATTACATTTATCACAGAGCACTGACTTTGGTGAGCTTGATGTGTCGTTCATAGGAGAAGCTGTGAAAAAAAATAGTTTTGTACAATTATATAAAATATTTATTTTCTATCAGGAATACAAATTAAACAGATATAATGTAAAATTCCAGCACTGCTTAAATTAAATAAAGAATGTCAAAAAATAGTGACTAAGTAAGTATATCTATATTATTTTTTAAGTTTCATACAATCCTATCATAGTAACAGGACAATTCTTAAATTCTTTTTTCGTAGACTTTACGAAATCTTTGAGAGAACGCCAATACTCCTTATTCTCGTCTAACTTCATTTTTATAGTTGTAACAGCATATCGCCATCTATTGACGGGTAAAACTTTTTTTATTTCGTCCGTGTTATAAATTTTGAGCTCCACATAATATTTCCCCTCCTGGGTTTCACTCAGCTGCCTAGAATACCCCTTCGCTTCCCGTCTCGTATAGTACGAATGTAGAGGTGGATTATTACCGGTTTTAGCAGCCGTAGGCTTAGCTCGAGGTTCCTCGTCACTATCTTCCCCGAACAAGTCTTCAGCCGTCAATCGGGGGGGCTGAGTGACCGGAGTGATGGTCAGTTTGGGTTTCTTTGGTCTCGACTCCTCCCTCGACTTGCTGGAACTTCTGCGCTTATTATTCTTCTTATCTTTATGGGTTTTTGAAGTAGTTGGTTTTGACTCCACATCAGATTCTTCGCTGGAGAGGAAGAGATCTTTAGCAAGAGTTGAGTTTGAGGTTGACCTGTGAACAAGGATAACAAGTTAATTAATCTATTATAGGGAAAGTGTACAAATATATACCTAAGTACCTGGTTGACCCTATGAATGAATAAATACCTTATTTAATACTATCTATTAATATTATTTAACTATGATTGATGCAATAATTCACTTAATAATTATGAACGGCTCTCGGTTAAAATCAGCTTTAAAATATACACTTCGAAATGTATCCTCCGGTTAGCAGTTGCAATGCAGTTCAAAAACAATAACATACAAAAACACCACACTTTAACATCAGTGTAAATATTATATCTCTTTAACAACATTATATCAGATTATTGAATATTGAATAGACTGAAAGCATTCGAGAATTACACTCACAGCCGTTCAATCATAAAACAATATTAATCAAACAACAAAGCCTACCCGGATCTGATGATCCGTTTACTAACATAAAATATATTAATAAGTGTACTTACATGTTTTAATATCTGAGCGGAAATCTTGTTACAAGTCCAGCAGTTGGCAGTGGAAGGCGCTAGATCTCCAGGTAACTCCCAGAATAGTTCTGATAGTTTGTCTAACGTTGGGAGCGTTTAAATATTTAAAATTCACGTGGATCTACTCCTTATTTGTAAAGTACACGTGATGAAAAAATGATGAGTGTAAGTTTTTTAAAGATATGAAAATGAAACCTATTGATGAACGTTTTTAGCACAGCAATAATTATATTTATTTTTATGACTCGTGTTTTTTAAACGCAACACAGAAACAAGTAGGTATATTTTATAAACATCCATAAAGCTATTCCTTATAATTGTATTAGCCTCTAACTGGATTCGAACTCGGAGACCTGTATTGAAAGCGGACCATCACAATTCATAGTCAAAAAGGTTGTAAAGTTGAAATAACCTACGTACCTGTTTATAAAATAAAAGTTTCAAGTAGAATAAGTAATCTTGAATCCATAATTTTACTTATTTCGTATCGGTACTAATATGTATAATAAGATAAAAAGTTTATTTTCTAACTCTTTTCACAAATAACTCAGTTTCAATTGAAGTACCTATTTGTGTTATACGTTAGTTAAATCGCATTGCTAAGTTACCTTGCATTTCAAAGACGAAATATATGAAATTATTGTAAATTATTTATGGGTAATTTTTATCACACTGCGCTATCTAGGCCTAAATTTAACTTGTGGTACCTATACGTAGACATTGGATAAAAATACATTAAAAAAATGTTTGATCAAAATATATATATCGTGTATAATACATCCAAACTAATGCAAACAGACATGTTCATTCATACACACAAATATTTGCATTGTACGGGAATCGAACCCGCAACCTCTGGTGTCTTAGGCAGACGCTATAACCAGTCGCCAAAGTGGTCGTCGTAGGTTAACGCCATATAATTCAAGTCTACTCGAATAAACATACATGAATACATAAACATTAGACCAGAAACGATTTATTGTGCTCCGGACGGGTATCGAACTTACGATGCTTAACCAATACGTCAGGAATGAAGGTTGTATGTAATGTAAGTTGATACCAGTTTTTAGAAAATAATGAGGTATACGTATTTGCAAAATAATTTCAAACCTAAACCTTATCTACTATATAAAAATGTTATTTCATGTTTATTGAAATGATATTATAACTAAGTAGTTCATATCTTGTCAAAACCATACTAGCAGTAGGTATGATGCGTGTGTACAATATAAAAGCGGGATAAAGCCGTAGGACGCAGCTAGTTTACGTTAGTATAAATAGAGGGGTGTAAGTTTGAAATCCACATTGTTTTTTGATAAAATAGTCGAGTAACCTGCTGCTGTTTAATAATGTCGGTAAGTAATTGAAAATAAAATAATGTTTTTAGTATCGATAGAATATTTTTTTTATGTAAGATTATAAAAAATATAAAAATGCTCTTTCAGATTGAAAACTATTGTTACACACCTTCTTACTCACCACTCTCACCACTGGCTTCTGAATCTGATGAAATGGCAGATCCAACAATCGTACAAAAAATATTGGACACTTTAGAAAATGAAAACCAGACGAATCAAAATATTCAGAGTGAGTTCGTCAATCAACAGAAAAAATTAACATCCAGTTTACGAATGATGTCTTTTGGAACAAAAGTAATTCGAATAGAAATTTATGACGCTCAGCAGTTTGAAAATTATAGTAAATCAGTTTGTCACTGTGATGCGGAGGTTTGTGCACAACATGTAGTTCAAAATATTTTCAGTGATGACATTTATAACCGTGTTAAAGGTATTATCAAAAAGTTGGAGGCTAGTTTTATATCTCTGTCAATGTAATTTAAACCCTTCTTAATAATATTAATAAATAAATATTTGTGAAAATATTTGTTTTATTTTTTTTTCTAATAAACTTTTAGACCACATGTCAATATAACCAATGTTTATAAGAATACTTATATTTATTATTCATTAATTGAAAAAGTACCTAAATCATTACTTTGACGATAATTTGCATTAGTACATGAAATATGTATCAATCTATAATATAGTTTTGCCTCGCGACTTCGCTAACACGTCCTCATTTATATTTAAATAATATTCTCTAATGTGAGTGAGGCGAAGTATTATTATCGACGGTAAAACAATAGGATGAGAGGAAAAATATGGACATCACACTCTCATTGCATCCGTGTAAAGTTTTATCAAAATTTGTTTTTAAAGGAACCAACATTCAAACATCTAAGATTATTTTCACTTTTATATGATTAGTATGAAGGATGGTATAAGTATAGTTCTGATTACTATTTTTGTCATTGGAACCAAAATAGCCGAGAATCAAATGTATGTAATGTAGGTATATCATTTCAAACGTAATAAAGATTATTTCAGCAAAATACAAATACGGCAAACGTCTGCATACTTATATCTACTGCATGTTAACTTATCAGCAGTTGTTATTAACTCATGAATGAATAAATAAATATTTCGAATGAACACTGTAGAATGAAATCAAGTTATATTTAAATAATGATTGATCTATTCTATTCAAAATACAGATATTCTACTTTGAATAATTGAAGCAGTTGAAAAACAATAATTAGAGTAAACAAAATGAAGAGATAGACTACATTTTAATATTTGAAGTTACATAAAATATTGCTCTATATTCATACAAATAAATGATTTCATTGATTAATTGATTGATGATTAGGGAACCTGGATCTCTTTGGATCCAGGTTCCCTAATTATCACCTACTCACAGCACACGTTACAAAAGCACTATATAATAGCTGCTGCACATGACCACAGAATAAGTAATAGTACCGTTGGTACAGAAGAATTACTCCGCAAGAAGATCTAAATAAATTCGAGTCTTGCTACGACGCGATACGGTGGAATTCAGCTCGCACAGCATTACGTAGGCTGCAAATTTATATACCTACCTAGAAGTTTTGTCTCTTTCTATCGCATGCCTCTTATCTTTTCTTACGCTGTTAGGGTTGCTGCCTAGTGAAGAATAATTAATCTCCTTATTTGTAATTAAGTATCTACCGATGTAGGTATTACTGATATTCTACCTTTGTAAAAAATATTGTTTCAACTTACCTAAAGTACAAAATGAAAAAAAAGTTACGACGAATAATTAGTAATACTTGATACCTATGATACCAATTTGATACCTATGTAAAAAATACCCCTCATCTAAGAGATACGAACATGCTTACGCATTTTAAAGCTTTCAATAATAAATCGTCTTTTTATGAAGGCCCAAAACTCACACCTGAAACCTTTACAAGTTTTATCAAAGAAATGGAGAATACATTTATAAAAAAAATTGAGAATGTTATGCTCAAACACCCGGCTAATACTCAGAGTCAATTTAATAAAAAATATTAGTTTCACTACTCCATGTCCATGCTTCCCATTAGAGTTTATTTTTAAACTATTTGTTAGATTTCGCATTTATGCTGCTATAAAATTTAATAATCGTTATTTTAGAGAAGGCAAGAAATATATGAGGCATTATATTAAAGTTTATTGTAATGCCTAGTTACAATCAATATTAGTTTAATTACCTTTACATAAATATTACTAGAAAATACAAAAAAAATTAGGTAGGTATTTTATTTTTAGTACTTGTGGCAACCCTACCGATTGTCCATTAAGCAGGGGGACGAAGAATAACGTACGCTTACGCGCGGCGTTAAGGCACATTTTAGATCGCGCGCGGTCGTGCGCGCCAAGTTTAGGTATTTAAAATGTCGGCTTTCTTCAACATCAAAGGAGTGCAACTTCTGTACGCACATTCTGTGGCACTACACCGGCGCTAGAACGCCAAACAGTTTTAGTGCTAACTGCATATTTTTTTAATAAAAATGAAAGAAATTTGAGATCTTAGCGAATTTTTGTGAGTTCTGAAACAGCCAGTAGGTAGGTATGACGCAACGGCTATTTCATAGGTAACAATATTTGCCTTAACATGCGCTTCATGAATCAGGTTGAACGATACATTTTCAGTCCATAGCTATAGTTAATGATCTATTTAATTTAAAAATAAACACCAGCGGCTTGGTACATTTAAAATAACTTAACTAAATGTAACTTGCTTTTAATTTACTTAAATTAAAGAAAGAATTAATTAAAGAAATACGAGATTTGACCCAACGTTATCAAAACTTAAAGTTTATAGCTAGTATACGTAGGGTAGACCGAGGCTGGTTGTGGTTTTTTTTCTCAACAATCATATTATTGTATTGATTTCGCTGTTTTACCCGAGTATAAGTTTGTTTGATTAAGTAATTAGTCAGGTTCTTCATTGAAAATAAATTTTATTTTGAACTCTAATATCAATAAAACTTATAAATGTTTCTAATATAAAAAAAACAGTTTAACTTTCTACCCCGTGCTTGGACAGCCTTGGCAGTTGTTAAACTGAAAGGGGTAAATTGTTAGGTACCATAAAAAATTAAGTTTTTTTTTTTTTTTTTAATAACGGAAAGCTATGTCTTTAAAGCAGACTTTTGGCTTCTTACAACGAAAACATATTAATAATTAAAAAAAAACACAAACTTAATATTTGGTCATCTATTTGTAAGAACAAATTATTTTTTACCTACAAAATTATAAACATCTGTATTAAACACAACATTCAAATTTGTACCCATTTATGAACAAAAGGTATTTTTTAATTGAAGATAATCTATAGTTTAAAAAAATATAATCAAATTTAAAAGGAAAATCAAGCAGTTTAGACACTCTAGTCTAAAAGATCACTTTTGCAATAATTGAAACATATGTAATATGCAATATTTCCTCTAACACACCTCACATGTGACCAACTCTTATAAGTTCCACACTCTTTCCCTTTCTTCTTACCAGATTTCTTAGGATCACCCTTTGACCGCCTTTTTATTTAGTACCTACCTAGCTAGGCACTAAACAAAAATCCACAGCTCTTTGTTTAAGTATGAAAATAAACATAAGAAAATAAAAAATCAATCTGCACCTATATTTTTTGTAAATCCGCGAATGACCTAATTTCGTACGCTGACCTCGAAAATGGAGCATGTTCATTTCGGCATGAGCAATGAGAGGATTATGATAATCATAATGTAATTATAGTACCTAGTTATGAATCATCAATCAATATATATATAAAACTGTTCCGTTACTGACTGAGTGACTGAGGTACTGAGTGACTGAGTGTCTGACAGACAACGTACAGCCGTAACTACCAGGCGTAGAGAGCTGAAATTTGGAAAATACATTCTTTAGGATATGTAGGGATGCACTAAGGAAGGAATTCCCGAAATTCCCACGGGAACGGGAATTATTGGACTTTTTAGTTTGTATGAAAAAAAATTATTCCTTGACTGCACCAATGTGAAACTTGGTGTAAAGGTTTTACAATTCCTGTGTGGTTATGTTATGAAAGGAATTCCCGAAATTCCCACGGCAACGGGAAATATATGATGTTTTAGTTTGTATGGAAAAATCCCATCCCTTGAGTGCACGGATGTGTTACTTGATATAAAGGTTCCTCAATAAGTATCTGTTTGTATTATGGAAGGAATTCCCGAAATTCCCACGGGAAGGGGTTGGACTTTTTAGTTTGTATGAAAAATCTTATTCCTGGAGTGTACGGATTTGATACTTGGCATGAAGGTTCTTCAAAGAGTGACTGGTTGTGCTACGAAAAAATTCCCAAAATTCCCACGGGCACGGGAAGTATATGATTTTTAGTTTGTATGAAAAAAACTTATTCCTTGAGTGCATGGGTGTGATAGGTACTTGGTATAAAGGTTCTTTCAGTGGGTGTCTGGTTGTATAGTTTCTGAAATTTCCCTGAATAGGGTAGCTAAGCGCATACGAAGTTGCGGGATAAAGCTAGTTATCTAATAAGAATGAAATAGGCTAGTAAAACGTATTTGGATTTTTAGATTTGGGTAATAAAATACTCTACTCTACTGATATTCACGGATTCCGATCGCGGAAACATACCTAACAAATCTCTACGTTATTTTCTAAGATTAAAATTAAAATTAGGTATTTTCTATTTTCCTCGTCATATGTGTGACCCTACCTAAGGTCCCTACCGTAAAGGTCGGCGCTCTTTAGGTACAGTAAATACTTAGGTATTTCAGTTTATATTTCCTAAGTATTGTTTTCATTATTTTTTTATCTACCGTACCTATCTAATTTCAGAAAATATAATTGATAATTTAATAGTAATAATAATTTATTCGCTTTTTTGACAACTTGGTTAATAAGTACCTACCTAACCACATTAAGCTGTATGAAACTATCTACCTATCTATTACACAACTGAAAATATTTAGGTGAAGCGATATGAAATCAAATCTACATAATTAAACTAGTATAATACAAACAATCATGTTCATGAATGAAATGATTGCATTGTTCGGATTTCAAATTCGAGACCACTCGCTTCTTAGGTAAATAGTGTTACGTATGGGACACAGGAGTGCACATGGGTACCTACCTGTGCCACAGTTCCCGTCCATAAATTAGTACAGTGGACCAAAAAAGTAGTTTACCTATTTTGATTTGGTTTCCTAGGCATCGGTACAAATAGGTTCAAATTGCAGGTTCAGTATGCATATCTAGTACCTATAGTCTTGTCTATTTTTGAAAAGTCTTAGGTCACTTATATAAGCAAGACATTTTATTTTTTATCATAAATGGGTACCTAAGACATTAATTTCAGCAAAGAACATGTTAAAGTTTCCTAACAAAAGTAAAAGTAAGAAGTCAATAAAAGTTTTGAGATCGGTCTGCCCTTTATCAGTTCGTTATCATGATCTTTATCCCCTATAAATCGGCTAGCGACAATCAACCTTAAGGTGCTACCTACTATTAAGTCCGTATCATAAAAACTTTCTTAAGCATTGATCAAGACTCAAGCATACCTACATTCACTTACAATTCTCTCTTTGAAAAAACGAAATAGGTAAAAGAAAATCTAATAATTAATTGCGAGCCTTAATGACATCGCGATTCTCTGAATGTATATTATAAAATCTAATTTCTAAAACACATTGATAGTTTTAGTACCTACCTACCTAAGCATCCAATTAGGTGTAGGTATAAATAATCATTGTTATTTTAGTTTAATGTACTTTAAAACTAAAATAACAATAAAAACGATAGCTTATTTAGGTACTAAAACATTCTGCTCATTGAACTATTGAAAACTGAACTGCAATCATATCAAGTTATTACAGTTCAGTCAGATATTGCTACAGTGAAAAAAGATCTGATGAAATTTCGTTAAAAAATGTAGGAAATAGGTACGTAGGGGGACTTTTTCAAAACATGGCTCTTCTATACCCACCTTCCCCTACATAATCTAGTTTTCCTTTAACTCTAAATAAAGTAAAGCTTATCAGTATGATGTAAGTGTTAGAAATATTTATTTATTATTTCTGGTTTACCCGGGATCGAAGCTTGCGCTCAGTAGGTACGTCACAGAGATATGATGTCCAAAATATTAAAACAAAATAACTTATCAACGCATCTCAACTACGTTCAAAATACTGGCTTATTAATAAATAAAGAAAAAACAAATGATACAAAAAAATCCCCAGATAATCACTCATTGCCCCAAACTACCTAAGTAGAGTTTGTGCTATAGGATACCATGTAGCGAACTAGGGGTGAACCTAGATTATAAATACTTATACAGAGTTGATTTATGGTCATTTATAATTATCATTTATCGAAACGATTTGTGAAAAACAAAAGTACCTACCTATTTTTTTTTACAAGGAAATTAATTTATCCTCTAACACATTAATTAATGGTCACTCTAAATTACCATTAAAATAAAGATGACTACGTGCTACTGCACAACTTTAGTAGTACTACGTCGTAGTATTATCAAGGAGCTATGTAGTGCTATGTTCATCTGTGTGACAATTTTTTGAAAAGTTTGTGGTTCCATATTTCTACTTTTTTGCATTGAGCGACGCTAAAATAAATATGCAGGTACGTTTATATCGTATCAAAGAAACTAACATTTACCCTGTATAGATAAACGCCCAGACACGGAACATTTTTTTTCTTGTTCCGTGCGGGAATCGAACCCTCAACCACTGGAGTCTGAGGCAGACCGTGATACCCCATCGAAAAAGTGGTCGTCAATAATGATTCAAACAAGAAAGAAAGTCGATGGCAGAAAAATATATTGGGTGCATTCATGTTATATCTACTAAAAACGTAAAAACGTACCGCAAGCGACCATGCTGGCCCAGTGCTGGGAAAAGTTTAGAGGCCACCGAAACGGCGGCGTCTGCCATCCAAACCGACTACTGTAGGTATAGGTACAAGTCTACAGCAACCGGGACAAACCTAAACCTAAGATAACTTAGGAAAGTGATTATTTAACTAAACTCAAATGATCTTATTTGTATAATATGATACCTGGAGCTAAAAAAGCGACCCTGCTAAAAGAAATCAATAGGTATGTTCATAAACTCTTAAGTTGGTTCAGTACTGGTTGACCGAAGTCAGAATGTTCTAGTGGTCGATAATGGAGTCTTACAAACCCTAAATAATTTTGTTAGCTTCTGTGAAAACCCTTAATTCCTAAGAAAAATTTTTTGGAGGTTGTCACCAAATCAATAGCCTTTATAAATTAATTTTAACCTGTGTTTGAATCATATTTCAAAAGTATATAATTAATAACTTACAGCTAAATAATATTCCGATTTTTTTCAGGCTGACTGTACTACAACTTTAACGTTTCTAAATTTAAAAAAATTTTTTTGCCCCAAAATTCGCAAAAAAGATTTTGTCCAGATATCCGACGAATGGTGGATTTCTATATCGATTCTTAATTTTTAATCCGGATTTTTTCATACAAAAATAAATAGGTAGGTAGGTACTGGAATTTGGTTGTCATGGTAACGCTCATATTCAAATGTTTAAAAACGAGGATTTTGGATT
This sequence comes from Stenoptilia bipunctidactyla, assembly GCA_944452665.1. Classification (NCBI taxonomy): domain Eukaryota; kingdom Metazoa; phylum Arthropoda; class Insecta; order Lepidoptera; family Pterophoridae; genus Stenoptilia; species Stenoptilia bipunctidactyla. The sequence continues at coordinate 14,164,041 of OX101721.1, read as the reverse complement.
GGGATTCGATACTGAAAACCACTAGGTTAGGTACCTATATCTAAGTCTACCTCAAGGTTGTAGGTAGGTATAGGTACCTACTTTATAAATAATGTTTACATCAGTATTTCTTGAAAGCCTAATAATAATTGCCTAATAAGTAATACTAATAAAACTTGTTGTAGGAAGAAGAAATAGATACCTACTTAAGTAATTTAAAGTATTTTCCAGCAACAGGTGTCTTTCCTTTCAATAAAGTTTATTTACCTAGGTATCATTCATAATATCTAAAATTATAAACATACCTACGTAGGTAAGTAGGTTAATCAAAGTCCAAAATTGTTTTTTTATTATTTTTATAGGTAACCCTTTGTTATAGAAACCTATTGAAATTTTTAATACATAGGTATCATTAAATCCCATCAAATAAGAATATGGTATAAAATACGACTTTCCCATTTTAAAAATTACAAAAAAAATACACTGCAAAAAATAATCTTACACAGATTCACCTAGTCAAAGAATCAGTTATCTGCTAGCTAGCAGCTAAACCTTTACCCAATAAGAAATATAAACGACTATATCATAATTAAAGTCATTAAATTCCCAGCTCTAGAAATAATTTTAGCTCTACTATGGAACAATTCTACCTATACCTATAATTGCTAAATCATGTCAGACGTCTGTAGGCCGTCTTTTCCATTTTATATTTGCTATAGATCTCCATTTAAAAAAAAAACGTTAACAAAACACAATTTTGCAAATAGTCTGTGACATAATTAAATAATTTCCCATAAATATGAGCAATTGAAAATGTTGGAAAAGCGTTGCGGGTGTGTGCGCGGGCGCCGGCGGGGGGCGGTCGATGCGGGGGCGGGGCGCACGGTGGGCGGGGCCTCGCGCCATTCGCCGGCCGGCCCGCCCGCCACCGCCGCGCCGCCCGCAGTGTGCCGCGAGAGCTCGACCGAGTAGCCCGTGCGCCGCGCTCTCCCACGCCGCCGCCGATGCGAACATTTATCCGCTAACATGCCGGCCGAGGAGGATCCCGCGGCGATGGAGTGCCAGGACGGCGCCGACTACACCTCACAGAGGTATTGCCTCAAGTGGAACAATTATCAGAGTAACCTCACAACGAGTTTCGGACAGTTGTTACAAACCCAGTCACTGGTAGATGTCACCCTCGCGTGTGACGGACAGAAGTTGAAAGCGCACAAGGTGGTGCTGTCCGCGTGCAGCCCGTACTTCCAAGCGCTGTTCATAGACAACCCGTGCCGGCACCCGATCATCATAATGCGCGACATGAAGTACGCGGACCTGAAGGCGGTGGTGGACTTCATGTACCGAGGGGAGATCAACGTGTCCAAGGACCAGCTGCAGGGGCTGCTGAAAGCGGGGCAGACGCTGCGGGTGCGCGGGCTGGTGGAGGTTGGCGGCGAGGCGGCGCTGCGGCCCGGCGGCGTGGAGCTGCGCAGCGCGCCCGCCGAGCCTGACCAGCGTGCCAGCCCGCCGCGCTCCCCGCGCGAGCCGCGCGAACCTCCGCGCGCGGCACCCACGCCCTCGCCCTCACCAGACCCCACGCTTTCCGCACCCGCCGCAGTTGCCGCCGCCGCCGCCGCTGCCGCCGCCGGCCTGCCGCTGCCCGACGACGACGACATCCGCCCCGGCATCGCCGAGATGATCCGCGAGGAGGAGCGGGTGAGTACCTACCACGTCCCGCCGGCCGCCCGCCGGCCGCCCGCCCGCCCTGCCGCGCCGGCACGACAAACTTTTCCCGCCTTGTGCCCCCTCCTCCCGCGATCCTCGTCCTCACTTCACCAAACTTTCCACCGCGTGTTGCGTTACTTACACATTTAATTTTATTCGAACCGGATATCTCTAAGAAGTAAATGCTGACGCAGTAGATATGTAGGTACTATTAGCATCTTCGCAGCCGCCAACCTTTTCGGTGCTGCAATTAAAACTGATAAATTATTCAAAAGTAGACTTCAAACATTTTCTTCTTGCTAGAGTTACTGTAAATTTAGTCGAAATTTAACAGGTTTGCTAAAAATAGCCAACAAGCCGTAAGAGTGTTAATGAATATAAAATGAAACCAGATATTCTTAGCTTTGATTTAGTAGGTGCCTAGTCACCTGCGCTTACAGGTGCTTAGCTTAAGGCGTGCGACCGACACCATATTTTTAGTGACTTTTTTGACGCCGTTTCAAATACTATTGATGACTACGACTGTCGTTTTTTTGTGAGGTTTATGAATAAGGATGAACGTGCCTATACTTTTTGAAAAACATTCTAAAATCTTATTGCAAGAAGTTGTATAATTTCTTCATCATAGGGAATAAAGGCATCCAGCCTTCCGCTACGCAATCCAAGATAACCTTCCCACATAGAATAACCCAATTCCTGAGCGATCTCACAATTTGCGCACAGAGGCAAATTGGAGAGGAACCTTAATGCGACTTATTGAGATACAATGATGTTCTTTCTGTGTACTATACTCCACTCAAAATGGCTCCCTCTTATTTATACAAACAGTCTTAACAGACCGGAATTTGCCTGTTAAAGAAAATTTGCAGTTAGTTGCCAGTGCTGTTGCTTGGCACGTCAAACTGCTTCGAGAACTTCTTAAATAAGTAGGTACTTACCTCTTACAAGCTTACAAATATTTTGTTACAAATATGTAGGTTAATCTAGAACAAATAAAAAAAATATTGTTGACTTGGGAAAGAAATATAAGTAGGTGAATTTCATACATTGAATCTATTTAGAGTGTTTACATTTATTTTTCTACTTTTTAATAAAAATAGAGTTTCCAGGGGGGAATAAAATCATTATCACAACAAATAAGCAACTTACCTATTATTTATGTGGAGATCCTAACAATTGTAGAGATTTTAGAAACGTGAGATTATATTTTAAATAGGTATAAAATGTATTTAAAAATCAAAACAATTAGGAAAAAAAAGTTTTGGTACGTGGTATTATTTTCAAAATATTAATTTTATATTTAAAGCGTATTTGATTAAAATTTGTTTTAAACTCTAAATGAATAAGCGAATAAATTAATTGTCATTGACCGATAGGATAAAAAAATGAAATGTTATATTTTAATATTTTCAATGGCTACGAGCAACATACAGCAGCGTAGGTAGGTAATGGTAATGAACAAAAAAGTGGTAAAGTTTTTTTGGTTGACAAAACTTTATTTGAAATATTATTATATAAGTAGTTATTATAAATACTGTGTTGTTGAAAATTCTACTTACTAGAAAAGAGACTCCTTAAACAAGTTGATAGGTATTGTATTGATTTTTGTTTCACCACGTAGGTTTGCAATGTTTTGCAAAAAAGTATAACTCCAAAATATCATCGTACCTACTTAACTAGATACTATTATGTAGGTAGATACGTGGGTAGGTCCTATAGAATATTTGGAGGTGAAATATATTGTTTTGTTTTAAAATTTAGAAGCTTTTTTTTATTTTTGATTGTTTTTTTTAATTTAGGAAGTAGAGACAGTAAACAATGAAAACGCCCCAAGCCTACCATGTATTTTTTTGTTTTTTTTTTTGTTTTTCTGTTTATCCGCAGAATTTTAAATATATTTCGGAATTTTAGTTATTTTGACTATTAGGTACCTACGTGTTATAGTGTTGTTATTGCTCTGATAGGGCTGAAGTATAGCAAGTGGTGCGCAAGCAAAGGTAAAAATACTCTTAATTTCGATAAAGTTCCTTTTTGAATTTTTAATAATTTTGTAGGTATCCAAAATTTTATTTGCATTTAAAGTTAAGTTTAGGTCAGTGATTAGGCATTATTTGGAAGCGGCTGAAAGTAGATTACCGTTGATTAAGTTATAAAATATTTCTGTACCGAATGCGTTTCTTCTTAGATCTTATTTGGCCGCGGGCTTTTAGACTTATAATTGATTTTAATAATGAGCTTTACAGATTCATTATTCAATTTCCTACTTCAAATACATGTGGACTTTACTTAGAAACACTATGTTATCATATATGCGCATAAGGATGTTTGCTTGCATTTATCTGGGTCAGTGATCTCGAAAAAATATATTTTAAAGCGGATAACTACCTTTATTTTTTCCGTACTTACTTGTTTTGTGACATGTTGAGTGATATGAGTCCAATTTTTTTTTTTTTATTTAAAATACTTATGTAAAAAAATTTACCTTGTTGCTTAAAAAAATTAAAAGCTTTCAAAAATGCTCGTAATCTAAAACAAATAGTCGTTAAAAATAGGGCCCAGAGAAATTATGAACTGTTTCAATATTTTTACTTTTTTATTTACGAAGGAAATATTTTTAAATAATTAAAAATAAATTTAAAAATGTAGTTTAAATCAAAAGGTGCTAAAATATGCAGTGGGCTATCGCAAGCTCAAAGTACGACCGTGAATATTTATTAGGGTCTCCTAAATAATGACTGAGTTTTAAAATAGCCGTTTCTTTTCTTTCGCGTTTTATCCGGGCGTTGTTAACCCTTGTAAAGATAAACTTCTCTCACGAAAGTCTTACGTGCTAAAAACTGAAAAGAAAGTGTCATCCAACCTTTCCTATTTTAGTTTCGGTTACTCTTTTATTTCGTTAGCATAGCGAAAAGTTTTTATACGCTTTTTTTTTATATTTTTATAGTCCCGTAAAAAAACAAATTACCCAAAAGGGCCCTGAGTCTTAAGATTATATGTGTACCTAATCTCGTGTTAGGGAGACCGCACAGTGAAACTAGGTATATTCACTTTCAACTAGGGATGCAACGATACTGCTATTACGATACCAATACAAATGACGAATACATCGTAATGGCCAAATACGATAACGAATTACGATACGAATGCATTACGATATTTGTTTAATACCATTTTGATGAATTTATTGGAAACTTTGTTGTATTATGTATGTTATTGCATGTAAGACTAAGTCAAGTAAAAGTATTTAAAAAAAGTTATGCATTTTTATTTAACCAATATATTTATTAATTTTCATCGATAACTTATGTTTTATTTTAAGTTGCTACATTTACTGACTATTAATAAATTTTAATTGTAGTCGTAATTTATTACTGGCAAATTCTTATTCAGAAAACACAAAATTTTTAAGTTTTTTCCTTAAACTTAAATTAAACTTTTTGTCTGGGGATTTTATTATAGATTTTTATTATTACTTTTACATTTTTGTGCACCGTTAATTAAGCTTATTGTAATTTTTCGATATTCTTATCGATTCCAGCGTAATTTTAGCTACGTTGTGGTCTAGTATTTATTAAATATTCCGATTTGGAAACATAACCTTAAAAAATTTTGAAATTTAATGTATTGTAAAAATATCGTGTCGTAATATTTACGATAACGAATGATCGTAAAGGTTTACGATAATCGCCGATATACGATTATCGTATCGGTATCGTTGCATCCCTACTTTCAACTACATAGACTTCATAGACTTACAAAGACATAGATTCACTTCACATAGAGCCACAGCAGAATTGCCCGAAACAATCTTAGGAGAAGAATATATGTTACACGTACACCGATATCGGAACCGGTGACTGAGCAGTATTAAACGTCAGTAAAAGTGACAATTATGTTGTTAACCAAGGTTATCTTACACGAATAGAGATGGTGTAAAATATGAGCGACTTCTATAAATGAATATTTGCGTATTGTATTGTGATACTTTATATCAAATATCAATCCACACAGCTTTCAAATCTTTAATAAGTATTACAGATGTTTTTGAATTAATAATTAAAATTATGACATACATACATACATAACTTCACGCCTGTATCCCATTTGGGGTATGCAGAACACCAGAGGCCATCAAACCATCTGATACAAATTTCGAAGTATCATAATGATGGAGAGAGACTATTGCAGTGACAGGGAGTCAGCCTATCGCCGCAAAAAACGCCAATAAAACCTCTGTCCCTTAACTGACTTTTACAGTATGCCCGGGAAGAGAATCAGCTGGCACATTCTATGTTTTTCTTTCGCTCCCAGTCCAGCATGAAAGCATTCAAATTAAAATTATGAATGAATAATTAAATTATGAAGTGAGGCAAAGGTATCCATTTCGTGTTCAAGAAGATTACTTATGTATAAAATTGTATGTTTATCTAATATATCAAATTCTCGTGTCACAGTAATTTGCCATACTCCTCCGAAACGGCTTGACTGATTTTGATGAATTATTTGTGCTTATCTATGAGAATCGGCCAACATCTATTTTTTTTTATTTATATGGCAAAACAACGTTGCCCGGGTCAGCTAGTACTTACATAATATTTATTTTGATTTAATAAAAAAGTTAAACGTCTTCCTTCAAAAGACTTGACGGCCGGGTGCACGCGGGCGCTTCATAGGTGTTGAAAATGTTATGTTCAATTTGACAATCTTGTATTTACATAGATACGTTTATTTCTAAACGCAGGCTCTTCTGTCCGTGACGACTCGGAAGAAGATGCAGGCAGGTCTAGAAAGAAACCTGGTCTCTAAATTATCTTTATTTCATACGATACGGTCTATGGCCTAGTGAAGTAACCATTAGATACTAAGTGTTTTTTGGTTATTATGTAACTGGTAAATATTTTTTCATTTTCATATTTTTCCTTTTTGAGTTGGTATGGTAGGTAAAGGTCGATAGGTATATTAGGTAGCACGTTTATTACCTATAATCCATAGGTAATAAACTAATAAGTATTTAACTAATAAATATTTCCGAAACACAACAAGTAGGTAATAACCTACTTGTTGTGTTTCGGAAATATTTTATGTAGAACCAACTCTTTCTAAGCACATGTTTTAACATCTTCACTTATTATCACGACAAATGCGGGCTTACTCTACCTATAATAATAAAAAAAAACCTCTCTACCTCTTTATCAATCGCAATGACAGCGATGGCAGAAACGGCCGAACGGGACTCAAACAGTTTCCGAACTTCTGGGCGTGCGCGCATACTACAAACTGCTCTCGTCTTGCCATTTAATTTACATGTAATAAAATTAATTGTTTTACACTTACAAAATACGCCAGACCCTCCATGTATCATGCATCTATTATTTATGGCATATACTCGTACATTATACAACAGTACAGATATCTACAGTAATTCAACTCGGCCGCATCTTTGAAATAAATGCCTACAGCGCCGCGGTCCGTTCACATGTGATAGGCCTTCAGCGTTTAAATTACATTTGCCTACTTTATGTTTACTTCCATTTAGTTTTGTGACTGCAAATATACTTCTTTATATAAACAAATAAAATACTTTGTAAATTGAATAGAAAGTGTTCAACAAAAATACGTTTTGTGTCAAAAAAAATATGTTTACCTACCTACGTTTGAATAACAAATCGGTCTTATAAATTAGCAACCGAAAAATACTTGCGCCTCGAGTGAGACAAATGAAAAGATGTATTATTGAATTTTTAAGTATAAACAATCCGCATATTAACGTAAAGCTTAATAAAGAATTGTTTCGGTATGCAGACACTCGCGACTAGCCGCATGCCGAACGCATGCCGAGGTCGAGCCGTGTAGGTATAGCTAGCGTTTCGTCAGTTTGTATGATGTTGAATTACTGGTCGGTCTCTGTACTGTGATTATACTGTCAGACGATATCTACTAGCCTGGTTAAAACGGAACTTTTGGAAAGAAAATCAGTTCATTAGTTTTTTTTATAAATCTATGATTTTCATTATAAATTACTAGGCCTTATTTATATTTGAACCAGTAAAAAGGCAGATAGATATCCCTTCCTTATAATGTTCTTAATGTTTTTTTTTTTTTAAATTAAATAAACAAGTCGTTAAAAACTTAAAACTACAACTTTTGCACGTTGCCCGCGGGCTTTCAAACCTTTCCTTCAAGAGAGAATAAAAACAGAGATTTAAAAACAAAACGTCTCAAGAAGATTTAGTGTCTCCAGAGAACATTATTATCAAAATCAATAAAGCTAATTTAGTAAATTTGATAGAACAGCGACTTAGACCTTCCAAAGGGGGTAATGCATACGTAATTTGTCTAGTAACAGAATCAATCCAAAGCTATTCACGTTAGTGTCGTGAAACTTTAACTAGGCGATGTCTCCTTTTGTCTGAGAACAGAGCTTGTTAAATATATTATATGCCATTCTAACGAAGCCCCGAAAATAGATTTGAAGTTACCGATAAAGCCCTGCACTTGTAGCAGTTCTTTAAAAAAGACCCGCCAAATGTGAGTTGGACCCGCGAAGGGTTCCGGACAATACTCCTTTCATTATACGACAAAACTATTAGAAAGCATTTGTGCGTTTTAATATGCAAGCGTCGCCATCTACTGACTACATTTGGAAAGTACTGTGTATCTGTTGTAGTATATTTATTTTAATATATTTTATTTCTCTTTTTAGTAATTGTTGTTAAAGATAACACAACCTGACGACAGACAGACGGACAGACGGAAAGCGAAGCCTTAGTGATAAGGCACGCGCACACTATGCCGGGGCGCTCGCAGCGCAAAAATCCGCGTGTGAGCCACTTATACCTATATTTTATATGAACTATCGCATACAATACTATGAGGGGCGGGCCGCATTTCATATAAAATGTATGAAAATGACGCAGGCGGATTATTCCGCTGCGATGCGATGCGACCCGGCATAGTGTGCGCGTACTGTACATATGGTCCCGTTTTACACTTTTGATACGGAACGCTAAAGGATCCAGGAAAGTTCTTGTAGAATGCTATAAATATCTTTCTATGCCTATTAAGACTTTTGTCCTAAAATGAAATCGTAGTATTCAATTAACCAATTTATAAGGATCATTTTATTATGGCCATGTCAAGGAAGGTCAATTAAACATATTTCATATTTGAAACCTTTCTGAGATGTCCGCATATAGAGTATTTATAATCAACGATTATCCTATTTCAACTTTAACTTTAAAGTCAATGAGGTTAATTTATCGTATTGAAATGCAGCTTTATAAACTGATTAGGTACTTTTAGTCAATACTTTTTTCAGATTTAAAGATTTAAACGTCAACTTAAAAGTATAATATCTATAAATACGAAAAATACGGTTAGACATATTTTTTTTTGTATTACCTTAATTTTTTATATTAGTATATACCTATTATTTTTTATGAATCGTGAAAACTTTAGATAATACTAATTTTATTTCATAGTTAGACTTGTATCGGAACTGTTAAAATTTTCATGATTTTAAATATCAACTACGAGCTTAAATAACTTAAACCTAAATCCAACTAAACATTCAATCTTTGATATTGCGATAAAAACAAAATAAATTTGAATAGGTAGTTACGGAAGTAGCTCCTCACTCGCCGCGGGGTATTTTCTGAGACAAAGCTACCGTTTCAAAATGAACGCATCCTTTTATTAAGGCGAGGATGCAGCGCTTTTACACTTTTTTGAACGATAATATACCCAATAATATATAGTGTTAAAAAAATAATCACAAAAATTAAACATATAACCAACCGATGAGTAAAGATAGAAACATAATTGATGAAATTGGCTCGATAAAAAAGGCACAAACATGACACTAATTTACCATTTCAAACGGATATTGCTATGAAATACCATAATTGATTCATGTAAAAATTAATAAAAACATAAAGCGTATTTCTATTAACCGATGGTTAGAGAAAAACTTTTAAATAGTTCAATTTTTTGAAAAATAAACCTAATAAACGTATTTGCGCTTGCTCACGTCGGCGAAGTTCGCTAGCGATATCTGGGCGGGAAGTAGGTATGGCGCATTTGAATACCTAGACATCACTCTACAAGAGGCCCTATAAAAAATCCGCCAAGTGCGAGTCCGTCCCGCCCATAAAGGGTTTCGTAGCAGCAAGTAAAATTATATGACAGTTCCTGTTGCTCCTTATAGCTTTGATCGATGTTTTAAAAAGTTAAGTTGTGGTTTACGATTTATAACGTATAAAAAAAGATCGCGGTTAATCCAATTGTCGGTGAAAGCTTACATGGTAATGTATGTCATACATTTTTTTTAGTTCTTTCATTCTCTTATTTTAGAAGTTACAGGGTTAGAAGTTACGCATTTTACCATTCGGAAGTGGCGCTCGTGCAAACTATTTTACAATTTAGAAAAAAATGATATTAGAACTCTAAATAAAATTTTTGAAGACCTATACCAAGATATCGCACACGGGTATGATAAAAAAAATGACTTTCCTCTTGAGCTCTTAATATGAGGAACCCCAAAATTATTTTTGTTTATTTTTGTGTACAATCTTAATGCGGTTTACAGAATACATCTACTTACCAAGTCTTAACAGTAAAGCTCTTTAAATTGCGGAAAAAATTGGCTGTGACATACGGACGGACAGACAGACAGATATGACGAATCTATAAGGGTTCCGTTTTTTGTCATTTGGCTAACGGAACCCTAAATGCGAACTCTCCTACTGTGTCGGGTTATACATACGTGTTCGAAAACTTCTCAGTGGATTAACTTTGTAATCCCGTAAACGATCAGGTGAGATTTAAGCTGGTGCCTATTTTGAGTGATTGCACAGATTGCAAAGCTCGAATCAATCAGGTTGTATTCATAAATTAAATAGCTGCCTGCAGCTTCGCTCTATGATTTCTGAAACCATCCCGCGGGATAATATTGTAGGGATAACTCGTACTATGTGTTAATCCGGGATTTACTCATCAACATAACTTCGTTTAAGTACCTACGTAATTAAGTTATTGAGCAAAATTGTACTTAAATTTCATGACATCTAAGCTTTTGTTTTAAGTTTATTATTAGACACAAAATATAATCCGCCCAAAAGACGTGTTGTCTCGAACGTTTTTTTTTCTTTATTGGCTACCTAATACCGTTTGTAATAAAGTTAAAAGTCCAATGAAAATGTATACATATTATTAGAAGTGACTGTACCAGCTTTTGGCTTTATGGCAACCGATGGTCAGTAAATATGAAGATAACAGCACACGGTTTTAGGAAGAACTAGCTTTTCATAAAACATTGTCGGCACATATCATAAGAGGTGATATTTGTCAGCAGGTCTTATATGAAGCGTGGTCGCTAACAAGGTGAAACCTGGAGGAGTCCTACTACCATAACGGGCTCGGATCAGTCGCCTTGAACCACAGTCTTATCTAAGGATGGTATATTAAAAATAGATATTTGAAGTATAATAACCGAAAGCTGGTTATATTAGGGCATTTCAAAGGTTGTTCAATGTGATTTGAGTGAGGACGAGCTAAGTAAGTAGTTAATTGTTGTTCCTTTTATTAATTTAATTAAACTAAATGGTTACTGAAATTCCAGGTTACTATTTAAACCAAGTGTATATTCGCGTAATAACTGCTACGGTGTGAAATCATCTGCCGCAAAATTTTCGTTTGATTTTAAAAAAAACTGCTGCCTTATCATTAAACTTAGGTGTGATTGTCATGATGATAATAAATTATGTACCTACCACTAAAAAACCCTTACAGCTTTGCGCTAAATATTACTCCAATATATAATTGAACGTAGGTACATATCATTCAGTATGGTAGGTATGTGAAACTGCTATATTATTAAAACTTCCATTGTTTCTTGTTTAGTTTTATATTTTCAGACCAATTCTAAAAAGTTTACTTGCTTTCGTAGTGTTCAAAGTATGTATTCAAACAAAAGGATATTGTTTCAGCACAATTAGTGCGGCAATCAGCATAGATAAGTAATTGTTTGCATAATTTCTTGAACTATTATTTTAAAATTAGCTTGTTCCCCGGTTCCGTATACCGTGTATTTAGGTAAGGATGTTTAAATATACTTTATCGTTGAAAGTTGATTAAAAAAATATGCAAAATATGATAGCGTCGTTTGGTAAAGTATATTTAAATAGCATGAATATTCTTTTGTAGATAGTATTTTTGATAAAAAATACTTCAATTAAAGAAACGGTCAGTAAACCAAAAAGTAAATTCGGACAGAGTTATAATACAAATGCCTTTTTTGATTGATAATCGCTCAATATTTTTTGGGGCTTAATACTGATAAAAGATTGTACAAGGAACTCTAAAACCATATAGCAATTTAAGCAATATTGTGTAGTTTAAGCACCTTAACAGAGTTTTATCGCTGTAGTTCTAAAAACAAATTATGAATTTAAATTCTTTCATTAATTATTAGTAGCAATGAAACGAGTCAATGATAAACTTGCAGTTGATATGACTTATCGCTCACGTAGGTTTCCTGCTGAGCGTAAAGTTTTTTTGACTTACCTCAATTGCCGCGGTAATAGAGACAGAAGGTACTATTGTTTTGAAAGCTTTAACTGTGTCTGAACTCTGTTGGATAGGACGAATACTTTGATCGTTTATGGATAGTGATTCACGAGATTATATTTTGAAATCGAAGATTCAAAAACCGCATCTCTGTCTTCATCATCATCATCATCATCACAACTCCGTGTAATGGGCCCACTGCAGGGCATGAGTCTCTCCTCTGGGTGACGAGGTTTAGGCCATAATCCACCGAGCTGGCCCAGTGCTGGGTGGTGGACGTCAGAATTTTCAGGGTGCCGATATGGCTTCTGACAAACCCTAACGACTACTGTATTCAAGTATACAGCACCCGGGACCGACAGCTTAACGTGCCCTCCGAAGCACGGAAGTCGCCGTGGGAAACGAATGGTCGGCGGTCACCCATCTAAGTACCGACCGCGCCGAACGTTGCTTAACCTGTGATATCGTAAGATACACACAGTAACCACGGCGCCACGACGACTTCATCTCTGTCTTGGTTGACATTATTTCGTACACGTGGCACTATTGTTACCCAACTTACCTATCCTATCTGCGACGAATTCCGTGAATCGGAAGAAACCTTAAAGTCTTTGGTCCTAGGTGCGGTGTACTCGAATACAGTGAGAATCTTTCACTTTCGTAGGTTATGCGGAAATAGCTCGTCTTAATTGAGACAGAGGCACTATAAAACCCCAAAGATATATTTCGTTGTTAATTAGTTATGCATTTGCGTCTTAAGGTATTAGAGCTAACGTTTTATTTTAGGGTTAGTTTTAACACCTAATTATTGTAGCGTTTAAATTAATAAAATTTTCTTTATAGCGCTCCTCACATTTTCCCTCTATATTTTTTTTCGCAATTTTAAATAAATGTGCAAGGGATAGAATAATAATGTAGGTAGCTAGGTACGAGAAAATGAAATGTAGGTAAGTACCTAAAATTTTGAGGTCCAATGCATGATTATGCAACACATAATATAGGTACTAAAATATCAGGTAGGCAGGTATACAGGGCGACTGGTTACAAATTTTAGATACCGAAGGAGAGCACTCTGTACACGATTCCGATCATAATTATGTAATAAAAGTAGGTATAAAGACTGGCTTCAAACAAACAATATTTTAAATTAAATCCCCAGGAGTTATTCCGTCTTAATAAGAAAGGATAATTTTAAGTAATACATTGCCATGATAAAGAGCTACGTACATAATGGTAAAAAGACATTTTATATACTATTGACGCAAGAGTAAAAAGTTTAACTGTGGGTTAAACAGTGTTTTTTAAAATAGGTAGTAAATAATCATATGAGACAATTAGTGAAGTCAGCCCCCCATTACCAATAAACTCTTCATCGAGCATTAATTAAAATTCGACTCTAAGGAAATAATTATTTCCCTAGCATTATTAACGGCATTTATTACTAAGAACAAAATCGAATCTCTTTACTGCACGTGCTTAAACGAAGTTTTCAATTAACGCACCTAATTAAAAAAAGTATAAGTAGAAAAATAATACTATTAGTAATCAGATTAATTTAGTGCGATAAGATTATTTATTATACTTGTTTGATTGATTCAGGCTAGATCTGATTAGCGAGGAGCGGGCGCGGGGGAGGGGTGATAAGCTCGCCTTTTGTTTTTCTTCAAGCCTGGAGAGAACTTATTTGAATTTAGAAAGACGCCATTTTTCTTTCATCTTGAATCTGTGCGTTTTAAAATCCATAGATTTTATATCTTATAGCTAAGGTTAAAGAAAATTTTCTGAGTTGCCTTACGTGTTACCTGTACGCCTACTTTGTGTATTTGTCCGCTGGTTATAGGCAACCTGACGTCACTTTAAATTGACTACAGCGCCCTCAGTAAAGATGTATCAAATTAAAGAGATTTGTTAAAAGTGGTATTATTGTGGAAAAAGACAAATTTGACTAAATTAATACTCAGTTTTATATTCGAAAAAACGGTTTAGATTTCCTCAATGCATCACTTATGGATCTAGTGTGTTATTAATCTAATATATAAAATTCTCGTGTCACAGTTTTCGTTGCCATACTCCTCCGAAACGGCTTGACCGATTTCGATGAAATTTTTGTGCTTATCCGGTATCTATGAGAATCGGCCAACATCTATTTTTTTTTTATATGGCAAAACAACGTTTGCCTGGTCAGCTAGTGTATAAAATAAAAGTATCGACTAGTACATAAATAGAAATATAATTTTCTTCTTAATTAAATATCAATCTGGCACTTCGAAATGAACTACTTACTTATTTATAGAAAAAATGAAATATGTCCGCAACCAGTTTACTTTTAAGTTGGCCTTGAATAATCGCGCTTGCGTAGGCACTATCACGTAGGGAATACAATTAAGTTCATATAAAAAAAATGTGACGCACATTAACAGGCTATGATTTCGATGAAAAACTTTTGATTCCATAAAATATGTAAATAATACGATTATTTTAAATATCGTAGTGACCTTCAGAATTCCAGAATTCTAGACTACCTCCAGGTAACATTCAGGTCTGCTGTTTAGAACTTCAAAATTCTATACTCAGTATTGATAAAGGTACCCATAAAAACAATACAACAAAATTAAGTGAAAGTTTTATTTTAGAGCCTCGAAGTCAGCGGGTCCGATCAATTGAGCCACAACATACTTATTCCGACTCTTTTTCAAATAATCAACTAATGTAGAGCATTAAAAAGACCAACTTCAAGTCAAAACTCATTCAAGTCAAGTCAAGACTTCAATGTAAATATTTACCGTATACATAAATAATTTCCAAAAATTTTAAATTTGTTTTAAAGGAGGCACTCCATCGATTTCGCTGAAATTTATGTAGGACCATCTCTGAAGTATCATATGAAACAGGAATATAAATACAAAACAAAAACATATAGGTACATGAATTCGGAAGTCGGTTGAGAAGTGGATAGCAACGAGATTCAGGTTATTTTTGTTAGTATGACGTAAAACAACAAAGTACTTACGGTAAAAACGTGATAACTTTGAATATGAGAAGCCGATTCGGTTCAAGTCATTCATTCACACCACGGTGACCTTGAAGGTTCGTTATTACGTTATAAAACCATATCTTTTGTTCAAATGCGAGAGTTGGAGCAAAGGAAAAACATAGAATATGCCAGATTCTTCTCTTCCCGGGCATACTGTAAAAGTCAGTTAAGTGACAGCGGTTTGGTCAGAGGTTTATTTGTGGGCGATAGGCTGATCTCTGAGTTACAGAGGTACTCTGTCCTCTGTCACTGCAAGTCTCTCTCCACCATCATTATAATACCTCCAAATTTGTCAAACGTGTCATCAGATGGCTTTAGAACCTCTGGCAGGCGTGAAGTTATGTATGTATCTTTACAGAAATATGGTATTTTTTATACATACATACATACATAGCGTCACGCCTGTATCCCTAATGGGGTAGGCAGAACACCAGATGCTATAAAACCATCTGATGTCACGTTTGACAAATTTGGAGGTATTGTGATGATGGGGAGAGACTTGCAGTGACAGAGGGTCAGCCTATCGCCCACGAAATAGTCAATAAAACCCCCGTCCCTTAACTGACTTTTACAGTATGCCCGGGAAGAGAAGCAGCTGGCACATTCTATGTTTTTCTTTCGCTCCCAGTCCAGCATGGAAGGTTTTTTATTAAAACCAATAATGGAGCGTTCTTGCTTGATTAATATTGCTTGTGTTCTTTACCTAGTTTTAAGAAAATTTTAAAGCTTTCTAATCAAAGAAACGACACTGAACTGTCCTTATGTAGAGATCTCTATTTAATACTGATCTGAGATCTACATTTTCTAAATTCTATTAAAACAACATAACAGCCGACTTACATACTTAGCGATACCTATGTTTTTTGTCCGTCTGCATACTTTTTATATTGGTTCGGGTATGATGAACAGTTAGACAAAAATGAATAAACCGATAGTTTTTGTACCATCACGCAAATTTGACGTCATTACAAATGGGGGCAATGAATGTTTTTTTTCTATATTACGGCCGTTCTCCGCAGCTTATTTACGTACGTAGATAAAAGGAGTGGCTTATGTGTTATTCCAAACTATGCCTTTATGTTAAATTTCGGCACAAATCGCCGAGGCCGTTAAGCGGAAGTGAACAAACATCCATACATTCACAGGACTCTTTATAATATTAATAAATGATAGGATGGAGCGATTTACGTATGATAACGTCATACGAAACTATCTGATGCATTTCAGTCAAAGACCATTTATTATTTAATCAACATTTTAATAATTATTGTTACAAAAAAATAAGTTATCTTATAGTAGTTAGGTTCTATTTTTTTGTAATTATGGTCGAGATGTTATTTATTTGAAAAAACATTTTTTTTTTAATAAAGAAAGTAGCTATGAACTTATTTTCCACACTGCGAGTGCCAGGTGTGATTTTTGAGTGTTATTTCATGGTGCGCCTTATTTATAACACATTAAGTATATTTTTATACAAGCTAATAGTTTCTTTGTGTTAGCTCCAAGAGGCTATCGTGTTTCTCTAAACATAGAATCAGAGTTAATTTTCATTTTTGATGAAACCTTTTATAAATGGAGATAGGGCGTGTAGTTTTAAATAGCTTTATTTTTACTGTACGAGTCACCTTTGTATCATGTCCTACAAGTTCTTTTAAATAAATAGTTCATAATTTTTTTGATAAATTTGTCATACTTTCTTACAAGAAGGAACAAGCCGGTATCGAGGAATTTCTACTAAGGATTCTTCTAAGTACTTAATGAAAACCTTATAATTTATAATACCAATGAAATAATCTTAAAGTAGGTATAATTCAAAATAATACCCACTATGAAATATAGTAGGCATTCTTAGTTAAAAAATTAGGAGTACCTAATGCAAGAAATAAAACGTTTACTTTCCGGTTTACGTTTTATGATAAGAAAAGTCATTAAGATAAAAATAAAGTAAGTTTTATTACAGTTAACCAATAGTAGGTTCTGTTCAGTCACGGTGTGATCTCCCGTGTACCTACTAGTGGACTAGAGATGATGATCTAGAGATGATATGATCTGCGAGATTAGAGTTGACTTTCAATCCAAGATAGTTTCATGCATATTGGGAATCTGGACCTTATTTGTCATTGCAGAGCTTACATATTGTAGTGTTATAAATCTAAGATCGATTCGATTTTTCTCTAAAGAGTAATGTTCATAGCTGACTTGTCAGATTTTTGACAACTCATGAAATGTATTAAAACAACATATAGTGCAAAATAATAGTTGATGTTCGGTTAATTCCAAATGATTTAGTTATATTAGAAACCGCAGCAAGGATTTTAATATTTTTCACTCTCAAGTTACTCAATAGACTACTAGTACCTATCGTCCACTTGAAATGAAAATCCCGATATCGTTTGTAAGAAATTAAATCAAGTCTGCACCAATAGTTTAGATATAAACAGGCAGTATTTCAATGACAATATCATCTTAATACATTCACATCCCTAACAAAAAGTAGTTTGACAGGTCAGAGACTGCATGGACCGTGATCATTACTCTGTGTCTAAAAGTCTATCTTTAAGATGATAAACCTTCTGTTAGCGAAAGATATATCATGATATTGAATATATTAATCTACGACAGATATATCGCAAATACCTTTAAATTAATAGCTTCCATTTCGAAGTTAACATTCTTTGAAACTTTGGATAAGTCACGGGAACTATTTTCTAGAAGTTAACCTATAATGTTATTGAGATATTTACACGCCTATAAAACAGTGAAGTTCCTAAGTAAAATTGTTTGAATATTTTATATTTTCTGGTTCAAATAATAACAAAAGGAAAATAAAGAAACGGCTCAAGAAGGTCCTTGTAAAGAGGACGGTTCAATAAGGCTAATAGAACTAACCTGCTTATTGTGTGGGTGTATCGAGATGGTAAAAGTGATTTTGAACGATTACCCCTGGAACCTCGTTCTTTGATCATAGCATATATTTTTTCAGACTCTACTTTCATTATCAGGTTCATTACGTCTCTACCAGGCTATAGATTTTATATTTACAGTTTTTGCATCGTATATTTGATATGGTTAAAAAAACTCACAGTTGGCCCAGTTATTCGTAATACTTTTTGCTATGCGTAATTTATTGTTTTTTGGTAAAAGACATAATATTTTTGAAATTTATATTTCGATACCTCTTTCACCAAAAGACATATTTTACCAAAAAACAATTAATAACGCATATCAAAAAGTATCACGAATAGCTGCGCTGTCATTGTGAGTTTGCAAATTTGTGTTCCGTTTTTTTAACCATATCAAATACGATGCAAAAACTGTAAATATAAAAACTACCTAATGACCGTTAAGTTAAAAATAGATACATAATCCCAAATATAAATTTCAAAAATATTATCTGTCTCTTTGTAAATAGTGGACACAAAACTAACCCGAAAAATATCGGATTAACGGGAAAATAAAAGTTAAGTTATTGATTGAATAAGTTTCTTACGTCAAATCGTAAACTCGTGATTTACGCATATATAATTTGTATTTTATAATTTCTACAGGTCACGAAATACATCCCTAGCAGACACAAAGCATACAATTGTTAATATAAATATTAAAAAATATCAAAATGAGATATGATGACGCGCGACTTAGCACTGTGGATGTAACTGGGTGGGCGACATTATTTCTAGCACGTTAAGTATTGGTTTGACAATTTGTTGCTGGCCGCTTGGATTTTATCCATGACACTTTATACATTATAGTGTGAAGGCAGAAGGTAGCAAGCAAATATAAATTAAAATTTGCAACAAATGGATGTGTATTTAAATGTTTTCGTTGCCTAATCATGAAATGTATAACCTATGCCTCTCTTGTCAACATCATTATTTAAGAATTTAGATATCTCAGAAATCCTACTTAGATCTTGCTTGAAAGTTTTGCGAATGAATGCTGCTAGATGTACTTTATTTATTTAATTTCATGTAGGACACTGAAATAAATTTTAATCCTGTTTTATAAATAATTTTTATAAGGAATAATGCCTATGAAGCCATGGGAAACAGTAAGTAGGTAAATAACAAAGTTTGTAGCCCAGCCGAACGTGGCCTGATTTCGTTTATCGCAGTATTTAATAACATGAAAATATCCTAAACAATTCTAAAGCAATTGTTTTCATAGGTCATAAAGATAAATCTAATTAGCTAAGTAAGTACATAGTATGATTCAGAGACGGTATTTTTTATGGTTTTGTATTTCTTTTGTGAATAAGCGCCCAGTGACCTAATCTTATTTTACGGTCGTGACAGCATTTTCCGAACCTTACAGAACCGATTTTCGCATAAAATCATACGTTAAAATGACTAATGGCAAGTAGAATAAATTACCTATAACAGTTTTGCTAAGTGTAATTTCATAAGAAACTTGTTTGGGCTGTAACAAAGAGAAAGTGTTGTGGCTATTTTTGGAGATTGAGGCAGATGACCATAGATTGATTTTTTTATACCTATCATTTGAAGCTTAGGAACGATATTTACCTTCGTGCGTATGAAATGAAGAACCATGCAAAAGTTAAGTTATATCTGTATAAAGAGACTTATATTATCTCTGTACTTTATTATTTCTTACTCTGTAGCTTGAGTCAACCTAATTAGTCATAAATATAACTCTTCTAACTATGATGACGTCATTTATATTTAATTACTTAAATATATAGTAACAAAAGCATTAAAATTAAAAATGTATAACAATTTAATATTTCACATGAGTTTCTTACACGTAACCACATCTACAACCATACCATTCAATATCAGTATGTATAATAAAGTTTGTGATATAAAATATTTAATACTTACCACGTTTTATTATACTTACTTTTCAATTAATATTTATTTGTGCGTGAAATTAAAAATATATCGGGGCTATTAAAACCCACTGGTTTGAATAAACTTATATTGAAAATTAATATTTTTTAGGTCGTGAAATGATTTCATTACATTGTTTAGAAGACCGGTTTGGAAACAATATAAATTAAACTAAAGAGTTGGGTAACTGTATATTGGTAAACATAACAATGCTCATACATAATGTAACCAATAAACTTACTTTCGTTGTAAATAGTAAAATAATCGTTTCTAACATAGATATAACCTCAGCCACAATAAGGATGTGCTTCTAATAGAGGATTTCGAAACTTTTTATGCAAATTCTTTCGTACAAAATAGAAACCCTGATTTTTGTTGTCAAATTACGCATACATCATAGTGTTTTAAATGTATGATCAAAGATTAGAATTTAATATTAGATTCGACTGGATGTGAACAGAACGTGTGATCGCTGGAGTGACTTAATAACATGATGCGTCCTGCACGGGTCATTTAAGTTGTAGAGGTCTTGTCAGTGTATTTTCCATTTAAAGTTTTATTGATTTACCTATGTTCAGGACCGTTGTTGTCTTAATTTCATGTTAAATTATTTTATAACTAGCTGTTTCCCGCGGTTTTACCCGCGCAATTTCGAATCCCGCGGGAATATCGAGATAAAAAGCCTATTCGCTACCAAATTTCATCCAAATCCATTAAGCCGTTTTGCCGTGATAGAGTAAAAAACATCCAGACATTTATAATATACAAAATTTTAGTTTGTTCTTATTCGATAGATGTCGCTGTACGTCGATTAAATCGCGCAAGAAGAGTTATTAGTTAAGACTTAGTTACATTTCCTTTGTAGACTAACATTAATCATACTCACTTTCACAATTATAATATTAGTAGGATTTACCTCGACGTCAGCTGTATTATAAGTGAAAATGAGATTAAAGTTATAGCACACGCGTTTACGAAGGACACTGGTGCATCCAGATTGAAACTGTTCTACTTATTCATACCTACCATTTACAGAAGAAAAGAAACTAAAACACAAATTTCAAACAATGTTGTTATGTTGTATGCAATTTACGATGAAACATCCTCTTCGATAAGACACGAGTTAAAGAAATTAAACATTTTCGCAATTCGCCTACAAATTACGAAATGCCATCTAGATTATAAGTAATCTTTTTTAAACGCCAATGCAAAGCAAACATCGGCCATTCCTTTTGAAAACTGCCTTAAAACTTATGCAAACAAGCCTTATCTTTATATAGTTTTAATTTAAAACAACAAAGGCTAAATGAGCTCGTAGAATTAGGTTAGGGATTAATGTCCAAATATTGGCTGCAAGTTTTTTATGTAAAATATTTCTATTAGCTCCGTTTAGAATTGTATGTTTTTAAATATTTTTTTTTAAGTTACAGAACATTTGTTTTAAAGAGTTTTTCTTTTGGCGGGGGGTTACTTTAACCCAAATATAGTGGTTTCTTTGGTGTATGTAACCTTCTATTTTATTGACCGTTAATTTATGGGAAAAAAGAGCTCCAATAAAGCAAGTTTGCTTCAAATTACGTCTATTCTAGTATCTTGGAAGGTTTAGCTTAGAATATCCCACTACTCAACACAATACATGCTCTTTGCCTTGTTATACGCGATTGGCAGATGTATAAGGTATCTTCTTTGATACCGCCTGAACGTTGAAGGTTACAAATTTCGGCATGGTGCTGTTAAATGTAAAAAGCTGCCACTGATCTCGATTTCCATGGAAATTCACAGCTTACTTGTAAAGTATGACTCAAGTCAGTGTCTTAATATCGTTGACCTTAAAGTTTAAATTGGACTAAACGGTAGCTACAAAAATGCATGCTTAACAGGCTTTCTTAATCATAATTAGTTAGTATCTGCTGCTAAGCTAAGGTTCTGACCTGCATCATAATGGGCAGCTCTTCCAAAATAAAGAAGTTATATTTGGTTTTCTTACATTAAATAGTTTATATCAAGGTCGATGTTTAACTTTGAGTTCTTGGATGTTATTAATTATTTTGACCACTTGACGACCCCTTTGGCGATGGGGTAAACCTGTCTGCCTCAGATGCCAGTGGTTGCATGTTTGATTTCCGCACGGAACAGCAAAAAAATATATTTTTTGTGTCAAAAAAAAAAAAATTCAAAAAGTTTTATTCATCTTAGGAATTTCACAAAACACTTGATGAAGTCAGTCATCACATACTTCGGCTTTAACTAGTTGTTGATAGTTGTTAAATAAGATATTACAGTAGACCAAGAGACAAAAAAAGCCGGCGGAAAAAAACTCTTGGCACTCTTTTTCAGTCAGAATTATCAAATTAATACAAATAGGTACAGTACAAATTGACCGTGACATAAAAAAAACAAACACAAGACAGCTGATTGTGAGAGCCAATGTCATGCCACAACCAAATTGCTTACATAGCAGATGCAATGAGCTATGGATGCACAATACGAACATGACAAACTGGGACCAGAGTATTTGAACAAAAATGGAATAAAATAGTCATAGTATCATTAGCAAAACGACCTGGCACCGCTAGTAGCACCCGTTCACGAGTTAACGCAAGCACCAGCCATCACCCTCCTCAACCATATTTTAGGGAAGAGGGTGACCCGATACCCGACGCTACCACTAGCCATGCCGCCTGAGGGAGCATGACGTTCTTGCTGTTGTCTCGACAAGAAAATAAGTGAGTGGGACAGTCACCAGTATGTCATATATATACTGCACAGCCAAGCCGTAAACAAAATTATTAAGTAATTAGAAACTTTTAGAAATATCCTGTTGTGCTTAATCCCATGCCCTTTTATCATCTAAGTAATCTTTAGTTTTATAATAAGCTTTTCGAGATAGAGTGTTTTTAACGATTGATTTAAATTTATTGAATGGCAGGGATTGAATTGACTTCGGAATTTTGTTATATATACGTATTGACATTCCAATAAATGATTTGCTGCTTTTAGCCAGCCTTAATTTAGGAAACGCTAACTTATGGTCGTTCCTAGTCCTTACAGAGTAATTTGTATCATGATTATCGGTGTGTTTATCGATGTGTTTAAATATATACTGGGTTCCCCCCTAGTTCGCTACTTGGTATCCCATAACAAAATCTATGCGTACTTTGGTGCCATGTAGTTGGTGTGATTGTCTGGGGATTATTTTTTTAATTGTTTATAATTTTTTTGTACAATATTCTTTACAGTTTTGTTATGATTTGTCGCTTAACCTTTGAGATAAAAAAATACTGAAATCAAACAGAGATATGTATAACAAACTTCACCATAAACTATTCGTCTTAGTGTCGCAGCGATCACACCATGATCTTTATACCTATGAAGTCATAAGAATAAAAATAACTGTTTAAGTAATCCGGAGGATAATACAAGCGAGAATATAATCGAGTTATCGTTGGTGAATTGGTTATTTGCTGAACTTCTCTGAGCGATTTTAATCGTAGTGCTGCAATTATGTGACAGGTCTTTGAGTTGCAACCAACGAGATTATCTAATTTTCATAAATTATTTTAAATAATCTATTAAGACACTATACATATTTTGCTATTTCAGACCTTTTCAGGCAAATGCACGTATAGATTAATAAATTTTATAAATGATTTTGGAAAAATATCGTTGAGCAATCGCTATAATAATAAATAACACACATTTAAAAACTATTAAAGAGTGCTTCAAAAATTTTTCTCTACTTAAGTACTTTTATTTAATCTAAGTAAGTACCAAATTACATAGGTATTGTTTTATAATGCGTTGGCACATATTAAATATGACAGCTAGACAAACAGAATACCAGAAGTGATTGTAATAAAATAACTGTTACCTCTAGCTAATTGCACGTTCACTGGGAAAGCCATACTTGCAGGTTTTAATTAAAAGCCTTAAGTACATGCGTGTACGCAACCAATGGCTGTGACCGTGCTTTCTAATTGGTCGTTGACAACTTGAACCATCCCTAGAAAGTACCCACAACTGTAAATGTATACAGCTGTATACAATCTGAATACAAACTGTAACACCTCGAACAAGTTCCAAAAAAAGCCATTACCGCAATTTTATTAGGCCACAAGGTATTTTAACAAATTACTAATAATATGTTAATGCGGCAATCTGCGCTGATTGCAACTCGCGTCCTTATTCTCTTTATATCTCCAATAAACTGTATAAATACAAAATCAACTAATATCAGAGTATAATAATTTAAAAAGTTTACGTTTTTTAAATTAAAATTAAAATATAAAACATGATATATGATTTTTAAGTCCCCGCGAACATACTTTGCATGCCGTACGTCGGTGTCGCTGATAGCGGCTCTCATTTGAAGGGTAATAACATGACGCGTATATACTTACATTGAACATTGGATTAAAATAAACATTGCTGTATATTATAATTAAAAATATGGTTTATGGATATTTTTTCCATTATCAATGTCGTGGAACGAAAACATTTTAACATTTATAAAAATTCTCAAGTCACAATTTACATATTAAATGTTAACTGGTTTTTAATATAAAAAAATGTAGTAGTTTTGTCATAATATGTTAAAAGTAACTGCTGACAGATGGCGACGCTAACAATTACTTAAATGAGGTCGTTTCGGTAAGCCACTTCGTATTTCGCATATGTCATGTTCGAGAAGCCTATTTACAAAAACCTGAAGGTTATGGGAACTGCTTGCTTCGGAATTTTTGCATATTTATAAAAATCTTCAATGGCTGAAAGTCAGTTTTAGATCTAGTAATTTTTAAATAGTTTATTTATATGTCAAGGCCTCTGTAAAACTTTGTATAAAATATGCTTTCATACATTTTGTATCCATTAACACAAAAACATTGCCAAAAATAATACCTAGTTTTCTATAACTAAATCAAATGAACAGACAATTATCTATTTATGTTATAACTAAATCAAATGAACAGACAATTATCTATTTATGTTACTAATACCTATATTTAACTATTTGAATAGGTACTGTGTTAAAATTTTCACAATTTATCATCTTAAAAATACTTTTGAACTGGATTTAGCGCGTATAATTATATTTTCTTCCACGCTAGGCTGGAAGCAAAATAAAACATAGAATGTACCAGCTGCTTCTCTGAACTTATTATTATTTATTTATTTATATGTAACTAGCCACCGCGCGCGGTTTTACCCGCGTAACTTTTGATTCCGTGAGAATTTTGGTATAAAATATAGCCTATAACCTTCCTCAAGAGTTGGGCTATTAAATGCAAAAAGAATTTTTCAAATCCCACTTGTAGTTTCTGAGATTAGCGCGTTCAAACAAACAAACAAACTCTTCAGCTTTATATATTACTATAGATTTTATTTTACTGCGACCGTGATCCGTAAATACACCTAACGTCGAGATAAATATAAAATATTAGTATATGCGATAGATAGATAGAGTTCAAAATGAGTTATTTTATATTATTAATAGTGAAAACTTAAAATATAATTAAGATAATTATTTTTCTATAAAGTTATTTTTTTGTTGTTGAGTCGGTATTAAGCAAAGGATCTGTTCAGGAACAACCTTAAACGATTACTTTAAACGGTGCCGGTTGGTGTGGAAAACATGTGTTCGACTACACGAACATAATCTTTTATACCGAATTCAATCTGAGTGTTTCTATAGGGGTAGAAAATTCGGGAAAATTGAAGCTGATAAATTTTAAGAAAATTATTATAATAATTATAAATTAAGTATTTAAAAAATACAAGTCGTCGTGGCGCAGGCGTCGATATCGCAGGTTAAGCACGCTCGGTGCGGCCTGTATAAGGATGGGTGACCGCCGACCATTCATTTCTCACAATGACTTCCGTGCTTCGGAGGGCACGTTAAGCAGTCGGTCCCGGGTGCTGTATACTTGTATACAGTAGACGTTAGGTTTTGTCAGAAGCCATTTCGGCACCCTGAAATATCTGACATCCACCAACCAGCATCGGGCCAGCTTGGTGGATTACGGCCTAAACCTCCTCGTCGCCCAGAGGAGAGACTCACAGCCCTGCAGTGGGCTTATTACACGGAGTTGTGATGATGATTTAAAAAATATAATGAAAAACTTAAAATGGGCGTGATATCAAATAAATCTAAACGTTTTTTAATTTTTACTCATGCTATATTTTTATAATGCTTGATTGTGAATGAAAAAGTGCTCGTTTTATTTTTAGGCTGACCTTATAAATGTATCACACAATCGAAAAAAAAACCATCTGTTTTCTATTAGACAGCTTATAATGATGGTCAATTACATTTGACGAGTATCGGTGTTAACGCTTCACCTACGATTAAAACTATTGACAGAGTTAGTTGCAGTAAGAAAAAAGTACTTACAAATGGCTCATATAACTAGGTACCCTTGAATTACATAAAATTAAAATGATTAAACTTAACAAGACAACAATGTATGATCACCCATTTTTTCCCCGAATACATATACAGGGTCCACCTATAATAGTCAATTATATTTTAATAGCAGATTAAGAATGATGAGAGGGTGTGAATTTCGAAAAAAAAATTTTTTTTTTAGTTTGTTTTTCATAAATCAAAATTTAAAAAAAAATCTCATTGCTTAAAATTTAAGTTTATTCTTAACTTTATGATTACTTACAAAAAGATGGAAACTTTTTTATTACTTGCCGTGTGGTCATCATAAGCTACAGATAAAACTTTAATTTTGATCACTTAGAAGAATTTTGAAATTTTCATTTATGAAAAATGATCATCAAAACGTTTTTTTTCGAACTTGAGAGCAGCTTATCATTCTTAATCTGCTATTAAAATATTATTGACTATTATGTGACGACCCTATATAGTGATGTCGAAGCACATGTACAGAATAATTGTTAGTTCAGTTTGGTCACATGAATTAATGACTACAAAGCAATTCCAATGTGCAAGCTGTACAGTTTTAGAACTGCAAGTTGGTCTGTCCGTTGTCGCAGTTCTTGTAGAAAACTGGCTATATGACGGGTTACTTGTCCTACACCAGTTACCCAAATCTGCCTGATAATGGTTCTAGTCCATTATTTTTGAGACTATTATGACTTTTTTAAGACTTCCATGCTGGGCTGGGAGCAAGAGAAAAACATACAATGTACAGAAGGCCGCAGACCACGCTTTCCAAATCTGTCAAAAAAGTTGTAATTGAATCTGAACTCTATGGCTTGCCACTGGACTTTCTCCAAATTCAAACGCCTTCTGCCTACCCCATAAGGGATACAACCGGGAAGTTATGTATGTATGAACTACTATGACTTTAATTAATAGAACAATATAAATATAATATTCATATTGGAAATGCGATATTTTGTGAGTATTGATGAATGTTTGTTCGATATAATAGTTATAATATTTAAAGAAGACGTGCTTATAAATATGTTCTGTGAATATTTGGGATGGTTGCCGAAGAGGCGGAGATGACATAAAGGCGGCAACGGTAGCCGCGCGGCCGCGCGACCGCAGCTTTATTTTTTCACCTCAAAAATGAGTTTTTTCTTCTAAAGTTTAAAAATATGCGTTTTTAGTGCTAAAATTGGAGAATGCACTTCTTATGTGCTTTATTGTTGTCTATATAGTTTAAAGGTAAACAATTATAAATATCTAGCGACAAAGTTGCTAACAAAAATTGCTTTGTCAAATTAGGCCTGTCATATAAAGATTCGAAAAGCGTGACAACGCTTAAAATCTAGTTGACCATGTCGCTTTCTCATGGTTGAATCAAACAAGCTCTAAACAAGCTTCTCAAACACAGTTAATATTTACTTTTTTCGCTTATAAATTCATATATAGACACTACAATGTATTACAAAGTAAATATTATGGAACAGGCGATGCTATTAAAACTTACCTGAAGTAGGTTAAAAAGAAACTAGTGTTTTAATAAGAAAAGCTAACAGTACACAATAGAATCTGTGGAAAATATTTGTTATTGCGATGACGTGAGCCTGCTCGTGTGGGGCCACAGTTTGAGCGGGAATAAGATTATGCTTCCATGCTGGACTGGGAGCAAATGAAAAACATTTAATTAGCTGCTTCTCATCCCGGGCATACTTACTGTAAAAATCAGTTAAGGAACAGAGGTTTGATTCACGTCTTTGTGGGCGATAGGCTGACTTCCTGTTACTACAATAGTCTGCCTCCAATATTATAATATCTCCAAATTTGTCAAAGGTCAGACGGTTTTTTAGCATGTAGTGTTCTGCCTACCCCTTAATAGATACAAGCGTGAAGTTGTGTATGTATGTATATATATAAGATTACTTCTTAAAGATCGCCCTAAAAACATCCAAGGACTTACAAGCTTTACGATATTACTTTTACTATATGATATATATTAGAAGCTTGAAGCTAGAAATAGAATAGAATAGAAATACATTTATTGACAGATACAACACATAACAATAACATAAAAAGAAATGTCTAAAAAAGATCTGCAATCAAAGCTTATTTATCTAGGGCGATCAAGATGTGGGACGGCCCGAAACGGCGCGTCGCGTCGGTTAGCTCAGATGCCTACATCAAACACGACTGCACGTTATAGTTGGATCACTAAGACTCGTTACTTTTGAATATTATTAAGGTGTTGTGACCGTTTTCTGAAGTGTTCAGCCTTCTTATTAAGATAAAAGCATTCGATAAAGCTACGTGTAAAGCAATGGCGTCAAGAGGGTCCAGCATCGCCCGCACTAGCACCGCGCCACAATGATTCATGGCGGAGCGCTAAGCGTACCATCGAAACACGCGTTAATTTCATCTCAAAATAGCATTCATTCTTTTGTTTGTTAGATATTTTTACGAAATCTGTCTGCGTCTGATAAAATGAGTAATATGTAAATAAAGAACGCTTATGGGCTATTTTTAATTTAGGGTTCCATATAGACAGCTTAATTTATTCAAATTATTTTCTATTTTTAAATATGCATTCGTACTGAATTTGTAAATGACTGTTAATTTGAGCTGGACTTAAATGAATTTTTTGCCAAAATCTACCACAAAAACATTGAACTTAATCGAAACTCTATTCGACGGTAGGGATAACACGTTTAATCGGACCCATTAACTAACGATGGTATAAGAGGCATGGGGCTTTAAAAAAGCGCTAGATCTTCTATCATTCAAAATTAAACTACAATAATGGCGTTGTCAATCTAGAGGACGAGTCTACCTAGAATTGATTACTACATCGCAAAATCTGTTTGCTAGCTCGTTAAGCTTTCATATTGGAAACCTCGTCCGAAATAATCTGAGCTTCAACATAAAGCATTTGTTTTGTGACACGGACCATACAGTCTACGCTTGTAGTAAACTAGCAGGTACTACAGCACAGGCTCGCTTCAGCATTCGGTCTGTCTTCTAAACATACTCTCTGAAACATTCGTCGTCGTATTAAATGAATATTCGGGGGTCATCAAAAGCAGAGGTTGATTAACCTGCTATTCTGAATGATGATGACAGCCACTACGCCGCGATGAGTAGACGTCACAATGCTAATCACAGTAACTGAAGGGAATTTCCGGGAGTACCTATTTGACAATATTGCATTTTGCCAAAATTAATAAGACTTCTGAATGAGCATTGTTCATTTTTTTTAATTTATTTCATACAAAAAACCGTTTCGAGGAATAAGGTTTCTCATTAGTTTATTCGATTTAAAAATATTGGGGTTTAAGAGATTTTTAACAAAATACATTTGACCTTTATTTAACCTTGATGACGTCATCAAAGACATCTAATCGATCAAGTGTTATGCCTTAAAGCTGTTTAAAAAAGTCAAACTAAACTCTATAGCTCTATGGTGGTTGTTTTGTTTTGTTTATATTTTAACGTAACCTCAACGTAACAAACTCAGCTTCTTTATTTTTCCCTGCGATTAATCTAAGTTTAATTAACAATTAAAATTTTATCATGGTGTACAGAAAATGTTTTGTTCCGACTTGTTTGAATGATTCGACATGATTCGAAATGTTGGTTTGTTGTCTTCTTCTTCTTCTTCTTATTAAAAATATGGCAATCAGCCGTTGTTATGGTTTGTTGTCTGTTGACAATCCATTGGGTGACAGTTACATAGCATGACTTTAGCACACAGACACAGCTAATGTTTTTTTTTACTGACTGACACATGTTTATAAAGTTAATGCCACTGATGACGTCATCACGTACTAATTTCATAAAATCAATATACATTAAACGACACAATTGAAAATAAAACTATTCAAATTGTTCTCTCAAAATACGCTAAAGATTAATATAACATAATAAAAATAATAGGTTAAAAAAAGTGAACAATGCCCATTTAAGCCAAAAATTTTGGAAAAGCTGCTGCTTTTATCATAGTCCAATTTATTCTGTTAGTTGTTTATGTGACTGAGTTTAGAATTAATATTAATAGCTTAATATTAGCACGTGAGCATTTGAGAGCCTACTTGGTTCATTTACACGCAAAATATCTTATCACTTTCTTTTCTTAGATATCGCCGTTTTAGGCTAACGTATAGAAAAGCCTTCTAGCAACTGCTTGAGTACGCGCCTGCGGCCGTTCTCTCGATGGGATTGATTCCCGGCGGGGCCAGTAATATTAACGGGTTTTATATTCTGACTAGCTTTATCCTGCAACTTCGTATGCGCTTAACAACCCTTCTCTTGGAAATTTCAGAAACTATACAACCTGACACCCACTGAAAGAACCTTTATACCAAGTATCACCCATGCACTCAAGGAATATGTTTTTTTCATACAAACTAAAAAGTCCTATATTTCCCGTTCCCGTGGGAATTTCGGGAATTCCTTCCTTAGTGCACCCCTACATCCCCTAAAGAATGTATGTTCCAAATTTCAGCTCTATACGCCCAGTAGTTACGGCTGTACGTTGTCTGTCAGTCACTCAGTACCTCAGTCACTCAGTCAGTAACGGAACAGTTTTATATATATTGATTTAGATTTGTGACTTTCTTTACATTATGAAAGCTTTCTTTGAGATACATAGTTCGGGTGTAGAAGTAAAAAAGGCAAAATAGGCTGTTTTGAAGATAAAATTTGCCAAATTTGAATACAAGACATTATCGGTTTATATTGTTCCATATAGCAAATGAAGCATCCTCGGCACCGTCGGTACTAGAGTGGAACGGTACTTTGGAGCCATCGCTCCCAGAAGCACCACATAGGTACCTATATCTACTCATAGAATATGTTTGTTAGGGTAATAAGAAGCAATTTTCTAAAATTGAACAACCAGTATTCATTCTGTTGCTATCACTATTTCACAACAAACAGCACATTCAACAAAAGAAGCAACATTTTCAACGCTATACAAAATATATTACATTTATTTTAATTTAAAATAATACCCATAATAGAAACTGTAGAAGATCGTACCGTGGCAAATATCTAATATTGTTATGAGATTGTTTTGCGAATATAGCTTACTTATTTGATCGGATAAAAGTCCTATTATTGTTTTGCGAGGAAGCCGATCCATATAATAAAAATAGCTATTTACGCGCCTGTTACATTCACTTTACTGTGTAGTGCAGTTGGCTATATAAATGCATTTTTATTTAAAATGTGATTCATGTTCAACTCTATCACTTTATTATTATGTTAGAAAATTGATTTGTGTCAAAACAATCAATAATACGCTTTCCACCGAGAGCCAATGGAAATCTCAGGATTATATTTTAATTAATAACTATTTTAATTGGTGGAAATGTTTTAATTAAAAACTGCATTTCGCAAATAATCAAAACAATTATGCTTGAAGTGCATGAAATTTCATTGATATTCGTATGATAGTAACTCAGTTAACATTGAAGTTCTAAGGCCTTAGGGACGTGGCTCAGTATTTGTAAGTACGTTTTTTTTTTAATATATCATCATATGTTTGTAGATATTACGTCAGAGTTCAGGCAGGATTAAAAAATGCCATAATTATATGCTAGCTAACAAGATAATAATATAGAAAATGATTGTCATGACGTCAATCAGTGATTTATATTTTTTTGTAAACTCGTATAGTTATATGCTTTCGCGTTAATATTGTTTTGCGTCAGAATAAAACGTAATACAATTAATAATAAGTCTGCGCGAATTTATGTTCCGGCATTTATTTTTCGTATCTTTTTTGTAGCACTCGTACATAATTGAAAATGGTTTTTGTCTCGTGAACACAAGCGGGTTCGAAGCGAAGTTTGGCATCATAGACATAATTTCACAAATAGCTTACGGTAACTGTTACTGTATTGTATAAAAAATAAATGGATAGTTAAGAATTTTATATTTTTAGCACGTTTTCAATTAAAGATGTATTGGATAGTAAATAATTGCTTTGACGTCAAAATCAATAAGAAATTGTGTACTTAGTTGCAGACACATCTTATTTCCTTTTTAAGGAAATTGATTGCGATGTATCTCAGTTTAAAAGTAGCTAGCGGAATTGTGAATTGGTTTTTTTATAAAAAACGTACAAGTCGGTTGACTTCCATGTCACATGGTAGATATTATAGTCGTTAAACTTAGATAGAAGGTATTAGATACACGTCCATCCATGAATCTTTCCATTCGTCGCTTTAAAATATCAGGACTAAAGGTACCTATAGCGGCCAGGAAAACAGATGCAAGGAGTTAGTTCATTGGCAATCCGTACCAAATTGAACTATCAAAGCGCTACGATCGACTTTTTACTTCGACCATTATAAAGCGACGAAAGTTCTCCAGTGATCTATCATCATCATCATCACAAGTCTGTGTAATGAGCCCACTGCAGGGCTATAAGTCTCTCCTCTGGCTGACGAGGAGGTTTAGGTCGTAATCCACCAAGCTGGCCCGGTGCTGGATGGTGGATGTCAGATATTTCAGGGTGCCGAAATGGCTTCTGACAAACCCTAACGAATACTGTATACAAGTATACAGCTCTCGGGACCGACTGCTTAACGTGCCCTCCGAATCACGGAAGTCGTCGTAAGAAATGAATGGTCGGTGGTCGCCCATCGTAATACAGGCCGCACCGAGCGCGCTTAACCTGCGATATCGTTTGATATGCACAGTAACCACGGCGCCACGACGACTTCCAGTGATCTATAATGGTAGAACATAATGGTGAGGTCAAGTAGTGTTTCTTCGACCGATTGTTGAAAGACCTAACTGACCTACTTAACTTTGTAACCGAATTTTTAGATTTCTTTATAGATACCATTAATTCAGAATCAATAAGAGGCTTTTAGTCTAGACATTTAATTATATTCGGTGTCTTGGCATACACTGTGGTCATTGGTATCTACTTATTGGTAGATATGAGTGACTGGTGACAAATTTTAGATATTGAAGGAGAGCACTCTGGACTTGATTCTGATTATAATTATGTAATAAAAGTAGGGACCTAATTTTTCACTAGGATTTCCTATAAATAAATAGAGACTTTACTATAGTTTTCCCGACGCGCCGCCTCAGTCCACACGCACATAGTAGCATTCCCGCCACACGCACACCACATCCCGCTAAGTATCATGACCATGCGTTGCGTAATGAATTCTTTAACTTTCGGTTAAGTTTACTCAGTAAATAATAACCAAGGTGACCCATCAGCACCCTATAGATCGCCAAAAATGAAGAGCATGGACTTGATTGAAAATGCTCGTTTATCTGTATCTTAAAATGTCTTGCACATTCTATGTAAATTATATTTAGTATAATTTGATAAGGGTAAGGTGTATTAGAATAATATCAATTATTTCTCTAGACAATATTTGTGTTTTGTAAATCAAAAACGTGTTTCCTATACATTAAAATAATTCGATATTGATTTAAATTAAAATAGATTTTAAAATGTAATATTTCGTAAAGGAATCCGTAGTTAACGTATCAACAAGGTTAGACGAAACTTTTAAATAAGTACAAACTCGTTTTAACCTAAGTGTTAGCGTAGGTAGTTAGAAAACTTTTTAAAAATAACTTTTTCAGACGCCACGGGTAACGTATAGTTGTTTTAGGTTACTTTCGGAATTCTTTCAGCTAAGAATACAGATTAAAAATATATGATTTCAAAATATGTATTGAAGTCTATTTTATCAGTAACAAAAATAAGTAAACAAAAACAAAAAAAAAACAAAAAGGTTGGAGATGAGTATGGACCGGATGAGATAAATATCTAAAAGGTTTTCTCAAAATTACATTTTTCTTACGAATTTAATGATTTTAAATCTTAACACTTATTCAGATAACAATTTTTAGTGATTTGAGGAATTAAGTTCATAGTCCATTTCATTTTATTTCAAATAAATAAAATAGTAAGTACCTAATAGAGAATTGGCATTGAAAAGCAATTCGTATTCAATAAATATCAATACAATTATATTTATGTTTTTACTAAAGCAACTACGTGTATTATCTAAGTAAATAAAATATTGAACCCTCGTATCACTACGCAGAAAAAATTCTTTATTAGGCAGGTCCTTAGGTAATATCATTTCATTTTTTTATAAGATTTTATAGCTCGGTTACTTGACCTTTAAGCCAAGTCTTTTTAATGTTTCACTACATTATGACGTTTGGCAATGTTTCCGTATTGTTTATTAAGAAAGTATTTCTCACAAAAACATTCATCATTTAAGATATCTTGGCACGGTGTTTGAAGACCTTGGGACTGCATTAGAATTCTTATAAAATAAAATAACATGTCATTTATTAAAATAACAGCACTTGGAATGTAGCTAATAATAAATAATGGCAACAAGGATTTAATTGATTATGTTTTTAAAATTATACATTCGAATTCTTTATCATGTTCCTAATTTTAAAATTATCTCAAATTCGTAAATGATGCTTCCTTTATTTCAACGAAATCTATTGAGATCATTGTTTCTCATATTTTGATACTTAAAATTTTATTACAATACAAGATTAAGTGCTTGTATTTTTGATAATTTTTCAAAACCTAAAAAACTTAAAATATAATAGTTTTATCATTCGTTATCATACGTCAATATTAAAAAAATATATTATACTACATAGTTTTTCTGCAGTATAAAACTAAACAAGTGAAAAGAAGAATAAAAGTATTTACTTATGTGACTTTCCAGGTCATATTCTACCAGATATTGTGCGTTCACAGTTAGTTTACCTCCAGCTGTTAAGTTGGCTGCCATGAGTCTTGGTTTGCCGTATTTAACTTTTATCATAAAATACTGTTTGTATTACTAATTATGTATGCACCTATATTTTTGAACGTCTAGTATCCAATCCTCCGTGCTTCGGAGGGCACGTTAAGCAGTCGGTCCCGGGTGCTGTATACTTGTATACAGTAGTCGTTAGGGTTTGTCAGAAGCCATCTAGGCGCCCTAAAAATTCTGGCATCCACCACCCAGCGCTGGGCCAGCTTGGTGGATTATGGCCTATACCTCCTCTTCACCCAGGGGAGAGACTCATGCCCTGCAGTGGGCTCATTACAAAGAGTTGTGATGATGATGATGATGATGAGTATCCAATATTATTTCATATTCGTGGTTCGTCTTGATATTAATTGGGCGTATGTTATAAGCCCCATTTCACTACCGGCATTAATAATGACCCATCCTGCACCAACAGAGTCATTTTAAAAACACTTTCATTTTCTATTTGCCAGCATTATAGGATGCGTGAAAGGTCTGCCTTCAACGCGATTATATTTTATCATTGTAAGGTGTCTACTGTTTCATGCCTTTTCATTAGTAACTTTCCGTTTGATCCACATCACTTAAACCGAAATCCTACAGGGTAAATAATTTTCTACGAAATATATAGTAAATAGTACGAAATCCTTTAAAATTTAAATCGACTCTCAAAATACGTGTTTCTCACGTGTCCCTGCATACATATCAAAACCATCTATATGCTATCTGTCAATGCAGAAAGCAGTACATGAACTGATCATGGTTTCCCTATTTGATAAATGAAGATGAATGTTGCGCGACTCTAAATGCCGAAAGCTTTGATTAAAAGAGCTCCGTCTGATAATTACAAAAAGTTTGTCAATACGTAGAGTAGAATGACACTTCGGTTATATGTTAAAATCAGGCATAATAACGATTTGAGACCAAAATAATATTAAACCAAACCCATCAATGCTTTTTTAGAAATATCCGATGGTTTTATAAAAGCAAAAGAATCTTCAGTGCGTATTCTAAACTTGTATTTTATCTATGCTAATGAAATATAGCTGAAGCTATTTTCTTGTTTAAACGCCGTCGTCTCAAAAACTAATATTCAGATTTGAAATAATAAATTTACATTTGATAGCATAGCTTGCTACTTAGATACAGGAACATACTTTTTACGGAAAATTCCTACGTCATGAAAAGTAGGTACGTGGTGAAGTCAGAGGTAGGTTTCTTATCGCAAAATGTTGCACTCTGTCATTGGAGTTATCTTTTAACAAAATACATATTTCATTAACGTATTGTTGTCAGAGCTGCATGAACTGACTGACACTTGCCCGACATGCTTCCGAACTGCGGTCAATACTAAAAGGTCTTTAAAATGTTAAAGGATCTTTGACACCGAAGTCAATATTAACTAGCCATGAGTTCACGGGTTATTTACTAAAGCCTGGGGAAAGTACGCTCAAATGTTCTCTTCTTCTTAATTATAACCTCCGTATTTATACATGCTTATTAGTTGCTAGTCAGTTTCAATTTCCAAACAGTTGTTGGATCAATAATATTCAACCACGCATAAAAGGACACCCCTCATAATTTATTACTGGCGTCCAAATATTAGAAGTTGGTTTTGTTTATTTTTCAAAACCGGACGCATAGGGACTAAAGTATTTAAATGTATGCACAAACAAAGGGGCACACTGCGGTAGTGTGAAAGGAGCCTTACGGATAACTACTTCGTATTTTGTCTAATAGCATGATATCAAGAATTTTATACTTAAAGACCGTTGAGATAATCACGGACACATATCAATTCGAAATGATCGCGTGAAAATATTATTAGCCCTTTATATCAAATGCCAGCTTAGAATAAACGGTTTAATAAATAAACAATCTTGTTAGGAAAATTATTTAAAATGTCAGACGCATTATAGAAGTGTACCAAGAAGAAACTTTGCTTCAAAATTTAGTAAATACTGTTAAAAGTAGGTACTCAATCATTAGTAAAATATACTTACAAGTATCAAGATCACACTGGTTTCTATCCAAGAACAGGTAGGCAGTTTTTAAGTTTACTTATAATATTAAGACAGCTATTTCACATACTCATGTGAAACTGCTTTATGGTTTGAGAATATTAAAATCGTAGTGTGGTGTGGGGCCAATGTTTTTATAACAATTAGATGCGTTTTACCCATTCTTATTGTTGTGAGCACAGGCCCGTATAGATGGAAAGTCAATATAAATGCCACACGGTAGGCGAACACCATAATCTCGTTAAAAAGTTGATCTTCACATTTTAACACACAAATGTATTGTGTTTCAAAAGTTAACTTCAAAAACGAAAGTATTTCGGTTCAAAGCACAATTGTGTAATAATCCCCAGACTAGGCTGCTTGCAACAATATTTCATAATGCGATCATTTAACGAAAAATTTAATAAAAAACGAACAATAGGTAGAAAAACTGAAACGTAGCAGTAACGGTACGGCCTCCGAGTATAATGATGTTTCGCCAACTTTTCTCATTTTAATGTTTCTCGGCGGCAAAGTTTAAATATAAAAATATAATGGCTGTGTATATACGCATTAGTGAGTCATCGAGTGCGTGCCTGCCTTGTCCTGCGATTCTCATCCTTCCCACCACCGAAATAGAAGTTCATACAAATGAAAAAAACTTTTCAAATAAAATAAAAATAACCCCTCTCGCCTGCGAGGGTGGCGGCCCTCACCAATAAAAAATATAATAACTTTTCTTTTTATTCGACGTAATGGCAGCGATTGTTCGTTTTAAATAATATTGCTGTCCCGCTCTAATGCAAATTATTATTATACAGGGTGTCGTCACGGGATTTTACATTTTTAATTCGCGCGGCTGGCGACGGATTCTGTCCCTGTTTCCTTCAAAATATATGCAGAAGCATCATATAAAATTTACGCCAAATTCTTAATTCATATTAAAATAACATTTTAATTATTAAAATCTTGACTCGTACTCTTACCATACTGCTTTTAACTTATGAAAGATTAAATCAAATTAAAAGTTGAATATTTCAACTTTACATTTTAAAGGTTTGTTTATTATGAAAAAGAGATGTTATCTGTACATACTTTTAATCAGTATTTTTATCAAAATGTAGGAATTGGTGGTATTCGAAGTTTGGTTCCAGAAGAGGATCATGAATTATAAACGAAGCTAGAAAAACTAAAGTTCGGGAGGTAAGTAGTTAAAAAAAATTTACAAAATTATTACAAATTAAAACTTTGAGTAAACAACTCGGAAGAACTTTCAATTTGTCGTAATACCCGAATAGTACATATTTTATAACAGGCCGCGACTGTCTGCTTGAACGCAATAAATAATGGAAGACAAACATCCAACCTTGTAATATAAAAAAGCTTCAAAACTTCTGATATTCATAGGGTTGTTACATATGAACGAAGTGACTACTGAAGTTTTTTCAAGTATAATTCAGTAGGGTTTTGATTATTTTTAGTAATGTTAAACTGATTAATTTTTAAATCAATGTCTCAGCTGCTGAGCGTAGCCAAGGCGCGGTTTGATAGCTAAGTTTACAAAATTTTTGTGGTTTTTAAAGAACCGTTAGTCTCAATATTGCCGATGGCGATCTCGCGAAAAGATAACTGTGGTAATGATTAGGTTTAGGAATTAGTGATTTCTTATGTTCTTAAATTTTAGATACATGAGTCACAGCTTCCGTCTAACTTTTTGTGAATTTGACATGTAATAACTTATTAAGACATTACTGGCCATGGCCTTTTAAAGTGAAAGAGACAATAGCACAGAAAATATTAACAATCTAATTCGAAAAACATAAATAAAAATATCTTTCAAGTTTAAAATAAATTTCAACGCATC
This sequence comes from Stenoptilia bipunctidactyla, assembly GCA_944452665.1. Classification (NCBI taxonomy): domain Eukaryota; kingdom Metazoa; phylum Arthropoda; class Insecta; order Lepidoptera; family Pterophoridae; genus Stenoptilia; species Stenoptilia bipunctidactyla. The sequence goes on along the minus strand of OX101721.1, from coordinate 14,124,846 downwards.
AATTAATGAAACAAAGTAGTACTTATGACTGTGATTTTATTATGCCAGTACCTATGGAGAAATTCAAAGTCATAATAAATGAAGCCAGACTATTTTAGTATTATGTTTTTAAACCAAATGTTGTATAAACACCAAATTCTTTACCGTAACTGCAGAATATTTCCACCGCCATTATTAAAATAAGTCCGCCCTTAAAATTATTTTTATTACAACTTAGCATAAGATTTCCCAATTCGTATAATTTTTGGTTAAACGACTATACAACGTCGCGTTCAGGTTATTGTTTGTATTTGTTTAGTTACATAAACTGAGCATAAAAAGTGTTAGGACAGAGCGGTATCTACCTGCGGGTAATAAATATTTGTACATTCAAATGAAAATATTTCGGTCCCATGCATTCTTAATGTCTTCGTCTAATTGTTTTTGTTGTTTGAGATAAGGTTTAATATTATTTTGGACTTCTAAGTTTGTGTAGTGCTTTAGAAATTAACGCCATATTAAGTTTAAAAGTATCGAGAGTTGCGCTTAAGATCTACGTGCAAAGTACGGATACAAGAAAAAACCAAAGTCTCCAAACATGGTCATTCATTTACGTATCAAGTACATTTCTATATCAATAACAATTCAGTAAACTCCATATTTAAAAAAAATGGTTAAACCATTTAAGTACTTCCTCTATTTTAAAAACATTCAATTCGAATAATACTCAGTACAGCATGCAAATAATAGATAACCAGAATGGAATAAAGGGCTTAATTTAAAGAATACATTTTATCACGTATCTATTATTACCACCACGCACTTGCATCTAAGTGTTTAAAATACAATGGTTGTTCCACAAAAAAACCTAAGATTTGTATACTTACTGCGTAGATTGTTTATTGTATTGTATTGTGTGTGTACCCTATCGGCCGCATCTGTCGCCGCCTGCGCCCGCGCCGGCCTCGCGTAGCCCTTGTTTTGTTTTACTTATAAAAAAACGAAACCCCCTTTATAACGGAGTTTTGTGGTTTTCAATAATATACGGTCAGATATTGTTATGTCTTTTAAAAACATTATTTGATTGGGATTTTTTTTGTTCGTGACTAAACGTGTTTGACCTCAATCTCACCTGATGGAGAGTATAGCTGAGGTCGAGGATGACAGCACACGGGTTTAGGTAGGATATGGCTCCCCATCAAATATTACCGCCACAGATCACCGCAGAAGCAGTCATATTTGGTGGAAGAGTGGTCGCGAGGCTTTTCTGAACGTATCTCAGATAGTCACTGATTGGTGACTTTACAGCAAAATAGGAGATATAAAAAAATATTTACCGATCAAGTTCGATGGTTTTGAAAGACTATATTCAAAATGATACGCTTTGTCAGCTGTCTCAAAGTCTACTGTAATTCCAGCAATTCTTATTGACTCCGTATCAAAAAATAAGGCGGGTTTGTAAAATATTTCTAGAAACTTCTCAATATTATAGCTTACAAAATTTAAATTGCCATATGCGATATCAATAATATAACAAAGCCTATATTTTTATACTTTATAAACTCAAGGGTAAGCAATTACGGACTTTTGATTCGGAAGAAAAATGTAGACAATTATACTAATTTCGTATCAAACCCTTAAATTATTAAAATTATTCGATTCAAATTGTTTTGAATACAATTTTAATGTTATTGTGCTCGAGGATGGGTTCTGAAGTTATTGTTATAACCACCTTGAGCCATCCAAAGCAACAAAATTATACAAAATATACCTACCAGTGTTTGATCCCGTTTCTTAAAAATATTTATGTTTATAGATTTTTATTTCTTCTTAACTCTTTCGTATTGAATTCTCTGAGACGTGAATTTTTAAGTGGCCACAGTCGATCGATGCTGTTCGGACATGCTATAGAGGATGTATATAAAATAATAATAAAGATTTCTTAAAATCACACCAAATTATCTAGCCTAAATTAATATTCATATAGAACTTCGTCTATGGATACTAAATAACGCATTTTAGATATATAAACTTACATATTGAATTTTAGAAATAATGATAAACAAGAATATAAATATCCATGAGTTGAGGCCTAATATCTGCGTTCATCAAACAAATATCCACCAGCATCGTGATCAGAAACCAGGACCTTGACACATAGAAGGAAATCACTACTCACAAGCCGGCCATCATCATCATCTTGAAAAGTTAACAAATACTTGGGCCGAACTTACTGGGGGAAATCTACTAAACGGTTGTGAAGAAGATGCTCTGACCAATATCAAACCTTATGAAGACAAATGAAATACGTAGCTCCTGGCTTTGTTTTCGAATTAAATCGTATTGGCAACTTATCGACAGCCAAGTTCCTATATTTTAAATCATAGAAGTTGCTATTTATAATCATGGTATAAAAAATACTATAAAGTCAAACTTTACAACTATGTATTTAAGAAAACTGCATTTTTACGTTCTCAAGAATCTAAATTAATCTATTTCATATAGTTTTACTTGTATCAAAAATAACAGTTTCATCATCTCAGCAAGTGCTAGTCCACTGCTGAACGTCGGCCTCTCCCAACGCGCGGCACCGAATTCGGTCTCTATTATTAAATAATATCTATTAAATAACAGTTTAATAGCCCAAAATGACCTCCGTACAACGTTGCTTAGACGACGATCATTTTGCGCTAAATAACTTAATTTATTTGTTATAATTTTGGTCATATGTAATAAATAAGTGGAAGATAGAACTAGTTTGGGCAGGCGGAGGCTCACTGACGCTTGCGAACGCTCGCTTCCTTACCGGTTCCTAGTCCTGACGTAACGATGACGTTCACGCACGCTACGCCGCGCCATGACGTACCTGACGCATTTTGCACCCAAGCGGTCGTCATTTCAAATTAATATAATAAACAAAAATACAAGTCATTATAATTTATTAAGATGTTGTCCATATGATAATGTTATTACAATAAATTAAGGTACATAATACACAATTTGTGTTGTTCGTACGTTATTATTATATGGCGAGCGTGTAGGAACGAAATAAAATTGAACAAAACACATATTAAATAATAAGTTATTTCAAAGTGACATTTTTATTTGCAGTTGTATCTGTTTATTATTGTGACAGAGTAATAATTTCCTAACACGCGAGTCAAAGTTTATAAGTGACATGTACAGAGTCAGTTTATTTTATAGAATACGCATCGTTTTACTATAGCTTCATCATTCTTAATCGATGTGTTGCTCAAATGTATTTTATTAATGCAATTATAAAATAATGGAAAGTGGATACATTGTGTCTGGCCACATGGCGTCAGTCGAGGTATTTATTTACCCCTGTCACAGTCGGGACTCGAACCCAACTACTGGTCTGAGACAAACACTATAATTACGATCAATATAAGCCGTATCGTGTATCATTAAGCGCTCAAACAAAAAAGAAATAATTTTGTTTAAAAATAAATATGTTATAAATCGCCTGGTAGTCGATTATTAAATTGCGTGAACTTGGAAACAGGTTTCGAGTTGGTATTGGCATTTATTTGTGTTACTAGCTTTATCCCGCAACTTCGTATGCGCTTAACTACCCTTCTCGTGGAAATTTCAGAACTATATAACCAGACACCCCTGAAAGAACCTTTATACCAAGTATCACACCCATGCACTCAAGGAATAAGTTTTTTTCATACAAATTAAAACATCATATATTTCCCGTCCCCGTGGGAATTTCGGGAATTCCTTTCATAACACAATCAGACATACATTGAAAAACCTTTACACCAAGTTTCACATCGGTGCACTCAAGGAATAAGATTTTTCATACAAACTAAAAAGTCCTATATTTCCCGTTCCCGTGGGAGTTTCGGGAATTCCTTCCTTAGTGCACCCTTACATCCCCTAAAGAATGTTTGTTCCAAATTTCAGGTCTCTACGCCCAGTAGTTACGGCTGTACGTTGTCTGTCAGTCACTCAGTCACTCAGTACCTCAGTCAGTAACGGAACAGTTTTATATATATTGATTGATAATGTACCCGTTGTTACTATATATTACTTAAAACGTATTAGAATGAGCCAAGTTCAATGCCTAATTACGTGTCTACACAAAAAACTAAAGACAAACGTCCTATCCTTACAATATAAAAAAAATTACAATTGCCGGCGCGCGTAAACAACGCACCTTTTTGTTGTTCAGATGGAAAATTGCTTTCACATTCCCATCTAGCTAACTCTATTGTTGGGTAATTTAATACGATCAAATAAATAAAGGCAACTGCGACGGACACTGCATGTATTATGAGGATGCCGATTTTTACTATTCGTATATGAAGTTAGGGACCTGTACAAATTAATTAAAATTAAAATTTTAAATATGTACCTCATAAACACTTTTTGTATCTTGACTTTACAAAAAGGTTTACATTCCCTGCTAAAAAAAAAGTCTCTTTTTTTATTCGCATAATCATACTTAAAAGCAGGGACTGCATATCGGTATAAAAATTTTAAATAGTACTAGTAAAATTTCAGTACCCTTATCAGTGTACTGCTTCATCAAACACAATAACTGTACAAGTTATTAAAATCTAAATTAATTATATCAGTACCCAAATAATCTATACCGGATTAATTTCTGTAGATGTTTAAAGTACAGAAATATTTTAACTTATTTAATTTCTGTACCGAAATGTCAAGGTCAGCATATTATGTACCTACGCTTCATAGGCTTCCACTAAACTATCGAACATTCTACAGTTATTTAATAATAAAATTTTAATATCAATATTAATATTAATACCGGAAAATTTCAGTTAACTGAAAAAAATATCAGTTATGCTACAATAATAAAAAAGGTACAAGAATTATTTCAGTATGAATTCCTGTACTGTTATTTTTAAATACACCTAATTTAACGGTATGACGTCATACAGAAAAAAATTGTACAGAAATTCATACCGGTAAACAGTCCTTGCTTAAAAGTAAACACATATTTATTTAGATTGAAAATCGAATATCCTGAATAAAAGATAAATAATAGAAACGAATAGTATCAAAAATGTGTACACAATATTGTTCGTAATATTATTTTAACCAAAGAAGCAAACAAACGACCCGCGATTATATTTATTTAACAACGTCAGTATTAGTGTAGTATCCTTATTTATGAAAATACTTTGTATACACACCTTAATTTTTTTATCTACCTAAAAGGACAAACTGTCAAAATATACTTCTAACTATACTTCTTTGTAAGGTGTAAAAAGAGGATATAATTTAACCAGATTCCATGCAAACAAAGTTGCAAGCAATAGTGAGCGTTTTAATAAAATAATTATAAATTTATATAATGTAATGTAGTGCACGACACGCCGTGCGTTGGCCCTTAGCTACTGGTCATAGAATACGTGAGGTACAGAATCAGCTGATTTTCATTTCTACTTACTGTCTTTCTTAGTGCACAAATACATCTTAGTCTTCAATAAATTCAATTTGACAGTCATAATAACTTGACGCTATATTTTTTTAACAGGATTGAGAGAAAAATGGTCTTATAGACAATATGCCTTACAGCATACCAGACTAGGTTTCTTAAAAAAACCTATCTGTCTGCAGAATCTTCAAATTGCAAGAAAAATTCAACTAGCGTACCACATAATAGCACTTGCGTATTCCATAAAGTATATTACAATTTAAGTTTACAACTTCGTCCTATCTACGGCTGCATATTCTTTGTTAATATTATACATGAATCAATTTATATGAGCGGTGAGCGCGAGCGACTGCATATTTTTCAATTACATCAATTTAAAATAATACTTAATTTGCTATTGTGAGTCATTGAGGGCATCGTGACTGTACCGTCTCGGTGTGTTCACAAATAAAAGGATTTTTTCATTGTGTGTGGACTCTAATATCATTGAAGTTCCCATCGACTGGGGTCAAACGCCCGGTGGCCAGCCTCTCACATTTCAACCACGATATTTAACTTATTACTCTTTATTACTCCATCTTACCACGCCATTTTAATTAGAAATAACTTGGAGGAATTATAATATTTCGTAAAGTTACACTATTACGAACACTCCAGTTTGTATTTAGTTAGTGTGGTGCTGCACAATTCAAATTTAATTGCCGTAACACAAGTTAGTACCAAATGAGATTCTATAACTATTTATGGCTTGAAATGAACCCATGAATATTATATTTAAAATTACATTTAGCCGAAAATGTGAAATTATAAATTAATGGAATCCTTTTCGAGAGATTGGATTGTTAGGTGGATTCAAATTGATATTTACATGATAATATACACACATAAGAAAACTTTTTTTCGGTTTATTTGATTAGCTTGTTCAGTATGGCGTATAGCTTTTCGATAGTTTTATTTAAGTATACGAGTTAAATTATTGTTCAAGAAAACATGATAGCGGTATAAAAAGAGCACGAGGCGTCGTCGTCTCATTGCTAACATTGTATCGCAGTCAGTTAAATAGGCAACTCGCCGAGATGGAATCACTCGTATTTTAATATTGGCTCGATACAAATTAAAATATGCATAATTGTTGCAAATTAAATATGTATTGGCGCTCGAAGTAATGAAATGAAGAGAATTATGGCAAAGTGCCAAAGGTTTTTGACATCCGACTATAGTTTCGTTTATTTTTAATTGCTGATTACGGTGCGTTAAAATAAATTAATTTAATAAAATTTTGATTTCGATGATTGCAGTCTGATCGTTGTTATAATGTACACTTTATTTGGCACTTGGTGGTTTTTTGTTAATGTCTGAGTATAAAGGTATTAAAGTAATTGAATGGGATTGTTGAGTAAATTAGTGTTTTGTTTTTAACTAAACTAAAGTTCAATGGAGTTAGAAAAAGAAAAGAGGAGTCAAGCTTGATTTGTGTTTTAACTTTTTGTGTCGACCGGCCATTCGCCTTATTGAAATAATTTTAATTCAGTCTGAGTTGTATCATGTATGCGCGAGGACTTGTCTATTATATTCCTTTGTTTGTTAAATCTCATGTTAAGTTGATTTCGAATGTTTAGTTACCACAAGGTACGAAAGCGGAATGCTTTAACATTAGCAAGCGGCCTTTTTTTGATAATTCAGCTGATGATCTCCTACGTAATTAACGGTATGTCTGAATAAGACTCCGTGACAATTACCATTTAAGACATTTTTGAATGGCCCTTATTTTAACTTAACTTGCACTATTCCATTTTGACTTAAACATTTACACCTGTTACTGGAAGATCAAATACGAGATATTTCAGATAACTGCGTAATTAACGATCATTGTTTGTCACCAGTAGATCGATTTTAGAGATTGCCACGACTTTTATTAGATGTTGGACATAAACACCTTCAGATTGCAGCTCAATGGATACACATTTTAATTTGCATCTTATTTAAATTGAGAACTTATATTATTATTATATACTTTTTTATATTTGGGAATATTAACCTTTGACATGCTATTTGCAACGGTACTTAGGAGTTTTTTTTTATTAGAACGTACCTACATCAACAATTAAATAAATAAATGTATAAATGGGCTCTACAATTGTTTGTCATCCTATTGATTGATTTACATGGCATAATAAAAAGGTTTTTGTTGACATAGTTTTCTAAAGAATTCCTACAGAAAAAAAAACTGTAAACATTATAGTTGGTTGCATATTAATTACTTAGAGTATTACCTAAGTAATATAGCAAACTACGCATAAATTAATTAACACGATTTCTTATTATATTTTTAAACTTGCAGCTGTTAAACCGTTCATCAGTGTTTTGAATGCGGCCTTATCTTTCGCTGTAGGTAGGGACTGTCAAATAGGAGGGTTTCATAGTAAGTAGGTATAACCTTAGAGAGGAAATGTACTAAAACAATGCATTAATTGCTCACGAGTTAATTTTATACATGCATTGTATGTTTGTGTGTGTTGGTAAGTAAAAAATATGCAACATAATATGCCGCGCGCATGCGGCGTGGACGATCATATTAATAAGTTAGTTTTTTATCGATATGGCATAAATACTTGCATGGCAAGTATAGCAAGCAGTATTAGGATGCGTTTCCATTGTGCACAAATTTTGAGACTTTCGTCCGATAAAAGATATAGCAAGGAATATCCGTTAGGGTGTTACCACAACAATCAATTGATCGTCGATTATTCGAATTGACGCCGTCTATCGATGATAGAATGTATTAGTCGACATTTCGTCGATCGACCAACCTGATCAGAAGAAAACCGATTGGTCTGGTAACACACTTGGAGCGTTAAAGCACTATATCACTAACCTAACCTAACCTAACCGATACCAAACCGAAAAAATAAGAATCTAGAAATCTTGTATGAAATAACTGATGACGAATACCGGATGTAGTGCGTAAGCTACGATAGATAGGTTCTACAGTTCTACGGCTACGCCGGACCGTCATTTCTCTAATCCGGATCGGATAAGAATCGGATGTAGGTACCTAAAGCGTTACCGCTCTGAAGATTGTGAGGACGGTAAGCACTGCAAGCGGACATTATTGTAATCATAATAATAATTGGAGGCAATAAAGGACTAAAAGGACAGTGCGCTTTGGAATAGGTTGTGCCAATACTCGGCCAATCATCACAATATTGGAGTCAAGACCTCTGTAGATGAGTGTCACTTAAGTGCTCAATCGTACATCGCTATCACGAATAAAGATGAATTTCATCAACCAGAGATGAAGCCTTTTGTTCAATATCTACAATTATTTAAAAATAACTAATTTTGAAATCTAATCAATTTTCATGAAATCAATAGCAGGTTTTATCAGGTAGTCAGGTTTCCAAGAGTTTATCACGAATCGGATGCAACATATAATTCGGGTACGCGGGCGACTGGCAGTCAGTGGAGACAGTGTTGAGGTTTTTCTTACAACCCGGCACCTGTTTTGAGTACGGATGGCAGTTGCACTTGTTATTCGAGAAATCAATCTCATTAGTCTAAAATAAAGGGTCCTTTAAATCAGTTATTTATGTGCAAATAAAAATATTACTTATCCACCTTTTATGATTGACATCGCATTTATCTTAGACATTTTCTCTATATACAAAAAAATATCTGCACAATGAGTTTCTTACATAGTTTTCGTTGTGTGATAAATAATAGAGCTGATACTTATCAAAGATATTATCGAGTATGGAATGTAAGTGAATAACTTATATTTTATTGAAATCTATGCCGAACAATATAATTGTTCAACTTGACTAAGTAATTACATCGCTTACGAATTCAAGTACTTTGCAATTACAATTAAGTAATACAATTAGGCAGGCCGCCCACCTTGGTATGCGTGTGCGCTTTGTGTGTCTTATTTTATTGTATCGCCTTGCAAGGGCTCGGCTTTGTTCGGCTCGGCTCGGTTATATTCGTCTCGCCTCGGCATTCTGCTCGCGATTCACTCAACAAGAAGCTAATCATCCGGAACTCTTCACAAAACTACTTATAACATCCATCTCTCAAATACCAATATCTTAGATGCGTTTTCTTTATACATAGTAATGTAATAATAAAATTAGTTACGGTCTGACAACAGCGTCATAAAAAAACTTGAGTTAAGTAAACCGCATCTTAAAGTATTTTCTTGTGCAACATATTGTGTGATAGAGACCTATATGTAGGAACTTTATAATAGAAAAAAACCTAAGTATATTGCGAAGTTAACTAGATAAGATTATTTAAAATGATTATTTCAAAATTGTAGAAAAGGATACTTACAAAATTATTGTGTGCAATAATTCCAGAGTGGACGTTTGTCTTAAAATTGTAAAATACAAAACAATAATGCCTAATTACTACATGCAATGCATAACTGAATTATTTACAACGAATACGTCTACAAGTAACTTAACTGTGCGGTTTTTATATTAAATTATCAATTCAAAAACGTGTTTATTATGCATAGCGTTTCTTCAGTTAAATTTTTTTTGTTTTATCATATATGAATTGTATGTTAATTAACTAACTTATATTTTGATTCGATTATCATTAGATAGTAGGTATTTAAAAAAAGTTACGGTATTGTTTTTGTTACTTGTATAGATTAGGGAAATAGATGTCATAAAAAATAAAGTTTAAAAGTATCGTATGCCAAGTATCGTTTGATTTTATTTTATTATTTAATTGAATCTGTTTTGCAGTAAAAGATGGCATACGACCACGGCTAGCCTTTGAAAATATCTCTATCAATATGACGTAAATAATACTTTCAGCGGAGACTATTTTCTTGTTTCAGCGTGTTTTTAGTAGTCGGGTTTTAGTTTTTATGCCTTTTTCTTTACTTACTTTGGAGTAACAGTGTTTACATATTTGAAATGTGCTAACGAAGTTCTTGTATTTGATACCCCACACGAAACAGTCAAGAATTTTTTTTAGTTCTTTACTATAACTATTATTTCACTTATTTTCGAGTAATATTTTTACATATTTGAGCTGTGCTCACAAAGCTCTTTCATTTGATACCCAACACTAAACTATAAATTAAAAAAAAATGTTTTTAGTTCTTCACTAGAGGGCGCGGTAGTCAATTAAACGTAATTTTAACCAGCGCAGCGGACAGTGAAGCGGCTTCCAACGACACCTCATTTGTCCAATTATGTTTACTAGTTTAGAAGTTCTGAGGGAACAGATGAACATTCATGCCCAGATACATACATACATACTTGCATGCATACAGGTCAAAACCATAACCTTCCTTTTTGCTTCGCCGTAGTTGGGTAAAAATACAGTTTTACAACTATTCATTGATACTTACCGTTTAACAGGCATGCACCGTGCAATAGTGAGCTCAACTGATTTTGAAACAAAGGTTATTTTAAATATCATTATAATTAGCATCATCGCTTTGACGTTTAATATTCACAAAAAACATAGCCAACCTATATTTACAAAGGATCCCATAACTATTTCTGAATTTGCGGTTCCCTACTCATTGATTATACGATAAAATGTAAGCAACGGTATGCATTAAGTTACCGAAGGTCGATTTCATTTGCGATCCTGTATTTGAACTTGTTATTGCCTTATATTAATGCACATACATGCGCATGAGTGCATGTGTACGCGGTGTCAATGTGTGCAGCGCCCGCGCCCACAGACTGTAGCGGTGCGGCTATCTTTGACCAAAGATCGTTATGATCAAGCTATCAATCGATCTCTTTTTAAATTACTTAGTTAAAGAGAAATGTAAAATATTCTTTTTTCTCATCCATGTAAACGTGCAATGAACTTGGTTAACGGTTGTTGCTAAAAAATCTTATAAACCGAGTTCTAACAACTAAATAACAACTTAAAGTTAAGGGCATACTTCAGAGTGGTTATAAATTATTCTTCTTTTACATCGAACATCTTATTAACTTACCTACATACAAGTCAATTATAATTTACTTTAGGCAGACGGACAGGTTTTTCATTTCTTAACAAATATCAAAAAAGTTATTCCTAAGTCCGCATATTTACCATCATATAAATTTTATATTGATATTTTATGCATAAGTAACTGTCTTGTAAAAAAGATACAGTTTAAAATTGAGATTTTCTTGGTATACTCTGATCGGTTGAATAGACTGTGTGAAAACTCGCTCCGCACTGGTCAAGCCGCAGCCTGGCGAGTTCCTGCCTGAGGTCGTCGACATATTCCATTGTAATGCACAATTTATTTAAATGTTATGATTTGATAGCCTATCACAATAGGTACATGATTTAGGTAACACTCTTTCTTAATATTTCTCCTCTTGCATCTGTACCACTAAGGCAGTTTCATGAATTCATTTGATCAAACAATGCCGCAATTCAGCAAAGCGTTATTATTTAGCGGCAAATTTATAATAAGGGAAATATCTACATGTTGCTCTAAGAGTGCACATGCCTACAGTCTCTGATTCTGATTTAAGGAATAAGCAAAGACATCGGCTTTGGAGTATTTATTAAATGATAACAATCATCCTTAACACTAGCCTATACATACAGGCATAACACACTTTCTTAACTATCGGGCGGTATAAAAATCAATTAATAACCTACAACGTAGAACAGACAGGTGCATACTTCCAAAATGATATCTTATGCGCATACTTTTTTTTCCGGAGATTAGTTGAAGCAAGGTTGTTTAAAAAAAGAATAAGTTCCTAAAGGATTTGAATTCCGAATCTGTCAAGCAAAAAGGTTCTAATTGTCACGTATTATGACGTATGTGTAGTGTTATTGGATTGGTCTGAGATTCGCTTGTTTTCTCCGGGGGCTCGGCGGCGGCGGACGGTACAAGTAGATTTTAATTCATTAGACGTAATACAATTTTGGTCGCGGTGCGCGCAGGCGTCACGAAACTTCTGGATGCCCGTCTTTATGTGTTTATGTATTCTAATTTTATTGTTTTCTTTATTTGCGTTCCACTTTTGTTTGCCCGGCATTGTTCGACGTCGTAAACGCCGATTTAGATAATAAAATAAAATGTATAAAATTGTTGTATGTAATTTTTATGTTGCGAGCGTTATTTTTTTCGTTCGCCGCTCGCCGCTTTTTAAATGTAAATTTCTCCTCTGTTTTTAGTAGACGTTTATGATGACATTGTTTTGTATTTAGAACGATGGTATCGTGTTACATTAAGTTAATTATGAATGTGGAATTGGTGTTGGGGTAGAAACACTTACTAATGATAGGTTTTTGTAGGATGTTCGGATGGTGAGTTAGAGGGAACCTGTTTAGGTTCAATTTAATACAAATAATGAATATTGGCGTGTCGGCGCGGCGCAGGCGCAGCGCTTTGGTAATTAAGCGCGATTAAAGTCGCGGGCCGGCGCGGCGGTGCCGGACAATGTCCACTTCACTGCTCCGATGTGAAGGAATCCTTATCGTTTTTATATCGATTCCAGACTATTTGATTTTTATTCGAATCACTTTACTCTTGTTCGGAATTTATTATTTGTTTTACATTTCCTCGAAGACAAATTGCGTTCGCAAAAAGAACTGAATGAGAATAATTGAAAATGAAAGAGTCTTTGTCATTCGTTTTGCATATTTAAGCCATAAACCTATAAAATTAAATTGAATTTGAGGTGTCATCTTCAAAGTGACTTATAAAAATAATTATTTACCAAACATACCTACCGAGTGCATTAAAACGGTTACAGTAAAAGTTAAATCGATCTGATAACTTGTTTATTTTTAAACTCCTTTAGTTGTTCAATATGAAAATTCAAGAAGAGTTACCTTATGCTAACAAAATCGTACAAAAAAATTGTGCGCCAAAATATATATTTTTTTTCATATTGTTGTAAAAAACACTTAAACTACATGACTATTTTTTTTTTCTTCCCTGAAGTCGGTACACTGGAACTGTCATGTGTACCCCAATGCAGTTGGTAGCATTGGATTATTTGCAAGGGTACAGTACCTAATTGCTGTGCAAAAAGTCTAGTCTTGAATGAAAATCATGGTTCACTTATAAATTAGTTGCTCTACATTTATAATTAAAATGTTTTAGGTACAACAATTTTCACTAAAATACCAATTTTTTACAATAAAATGCTACTTAACCATACACGCACGGTTATGAATGGGTGCCACACGTTGAAGCGTAACAGCTTCCTAGTAGGTAAACACACCAAATCGCACAAGCTCTTATATTACCTACTAAAATATCATTCACCCAAGACCTCCTAAACTTATTCTTGTACGAGGTAAAAGACAGAGTTAAGTTAAGATTTAAAGAGTTAAGATTTCGCTACAAAACCTTATCGATGCAGCGCTAATTGTAACAATGTCCGTCAACGATACTATCGAGTTATGCTGAAACACGGTATTGATCGTTGCAAACATTTCAGGTCGTATTTCCGAAGGAACGCGAGCCGCGCGAGCATCAGCCATAATAAATTTCTTGTCTTATAAAAATAAAAGTTTTCTTTTTGAGGGCGAAGCGCGCCCGCCACAGAGCCACTAATTCGGTACTACATCTTCCGTACTATGCACTTTCATTCAGCTACAATTTCACAGTCATAATCCCGTATACAATTTGAGTTATTTATTGTTACTGAAAACAGAAATGTTTACGATTGATATCATACAGATATTATAGAGAAACGTTCTTGTGTTGATTAACGCTTCGTCTATTGCAACTTAGAGTAGACTAGTTGTAATAAGTGATTGCGTATAGGCGGCTACCGTGAGCGATGACTGCGAGCAACTTTTCTGTAACGTAGAAACAAAACCGCATTGTTGCAGCGTCATCCATGCAAGTACCGTTTACTTTTAGTCTGTGGCGGGGGAGGGGGCTTGCCGGCGAGGGGGCAGGCCGGCCCGGCAAACTTGTGAATTGGCTACGCACACAGACCCACCGAACATTATCGTGATTCATTTCGTTTATAATTTTATATTATGTTAAAAACGAGCGCCACGCGGAGGGGCTCCACTCAGAGGAGGGAAGCAGGGTTTTATTAAAAATACAAGTGCGAGAATAAGTGGTGTTCGCTTCATAACGTCTACATAGCAACTCGGTTGTTTTGCAAACTATTGATCGACATAAATGCAGGCAGGCACCCTACATCACCGGTTCTGGATTAATGCGTAGTTTTTGATGAGTTGTACTTATGTTGCGGCTAATTTTAATTTGTTGGCAGAGGTGTGAGAGACACTTATAGCTCTCACTACTTGAAGCCAATTATTTTTCGCTGTTGAGCTTTAAAGTTGGATCATCTTTATGTTCATATTTATGGTTTGGTTTGCTTTTCAATTTGCCAGAATTCATCAATAACCCGTGAGCATCCTTTTTTTCTATTATTTTGACGACTTTATTGAGTTTTATTTTCTTCAAATCGTCTTAAAGTATTTGTAATTTTCCTTTGATAAATGCTTGGCAGTAATATTTGACCAAAATTCCTTTAAGTGCAGACCGTTTCTTGTTTGAGACAGAAATCGTTGCAACTAAATTTGTCGAACGTGACATCAGATGGTCTTGTAACCCCTGGTGTTCTGCCTACCCCATAAAGGTATACAGGCGTGACGTTATGTATGTATGTATATATAGTAACTATCGGCTAACGGACAGGTCAAGAAGTTCTAGTAACTATTCAATGAAAGTCTATTTTAAGAATCTTAGCTGGTCAGCATCACTTAAGCATGGCATACAACATGGCAAGCTCTAGGACTAGACAAAGTTTACATCAAAGTGTCAAAACCAATAGACGGACACAATAGAAACAGCACCCTTTTGGCAAAGCAGTAAATTAATGGATAAAATCTATTTGTTGATACAATTTCCAAGAATGCTAATCCAAAAAAGTGAGAAATGGCCTGATGCAGCATGTTCTAAAGTAAATCCTGACAATAATCATTCTGGGTTTCGTATCACGAACAGATGGGGATTGTCAGGAATCCTATGTTGTATGTAAGGGAACCAGAGGGGCACAATTTGCCTATATTTCAATCAGGAATGGACCAGAGTAAGGCCATTAATCGAATTCTACTCGATCAAATGGATGCTAATTAGGTTTATTAATATGTAGATATCACGGACCTGAAATAAAACAAACGAATTAGTAGGATGACATGATAAAAAGAGTTAAATAAGAAAGAGTATTGCAGACATTAATCATTAACGAGTCATTTTAAATTTGTACTCTCCTGACCTAAAAGCAATTTATGCAGGGGTACCTCAGGGTTCCTTTTTGCTACGGGGTCACCGAGGTGTGGCCTGCGTCGCCTTTTCCTGAACACTACACTTAAGTATAAATAAATATCATTTAATAATTTGAATAAACGAAAAATGTAGGAAAAGAAAGTGTTCACAAAACTTGGACTCTATCCGAATCACCAAAGCAGCCGAATTGTTCTAACGGGCAAGATATGCAAAAGGTAGAGGATTTACAAACTGATGTTCAAATATCACTTCTTTAAATGAATCCTCGAAAAAAAGAATATATCGCATACTTATGTTGGTAGTTTTACAATATTTAATATACAGTTTTACAATAACTAATAATATTTTTTATGGATGTAAAATGCAATAAATGCTTTTCTAATATATTATATCAGTTTGTTTCACACAGCAGTTGTACCATTCCCGGACTTAGCCAAATAATTGTGACAGTGTCGATGGGCGGCAGTGGTATAAACAGGCAAGTGAGAGTATGTCTTTATGCCGCCGCATCGTCATACGGAAGTATGCTGACCAGACCGCGGCATTAAACGGTTCGGTGAACCGAATAACACGTAACTAGGGTATATTTATGCAATTCAATTTCGTTATTAGATGTCTATTTGTAACTCGTTATTCCTATTGTCGCGTTTTCTATTTATTACCCAACACAATGTGTGATTATAATATGGCGGCCTTTATAACAAATGAGATATATGTGGGAGTAGGGCCGTTCCACACGGATGCCACTGCGACTGATCCAATTTCAGATCTCTAATTTTTATTTGTGTACCGTTTTGCTGTGTTTTTATCAATCTTGTTTTACATCTCACTCTCTGAGGTTTAGCTTAATAGCAGAGTACGCTAAAATGTCTATTTTAAATAATTTATTGAATAAAAAGTTTATTAAAAATAAAAGTTACTTTAAATGCCGTTGTC
Organism: Stenoptilia bipunctidactyla; assembly: GCA_944452665.1. Taxonomy (NCBI): domain Eukaryota; kingdom Metazoa; phylum Arthropoda; class Insecta; order Lepidoptera; family Pterophoridae; genus Stenoptilia; species Stenoptilia bipunctidactyla. Next base: position 14,108,251 of record OX101721.1, on the reverse strand, counting down.
TTCATGGCGTAAAAAATTTATGACATAGGAAGTAGTTTTTTACAATAATATTATTAATTAGAAGCTGAAAATTAAAATGCACTCTGAACTCTCCCTAATGGGTATCCTTAGATTATTGAGTAATAAGAAGAACGACGTAACTGTCACTGAAGATTATCTAAAATGTGTTTTACATCAGTGGTATAGAATTTAAATTACATAGACTTCTTTATTAAGCGAATAAGATTTTTGTGTAAGATGACTATAAGGCGTAACGTATTATTGTAAGATTGCAAATTTCATTGCAACAGTGCATTGAGTTTTAAACCTTTTGTCCTCGTAATAAGGGTTGTCTTCTACGTTTGTTTTTGTGCCGAGATTTCAATTGTCATTCATTAATCGCCAGGAACGGAAACTGTCTATAACTATAAGTAACCGTATAAAATCTTCAATAGGATTAATATCGGCATTTATAATAATGGATATCCAGAAATTGCGATAAAGTTATTCAGTCCGTTACAAACAAATGAACAACTTGTCTTTAATTATTGATGCACATTTTCAAGAGTGCAATTTATTTGAATTGCTGCTTGTCTTGTAAGCTTATTTTACAAGATATTGTACTTACTTGCGAAGATAAATATTTTTGTTTTCTAATTAAAGCGTTTTAAATAAATATTGATTGTACTAAGTTCTTAATTAATAACTTTAATAAGGCATCACTTTCAAGAGTCTTATTAGTCTCATCGCCTAGAGCATCTCGAACAGCGTCATAATTAGACTAGCAGACCACACACTGCTTTGTCTTCGAAATAGGAATTGTATCAGTCCATAAACATGCAATGCAGATAGGACAAAACGAAGCCACCTTGATAAAAAATATAAATGAACTTGAGACAACAATGTTAAAGATATCACTACTCTCCTGTATCGTTTTCATTACTTACTTACACGTCAATCGCGTCCTCAATAAAACTATTCCTTTTTAGTACAGTTTTGCATATTTTATAGTTCTTATATAAATTAAAATTACTGTTTTACCTTCCTTGGCTCGGTAAGCCCTCACTCGGGTGGCAGCAACTAACACAAATACCTTGTTTAAATAATTGTATAAGACGCATGCAAATTCATTGCGTAGCTTTAAGAAGTAAGCGAACAAACAAACAGAGGTATTGTTTGAGAGAATGTAATATTATGGAGAGTTTTTACTGCAAAGATTAACATATTTTTAATTAGAGTTATATTTCTTTTTGCAGTTAGATTAAAATTACAGTTTCATATACGTTACAAAACGAGTACTTTACAAATAGGTACCGCAAAAGTGGCCACAATTGAAAAGGCATTTTTTTGGAAAGTAGACACAAAATATAAACATTGATATTTCACATATCAATGAAGCTAATAAATTGAAACACGGACATAGGAGTATGACAAGTTACTCCTGGATTCAGATATTATTAAAACCTATATGTTAAGAACATACAAAGCAACCACTGACTTTTTCCTGGAACAGGTTCAACATTTAATTGGCAGCGGGTTAAAAAAATACAAAAGTATATTATTACATTTAATAAAAGATGCACGATGCTGGTTTCTGCGTGTGTGTGAGTGCGCTGCTAAACTCATATAGCAATTAATTATAAAAAGTGGACAAGAATCAAGAATGGCAAGTTTTTAAGCTGCGAACACACGGATGTGTTTCTGAACTCAAATAAATGCACTTCTCAAGCTTTATAGGTTGCTATGACAACCTAAAAAGGTAGGTACATCTTTTTAGGTTAGCAATTTTTTGAGAAGCACTCTTGAATTGAATTTTGATATATATCCCGATATCTAACATATCTATATCAGATGACGTAGAGTAGCAACACAAACTTAGAGTTTGTTAATATGAACATTTTATCTCTAGAATTACTAGTCTCTATATTTTATATTGGATACAAGATAATAGTTTAATAAATTTAAGAAACATATAAACATAGGTACATGCTGGATACACCAGGACCTTTTGCCAAGAAGGTAACGTTTCGTATCCATGCAGGCCAATAGGAAGGAAATTTCAGTTAAATTTCGAAACGATCTCTATTATCAAATCTAGACCCCTGGGCACTGACAATCACACGTCATTTGGAATCACTGACATTTGAGATGTCTGCGGAATAAAGCATCGTCTATAGGAATTTGAATCATAGTTTTGTCAAAACAAAGGGTAAGAAGCAATGATAGGTATGCTCGGAAATTCAAGATTTTGACTAGTTGCTCTATGATCATTACATATCAATGGTAAAAAGCGAACCTGCTGTAACCCACAAAATGTAAAAGGCTTAAAAGAGCCCAATTTTTTTTTTGAATTTTTGAAAAAAAAAAACAATCATATCTCTTAAACTAGCTTAAACCATGGTAGGTATATTAGTTTAAAAGATATATTTTTTTTTTTCGAAAACTTCAAAAGTTTTTCTGCTCTTTTAAGCATTTTGTGGGTTACTGGAGGTTCGCTTTGCACCGTTGATATGTACCATTATTTCATATTTCTATTTTGAAATGATGATCACGTGCTTTAAAATAAATTAATATATAAAACAACAATTAAAGTCGGTTTCGACAGAATGATTTTTATCATTTTCGCATGTATAAAATATAATATAAACTTCCAACAATATTCTCACAAAATAGTAATTTCATTTTAAAACATGTCCATGTAAACGAGCCTTTCTTTGAAAACGCAGTCTTTCTTAAAGACATTGTAGGAGTGACGACATTTTATTGTAATTATTTAATTGAACCCCCAAATTGACTGTTCGTTCGAATAAGAAAGTATATTAATATGATGAATATAGTAAGAGAGTGTGGTGAGGTCATCGACCGGCGCCCATGAACCGCCATCGTTTCTAATTAATGTATATTTTATTGTTCCCCTCGCTCCATCGATGCCATGGTGGTGAATGCGGGCAAATAATTATATTTTTATTCCATTCTTATTTATAGCGCGCCCTTCCGTGTAGCAGTAGTAGTGTAAACATGCGCGAGTGTGCCCACAGCTTTATGCCGCTACGTCGACGTGACTTCGATATTTTGTAACAATTGCAATCGCAAATCGATTACAGCATCTGGTTTTTTGTGAAGTAGATTTAAGAGGAATAAGATGTTAATTGTATGTAGTTCGATTTCAAGTATCTAGTAACAGTTTCGGGAAACTTGTCTTGCTTAGCTGCAGTGCGATCACAGAACTTTATCGAATCGTTTGTTAACGAATGCTCGTATAGTATGGAGACGGTTTTTAAGGCGAGGATTTTCGACCGCAGTAGGCATTAACGCTATATGGGACTGCGTGGCGGGCAGTCGCGTAAATGAACACGTCAGCGCACAGAAATGTCACAGTATAATTAATAGCAGTAATATAGTAGCATATACCTATGGTGTGCCTTGTTATACGAAATTCGTTTCTACGATGACTAAAACTTATGTCAAGGATGATATAATAGAATCTATATTTTTTATTTATCTGGATTTAATATTGCGATACCTATACTTACTATTTTATTTTTTATAAATATTGTAATTGCCATTTTATAGATGAAATCTTTTTAAGTTTATATCCTTACTGAATTCTGTTGTGAAAATCGTGCTATTTTGACTTGAAAGTATATCGTGACGTTAATTTATAACTTTCATAAATTATTTGTTCCAAAATTCATTAAAATCAGTTAAGTAGGTAGTTGAGATCTTTTACGTAAGCTTTTATCTCTCTCATTCCAATCCAATAGGGCTGGTGTTTGAAAAAAAGTAGGGTTTGGGAGCTATTTTCATTACTAATTTTCTACAAATTGGTCGGAAGGTTTGGCTGAAATAAAGGAACAGAAAGATAGACTTTCGCATTTATTATTTAGTATGGATCCGTTATTTATACACTACAACACGAGTTAATTTGAGCTAAATAATGTAGTGTGAATGTTACAAATAATTATTTTTTTTATGAAATGAAATTCAATCCACCCCTTCGGAATGTGCACCTGTTTACACGAAGTAGTAAATTTGTAGTAGTTAATTATATCAAAAAAATAGTAATGTATGATTATATTCTTAAATGTCTATGTATCGTCATAATGTATTAGCCATCTAATCTATAAAGCCGAAGGGTTTGTCTGTTTGAACTTTGAACTAGATTATTCGTGAAAGAACCGATCAGATATAAATTATATCTGATCGGTTCTTTCAAGATGTTACTAAGTTGATGTATAAAGGTCCAAAACACTATATTTTTAAAAAACATAGCATATGAAAGTTTAACCACAAAATACATAAAAGGTGACCAATTTAAACTAACTTTTAACACTGTGAAATTATAACTATCTGGAATCATAATTTCAACACACAGGAAAATTGGTGGTAGATGCCATCTACATTACCTTTCAAGAACGAAGTAAGTACTTTTTATATATTAATAACTAGGTACATCAAAAGAATTGTAGGTGGCAGCATTACTCAAAAACATATTTGTTGAAATTATAAAGATACCAAACTAATTTGATATCTGGAACTTTTGAAATAGAGTCTATTTTACTCGTGCCGAAAATAAATACAAGAAGGTATTTTAACGGACAGACATTTTCAATCCATTATTTTATTTGACGTTTAAGTACAGGCAAAGCAATATTATTTGAACGTAACCCATTCAAACAAATTAACTAACAAATTAACTGATATTCTTTTCGATATTAATAACTAATACCCATCTTAATCTCACCATCAGTGCTAATGTCTTATCAGCACTCATCAGTAGGTACCTATAAATTACCATTAGTACCTATCAGTAGTTACCCATCTGCACCGATAAACACCTATGAGAAGCCATCAGCACCTATCAGTACCCATGGGAACCCAATAGCATCTCTCAGCATCCTTCATTACCCATCAGCACCTATCAGCACATCTGAGCACCCAACCTATCAGTACTCAACAGCATCTATCAGCAACCATCATTACCCATCAGCACCTGTCAGCATCCATCAGTTACAATCGTCACCTATCAGTAACTATCAGCACCCATCAGCATCTATCAGCACACATCAAAAAGAACACCTCTATAATATACAACTTTGCATAGGTGTTCTTTAATACTTATATAATATTATATATCCCATAACTTTGAGGTTTTGTTCCTTACCTAAAAAATAATACTTTTTGCCAAAGAATATGTGGTTCAAAAGTGCATACTTCCCAAGATATCCTCGGTCTTAATATAATGAGTTCTAAAACATCACCCGTGTAACATCTCATCCACTCAATAGACGCGTGTCACTGAAGTCATACAATAAACAACAAAAACATTTTAAACGTTGAGGAAAGTTGCATACAATGTACACCGCAAAACGTCGCAAACTGTACCTACCTGTGCATAGCGATAAAAAAGGAGTAGAAAACGCCACGTTGTCATACTTCGCATAAAGTTATTTTTGACTTAATTGAATTATTTTGCATGAAAAATAAAAACCAAAAGAAAATTGAAAAATTATTCACATGTTATTTGATTCTATTACATGGCCCCATCAAGACCCTAGAGTTATGGGAAATCAAGCAGAACATATTGTACATAATATACATGGCAATTTTTTTTTATGTCATTTGGGGGTAAAGTTTTCTTAATAATAGAGATAGCAAATTCTACTCCATAAAACATTCCTTTATTTTAGGAAAAATTAAAACTGTATTCAAAGAGTTTTCAAAAACTCTCTTCTTCACCCAGGAATCGAACCGATTTAAATCTAAAAATGAAGATTTCATGGTTTTCCTTTCAATGAATTAACCTAGTATGTGAGAGAGATTTTATTCTTGTGATTGGCTCTAACGAACCACACAATAAAATTACAGGGTGTCATTTTTACAGATTTTAGTCGGTTTGAATCCCAGGTGAAAAGGGTGAATTCTTAAAAATCTTTGAATGGGGTTTTATTTCTGTTCAATAATAAAGGACAGTTTCTTTGGAGTAAATTTTGCTATCTCTTCTTTAGAGTACTTTCCCTCCAGATGGCATTAAAAATTACATCCTGTATATTTATCGATGTGCACCTATCAGTATCTACGTTGGAATTGATGTGGAGGGGCAACCCACAAGAGGCGATGCGTTAATATTAACCCTGTATACGTACGAATAATAATCCTCCTTTTGTTTTCGTCGGGTGATTACGTTAGAAAAGATTTATCGCAAAAAAAATTATATGCTTTTTTGCACTTGTTGTCTAATAAACTTAAAAAAAAAATATCAGAAACAAGTTTTTAGCTCTATATTCAGAAGTAATAATTGTTTATAATACTCCTTTAATTTATCAATCAAAATATAAAATGTGACTTAACAAAAATTAAATGATTAAATTGTCGTACTGTTATGTGTACGCTATGGTCAAAAAGACGATCAATTACGCGGGAAAATCGGGAGCAAAAGCGACACAGGTCCTACCTCCATGACGCCTCGCGTGGTACTGAATTGTATCGCACCGTCGTCTTTATTATATTATATTATATTAGAAAAAATAGAACGGTTTAAGAAAGAAATTATCCAAATAAATTAATTTTATGCTACATTACCAATATTATGACAAGTTTTTGTAAGTATAAGTTTGATATTCTCTTAGAATATCGGAAAATCACTTATAATTTTCATCTTTTTCGTAATTTTTTATGATCGAGTAAAGTTTTCAGTATCGTGTTTTGATCCACAGATTTATAAAATATATTAAACAAACTTCAACATATATTTTTATCCGATCCAGACAAACAATATTGGCCGGTTGTAATGAGTTTGAAAACGCATAGATTTCGCGAATGGGGGCCTTAAGAAAAAAATGAAATCTATCCATTGCCGCACGGCCAGCTTAAATAAATGTGTGCCTTGTTAATTTTTAATGTTTGTAAACATGTTGTACTCATAAATATCTGTAAAATAAAAAATTACAATGTTACTCAAAACTTGCAACCGACTCCATACTATACGAGCATTCGTAAACATTCGTTAATATACGATTCGATAAAGTTCTGTGATCGCACTGCTGTTTCGTGTTTAAAATAATAACCATAGTTCCATCACACTAAATACTAGAGGGTCATATAAAAGTACATAGTCAGGTTTTGTCTTTCATGAGAAGAACTTGATACTCCCCAACTTTGGGTAAACCCCTGAAAATTTCCCTTTAAGTGTAAGCACAATGACTTTACACACAAAAAGTTAAAGTACCTTTGATAAAATTTAACTAATAGATTTTCTATTGGAAAACTTAAATTCCAAATAAAATATCCAAGTTGTTTTTTTTTTAATAATAACTTTCGCTAACCAACGTTAATGTTTTTACAAATACAATCATGCGTTTTAATATGTGTTTATACCTATACATATATCCGTTTATAAGATGATGTTATTTCTAAGTAAAACAATGTGACTAACTGCCTAGTTTTTAACGTTTCTCTATAAAAGACGATATCACTTGACTAGTAAACAATGGGTTAATTAACATACTATCTGCTTACACGACTGTTATTAAATAATAATTATTTTACTTCAACAGTTTAACTGTGAACTTGCTTAGAAAGAGAATAAGTAATATGACGTACCTACCTACTTTGTGACAAATATTTTTTTTTTTATTTAAAAGAAAAGTTTTAGTCTTTTTTTTTAATTTCCTGCTTAGACAGGATTGTCGGTGACTTGAACCAACTGAATCATGACCCACAACAAGCTCATTTTGGCAAATCGTCTAAATGCTATTAGGTCGAAATTTTCTTGACGATAGGTTTCCTTGGTGACGAACTTGTTATCATTTCATTCGAAACTGACATTTCATGAGTACAGAATTCGTACAGTACCTATCTAAAAAGTCATAAGTGTATTATATCATATCATCTATACATATAATAAAATGGTAGGAAAGCCAAAACTGTACATTGAATATTTTTTTAAAAGAATACTTGGGGTATGATCTACAATCGAAACAGAAACAATAAATATAGTTTTTAGAATTTTTGTCTGTTTGTCTGTTTGTCTTTCCGGGATAAACTCAAAAAGTACTGCATGGATTTACTTCAAATTTGGCATGAAGATAGTTAAGAAGTCGGGTCAACATATAGGCTACATATTATCACGCTAGCAGTGTTATAATCGTAGGTGCGTTTGGTGCTGCATAGCGTTCACGCAGACGACGTCGCGGGCAGCAGCTAGTATTGTATTATACGCGATAGACCTTACAAGTTTGACAGTTTCAAACGAATTATGCATAATGGGTCATGCATGATTCAGTTGGTTCGATGGTACCTACATATAAAGTTTTAACATTACGCAATATTAAAGGATTGCTTTGTAAGTAGAAAAAAAAATTGTTTCTATTAAAACATGTAAAACGATATTTTAATATCCCTTCTTGGCTTTTGGTACATAGAATACTGTATTGCAATCAAATAAGACGCGCCTGCGCTTTGTGTGTGCATGTCTGTTCCAACAGCTGTTGGCACACGTAAACACGAAATAAAACTTAACTCACTCTTACATCTCGTGTGCATCTCATAAACGTTCTATCTCTTTCTAATAATAAATAAACAACAGAGAAATACAGTTTGCTTTCTTTTGAAACTGTTATAGCGTTCAAAAGTAAAGGACTTTTATGAATACTTAAAATAATAATTAGCGCCTTTCTGCTTCACAAATGTAAATGTGTCGACATTATATTAATTGCTTTTGTTGTTAGTTTTTCGTTGTGTGCTAACTTTATCGTAGGTACTTATTTGGTACTGAAATAGTTTTAGATATTTAATGGTAAAAATGCATGGGCTGTAAAAAGAAAAAGTTTAAACAAGTTTTACGCAGTTAAGGAAGTACGAGGGAAACTTCTTTATTACAGTCAAATTATAGTGAAAATGTCCGGTCGGCAAATTTATTAATTTTCTTTCACCGCAATTTACCACGTTCTTGGTTCTCAAGGTCTTTGAAAAATATATTATGTAGTCCTTGCAGACAATACCTGGAGCTAAATCTGTACATGGCTTGAAAAATTAACTTTAAATTATCTTTTACGGTGGCGTAACTTCAAAGGAGTGTAGAGATTCAATCGGGAAACCTTACGATTTCCTTTGTAAGTTGCAACTACACAGACTCAAGTGGCTCGATCAAGGAGGAAATTGTGTTTATTGGGTAGCTGTATTTTGTGAACTAGCTACTTACCGCGTCTAGAGTCTGGAGGCATCAGCTGGTGGGTACAGGCTACAGCTACAAGTATGATTTCATGATAAAGACTGGGGTAACACTGTCTGCTACAGACGCCAGTGGTCGCGGGTTCGATTCCAGCACAATGCCAATATTCGCGTGCATACAGGGTGACTGGTGACAAATTTTAAATATTGAAGGAGAGCTCTCTGTACTCGATTATGATCATAATTATGTAATAAAAATAGGTACTTAATTTTTCACTAGAATTCCTTATAAATAAACAAAGTTTTGTTACTATTGATTTTACTTACTTCTGCGTCAATCGCGACACGTATCCTGGCACGTGGATCGATGCCAACGCTACTGTAACCATGCATTGCGTATTCAATTCCTTAACTTTCGGTTAAGTTTACTCAGTAAATAATTAATATTGATTTTTTATTTTAATTATTCTCTTTTTGTATGACCTTAGGGCTAAATGGCGCGGTGTGAATATAAATATATACAGCCATATATATTTTTTATTTGGTATAATAAAATAAAATAATAAAATCTCCAGACAATCACACCAACTACATGGCTTCAAAGTAAGCGAAGCTATGAGATACCATGTAGAACTAGGGGGGAACCTAGAATAGATAGATCGACACTCATACGCGCAGCCTTCTTCTCCAACTGGCTGTCGCTCATTTCTTCGGTCGATTGTCGGTAGAAAGACAAGAGATCATATAGGGGGAGTTTAGTGAGTAGGAGTCTCATACTGTTAGGTGTCATTTGGCTGGGGACTTACCCCCTGGCAAGTTCCCTTTCGTACTTCTGAGTATTCTCATCCTCTCCTCTTTGAGCACTTGTACGGTCAATAGGCCTATGGGTTTTCTGAGGAGTAGTCTTCTGTGGCGGGAAAAATAAATAAAAATAAACACCCAGAACCGGAATTTTTTTTTTTTGCTTGTTCCGGGCGGGAATCGAACCCGCAACCACTGGCGTCTGAAGCAGATAGGTATACCCCATAGCCAAAGAGGTCGTACAACATAATAATTATGTGGTATCACAACGCACAGTTCTCGTGTTTGTGTGAGTTCGAACGGCACGATTAGGCGTCTCGGTTCATTTTGTTCGCCCATTACGTGCAAAGGCAAGCCGACAATCGTCGTGTTTTATAACTAACTTGCTACATTTTATTCGTTAATACTTTTAATTACCTATTATAATTATGATTTTCACCTGCTAATGCGTTTATTTACACGCATTCATTGTTTTTTATTTTACATCATTACTACTGAATTCTTTTTGATAGGAGTTCTATAAGTGTCTGGATCATTGAGATAATAGATAATAATAAAGAATCTATAAAGATGTAATTATTGTTTAATAAGTATTTAAGTTTAAATACCAACGAATGATAAACACCCTGATAACAAGAGCACCGTAACAAATTACTTGTCACACATGAACGCGCTGCTTGAACTTTCAAATAACTTGTAAGAACGTTATAAAACATAAATTATATATTAATTGATAAAAACTTAACCTATAGAAATTATAAGTTACTTGTCTAGATATTTATACATAAAGAAATCTCGGAAAGGTGCAAAAGAATTGTGAATGACAACTGAAATTCGTTAGTCGTTAGAAGTCGGCATCACTTTTATAATCTTTATTTACCATACGTGTCGTGCTTTACCTGACGCCTTTTTGATATACCTACTTAAGTGCGGTCTCTGACAACATATGTTAATGGTGGTACTTTAACTTTTTCACCTCCGAGTGCTGCGAAGTTTATCCGATCCAATCAATTTTACACGGCCTGCGCTGTGTAACGCTCATTACCTACAAAATTGGTGAAAATGACAACCATCACTATAATACAGCCAGTATTCACTTTCAATTTCAGTTATCGCTTATGGCGTTGTTATTATTCATTTTGAACGAATATTTTGGTATTTCAATATTTGTTGGGCTGGCTCGCGATTCGCTTCAACAGGTAGTGGATGTGTACGGTTGGGGCCTATTCGAAAAAAAGATTCTAAATATGGTGTTTACAATAGTCGCTGATTTAAATATAAATATAAAATCCCCAGACAATGACACCAACTATATGGTCCCGAACTAAGCGGAGCTTGTGATATGGGATACCATGTAGCTAACTAGGGGAACCTAGAATATAAATACATAAATGTATAGATAAACACCCAGACCCGGAACATTTTTTTTGTTCCGTGCGGGAATCGTACCCGCGCCAATAGCGTTTGAGGCAGACAGTGTTACCCCATCGCCAAAGAAGTCGTCAAAATCGATCTTGAAAATGTAAACATTGACTGGAAAAAAAAGGTTGTGGTATTGGCCCAGTTACCCACCGGGTGAGATTCCTGTACTAGACGGTGCGTTTCACACGATTTTTTTTATTGCTTCAGAGAGTTCTATGTAGGTGGCTTTTTGATAAATGTTCCGTTTAAATGATTTATTTATTTATTTATTTATTCAATGGTTTAAGAAATTTCCTTACATACTTTTTTTAACATTTACAAAAACATGTCTTTTTCTAATTACTTATATTAACTTAAGCTGGTAACACGTACTTTGGCAAAGAGTAGTACGATTAATACGAGTAGTAGGTACTTTTTTTTTCCTGAATGATTTATCAATTGAAACTTTCGTTATTAATTTAACATAATTTAATATGTCTCAACTCAACTGACTACTGACAAATATTCTCAGTTTTACAAACTTTATTTCAATCTCGTTTTATGTATCGTATAACATTTCACACATACCTTTATTGTCGAATGCACAAGAGCATTTCATTTATTGTTTTGGTACATCGCTGACTAAAATTAATCAAACCAGTCATCTGAAAGGAAAACGTTGCCTTTTTTACAATTTAATATCGATAAACGAGCCTTGAAATACATAGGTTGGAATGAAATGTTTAGTCCATGGAATGCCGCCAACTGTGGAAAAGTGCCAATAGAGAAACCAGTATTCTTAAAAATCATAAAATTTACAGGCATGTTTGACAACCTTCGTACTTATTTGGCAACCCTAATAAAACATTTTACATTCTAATTTTAAACTGTAACCGGAACAGCTTAGTGAGATTTCAAAAAAAAAACGATTAAAATAACTCTTTAACTAAATGTTTACAAATAGTATGTAATATGTCCCTATAATATAAACTTACTAAGAAACAGAATATTCAGTAGATAAAACGTACAGTTGCGCAGAGCGAGTGAAAAATATTAAACCATTTACATTATGCGGGAATAATCTCATTAATATTTATAGAGATATAAAAATAAATTATCCAGTTTAAATGGCATATTTTATTCAACAAAGTTATCATGGTTCTCTCAGTGCATGTATTATCGCAAAATATTATTTCGCTATCCACAATCGCAGGTATGTTGAGAATAAATGCCATTGGTTTATAAATAATAGGTATACTGACAGAAGTTTTTAGGGTTCATTTTGTGTTTAGTGCAATATAATTTTTGTAGCAATGCTTTTATGATCTGACTTAATACTCAACATTTTAGAGTGTCGCCCGCCACCCTTTTAGTAAAACATTTCATAGAGTCGCCTTAACGGGTTAATTTAAGCAGATAATTGAGTGAATCGTGCCGTTTCAGATATTATTTATCAATGACTTGCTGTTTCGCGCGGTTGTACTCGCGCAATTTCGAATCCCGTAGAAATATCGGGATAAAAAGGAGCCTATGTGCTATTCCAGATTCTACACTATCACTATGCCAAATTTCATCGAAATCCGTTGAGCCGTTCTACCGTGATTGAGGAACAAACATCCATACACCTAAACTTTCACATCCTACTCATATTATAATTGTGAAAGTGAGGACGAGTAAAGGTAGTCTACAAAGTAAATATAGCTAAGTCATTTATAACTCTTCTTGCGCGATTTAATCAACGTAAAGCGACATTTATCGAATAAAAGAAAACTAAAATTTTGTATATTATACATGTGAAAGTTTGGATGGACAGATGTACGCATGTCTGGATGTTTGTTCCTCTATAACGGCAAAACGGCTAAATGGATTTGGATGATATTTAGCGCAGTGATAGTTTACAGTCTGGAATAGCGAATTAGCTACTTTTTATCTCGATATTCAGCTAGTTTATACAGTTTTAACAGCTAGTTTATAATATTAGTAAGATTAGGCTAACCTAATCAAATTAAGTTAGGTTCGCGCACCCCACTTTGGCGATGCGGTAAACCTATCTGCCTCAGGCTCCAGCAGCTGCAGGTTCGATTCCCGCACGGAACATATTTTTTTAAGAATACACTGATAGTAAACTCAAACGTGGGTTGACTGTTGAGTATGACGCAAGCATAGATTCGGTGTCAATACTCTAAAATTAACTTTCCAAAGGCTATATTTAATTAGGAATTGGAGTTTAAATCTGGGTAATTCCGCTGGAATGCCAGCCTACAATAGCACCCAGGCAAAGAGACCGCAAATCTCCAAGTTGGTTACCCTTTGACCTTCAGTAAAGGGTTTTAGGCTGTCGTGAATAGGCTTGATGACAGGTTTGAAACCCCCTTTCACAATATAGTTAAGTCAGTGACGTCAAGACTCAGTACCTATATGAATATTGCATTGTGCATATATTGCTCGAGTGCAATGTGTCTCAACTTGAGTACCTATTATTACGTATAACCAAAATATTACATTATTTTGAGAATCTCAAAATAATGTACATTTTGGGTCTGATCATGTCAAGTCGTTTCAACTAAAATCAAGGCTCAATTATTCTACATTTAATAACAGAATACCAACTTTACCTATTCACAAATATCATGACTTGTATTCTTGAATATCTTATCAGAATTTTTAAATACCTACCTATTAATTTTTTTAACATACTATTTTTTCCTTGATACCTAGTGTCATCACTCCCAGTGCCAAACTACGTCCGCGTAATGGACTGTATTTTTTATTCGATCCGTAACAAGATACATTTGCATCCTGTTCCGTATTACATTCGAACCTACCGCGTCGCTGCTTCATAAGCCTGGGTAAATACAAAGCGTATAACCCCAAAGACCTCGTTATTGTAAAGTTACACTTGTGTTGTATTAATTGAGTCTAATTTAATAAATAGACGAAGAAATGTCGTCTTCCGGATTATCGTGCTGCGGCCGGGCGCCATAATGTATTGGAAGCTACAGTGTACTACTTACTGATCAACGATAAAAGAACTTATTAGTATTACTTTACAGTACAGTCTAGCACAAAAAGTATATCTTTAATATTGTTTTTTTTTTTATATTATAAAATGTATATTCTTAACGAAACTGTATTTGAGCTAAATAATGAGATGTTCATCTTAACATCAAGCATTTCACAAAGAAAATAAAAGTGTAAAGCCCTTGCAATATAAATAAATAAATACAAGTTTGAATTATTGTGACTTTTGTAAACCGCTTAAAATTCTTACTTGAATTTAAAAATTGCTTTGCTCATAATAAATTCAGTTGGAAATTACTACGTGTCAAATATGATTATTTAACAGTTTTGGCACCATTATTTTTTAGTAACGTTATTTTTAACAACCACTAAATTGTTTTTCTTTTTATAAAACTATGAGATAACTGCAAAAAGTAAAAGTTCTTGTTAAGGTTGATAAAATGAACGCCATTTAATAAGAAACTTTTATCGAAATAAAGAATTAACATGTACTTAATAATTTCACAAATATTTTTTTTATCTTCTTTTGATGAAATTAAGAATACCTAGTCAGTTATAAAGTAAGAGCTAGCTAACTTTTTCAAAGAGATAAACAAAAAGTAAGCTGTTTTAAAATACTCAAAGAGATATTTTAAGACTTCAAACTTTTCACTGCAGCTGTACCAACGAGCATCAGATTCGTGCCGACGTTGAACAATTAATATTAATTAAAATTTAAATTGGTCTAATTACATAGAGTGGGGTCCCATCTTTGTCGACTTCTAAAGCCCCGACATTGTCCTGAAAAAATATAATATGCTTATAATATTATACACGATATTTAATAACAAAAATTCTGCTCACATTATAAAGAAGGTATTATATATTTATTAGTTTGTATGAATTGATGTACATATGTGAGGCTCAAGCCATCGTAAACTTAAATGAGACATCGAAAACTTTTATCCTGGTCCAAGGACATTAAAATTTTAAAAATAAAGCCGCGCTAAACAGCTTGTCATATAAAAATCGTGGAACTCAAACAAAATGCGGAAATACTAATATAGTTGGTGCTTTTTAACGAAAAGCACTATTAAAACGTCTAACATATTTCCGATCAACAACTCCTTTTATAGTAATAATATTTAATTTTATTCGTTTTACGTTTATTATATTACATTGTTCTCACTATAGTTTCAGTATCTGATATGTAGAGTCACTACTTATTGCTATCTTAAATAATTTTGAACACAATAGCAAGCAAAACTGTAACATAATGTTATATAATGTTTACAAACAATATAACCTTTTTGAGAGGATCAATGGCGCTATGTCCAATAATTTATTTTAAAAATACTAAGATCTGTTAACGATAGTAATTTATTTAAAAATAAACTCAAAGCTTAAAGTAGTCTCAAAGATATGAAAATCTAGAGTATTCTGTAGACTTGTTTGCCAGATTTAATCCGTCTCCTCTGGGAAATGATACTTCACACTAAGACCTCTGATAAAACAAGTACCAATTAAGTTCCTAATTGCATTTATATTATTTTTAATCGTAGACTTAACTATTTAATTTTTAAATGACTCATTACACATAAATAACATTTCTTTTTTCATTTCAGGTAAGTAACGGAGCGTTTAAACGTTTTTTTAATATTTAAAAAGCCGACAAAGGTAAGTACTGGAAAATATACCACATGTTGTACCAACGTACAACATATATTTCAATATATTTTATATAGTTCGATATATTTTCTGACACGTGAGGTCCAAATAGCTATCAGATAGGAAAATAGCATAATTTTTTGAAATTTCCAATCGACTTCCAGAAAAGGAGGAGGTTCTCGATTCGTCTTTATGTTTTTTTTTGTGTCTTTGTTACACGATATTTCGTTCAATTATGAATTGATTTTGAAAATTGTTGTTTCATATGATAGAGGATACTTCATAGTTGGTCCCATAGAATTTCATCGAAATTGGTTCATCGAAGAACTTCATTGAAAATTTCAAACTTTTGAAAAAATATGTATGATTTCGGAGAATATTTACGTTGATGACATTCTCAACTCAGCCAAAGTTTTGACGTAAAGTTAGTTTTTTTAATGCTCTGCATTCGTTGATTATAATATAGTATTTGGAACTGTTGGAAGTGTTAGTGATTTTATCGGTGGAGTAAATTGATCTCTGCGAATGGTTACAAGCAACTGTTTCAATTTTATGCCTTTTTGTTTTATTTGCACACATGGGCACTGCTCAACACTTTGAGTAACTCAGTGCAAAAATAGTCGTAGATGAACGTTACACGAAAAGATATTACATTTTGAATATTATATGTTTTGTATGTCTTTGGCACTTGCAATTCAATTTTTGGAAAAATTCGTAGAATTTGGAGGTTGAAAGTTGGAGAATAAGTTATTTAGATAAGTGGTGATTAGATTTCTAAATGCTCATTATTTCACGTAACTAGGGATCCGCCTTTGTTCTTTGTAACCAGTCACTCTGTATAAGTACCGTCAGATATCTATAGATTCCTATTTCTAAAATTCAATTCATGATGAAGCGGATAACATAGCTTACCTTGAGAAGAAGTTAGAACTCTGACCTTGATATCGGTTCGGAGTAGCCATACTACCCTTAGATAAAAGGCGACCAATCCGATTGATTCAGTTTAAGATAAGTCTATGAAACAAACGTACTTCGTTTATTGGATGTATATCCTAGCGACACTTTTTTTCTAACTGAACCAACTCTTTTATAAAACATTCTGTTGTTCTATGTTTGAATTCATGGATATTTACCATCAGGTGAAATTGAGATCATTCGCGAGCTACCAACATAAAGAATATTATAACCCTCAAATTAATATGACCTTGTTTCACGGCTTGTTTTCGTATTACGCCTATTAAGAACAAAAAACTGAGCATTACGTACTTAACATTAAATGATTCAGACTTTTGGTAATAACCGTTAAATTAGAATGATGATAAACAAAAATTCCAAATTGCTAATATGTTATAAATGCGTATAGTCTGTCTTTTTATACGCATATCTCTTACATTATAAAAAAAAATATATATTTTGTATTATTGATTATAGCTAATCACGATTAGAATAAAAATTACTCCAAAAAACCCATCTAAAATGTTGGCACAATTATTGTTTTCACTATGATATTCTAACCATGACTTTTGATTTAATTTTCGCAAGTGCGATATTTCGATGCTGTTACAAGCACCATGATCGCGAACTATCAGTGTTACAGCATCGAAATATCAGAAAATATCGGACTTGCGAAAATAAAATCAAAAATCGTGGTAAGAATCCCGTAAAGTCATTAACGCAATAGTGAAAATAACCGCCATGGTTTAAAACAATTAATTATTGTTTTGTTACATGAGATATTACCAACATTTTATTATTTTATTTTAATATATTAGGTCAAACAGGATTCTAATAACATATATATGATCGATTGTGTTAGCTACACTAATACCACACATCGGGGAGTGAGCCGAGAATCGTATTTAGAAAATGTAAACTCTTGAGGCGGTCCTCAGCGCGTCGAAGCGCAGACAAGTGGGTATTGTGTAAGACTCGACTCACGCACACTAAAATATAGAACACCTATATATGTTTCAGATTGTTCCCGACTTAAGCGTTAACAGCTTCTTTTTAGTTTACAGCACTCGTTGCTTTTAGTGAACGTAGCCGCAATTACCCCTTTCATTTTCTTGGTGTGCGAAGGCTTTTATTTTATCCACTCTGTCTGCGTAAAGTTTTTTATATGTGAGCTGTGTATTGCATATCTTTTAATAAGCGAGGCGCGAACCTGTGCTGCCTAGAACTCGCCTTTCAACGGTTTGCTTTGTCGCGCGGGTTTCACTGAAAAATTATGTGCATCGTGCTTACAACGTGCCGCGAATTGTCTCATAATTTGTGACGTAACGCGTTTTAGGCGCTGTGTTAGTGGATCATTGAGAACGCCAAAGCTTTGCGGTTAAAGAGTGAGGTTTAGTATAATGGTGCATTTAAGTGTTTGCCATCGCGTGCGATATACAGCTCTGTTTGTCAACGCATTAATTTCCGTACACCGTTTTCATAACAGCGCTTTTACCCTTGAAGTAAGCTGAGTGAAAATTTACTTTTTTTATAAAGAATTTGTGTTGACAACTTATAGGTATCTAGATGGCACATGTAACGAATCGTGTTTCTTTAGACTTGAAGATATCGCTAATTAAATCGTTCTGACATCTAATTGTTTTCGTGTTTATGTAGTGTTGCGCCCTCTGTCGTCGTCCGGGTGAAAAGCAGCTCTCATTAA
This sequence comes from Stenoptilia bipunctidactyla, assembly GCA_944452665.1. NCBI lineage: Eukaryota > Metazoa > Arthropoda > Insecta > Lepidoptera > Pterophoridae > Stenoptilia > Stenoptilia bipunctidactyla. The sequence continues at coordinate 14,089,575 of OX101721.1, read as the reverse complement.
ATTAGAGCGGCTGTTGGACTCGTGCGGGTTTACTCGTGCCACGCTTCGATACGTACAAGTGGGAAACACGCTCTCTCAAAACGCTTACATGAATTGGCGAAACGTTGTGAATGCCTCCTGTGACGGTAATAAGTATACGTACTCTTGCCGCGTGATGAAGGCAATTTCATTTCACACATTATAAAAGGAATCACAGTACTAAATAAAACAACTTTAAATGTTGGGTTAGTAAGTGATTAACCTAAGCCGGAAGTTTACAATTGATACTGTGGAACTTAGAGAGAAATACACGATTGAGGTAATTGGTAGATACTATAATGTATGAAATTTATAATATAAAAAAATGTTTATAATGTTCATACATTCTGCAGTTCTTAAATTAACACTGTCGTTTTAGTAAGTTGAGGGCTTTATACATTCTGAATATATAAATTCAGATATAGCTTTCTCTGTATTCAATTTGTAAATAAGTTAGGTATTTAAAATGATATAATACCTTCCTAAGCATAAAACAGTTGAAAATATAAATTGTTCAGGAATTGAAAAAAACTTATTCTATTTCAAGTAGGTAGTGCATAATTTATGTTATATTTAGATATTAATAAGTCCTGAAAAATTCTAATTTGATTTTTTTTAAAATTAATATTAACGTCTTATTAGATATTTTATATTTGTGAGATGTGCCCTTTTCGAAATTTAGTGATTTCAGTACAATAAATAAAACAAAAAAATCGTTTGAAATATATATATGTAGATAATATTTATTTCTGGCATCTAAAATTAAACATATTACTAATATTAAAGATGAGTCTTACAGACTTTTGTTAAAAATCATCTTCTTCAGACTCTTTTTCAGGATAAGTTGGCCATTGTAGAATTTCTTCATAAAACTATAAATTCTGCTGATACATATTGTTTGATCTTTGAAATGTCTATGTCAAATCTATGAGAGATGTGACCTTTTCGAAATTGTTTCTGTACAGGACATGGCGTTTATACTAGAATTAATAGCAGAATATGCTGATATCGATCATAATGGGTGCAGACATGCATTTACGTCACATTGGTAGAAAAAAACGTATTTGAGAAAATATCCGACATATGCCCTTTTCGAATTTGCATATTTTAAAGTAGCTTTTTAATGATAAACAAACTAATCCTTTATCTTTCTGTTTACCTATATTTTTCAAATATTAAAAAGTGAAAAAAGATTGTCGAAAAAAAGTTTGTCAACATTTTATTTTTTACTGACCGCGGCTTTTCAAAGCTGGCAGCGTCGTACACTGTGAAGCTGAAATTAACACAAGAAACTTTGCCGTCTCGGGCAGACAGCCCTGCCGCTGTCTTCACTTTTTATAATCTCCATAATAGAAACAACTTTTAAGCCCCTGATTTATACTATCTTTTCAAAAACCAATTTTAATTCTATTTAACAAATACCTACCAAACTCTAAAATCACTGCATAAAAATATAAAGAACAAAAATTAGCGCATTGCCGCTGTGGATTGCGGACCCTTCGAAACACAATACCAACATAACACCGTATCATAACTATGGAAGATTACATTTTTTATATCCCAGGCGTTCGATATAATCATTATGGGTGTAAATGAACAAAAGGGGCGAGAATTAATGTAAAATAAGGTTGGTTGGGGTCGGGCCGCCGCCGCTTGCGCAGAGCGCGCGCCGTCTTTCTGCGCAGGCCGCGAGCTGGCTGCTGCACAGTTCGCCAGCTGGCCGCGGAGGGAGCCACAATCGATCGAGCCACGTGCTCCACTTCAAATGCTGCTCCATCATCCCTTTTGTTGTGTCTTAACGCGACGCGTTCTCGAAAATCCATATTTTTTAAATTATGATATTTTTTTATTGGTTGAATATAACTTTGTTAATTATCAATATTTTTTATTTAAGACGTAAGATTCTTCTTGTTTTTTGGAGCGTTTAATTGTGGCCCGCATTTTTAACTCGATTTTTCGGTTCCTTTTAAACACCATGGTCACGAGGGTATACTTTTAAATCAGTATATTACTTAAACGCGATAAACGGATTTTAACACGATTAACGCGAGACAATCCGGTTAAACAAGAGTTGAACGCAGTTTTGTACTAGGTTTAAGTATAAGTTAGTTATCCTATTCACTTCTGTGTTTTTATTTTGTGATACAATGTTAGCTATGTAATTTTTTGTTTCATAATGCTTGACTTTTATGAACAAAACCTTATTTATTTAAAGCAAAAACACATGTTTGAGGAGGATATAAGAACTTTAACCAAAACTTATACTAAACAAGATACAAAACATAAAAACCAATATATGAATAATAATGTCACTTAACTTCTTGACTTGGTTTGATTGTACTACATTTTCTATGAAACTAAGCTATAAAAACACCTACAAAAAAAGCTTCGCAACAGTAGCGGGCTTAAGGTTATAATTTGCATAAGTAGACTTCTACGTCGTAGATATGGATATCGTGATCACTCCGTTTGTATACGAATAACTAGTTTCATTGAATCGCATTTAGTTCTTTTCTACTCTTTCATTAGAATAATCTTGCTTATAAGCTTAATTGTAAAGTTTAGAAAGTAAGGGTGAGGTTATATTTGATAAAGAAATAATCAGTAGGTACATATCAAATTCCAATTATTCTTTATTTCGTAAGTATTTAAATAGGTACATTTGAAATAAGTCAAATAATTTCTTATTAACAGGGAATCATCTTGGAATTTTCTATGAACTTAGAATTGTCCTTTTGCCTTAGAATTGCATGTGCGATTATTTATAAAATTGCCCCAAAATTGGGTTATGGTATCACAGCCATAACGAGCCATGCATAATTCGACAGTGGCATTACAATTTGGCATTTATGAATTATTGGCAAGTTCGAAGATTTTTTCTAAAAATTTGTTGTCAGTGTTTAAAATAATTGTATCTGAATCTTGAGGTATACCTACATACAATAACGAATCAAGGTAGAAAAAACTAAGACAAAATAGAACATAATAATAATAGTAACGTTAACCAAAAACAGCGTGTACAGCTGAAAATAGATCGAAAAAATTAGTGCAGTGAAATCTTTCAAACGACTTAGGTTTCAATTTAGATTGACAGTATAGTTTTACAAGCTGCTGGTAATCACATTGTACCAGCGCCATCTATCGATTTGATATGATACTTTTTAAAATAATATGTTTAAACTTGTGTGTATATGTGTGTAATATGTTAAAAAATGAGTCTGCAACTTCAATTCAAACATTGATTTAATAATTATTATTTTTTATAAGCATACAATTTAACAATACTGCATCAACAGGATATCGTACATATAGGTAGGTATAATTTAAAAAAAGATCGATGCTTCCACCCTACTCATTCTAATCCATCCGTTTTAAGTTGCGGGGGACTGGGTACCGCATTTTATTTTATGATATGCATATTTTTAATTTTATTTTTTACGCTCCCCCTGTTCGGCGAGTGCATGCCACCAGTATTAAATCAATACTGTTTGAGGCAGTTCCATGTTCTATTTTTCAAAAAGTTCGTTAGGCAGAGGGTAAGCATACACATTCGCCACCAAAGCGATCGGAGTTGCGATCAATGAGTTTTATTAAATTCAACTGTTCACGATATATCGAAAAACGGAAATATTTTCACTTATCCTACAAGTTGCGTATTTTTAAGCGCCGCGGAATATTTATTTAGGCTAACTTAATTGTTTTGCTTTTGTTTTATTATTAATTCTTTAGCATATAATACATGTTAATAATTACTTATAGATTTTATAGAACGAAGAAGTTTAATATGGTGGTACATCAATCTTAATATTCCAATATTTGTAAAGTTTATTAAAAAAAACAGAAACTATTGAAGAAACTTCGCCAACGATTTTTATACTTTTTAATATAATGATGTTGGCTTTAAACTCATACACTGGTTTTGTACTTTAGCAAATGTAAAATTTATATTTTTATTGACATTAAAATATTTCTCTCAGTATTTTAAAAATAGATATTTACTCAGAACGTAGGTATTTCAATTTGTTATGCGATTTTAACAAAAAACAATTACTTTTGGTTGTAGTGTTCGCTACTTAATTGCATACTTTATATTGGTGGCAGCGAAAAATAATATTTTTTTTTAATTAAAAATGCAACAATATATTTTGATTTAGTTGCCTACTTCACTATTATAAAAGAGCTTAAGCTAGGCAGTTGTGTGAAATATTAAGGTATATCAAATAAACTAACAAAACCTGTTTTTTTTTAATATAAACAATCGTGAAAACCTGGAAAGTATAAACCTAGGTACTAATCTATTTCTATAAATATTTCTAATCTATTCTTCGAATATTATAACACGTGAGAGTTTGAGTTTGAGTAGCTGAAATTTGACAGACAACACACCTAGAATAACATGTCAGATACTTTTATCGTGTATTATCTCGGGATCGGGATATAAATATCTCCGAAAGCCGCGAGAACAGTGATAGCATAAATGTAAAAGTTTGAGGCGATGTCAATGTTTGTTTGTCTTTTACTCCAATACTACTGGAAATATTGGTAGGTATTTGGTAGAGGAATAAAAACTTGTGGAATTATTACATCGGATGACTTAAACTGGAACACGAAAGTATGATAAATAAATAATAATAAAATCCCCAGACAACCACACCAACTTCATGGCCCCGAACTATGCAGAACATACCATGGCATATCATGTAGCGAACTAGGGGGGAACCTAGAATATAAATACATATATAAACGCCCAGACGCGGAACATTTTTTTTCTTGTTCCGTGCGGGAATGGAACCCGCGACCACTGGCGTCTAAGGCAGACAGTGTTACCCCATCGTCAAAATGAGTGGTCGTGAAATAATGTTACATTGGGCTAAATGCATGTTATGACTTAAAACGAAATTGGCGTGATTTTCTGTGTCGATGAGCATTACAAAAAGTACCCTCTTTTACGTTAATTCTTTCGTTGGTATTACACCACGACATCGTCCCAAAAAGAATAAGTATGTCTAGAATTCAGCCCAAAATTCATCTTAACTTATCAAAAAAAATAAAACCATCACGAGGGGACTTCATTAAAAAGTGGGATTTCAATCAATTCAAAATTCACCAGCTCAAAAACTATCTGATAGGAAAGCAATTCGAAGGTTCTGAAAAATGGACACTCCAATTGATTTACACAGATAACGAACAAGCTTTGAAAAAACCATGCCCTAGTTTTTACACGAAAAATACTAGTAAAAACTAACATCCTTTTAGGAGTACACATCATGAAATATCATCATTCTAATGTTTATTAAACGACCCTAGTACTAGTACAGTCAGAGTTATCAAAGACTTAATTTTCCACTAATGGCCGAGTCGATGCCGAAATAAAACCCGTCCTGTGCCTCCAGTATGCACTGCACAGTGGTCTTTTTATTCCTTAGTACGTACCTACATAATGCATGTACAGGATTATACGCGGCTAACGAATATGCATGGAAGCTCTTATTTTTATCCAAATGACGAATAGACTTGTAATGGAATTTTCGGGTTACTTAGGAATGATCGATAGATGTCGCTGTTTGGTTTTTAAAAGTCAAAATCTTGCCGATAGTCATATAGGTTTTTTGCTTTTTAGACAAATAAGTATTATTTTGATCAAATGAGAGCCTTTTACATCACTTATATGGCTTTTTAGACACCGTGTTCCAAGTGACTAAGGCATTTAGTTATGACAGCAATCGATCATCTCAACCTATTTCCCAGTCTGCGAGCGATGCGTTTAGGATTAACACGAAACGTGTTGACATTATCTTGAGACAAAGCGTCTGAACTACGGGATAGACATAACCGCTACCGACATAATAAATAGCTTGGAATCAGCATTTAGTTTTTAAATTGTTTTTTAATAATCTTACTGCACTAAGCGTGACATTGCGTGACGTGAGAAAATTTAGATTTAGATTTTTTTTAAGTATTCGAGGCAAGGCACTGATATGGAAGATATGTAAACATTTGCGTAATAAAAAGGTAACATTTAACAAAACTTGCAACCGCCCAACCATGACTCTCAACATTGAGACTTGAGCTATCCGCGATAACCACGTACAATAACCTAATGATTGAACGCCACTGACTATTTAAACCTACTTATTTAGCCACCAGCCTACACAGAGGCCCTATGAAATAAGCACTCCTACATCGATTCAATAAACCATACTGAAACAGCATAGATCAAAACTCCTCGGTAGGTCTTAGTTATTACTTCACCGCTCGTAGGTTAACATTAGCAAGATGCGCTCGACCAAAAACAATAACCGTTGTCTCGTGAGTCTCTCGTGGGCCCTTCTCAGTCGTGGCCCTATCTAAATAACTGCTGGTTAAAACCATTATGGCTCCTGGTTAAGGGTCATCCCTATTGAATACCCTTAGGCTGTTGTATCAAGGGGCAATCTTAGTCTTTTGCTAACTCGATTAAATTTCAAAAGAACTAAAAGGAAAAAAATTATCCTGTTGCTTAATCGCCTTTTTTAATCCTTCTTAAATGGTACCATTAAGTAAATAGCATATTTTTTAAATGAATGCTGCTTCAGTGGCCGATATTACGGTAAATGCAAACAGGAAATTCAATTATTTCTAATTGGGTTTGAGCATCAGAGGGGCCACTGTATAGATTTCATACAACTACCTCATCACATTGTGAATTATTTTTTAATGACGCCGGTATTCATATATCATCTATTTTATTCAAACCATAGGAAACTACTGACAAAGTGCAATGATGAGCAACCGTGCCGTAAAACTGTGGACAAGACATAAGCATTTATATAAATTATTTTTAAAGACCCAAGCAATGCGCAGTGCCTAACTTATGCCATAACCATATACATATATAGAAATATAAGAATATTCCTACGAATTAAAAAATATAATGAGTACACTTCTTTTGCCCAGTGTTGTAATTCATTCGCCATTCTCACCATACAACCTTAAAGGTCGGCATCCTTTAAACCCTCAGACTTTTTAATTGAAATAAAAAACGCATACCGCGGTATTGACATTACAAAAAATAATTACAAAAAACATCAACTTTTAAAAAATGGCAATATACAGAGGAAGTGGCAGAAAAAGTGACGTATTACGTAAATGGAGTTAAAGCTAACGAGCGTTGGTGGGCCAGTTCCTCCATCTTTATTTTGAAGTTATTAAATAAGTGCTCTAATGGATATATCCTGTGATGATTCTGTCACGACATTTTAAAGTGACGCGTTAAACGCAAGGTCACCGGGCCTTTTGTCATATAATTACCTATATGACACTTACAAATCATTTACAAATTCGAGTACATAGAATTTAGTTTTAAATTTAAACATGCTAGTGGTATCTGACGATAGCTTTAAGTGTCAGAATTTTTATTATGACAAGAAGTTGCTAAGTGGATGATTTCGCTCTATTTTTAGTAAAAGTAATTTAAAAAAATACGTAATCCTATTTTTCTATCCGTTAAGGAATATTTTTCTAATTCTAAGATTTAAAGATACTTTACCTATATATGTTTAAGAAAGATCATATCGAAATTGGACCACGTGGGCCTGATAAATTTAATTTGAACAATAAGAAATTAAATAAAGACTATGTAAAATCATCTTTATCGTATACATATATTGACATTGTATTTACTCTAAGAAACCGATTTTTGATTTAATGTGAATGAATCTCTAGAAACAATTCCTACCCCAAAAAACAACTCTAGGTATTTTTACGGTTAAGAAAGGTTGCCCATATCTCAATATTTCTTAACTTCAAATATCAACCTAATTTAACAAAGTAAGAAAAGATCTTATACAAATATATTTTTTATCTTTCTTGAAAGCAAAACACATGGTAAGTCATATGCTGCTGCCATTTTTTCCCGTTTTAATAATATACAAAAGTTATTAACATACATACGTACACTCTTCTATTTTCCGCTTTACACTTTGATTCATTTCCCTACAACGGTTAATACTTTAATTGAATTTCAACGTCTGTTTTACGTCCATCAGTGGGTTTTCCACGGATTTTAATTCATCACTTCCTGCATTGAATGGCATATTGACGAACTGATGACAAATACAGTCGCAGGCACACCTTGCGTTTGTTATGCCGAAACCGTAGCCCTTATCGCTAGCTCATAAGAGGTAAATTATTGTATCCCACAGGAATCACTTGTGAAGCTCGTAATCAAGTTGTCGTTTCTGCAGTTGGTACAATTGATTCTGCGGTAAAATTTTCTTATTAATTAATAATGAGGTTTCAGTAAAAAACTTGACTGATGTCAAGTGTTTCACTTATTCAGTTGATTTTATAGGGTTAAACTGTGTATATGCTTAAACTTGGACACGACACATTTTATTTCACGTCTGCGCTTCAAATTTAAAACAGCGTTTCATTTTAGAATTCTTTAATGTTTTTTTTTATTAGTTGTGCAGTTTTACCTAGATTGCGATCATGAAGCCGAAGAAAATCATTTATTTTGTTCGTCTTTGAAAATGAAGACAATTTAGAAATCAGTCCAGCTTTCAGAAGAATTATTAGTTCCATGACGAATTTTACTACCCATACTTTAACTGTCCAATCATTAGAAGCTTTAAAATCTATTCGAAAAAAAGACAGGTTCAGTTTTAGCGCACAGTTTAGCGAGAGAGATTTATTTGCGTCATCACAAAAAGTGCCCGTTCAAAATGCGTAATAGTTTTGAATGGGTTACGTAGTGTTCACGCTTCACGCTGTGTGGAACCAAAAACCTGCACGCATTTCCCGCAAACACTCGATCGGTTTAACCCGCGCATTATATCCACAATGTGGCGGTAACGTAAAAAGCATTCAATTGACTTTAACCGGGTACATATTATAGAATTGCTAGTGATGTACGTCCACGATGAATTAAATATCAACAGCTCCAAGTACTGATTGGAAAAGTGTCATTATACAATATTCATAACGATGTCCCGTTACATTTCGTAGAACTATTTCATTCAGGTCGTGAATATTTGGTGGGTTTTACATTGAAATAGAATTTAGAATCTGAACTGTGAGAGATGAGTTTTTTCGTGTATTGATTGCAATAAAATTGGATAGACGGCACGAACTTAGTTTTTCTTGTTTTTTAGAATTATCTAGAGTGGTTTTTTGAAGTCTGTAAATAGAATATTCATTCAACATTTTTTTAGCGGCAAAATTTTTGACTTTGTTTTGTTGCCGATAAATTTATCATAGTTTCTAGAATGAATATACTAAAAAGCACGAACTTAGTTTTTCTTGTTTTTTAGAATTATCTAGAGTGGTTTTTTGAAGTCTGTAAATAGAATATTCATTCAAAATTTTTTTAGCGGCAAAATTTTTGACTTTGTTTTGTTGCCGATAGATTTATCATAGTTTCTAGAATGAATATACTAAAAAGCAATTTGAAGTTTTAAACAGCGATATTTTTTTTCCAATTAGGTTAATAAAGTAGGTAATATCATTATGAAAGTGTGCTTGTAAATATATAAGTTTGTAGATTTTTTAGGGAAAATTTGTTAGTAGCGATTAGGTTGAGTTTGTACACCGACAACAGACGACGGTTCGGGTCACATCACTGCCTGCGACGGGTCGTGGCCAGTGGGACGTATAAAAATAGTGGCAAATCTAGCAACCTGTTTGTTCGCGGCTACGTTACCACACGCGCCTGCGTCCAGACAGCGACGGATTGTATAAACCACTTGTCGATTTTCAGACACTAGTTCTATTTGACCGGTCGGTAATAATCCGAACGATGGGGTGACGAGTTGCAGCGCTATTTACCCGTACTTATTTTGTCACGTTACGTCTGAATGCTGACTGTACTTTGTCCCCTTTTTAGCGGTGGCAGTATTTAACCGTGTCTATAAAAAGTTATGGTTCAAAATGCAAAATCTTGCTATGGCGATATTCAAACATTTATAACATACTTGTAAGTATGTGATCGTACTATACAGTATAACAGATCAAGATATCGTCGCTTCTCTGTGGCAAGGTCTTGACCTTGATCCGGAAATTGCGACTTAAGTTCGCAGCTACATGTCGAGAACGGATTAGGGATAGTAATAATTTCAATCCTGTCCGCCGTTACTTTTCATGCTTGATTTCGTATCAAAAATGCTTTAGCGTCACTGCATTAGCTAGCAGTGATTTAAATGCTAGATTAGACGTGAGACTTCGACAAATCCCCGGTACAGAAATGCCGTATTTAGTACACGAGAGCGTGCAATTAACAAATCTGCATCGAGCTGGCTGAATTCGTAGATTTCACAATGGCGTGTGAATTCGGAAGGAGAATAGTTAATCAGGAATATGTCCAGTCAAACCCGTCATACGGTATATGTCGAACTTGACGTTCTGAGAGCGTGCTTCCAGAAATTCGATTAAGACCGTTGCCCATGTCAATGACTTGAATTTCAATTAGAACAAATTATCAAGGGATATGGTCGCAAACTAGATTTGTTAACGCAAGCGCACAGAGCACGTTGCAAATAACCAAGCTTAATTTAGGCCCGTGGCGGAAGAGGGACTAATTGTGCGTACCGTGCCTAATCCAGTAACGCGTCCCGAACTCTGGCTTGCCCGTGTTTTAGCTCAGACTAAGCTATTATAGAGCTGTTTATTCTGCATACTTTCTGCTTACTACGAAGCTCTACATGTTATTATAATTGAGATTTAAAAATAATTAGTTAATAAACTTAATTGTCATAGAAACGGAACCGAATAGGATATGAACCGGCCACGAGTCGATTCCTGACTGAGCTTGCAACAGTTTCTGCAGTTTTATTGTATAGTATTTTGTTAATTCTTGATAAAAACCAAAATGCTACCTAACGATAGTATTAAAAAGTTTAGAATACAAATTTATCACGGCTCTTGTAATATCAGCTGTTTAATTAACGCCTGAGGAACCTGTGTTAAAAAAGGCTTGAATTATATTTCTGATTTATTTTTATTAGGAATAATAAAAAATATTCAAAATATAGAGAAATTCTAGTTACACTTATGAAAAATTATCTTACTGATATCAAATATGTAACGAGTACAAAATTTTTCAAAAATGAAATAGTATTTTAAAAACTACGTAACTCGAAACTTCGAATACCTAAAAGTAAAGGATAAAAGAATTCCTTCAATTGTTGCCATGTGCTATAAAGTAGAATTTTTGGTCCTTCCCAAGGCACCATTGCAACTGACCGGCCTTTGAGCATCGCCGCGTCAATTCTCGGCTCCACACCTTTTACACACCTACCTTAATTTTGGTAGCTTTTAAGCATCGTGTTGCAAGCAATTTGGTATTTCGTTTATTTCACGCATACAACTTTGATTTTCATAAATTGTTTGATGCAAATATTAATTTCAGACCGGCTTTCAACAAGCTGCTGTAGATTTCCGTTGTTGATCCTTTAAGATTATAGGATATGCTAATGTCAAAAATAATTATGAAATAGGTGTGGATTTCTATCTACTTACTTATTAAAATTTAAAAAAGATAATAAATATTGAATAAATATAATTAGGTAATAATAAATTTTATAATTTTAGTAACTTTCACAAAATTGCAAGTCTGAGATAGCAACGTCGGAAATTGCGATATACAAAAGGAAATAACAGAATAGAGGTCACAGGATAGTGAAACAGGTCACACTGGCAGCGACCTCATTCATACAACTTTTACAATTTTATTTCAATAATTACTTCATTAAAAATATAAATTAGGTCAATATTATCTTTCGATTAAAATACAATATGTGAAAAAAATCAGCGTAAAAACTCAATCAACCCTGAATAAATATAATAAATATATGTAAGTATTTAAAGTGTACGCATGGTTAATTTTCTGCAAGATAGAAATTATTTAACATCGTTTTAATTGAAACGGAGCTGAGCTGAGTAAGCCAAAAGGTAAAAACAAGTATAAAACTAAAAAACACAACTAACTAAAAAACTTTAAAGTTTGAACTAAAAACCACAAAAAAGTATATAAAACTATTAGAGCTTTTTAATATTTTTTTAATTGTAGCGCCAGGAGCGCCAAAGACTGTCATCTATATAAGTATTTATATTCTAGGTTCCCCCTAGTTCGCTACATGTTATCCCATTTCACAAGCTGCGCTTACTTGGTGTGATTGTCTGGGGATTTTATTATTTATTTACCTATTATTACATTTAATGCTCCGAGTCAATTAATAAACAAATGTATTAATTGTATCTTTATTTTAATTTTTCCGCTATAGTCTTCATGCGCACTTTCCATCATGTGGCATGGAAGACAAACGTACCATCCTTATAATATAAAAAAACACAAAAGTGCTCAGAAAAAAATCGCTGATTCTAGCCATGTTTAAAACTCATTTTGGCCAAAAGCGGTTGTGTATACCTTTTGCCCTTCTATCGTCGATATATCTGATTCAAACTGTGATTAAAAGGACATATTTATTTCAAGTTACGTGTTTCGAATATTTACCTGTAACTTAGTTTTGTTTGATTCTTGATTTATTGTAATAGGTAAACTGTGATTACCTACTCAAATGCTACAGTACATTTTTTATATGTTTATCGTTTTCGTTCACTACGGAACTTTTCTGCGTAATCTGTAGGTCTTGAGAAAGAAAAAGATATTTAAAATATTTTTTTTAATTGTCGTGGAGGTGGTGGAAATGAATGCGCGGAGTTAGTTTTTCCAAAACAATGGGCTTTGAAGGTCTGGGAATAAGCTGTAAAAATATGTAACGCCGTAAGCATTTTATACTATAGAAACATAGTAACTGCTTTGTTTTTGTTTAGTGCCACTACATAAAAAATACTCATCTATTACTAAAAACAGGCCCACAAGTGTTGGCTACTAATGTGTTATTGTGAAAAGTTGTATTTTATTAGTTCCTTCCCTCTAAGAACAAATAAGATTAAAAGCTCTTATTAGAGGTGAACACAAAACTAATTAAATACCTTTTGCATCTGCTGCTTACTGCCTTTTGGCAGAATGCACTTTAAGAGCGCTTTTTGCCGATAAGCCCGAAGATATTGGCTGTTTGTTAAGCATTGCAGCAACACATTACTGCCAAAGTGGTAATATATAGAGGCAGACTTTGAAAGGAGCCTACTGCCGAACGTGGGTCACTATAATTAGTGCCAAACTTTGCATGAAAGGGTCGTACCAAGAGTGGGTCACTCGAATTTGTGGCCTTTTCGGACAACTTTATTGAGAGACGCTACGGATTTCGTAGGCCACCTGTCAATTTTGTCATTTTGTACCTATTGATGAGTTAACAAAAATAGCATTCAGCCTCTTGTAGTTTTGTATAGTTAGAAAACTTTTAGCTATTCTTCTACATTAAATGGTTTTACTAGGTTCGAGTCCTATTGGACAATCACAAAGTAATGAGTTATAGATACAACGATTTAATTACTTCTGTAATTAAATTATTAATCAGGCTTAATATGGCAATAAAATAATATATTGAACTAATTTTTATTTATTTTCTTAGTATTAGACTTGCAAATTTAGCGACCCTCTTAATTAAGTAGGTTCATAATACGACATCGAACCGTAGCACCTATAGTTTCTTTACGTGGAACTTTCTAACACAGTCTTGATATGAGAAGATATTGAACCAACTTTTCACGAGCCTTTAATTCTTTTTGAATTATATATGTAAAATAACATGTTCTATTTAATTTTTTTTCCTACTAAAATAAACATGGATATGGATTTTTTGATATAAATAAAGTAAAAAAGGTCTACTTCAGTATAGTAGTGTGTCGGAAATTAGACATAAAAGATAAGTTTGGAATGACAGTTACATCGCTTCGTGTCGAACATTGTAAGGACGGACGGCGGCGCACGGACCGCAGCGCTCGGAGCAAACCATATTGTGCCTTTGTTTAGTCAAACGAATCTGCAATTCAACGTGTGATTGAACGTGAACGCAATTCTCTATTTATGCAAGAACGCAGTCACTAACATGGACAAAACTTGCTGATAAACAAGTCTCGCCCATTGTTTTTTTTCATGTATGGAAAGAAAGGGGTATCCCTTCCAAGCCTCGGTAGCCGTGTCGTTTGAAGTGCCTGATCCGTTTGAAGCAGACTTTATTATGAAAAATTCAGAAGCTTTTGAAGTCGAACTTGCCGAAACAAACAGCATGAGGCGCGGACGTATTGAGACTGTGATTAATGAAATGGCAGTTTGTTCTTCTTATTAACATACATACAAAGTTTTATATTCTTATAAAATACCATGCAACTTTATTCGGTAATAAAAATGGATAGGCATGTTAAGTTTAGAATAATAAAGTAACCTAAGTAACCACAAACTAAAATAGTGCAACATACAATACGAATCACGCCTTGAAAACGACCACCCGTTTGGAATTCTTGCCGGTTTCTAGTTCAATTATCGCAGAGGACGACGCCACCATGGACCGAAGAAACAATTCCCAGCATCTGATCGCCATCATTCATGAGAATACACGGTATCTATCAGTTTGTTCATGCGCATGCACTAGTGGATTCCTAACGAATAATTTAATATCCCAATAAGTGTAGGACCGAACACAATCGCCGCTCTGCCAGAGTTGGTATGCAGGCATCTCGCGTGCGGAACGGGCAGCCGCCAGCTAATCAAATGTTGTTGTACCAGCTTAGATTGTTCGCTACTGAAGTTGGAATAGAAACCGAGGCTAAATCACAACTCCAAATCTCGATATATGCGCTTTGTTTCACAATCAACTATGTTTACAATTTTGTGAACAAGATCCATTGATCGACACGCGAACTTGAGCTCCGGTATTAAGAAGAAGTTTTGACAGAACTTCGATACGAAAGGTCGGATGTGATGTTTTCTCGTCGATGAATCGCTAAATCTCATCGCATTTATCTCTCAAATATGATCAGCGCAGCGTCCAAGAACATCCCCTTTAAAGTGTCACTGAAAAAACATTCATTGGACCGTATCTTTTATTTGCATAGATGTGGTTTTACAATAGCACCGTCATTATGAGTGGACAGTCACATTGTTGGGGCAACTGAGCGAAGTTTCTATTGTTGTGTAAAGTTTGAGTTGTCGACAGGCGATAGCTATGACATGACTGTTTGTTCAAAGGACCTCTATGACGGAGAATGAATTGATCTGCTAATGTTAGCCGCGGCATATACCTCAATAGACTTTGTATACGGGAGGACTTTTCAGCCCATCGGCTTCATTCAATCAGATTATTAATGTATTAATAGGCCCCATTGTACAATGTTCAGGCTCAGTTGGGTAATACCTAATTGATGTGACGATTTTAATCAAAAGCGATTATAACAAATCTAATTAGTTTATGTAAATAGAAATAAATCTTATGAATCTACGATAGACAGCCGTACTTTAGTGTATTATATTTCAGGAACTTCCATTTTATATAATATTCTGAAAAACTCGTAGCTTTAATAATTTATCATCTGTCAAAGCTTTGAACATTAATTAGCCAATACTGGTAATTATAGTTGGCAAATACATTTTTAATACAGAAGTGAAACGAAAAGAATTCATACATAGAGGTTTATAAATATTAATAAGTGGCCGTCGTCGGTATCCCTCATATTATATATATTGTTTATCGTGCCAAAGCTCCCCTCGGCAGGGACGACTGCTACAATAGCTAATTATAGGTATATAAAGATAATTATACTTATTATAGAAAAGTAAAATTCTATAGAACAATATTAAGCGTAGCTAAGCTTTAATCTTTCTAAATATATAAAACTCTTCCGTTACTAAGTGACTGACAGACAACGCACATCCAAAACCGATATTTGGAACATACAATCCGTAAAGGTTGTGGGGGAGCACTAAGGAAGGAATTCCCGAAATTCCCACCAGAAGGGGAATTATTGAACTTTTTAGTTTGTATGAAAAATCTTATTCCTTGAGCGCACGAATATGATACTTGGCATAAAGGTCCTTCAAAGAGTGACTGGTTTTGTTATGGAAGGAATTTCCGAAAATCCTACGGGAACGGGAAATATATGATGTTTTAGTTTGTATGAAATAATCGCATGCCTTCGGTGCATGGATGTGAAACTTGCCTTAAAGGTTTTTTAAAGAGTGACTGGTTGAGTTATGAAAGGAGTTGAAGGTGTGAAGGATGCTCTGTTTGAACAAATTGAACCCTCACCCTTTTACCATCGGACTACTAGACGCAGACAGAACTTCCATCCGTATTTGGTAGATATTCCGAAAAGTCGAACTAAGTGCTTTGACAGTTCCTTTTTGATACGGGTCGCCAAGGTTTGGAATGAACTGCCTGCGTCTATTTTCCCTGACCAGTATAGTCCTAGTACTTTTATGCGTCGAGTGAATAGATTTCTCGTGGATGGACGTGTACAACCTTAGTCTTCATGTTCACTTAACATCAGGTGTCATGGAAGACAAACGTCCCATCCATATTTAAAAAAAAAGGGGTTAGATTTTTTAGTTTGTATGAAAAATCTTATTCCTTGAGTGCATGGATAAACGGATAGTATGCTGCTTGGCATAAAGGTTCTTCAATGAGCGACAGGTCGTGTTAAGTATTTACAATGTTTAAACGTGACAACATAAACATATTTTGCTTGTTCTCTTACATAATAAGACTATTATTTTTTTTGAATTCTGATCGTCTTCAAAAAGTAAAGAAAATAATTTTACACAACGTATAAATAAAACTTTTAAAGTACATTTAACGCCTAACAGCGCGCATCTATCTCTCATTATAGAGTATAAACAACGCGAACGTGCTTCGTAATAACGAGTCGTCCAGCACAATTCTAGGAAACACCAGATCACATTAATTTACAACCAATCCACTTGCCGATTGGTTTAGAGAGTGGAAAATTGGTGAGGCCTACGCTTCGTCATGGAAACATCGTAGTATAGTAAACTGACGGTTCGTTCTGCATTAAGCTTAAAGCGCTTTGAGTACTCCCTGTGAGCTCACCTTCCCGAAATTATTTGTCCGTACAAACTCCATTTAAGTTTAATCATGACTGCATGCAGCCTGCTTTAACGAATATGTCTACTCAAGTTTAGTTCCAGTACAAAGGATGATGCATAACTTTGTATGAGCTCTGGTATCCGCTTCAATAGATATGTGGGATATATCGTTCAAAAGAGTTCATCTTCTAGAACAAGAAATGGTATGGCGCCTGTCTTGATTCTGAGTCCAATCTGATAATCAACCTCATATAGTTAATCAAAATGTCAGAAAGCAAAATTTAAAAAAAAAATCTTAAGAGCTGTCATTTCGTACATTTTGCCAGACACAACAAGAGCCTCATGGCATCAGTATTTGCAGGAAGACTCCAAAAAATAAGTATAATATAGTTTGATCTTGTCGATGTTTAAATTTGTTGTTAGTCAACATAATAGTTAAAGAAAAAATTATAAGATTATGATCATTGAAAAAAACATATTTCAATGCCAATTTTAAACGTGTTAGTCTATAATAGCCCTTCGTACGTTGAGGCACTTATTAGTCGTGATAACATCTAAAAATGGCACTCCATATTCGGGATTCATAATACTCTGCTTACCTCAACCATCCCTTGTTTTTATTTTTCACTAAAATGGAGTTAAAAATTAAACAGTAACAAAACTGGCTGGCAACGAATCATCGTGGCAGCTTTTTTATTATCATTGGTCGCTGGAGTTTACCACCAAGTAAGGTTACTCCGATATGTTAACTTGTGGATCTAATTTGAAAATCTCGCTCCCCTGAACCTTTTGCTCGAGGCCGCTGTGTTGCCACCATTCCCAAAATGTTTTTGGAATTAATCAAGCTCTACACAAAGCATAACAACACCTTCGAGTGGTGTTCAGTACTTTTTTTCGACATAAAATCCTCATTATTCATTGATGAGCATTGCAATACATACACATAAGGTGTGTTAAATATTTAATATAGTAGTTTCCTTACTACAGAGGCCTGAGTACAGTAATGGTGCCTTTGAATAATAAATACCGATGCGCTCCTTGTGACGCGCTTCGGTTCTTTCCAACTGTCTTTCCTTTATAATGTCGGAAGTCAAAATCGAAAAAGGAATCATTCGTCGTAAATGTCAACACAAACTTAAAATGCTGATTTTCTAGCCATTCGTAAAAACCTTTCATACTAAAGAAATGCTGTAACCAGATTGCGACACATAATTTTAGAATTATAAAAAATCTTGGCTTGTCGATTTTTGCATTTAGGATCAGTACGATGCAAGGACAGTGGACAATAGACGGGCTCGGTAATTATGTGCAGCGAACGAGTGAGCCCCAACTTTCGGGGGCCCGCGCCCGCGCCCGCGCCCCCTCTGGTATGTCGAACAAATGTGCCTGATTAGGATCCTCTTTGTACTAACATTCTCGTACCAATATCATGGTCCCCAAACCTCATTAATGCCGGTAGAAACCAACCGAAAATTAACCTACCATTAATATTTCTAGTTTTAGTAATGGTTTGTATTACAATTGATGACTTTGAGATGACATTGTCAATTAATTAGGTTGCAATGTCAATTTCTTGGTGGTAGGATCCCTTCTGGGTCCGCCTGGCTAGCGACCACCCTTTATATAAAGTCTGCCGCCAAATGTTACCGCTCCGGCGGTAATGTGTTCCGGCAATATTGTATAAAGAGCCAGTTCCTTCCTAAACCCGTGTGCTTCCATCTTCGACCTCATCGTCACTTACCATCAGGTGAGATTGAGGTCAAACGCGGGTTTAGTCACTTATAAAAAAAAAAAAAAAGCTTATAAATAAACTCCTACGGTACTAATTTACTATTTCGGATCGTAAAGCAATAAGGAAATACAGTTTCACTACAAATTGAATTTAAATATTTCAGATTTTTATTTCCATAAACTGTAGCGTTCCATTTAAATTCATTTAGGTTTTTCGAATAAGTTTTATTCTGTTTTTATTTTTCATATACAGTAAAAAGTAAATAAATAAACAAACAGACACAAATATTTCGAATATATCGTACGCATTTTCTTTTAAAATTAATTTGTTACCAATCTCCCATGATATAACTCCTCGTTCGATATTTATTTATTTATATTTGGTGACCAGCTACAGTTAAAAAAAACTTACATGTTTTAAACTCATTATTAACACATTTTTTGTGTTAATAATGAGACTTATTCGTATATCTTCTAATGTAATCGTACCTTCAGAGCGGTAGTTGTATCGTTGGACGAATTTTTCTTTTTTAAGTTATAAAAAATATTAATTCGACTACTGAGAGCAGATAAGCTCAATGAAATGAAATATATTACAGTTGAATTACCTTTTGGTATCATCATAAAAAAAATCATTTTCTTTCAAATGAAACATCATAAAAATTCTCTTAAAGACTCTTAAAGTGGTTAAGTGTCTTAAAGAACTTGTGTTTTGGATATATTTGATAAAATAAACGTACCAAATACCCAACCATACCGTGATTCGAACCCTGAACCTCTTTCTTAGAAGGACTTATATTTCGCTACATCAGCCTTCCGTAAAAAAATCAGGATTACCACTTATAAGATAAGATAATTCTTCATTCGTCAAAAATTTTGCTACCGTTATGTCACGTTACGTATAGGTTCCGAACAGCAGATGCGTTCCGAACAGCTCTTCAGGCTTACTGGCGAAACGAACAAACATATCGATGTATTAATATGGGTAAGCTTTATTATCCGAGATAAACAATGGGTTGTTGTTCAGGTGTGCCTACACTGCACGTTTTGCTTCTAATTCAGTTTTGTGAACAGGGAACAAGGCAAATTCGAATGCGCCTTTCAATTTGCTAGTTAGCTATCGAAGTACTGCGCCTGTCGGCCATATGTTAGGTTTAATTTGGCCTTAAGGTAAACTGAATGCCAATTACTTTGTGTTATACTTGCAGGGTTTTGGTCCGTTTACAATGGTACTCTGGTTTAGATAAGTAACTTTGTAATTGAGGAACAAGAGATTTTTTGAGCCAGTTTCAAAAGACGCTTCCAGAATTTTTATCGTAAGCAACGCATTGAGTCATATATAGTATGACTTACAGACTTAACACATGATAAGTCTCTTAAAGCTTTTTGAAACCTTACGTATCCTCCTAAACTCAGAAAACTAATCGCCTATATCCTAGAGACCATGCAAACATACTCTAGTTAAAAGTACTTAATCTAACCAAGTAGTTTGAAAATGGAGCTCAGTACCTCATATCGAGAACCGAGACCGTAAATCATTTTTTTTTAAATAAATACTTCTTGCCAACATGTTTCTTTTTTATTGATTTGATATACGATCTTCATATTACCCTCCAATTTCATTAAGTTCGTTCTGTGTTCGTAGGTGCTACGAGCTACGCTATGTAGCATGTAGCACATGTGTAGTAGCTAGACGTAGTAATATAACCGAGAAAACCCAGTACCAATAATCAACGGAACGTAAACCCATCGGTTTTCAATAAGTGGAAAGATGCACAACAGCTGATAATTATTTTACCGATAAGTAACAAAAAGTTTTCATATCTTTAGTGTGGAATCGTTTTGCCGAGGAAACTCATGTTTAACTTTAGTTATCCTTTGCTACTTTCCAAAAAGTGGGTTTAATAGCACTTTACCAGCTTATACCAAAAATTAAAACGGACCAAATTTCTTTACTTGCTGAATTTAATTTTAATCTGTAAAAAATTTTAATCATAATAAATATTCGGTTCAGTTATTTCTCAGTGATTTATAAATTACCTTAAACTCCTTTTTTAGAAATAGACATTGATAAAAATGAACTTCCACAACAAAAAGTAATTCAAATTTAATATTGAAACTTTTTAAGGAAATAATTGGCTCACTTTTTCTACGTTATTTAATAACATACAAAAGTTGTTGACTCAACTGAATAATAAGTAACTAATAACAAAAGCAAAGAACTTGACTTATGTTTTACATATTTATGTGCAATAATTTTAGTTCCTTAAGAAAATTTAAAGTTTATATGAACTAATTCTAAATAACCTTCAAAATTATAAGGATGAGTTTAGTTCATGAGACGTTCTCTCAATTATTGTGTATGTCAACTTTTAGATATTTTATATAATTGAGAAAACTTCTCATGAACTAAAGTCTATACAGAGTTGATTTTAAGTCACCAGCCAAATTTAAATATTAGTTTCTCTGATACAATATAAACGTACCTGCATATTTATTTTAGCGTCGCTCAGTACAAAAAAGTAGAAATATGGAACCACAAACTCTTTATTTTTTTTTCTCGCTGTTGATGAACATAGCTACTACGACGCGCCATTTCTTGATAATATATTACTACAACCTAGTGCTACAACATGCTTTGTAGTAGCGCGTAGTCATCTTTATTTTAATGGAAATTTAGAGCAGGGACCGGAAAACCCCTTTATTTGATTAAGCCTATTTATAGGGTAACCCTATCAAAATCTTACCATATGGAAGTGTAACCCTATTGATATGGTAAGCCTATCGACGTGGTAACACTTTGAATAAAGTTAACTACTCTCGAATGCGCTTACCCTGTGATAGGGTTAGCCTTTTTCTATCCCTTTTCGCGCATGTTGTTGAATTCGGAAGTATAATTCGAAGTGCGAGATTGAATAGATGGTGATATTTTTGATAATTTGATATTCTTAGAGATTAAATTTGCCTGCAGGTTTTAAAACCCTATTGAATCGGTAACCTTCAATAGGGTTTTCGATAGGCTTACTGCTTACATGAAGCTAACTCTATTGATATGGTAAGCCTTAAATTAGGGTAAGTCTTCGATACGGTTACCAAATTGATAGGGTTTTTTAAAACAAGTCTATGAAAAACCCAATCAAAAACCTCTTTAAGGGTAAGCGGTTCCGGTCCCTGATTTAGAGTGACCATGCCTTGGTTAATATGTTAGCAGATATATTGAATTCCTTGTAAAAAAAAAACTTTTTCTTTGCAAAAATCGTTTCTATAAATGATACTTCTTGTGTAAAAAAATTTGGCCGGTGACCACAAATCAACCCTGTATATAGTTCACATAATGAACAATAATAAAAACAATCGTACATACTCGTATTTGAGTGAGTGTTTGAGTTTAATCCAGTGATCGATATAGGTAAAGATAATAAATAAAACTAAACTAAACTAAACATTCCATACTCAGCCATCAATTTATTTCAAGAAATATACCTATTGCAAGAGCAGGCATGATTGTATTAATTTATAATGGTTCCCTCTGGTATCCAATTCACGTTAATTTATCAATCGAGCTTAGAATTTAACTAGGTAATATTGAAGGCGCACGTCGGATCTATCATCGATTGACTGTGAATAAGGCATGCAATTGGGCCATTTCCGTCGATATACGAACACCAATTATTGTATTAGTAGATAGCTTATTAATTGCGTACCTATTCCACATTCGAGTTTCTTACTCAATCAATAATTGATAAATTGTAGAAGCAATTTGATGTTTGTTCGGCAGCTTTCATCCCGCTTCCTTTTTTGAAATTGCGATAACAGTAAGGGCGGTGCCGCACGGCAAACGGCGCCGCACCGTGGACATGTCTCCACGCCATCACTTCAAGGTAGCGATTTTTTTAAAAACTACAACACACAAAATTGCTAATTTACTTATAGAAGCAGAATTTTGTAACTGAAAAATAATTTCAAATAGTCATAAGTTTTGTCGATTTGTTACCTATGTACACTAATAAAATAAGCTGAAGAATTTGTTTGTTTCTGTGAATAAAAATCTTGTATATACTTTATACGTAAACAATGGTTGAGTTTTTTGCCAAAATTATGTTAGAAAAAGAAGCAGCTATCGTATAGTAGGTACCTATATCAGATGAGCAGCTCTCATTATTGAACATTGATTATAACTCACTGTCCAAAGCTGGCAGTAAACATGTTGGCATTAAATGACATGAATTCAATAAACTTGTCATTATATTTCAGGATTTATAATAAAACCGACACATAAATTTGACTACTACCGGTTCCACGAAAGGACGTATGTGACGCCGCGTTTTATCTATTGTACATTACAAAACGATTATGATTAAATACTATTGTTTCATTCATGTAGGATTCTGAGCTGTAAGTTGATTTAGTAAAGTATATTATTGTTTGAATGCGAGTTTAGTTAACCAGTTTCCAAGTCACGTCCGATATTCAGCGCGTTAAATGTCGTTCTAATCATAATGGAGGCCATGAATTTAGATGTGGAATACACCTCGGCTGCAGGGCTGCCTTCAAGTTTCAGGTTCCTTTCATTTACCTTATTTTAATCACCTATTTGGGTTAAAACACAACATACTGTGTTTACAGACACAGCATTGACCTAAAAAATAATCCCTTTCAGAACTATACCTTCTTCAACCAATGTTAATTTACGTAACTTCGTTTTATAGAGTCTTATTTGCAAAGTTGTTGACTTATATTTAATATGTAGGCCAGTCATTGGTTTGTTGTTATGTAGGTATTTGATATTATTTGAAATCGTACCAGACGGCGTAGTCTCTAGAATTGTTTCGTGGCTAATGATAATTTCACAAAAGAATCATGATAAATATGATAATTTTTCATAACAAAATAGGAATATAAAATTAGTTGGTAAAACGATGTTGGTATCTACTGAATAAAAACGACTTGTTTCAGTCACGCAAATTTCTTATAAAATAATTCACTTTCATACACATGCAATGTTTTATAATTATTTAGAATTTCATCGTTTTTAAGGTTAATCATTTTAAATACGAGTACGTGACTTCTTGAGACAATTTGTAAGAAAAACGTTTTTTTTTCACCAAAAAAGTTTTTTAAAAGTTAGAAAATATCTGACAAAAGTTGCATTATGTTCAATTGAGTGCAATTCAATTATGGTAAAATAATTAGAGGTGCCATTAAACCTTGGGCTAATCATTGCCATGAATTCGTCAAAGACCTTTGCTTCATCATTTATTTACTTAAATGTGTTTAGAAGCGAAGTTCAGAAACTACAGGAGCGGTGACTTATGGAATGCTACGGAATATAATGATCAAATTAATCTTAACATTGTAAAATTTACTTAAATTTTCTCTCAAAATCTAGAACTAATCTGGAAATAGAAGGATAATAATGGAACATTCGAAACTTCGCGGCGTAGTGACACTTGTGTATATCATTTGATTTAGCTAGTTGAGCGACATTCGGCGCGGTCGATACAAGAAAATGTGACACTTTAATTTCTCAATACGACGATTCAATCTCTCATAGCTCTGCAGTGGGCTTATTACAAAAAATTGTGGTTTTTAATAATGATATTAAACTTAAAGATTGAAGAAACTGACTAATATTTAAACTTACGCGAAGACCATGACAGAAACGAACTTAACACAAACCATTATACACATGCACATTATGATCTGCATATTTTTCTAATGGTATAACATATTCATCAAATGCAGGATTCGCCGCCAGACAACGTCGATTCAATTTTAGAGGAGTGAGTCCCTGCGGAAATTATAAGGCCCCCCATGGACGCCATAGATTTACACCGATATCTATTATGTAGAGCATTATTTATTAGAAGTTGCTCTACTTAATTTAAATAATAGAAAAAATACCTAGGTTTATACAATAAACCAGAGGATTTTGTTTCTTTTTTGGACGCTTTTATCTCTGAAACTTACTTAACGGTATTTGATAATACATGAAGCAGCAGTAATATTATAAAGCGGATTGCAATCCCATGATTTCCTCTTTTTATTCATAAAAGTTTATTTTGTTACATAAATTTATCTTACAATTTTACTTTGATGCAAAAAAATATATCTTGCAGGCTGTTAAAAATATTGATTAGCAATCGATTCAATTTACTATAAATTACCTAAACTATCACTCACAATTTGTATTATAGAGATCAAAAATATATAAATTTAAAAAATCTTCAAATAACTAATTGTACGATTCACGAAAACTAGAATTATTAGCGTGCTACAAATTTACTACGCGCAATTGAACGTCAATATAGTAACACATTTTCCGACTAATTGTAAATTTCTCAGTTAATGAAATGGTGACTCAAATAGATGATATGTTGTATCATTGATTAATTGCGAGTCAATAGCAATAATTCGAAACTAACTAGCTGATGGAGCCTTGACTGGCATAAGTAGCTTCTATTAAATATAAGTACTAGGTAAACACATTTCAAATTTTACAGCAAACTTAATAAGTGGAGATGCTTCTGACTGAAATCGAAAGACTAAAGAAAGATTTTTTGCTGTCCCATTAAAACCATAAGGGGATAAAACCAGGGGATACGAAACAGCTAACAAACCGTGTTACTGCAACCGACAGTTGACATTACACCTCGGGCCAAATTTAATTTAAAAGTCAAAAAAATACCTCGCCGTTCAAAAACGTTTTCATATTATTCTAAAAGTCATTGGATTCTATTTCCAGTATTATTAATAGTATACGTAGGTACTTTGTAGTAGGATTGACTTTTGAACATCCTCTGTCACCATGGATACCATAAATTGATAAAAACAGAAGCATCCTAGGCGACTTCATTTTTAATTTAGATCTCGTGTCCAGTGCTTTTCAAAGTACTCGTATAACATTACCCGCAAAGGGCTGCTAGAATAAAAAAGAATGAAAATCTCCCATCACTAAACTTACTTTATTTTCTTTATTCAAAAAGTTTCACATTTTTTTACAGTTGCCTGTCTTTAGTTTAATAATGCAAATGGAGGAATGAACTATTTATTTTTATTTATAAATAAAAATAAATAGTTCATTAAAATCTATATGCGCTGTATTTTGTTTAACGTAGGTATTATTTTTTATTATTTTATTTAGATACGGGTGGTTAAAAGTAAACTGCATTCAACATTAAAGTAACATTCCTAATTTGACAATGAAAATTAATCTGACTTAAATAAAATCGAACATTATAGTTAGTGGAGCGGGTGACGTCGGCCATGAACCTCGGTTTGAAGATGGACAGTGAACTTCGCTTCATTGAGCACATTAATTCCAAAATCAGAACTGCCTTCTTTAGACTTAAAGTACTGTATGGAACCAGAGACTACCTAAATGAGAAGGTGAGAATTGACCTGTCAGAGGCACTCGTTCTTTCAGTATTTAACTACTGTGATGTAGTCTACGGCCCCAGACTCTATGAAAAAACTAGTCGTGCAATACAAAGAGTCCAAAATGCATGCGCCAGATTCTGCTTCCAGATCCCAACACGCTCTCACATAACACCGTTTCTCAATAAAAACTCTATACTTAAAATGGAGGGCAGAAGGCATCTTCATTTAGCAGGTTTAGTTCATAAAGTTGTTCATTCTGGGAAACCTCGATATCTCTTGAACAAAATTGACTGGCTCGGAAAAGCTCATAATAGAAATACACGTAGTAAAAATCTTCAAATCATGGCAACGCACAAACACTACACAGCCAACTTCAAAAGTAGTTTTAGGTTTGCAGCCTCTAAGATTTGGAACGATCTGCCACCACCACTAAAAAGCGACATCTCATTCTACACTTTTAAAAAAAATCAGATAAAGATATTATTAGAGATACAAATTACTGCCACAAAGCAAATGTTTCGAAAATTTTAAAAAGAAAAATTCTCTTTAGCAATATTACATATTTCATTTATCTAATTATATATTTTTTTTCTTTTGATTTTGATTGCTATTATTATTATTTTCTACACTACTTTATACATATTACTATTACCCATATTATATTGAACAATACATACCCACAAAAATTTCAACAACAATAACGTACAAAATACCTAAACCCACAAAATACATAAACCAAAACAATACATACAACACTACACGAATACAACGCTCGATTGCGCTCCCTACCTTACCTACATTTTTTTAAATATTTTTATCACCCAATTCTGGCCCTTGCTGAAAACCAGCGTCATCCAGATGCGACTAACATCACGGTGTAAGTCTATCTGATGACAAATGCTGAGCTTGTGGCCATTTGCCAATACAAAAATTTATCGCACTTTATACATATATTAGTAAATTGTTATGAGTACATCCCTTTTTAAATATGTTAATTTTTAAGTTATTATTTTTTTTTATTGTTAGAATATATCTTGTAAATGTATACTTTTCTGTTTTATGATATTTTTTTTTGTATAAATAATTACTGTGTTTATTTTTTTATTTTTTTATTGGCAATAAACTAGTTTTTTCTTTCTTTTTTTTTCTTAAAGTTTTGTCTTCAATTTGCAATCCGGACAAAGTAAGCTAACAAGTTGCGGAAAGAATCTCGTAAGCTCTAATGTATAAAATTTGTGCTTATCCTATTACCTATTTATAAGTTCATTTGCGTCAAAAAGGAAAGCTTTTATCTGTGTAGTGTTTGTGCCCATATTGCTATAATTCGACTTAACATTTTCTTAAACCCGTCTAAAGTCAGAGTTCAAAACTTCAAACTCTATTTATATCTAACCGTTGTGTAAGAACTTATTAAGTTAGACTCAGAATCATCTCTAACGACGTCAACTTCGGAGCATTTATTTTTTAAGGGTTGACTGTTATATCGGTTATAGCGGTTGGCCGCCTTTGCGGTTCGTTGAGCGGTTCAACCGCTCTGTGCGGTTTCAACGCGGTTTCTTCGATGCGGGCTGAAGCTCTCCATTCAACCGCAGCAGATGAATTTTTGTGGCGTTTAAGTGCGTACAATCACAAGCGGTTGCATATTAAACTGGAAAAGCGGTTATCCGCGCGGTTAGGCTCACCTGCGGTTAACTGCTAGTGCGTTAGGGCACATAGAGGCACTACTTCAGACGACAGTGGTCGCGGGTTCTATCCTTCGAACGTGTTCGTTGTCTATCGCCTGAAAAGCAAGCTCATGTTTATTTAAGAGTTGGATGGCTATATAGGTATTTATGTCTACTACTATAACAGTATTAAAATTTTAATGTTGTTTTTCTACATACTTTTCTTAAAATAAGCAATTATTAGTTTGATAGTGTATAAAAACAGCACTAAAGGATAGCTGGGTCAGTTTTCGGAACATATTCATAAGTAAATAATACTGGCCTGTAATAGGTTTTGACATTTTTTTTTCTAGTTTCGATTGTTATTTTAAACTGAACAATGGATATGTTTAAATGAGAGGTAACGAATTAGTTATCATACTGATAATTAGGTATTAAGATATCGAGTGGAACAATACTCCTTGAATGTGGTGAATATGTAAATATCTTTGGTGCACCTTCCACGAACCATTTACGATCAAATGTCAGTTTATGAAGAGAACAATGACAGTACACTATTTGTCCAGATAATGCCACTGGCAACAAACAAAAATTGTAAACATTAATAATACAACGTGTTACAGTGAAGTTAAGAGTTTTCTAAATATACACTCATATGTTTGCAACAATTGGTTATGAACAATTGAAAGAATTTTGTTGACATAAGCAACGATCTTTTCACATAATACTTAAGTTGTTGTTTTGTCTTGGTTCAAAGAATACTTAATATAAAGCCTTTTGTATTTTAAGGAAAATGGTAATTTTAGAGATTGCAGTTTTACTTGTAAGAGTGGCTTAGAATAGCCATATCACTAGAAGTTTTTTTACATACGCATCAGTCCCAAAATATTATCGTTCAGATTAAGTAGAAAATCATTAAGCAAAAAAATAAGAAGAAAATAATCGTTCCATTATGTAACAACATTGTTAATAATCCAACATGCATCATGTAGTGTTATAATAATAAACGAATGCAGAGCATTAAAAAAACCGACTTCACGTCAAAACTTTGTCATCAACGTAAACATTCTCCGAAATCATACATATTTTTGAAATTATCAATGAAGTACTCCACCGATTTCGATGAAATTTATATGGGACCAACTATGAAGTATCCTCTATCATATGAAACAATAATTTTCAAAATCGATTTATATTTGTCCGAAATATCGTGTAACAAAGACACAAAAAAAAACAGAATAATTGAGAACCTCCTCCTTTATTGGAAGTCGGTTGAAAATATAAAATTACTGTGTTTTTCAAATATAATAAATAAGTCCTGTGACACATTGAAATTTTTTTATTTACGTATACCTACCATTTTTGTAAACAAGACATATTAGAGGAGGGAAAATGTTCTTTAGGCTCAGGAAAAGTGAACAAACTTTTAGGAAAAGTGTCAAACTTGAAACATCACAGGATGAGGAAGTCCAGGAAGTGAAAAACACTATAACATTTGTGAACTTAGTAGTGACATAACAAATGGCGAACTATTTATTAAATACAAGGAGGCTGTCTCGGCTGTCACATTTTCAGTCACTGAAACACATTTTGCGACATCGCGCGAGTTGCGACTACTCCGCTGATTTAATAATGAAATATTTCTGTTCCATTTGAAATTATTTGACATTTGAGAAAAAATAGTACAGGTGTGTCTTGTAAATAGTACAGGTATATCTTATGAATACTCTCTACCAAGATATTAAACTTGAACAGTACGATATTTTGTCTGTCACAATTACGCAAGTAAAATAATCTACTTGATTGAAATTTTAAATAGTTCTGGTGATATTTAATGTTTCAATAAAAAAATAAATATACCAAGGTCATGAATGCAAAATTTGCTATAGGCTTGTGCCAGTGAAGACCACACAGACAAATTGAGTGAGCCAGTATTTGATTGTATTTGATGACCAGTTCCTTTCACATACCTACTCGTATTTTTAAATCACTAGGACAAAAACCTCCTGCTGAAAACTGTAGCAACTAGATGTAACATCCTCATAACGAATTTAACGAATTTAGCTCGTTAGCAAGCATCATTAGCAATGTCAAATAATAAACAATTTTCCTTAAGCTATTCACACAAGGTCATAATATCAAAAAGCCTAGCATAAAAAGCTCTATTGAGTACTGAAAAAAACGCTATGAAAACTTAATAAAACGGTGATCCTTGTTTTTACAACAAGTAATAAGTATCTGAAAAGGCCTAAAAATTCGTTAAAAGTTACCATCACTAGTCTATTCAAAATACCCTCATGCGCCTCTCCAGTCTATGGATCACAGCCGAGGCGGGCTGTGCCCAGCGAGTTCCACACGAACGAACCGGAAATTCAAAAAACGAACACGACAACTATTTGCCGCCATTATTTTTGATAGGATGGTAATTGGCGCACTCGGAAAGACGACGCACTTCATTCACTCTTTAGATAACTTTATTTAATGACCTGACGTCAGTAACAAGTTTTACAGGATAGTTCTGTTTTAATCGGTGGAGTTACTGAAAAAAAGTTTATTTTTTTGTTTTATGGAATGGGTAAAAGGACATTAGTGAATTCGCGAATACGTTTAGTTTTAAATATTTTTGAGATTATTTTGATGATTGGTTTTTGGTATGCCCTTGTAAATTAATGTAGTCATTAGCAAATTCTCCGCTGGACCTCTATCAGTTAGGCAGGTGTAGCTATGCCTATGTCATATATTGGCGTTGTGTACTGCATCATTAGAAAACAATAGCTTCGTATCCAACCGAGTCCGTTGTAGGCAACGTCATTAGTGAACGCATGCCCTTACGATTACCGGCGGAAACTAGTCTAAACTAGTATTGCATAAAGTAGATAAATACTTTGACACTTGACTTGTGATCACGGGTTCTCTAAAGAATCGAGTTAAAATATAAAATATGATTTTATCTAATTACTCGATAAAAATATTTTATTTAAATAAAACACTTTTTAACCGGATTTATCGCGTATATTTATATTTTAAATTATGACTCACGCAACTGTCGCTCGTGACCACGGGATCGGCAGACACCGAAACGTCGAGTCAAAATTTTAAATGTAAATATTTTTATATTTTTATTTAATGGTATGAATCGCGAAAACTTAAGACAATATTATATTTTATTTTATTTATTTAGAAAGAAAGAATATTTATTTTATAGCCACTCAACACAATATTTTCACACTTACTTTTGCATTTTTTTGTCTATTAAATAATGATGTCGCAAAATTGTTTACTAGATACAGGGTGGAATTTTTGAATGCCCCTGGAGGGAAAGTAATCTAAATAATAGCAAATTTTACTCCAAGGAAACATTCCTTTATATTTGAAAAGAAATAAAACTGCATTCAAGGATTTTAGAAAATTTGCTCACTTCACCCGAGAATCGAACCGACTAAAATCTGTAAAAATGACATCTGTAATTTTATTGCATCGATAGTTAGGGTCAATCACAAGAGTGAAATCTCTTTTACATACTAGGTTAATTTAGTGAAAGAAAAACCTTGAAATCTAAATTTTTAGATTCTAGTCGGTTCGATTTCTGGGTGAAACAAGCAAATTTTCGAAAAAATAGAGGAATGGTTCTTTTGAATAAAATTTGCTACGAGTATCTCTAATTATTTAGAGTACTTTCCCTCCAGGGGGCATTCAAAAATTCCACCCTGTATATTTTAGCTGTGAACAAAAAAATACTGTTATTGACTGTTTGAATACAATTAATCATAAGAAAATAAATGAGGTTCGAAACTTAATCTTAAATACTTTAAAGTAAAAATCAAATACTGCACAAATTCTTCAAGACAAAAAAAAATTACACCGAGAAATAATATCTCCGTTTAATTCAAGCAATACTCCGTACACGAATCTTTTTGAATGTTAGCTAGACAACTCAAATAGCATTAATATAAACTAGAATTTGTACGAGCGCGCTATCGATTAGGAAGTGGCGTTGTTGGCAATTAATGACCTGCATGCCCCTAGCTCGACAAAGCTATGGCAAAACAAACAGGCTCGACGCGCCTCCCCGATCTACGGGGTGATCGTAAACTTGCGCGCTAACTTTTTAACGGGAAAAGTGCCAGAGTTTCTGGAATGACTTAGTGCAATTGTGAAATATCTGGGAACCATTTTACTAGTAATTTGTTCCTGTGATTTGAATTTTGTTGTTTTTTTTTGGGATTAAGTTTGAATGTTGAGGAAAGTTGTTATTTCTGGTTTAGTGTTGTTAATAAGATTGTGTGTGATGCGATTTGTTATTATTTTTAGGTTAATATTTCAGTACCGTAGTAGGTAAGACGTTTCTCTTTTTAAAATTTTGAGTATTTTCACTCTATTTAACTAGTGCTTTTTTACAACTTAATGTTTATATTTTCTTAGAGCCTAAAAATAATATTCGCTTCTATGAGATATAAAAAAGTCATAAAATAATTATGAAAGAGTAGATATGATACGCAATAATGATTTTCTAATCTTGCAACACCCTGTGTTAACTAAGGGGTGTTCGGATCGGCGGTGTGCGTGTGTGCGGTACGCGAGTGTGCTCCCCAGTATAGGTTAGACCATGCTTAGACAATTTTAGTATACCCCGAATAATGCACAACATATCATATTCATGAAGCTCGTCGTCGCTTTATTTATTGTGTGGAGTGACCTTTACAATTGCTTTGTTTCTTTTCAGGTGAACTGTTTAATAAGTAATGTAAAGTAAACTCAGGGTAAAATTGCATTCGAAGTTACTGTGTAAATTTGTTTAAATTTCGAATAACAAGTTTAAAGAAAGTTTGATATTACTCTTTTTTTGTTTTTTGACTGATAATATTTTGACAGCTTTATGTTATAACTGAGAATATGTATTCAAATTTCATCAATATCAAAATAGTTTTGAGGCTGCGATCAGCATTAAAATCCTAATGTTCGGTCCAAAATGGACGTCGTGTTAGACAATTTGTACTTGCGTCAAAAGCATTCGATATTGGAAATAGATTGGTGCGGTCGGCACAGATATATTCTGCTCTGTTTAGAAATGTACTGTGTATACGTAAGGACATAGGCAGGTAATTTATGTGTGTATAATGATCTACTTGGTACTGCGATGCAAGGAACCAGTTTATCTGATTAAAGTTGAGTGGAAGAGCCTAAATCTTATTTAGAAATTTGGTTTGAAGTGTTATACGTTTTTTGATTCAATTTGGTAAATACTTTATTTGAAAAATACTATGAAATAGTCTTGTGGGTACCAGACAAACTAAAATCGTTTGTTTAATTTTGATTCGGAACTAGAAACAATATCATTCGACGACCACTTTGGCCATGGAGTAAACCTAACTGCCTCAGAAGCCAGTGGTTGCGGGTTCGATTCCCGCACGGAACAAGAAAAAAAATGTTTCGTGTCTGGGTGTTTATCTATTTATGTATTTATATTCTAGGTTCCCCCTAGTTCGCTACATGGTATCCCATAACACAAGCTATGCTTACTTTGGGGCCATGTAGTTGGTGTAATTGGCTGGGGATTTTATTTATTTATTTTACTTATTCGCTGGTTTTGAATTGATTGCTTTGAAGAGTAAAAAAAGGAGATG
Source organism: Stenoptilia bipunctidactyla (assembly GCA_944452665.1). Lineage (NCBI taxonomy): Eukaryota > Metazoa > Arthropoda > Insecta > Lepidoptera > Pterophoridae > Stenoptilia > Stenoptilia bipunctidactyla. Next base: position 14,056,177 of record OX101721.1, on the reverse strand, counting down.
AAAAAATATCTTTACCGTGATTAATCTATAAAGTATTAGACTTCACATAAAAGGTGAACTATAGTGGATTCCTTTCTGCAGTTGTGGGCAGCTCGGATTATTCGCATTTTACGACAAAGGTGTTTAGCGAGCGTACATACATGTTGACCCTACATGAACGTAATCTACATAAATAATACTGGACAGTATTTCACACAACGCAATTTAGCCCCAAACTAGACAGAGCTTGTTCTATGAGAGCTTAGTGACGGATAGAATACAAAAATCATTAGGTATTTGTAAATATACCTACAGGTGGTTATAATACTTAGAAAAACTAAGACCTAGAATGATAACCTACCAAAAGATCTTGCTTCTAGCTTATCAGCTTCTAGGTCGACATAATTTTAAATCAGTTTCAAGGTTTTTCCATCTCAAGGTGTCACCACACAAATGGATCGATCGACGATGGACGGCGTCAATTGGTGGTAGAATGAATAAGTCAACGTCGATCGATAGTTTTTACTAGGCCAATCCGATCAGAAAAAACCGATCGCCGACCGAGGTCCATCGATTGGTGTGGTAACGCCCTTAAGGAGCTAACAGCCAATCTCAAAAACAACGAAGACGAATTTGAATGAGGCCGGTGTTCAACGAGTTCCTTCTGAGCCACGAGTCCCTTCAACAACAGCATCATGATGAGCATGAGGCTCATCATGAATGCCTGCAGACCGCAGTTTCATTAAAAAGCCGCGGTAGGCTTAACCTAACTGAAATTTTACTTTCTAGTGTAGCGGCCTATCCTTTTATTTGTCGGCCTTTGCGGTGCAATGGGCGTGTGTGACAAACGTTTGTAGTCTGAGGATAGTTGCTACGTTTTACTTTATAAAATACTTAAAACTAAAGTTTAAGGGTGGTCCCTAAATACCAACTCGGAATAGTTGAGAGCAAGAAGGTACCTATTGTGTGAAGCGCTATTTGTTTATTCAACATGGTTAATTTAAATAATCGACTCATTTAACTTGAACACACGTAAATTCTTGCAAGACAAAGAGGATAAATTGATCTGACATTCTGAAGATGGTTTCATCAGCGTCAATCATGGGTTATCTATTGATGATTGACGAGACGTGACGTAACTATTGCTTGTTCGCTTGTGCGATTCAGTGAATGCGACGTTTCTCCAACGATAGACGATGAGGATCTTGATCGACACGTCATTTCCGCCGGCCGTGTATGACCGGCCTAACACCGTCAGTTAAGCTGTAAGGATATCAAGAGCCCATTGTCAGAAATTAAAGGGTGGCTGTCACCTTTTGTTCTCGAATAGGCTCGGCGAAGATTGTTTTGTGTGCCTAACGTCGAGCTCTCTTTAAAACTTTTTGACTGGGAAAATGGTATTCAGCTACCGTCCTGCCGAGTCAATCTCTGACGCCGCACCGGCGTCGATAATATTATGGACATATTTGCATTTTGGAATTTATGATTTGGTCTTAGTTATTACTTGGATATGCTTAGGATATACTTAGTTATGCTTAGCAAGGATTTGATATTATTTAAATTATATTAAAAATTGGGAAATAATGAAACGAGTGACCAAAAAAAGAACAAATTTGCGACTAATGATGAGATACTGTTTCACAACCTAAAAAAAATATGAAACTGAACGGTTTGAAATATTATAGCGCGAATGGATTACCCAGTGAGCGACTAAAGTACAGACTGTTTATTTGACCAAGACAAGAAAGCGAGTAGGTTGGTTAGGTACGACGACGAGCGTAGCGAAGAGGAGCAGTTAGGTTGCATATAGGCCATAGCGGCCATCGAAGTACCATAAACCCTTTTTCGTGTCCATAAATACCCAAATAGAAGTCGTCGTGGCGCCGTGGTTACTGTGTGAATCATACGATATCACAGGTTAAGCAACGTTCGGCGCGGTCGTTACTTGGATGGGTGACCGCCGACCATTCATATCTCACGACGACTTCCGTGCTTCGGAGGGCACGTTAAGCAGTCGGTTCCGGGTGCTGTATACTTGTATATAGTAGTCGTTAGGGTTTGTCAGAAGCCATCTAGGCGCCCTAAAAATTCTGGCATCCACCACCCAGCACTGGGCCAGCTTGGTGGATTATGGCCTATACCTCCTCTTCACCCAGGGGAGAGACTCATACCCTGCAGTGGGCTCATTACAAAGAGTTGTGATGATGATGATGATGATGAATACCCAGAATATGGCGTTGTTTGCTACGTATCGTTTTTTTCATGATGCCTTCAAGAGCCACCAGATATGGCAGATGCAAAAGATGACACCCCGTGTCGTATACCTGCTTGCACTGAAATGTCTTCTGGAACGAAACCATCGTGTGTGACTCTATAGGAACCAGTCCCAGATGCAACTCCACCTCATCGTTTTGAAGGTTTTTTAAATACACACGAAGTAAAAGAAAATCAAGTTTATTTTCCTTTGCCATTCTGAAGCCTGCTAGGGATTATGCGTCTTTGATCTTTATCAGGTGGATGTACCATGATCGGTTGGGTTAGAAACAAGTCTGATCTTTGCCAAGAAGAGGTCTAACGGCCCTCGATATCTACCTGAAGGATAATCTTGCAGAGGATTTTAGACGAGATCGAGAGCTAAGCTATGTGATGGGAAGTCCTTTACTTCAGCTCATCGAGTTACTTTTCGGCTGACCAGATCTTCCACAAGAGCGGTGTTGGCTTCTTCATGGTGGTGGCTAAAGGGGCTTTCAGAATTTTTACCTTGAAGTTGACTCCTGAAGCTTTGCCGTTTTTTTATGTGACTGCATGGATTTCACTGCTTCATTACCAGTAGTGGAAAATACGTTAATATCGATGTTTTGCGTGAGCAAGCTTTCAGCACGTGTTGAGGTTAGAAAGTCGTTCAGGACTCGGAAAACCTCCTCTGAATACTCTCGCCAGCGCTGAAGCTATCCCTTTGATGTCACTTACGATCAACTGGTCTCTCTTTTGTCTTTTATTTTTACCATTCGTGATTTTTGTGTGACAGTTGCCTTTTTCAAACTTTCAGCACTCCACGACACTCGCAATATTGTACGTTGGTATTTACGAGGCATTTTCCGAAATACGAAAATCATCAATACCCTTTGTTATGTGCCTACTGCAGAGCCATGAGTCTCTCCCCTGGATGCCGTGGAGATATAAGCCATAAACCACCAAGCTGGCTGAGTGCTGTTTGGTGGATAAGAAAATAGAAGATATGAAACAGTAACACAACCGCCGGGGCATATTAAAATTATTTTTTAAAACGCCACAAATCTTACCGCCGTTTTGAAGCAACAGCATTTAATATATCAAAAATCTAACTCATTCTTATATATTTTACGATCATGTAAAGAAATTTGAAAATATAACATAATTTTGGAAACACACAAAAATGTTTGAAACTCGCCCCAAATTAACTTTCACGTGACTGACAGAAATCACGTGTTTTCGGCAGCCATATGCGTGGGCGAATAAGATCATTGTTCGTCAGTAGTGCTGGCCCCATAGTTTGAGTGTAACAAGTGTGGGGCGTTATAGCAGCTGGGGCGTATTACCCGTTTTTACCCAAAACATAATATTACAAATTTTGCTTTATTAAAAAAATTGCCCTTTTGTCGTTTAGCAATATAATAATGAGCGTGCAATGTGATTTAGATAGCAATTTATCACTTAGTCCGATTAAGTGCGGGCATCATACATAATGCCCGAACATTATGTATAATGCCCGCATTAATCACTTGGTCCATAACATAGGTACTATTAATAACAAAACGTTCTCTTCGATTCGGTAATCGTAGAATTTTAATTACATAAGTGTTTCTAAAGGATGGGTTTGCGTACAAACTTAGAGAAAATATATTGAAAATGTCAAAATTATGATCATAGTTGCAGGTTCTTCCGAAATGTTTTGTTTTTAAGACTTCAATATAGAATAATGATCTCTAAACATTATTTCTACGCACCATTTTAATATGTGCGCTGCATAATCCATCACGCAAAAATCGAAATTTCACACTTATCGAAATTAAATTACTTGACCTACAGAATTAAAATGTGTGTGTCTATACCAAACGGGACCCCCGTCACTAGGCAAAAATGAATGCAAAAACAAAAATTTGCTCTATAGTGCTATCGGTATAAATATAAACCATAATGTGTTCCGTTGTTTTTTTCGATAATACCACTTAAAGCAGGAACGTTTTATAAGTCTAAATAACTAGGACTACATTAGATCTATCTAAATTCGTAGTAACTTTCGATGTATCTCTCTGTTCATGAAAAAGGTATATCGTTTGGTGTTTCTCTCCGTCCAGCGGAGTATTATCATTTTCCGTTCATACAGGTAATTCTGATTTTTTATAATTCTAGTTTATTAGATCTATGTAATAAAAAAGTAATGCCAAACTTTAACATACACATTCATAAAAAAATGTAAAAAGTGTAATCATCAAGGAAAATGAACATAAATGGATGTAAAAATTTGGGCTGAGTTTTATATTACATAGATCTAATAAACTAGGCTAAATTGGCTGATAAGTTCCAATTACCTATATGAATGGAAATTAAAAGAATTCCGCTGGACGAAGGTTTCTTTAAACAGATATAATTCATGAACAGAGAGAGATAGATCGAAAGTACCAACACATTTAGGTACTTAAATCTAATGTAGCGTTATTTATCAAGAATACCTAAGAAGAAGTTCCTGCTGTAAGTAATTAAAAGCAGTCCGCTATATACCTAGGTTTATACAATAGCATATTTGTAAATTAATTGTGATAAGATGAGTAATAAATATGCCACAGTAGGAAATGAAACTGTTTAACTTATAAGATGTCTTGACTATCATCTTCTTTGATAATATTTGTAAAAGTAATATTTTTGGTACAAAAGAAAAACGTATATAAATAAGGAAATGACAATCATGGCCCTATCATAACAAACTGGTAAAAATCTTTATCCTGGAATTCGTGGGATTCCCTTTAGTTCCCTTCCCTTCGCTTCGTAAGGAAAATAGTAGAAATAGTATAAAGGAAAAATTTATTCACATTGTTAAATATAGGGTAGGAAAAGCAATGAATTTTAAATTATATTAAGTATATGAAATTATACAGAAAAAACTTTTAAAAGTTATCAAACTTCCAAGAGATAAATATTTCTTCCAAAGTAGATATGCATATTTACGGATGGTGCTTTGTAAAAAAACCTTCAACGAAAATTGAACAGAAAACTATACAAAAGTGATGATCTTCATAAAATAGGAGTGATAGGCGGCCATTTTGTCAAACATTGAACAATGTAGGCGATATGAAATCAACTGATCAGATATTACGATATAGGCGCCCGCACATGTCGGGATCGGTAAAGCGGCCGAAATTCAAATTTCAAATCGGCCGTCCGGATTCTTAACAAGGCCCTGGGCATTTCGGAGACGGAAAATCTCGAAAATTCCACCACAATCGCACTAGAATCGGAATATGCAATAAGGTATTTAGCAAAATTGTGGATTTGTGCAATTCAGTGACGAAGTACTACGAACTTATGTTTTAGGTTTCAAACGTATTGGCAATACAGGCTTTGTTGGCGTTTTCGACGAAGGCTCGCCTTGTGAAATTCATATTCAGCAGGCTTTTGCTTGTATGATTTAACAAATACATTGCAAACAGACGTAATGAATTTGAGCAAGCGGAGCGCAAAGGAATCATAATGCAAAAGGGATTACATTGCCCATTTCTTGAACAATAAAGAGATTTATTGAAAAGAAAATTAAAAATAATAAATAAACTCAAGAAAACCCGAAAACTCAGTTTCTAATTACGCACTCAATCTAAGCAGAAACGAAAGAAAACAAAACTTTTTGACAGTAATACAGTCGGCAATAGTAAATAAAAAAAACCTCCCATTCTCTTAATATTCCATTGCAATCGTATTTGCTTTTTTATAATTTTATTTATTCTTTTTTCAGGTAAGTTGAGCATAATGAAAGACTGTCGCAGTATTGGCTGCGTGGCACCCACCACCTGCAAACAATGGCCATGGTAGGTACCTACCTAGTTAGTTGGCTTCATTCATTCTAGCTCCACTCGAACACAATTTAGCAAATGGAAGACCAAAGGCGCAAAAATGGACTTTGGATTTATGCTTTAAATACTTATTTAGGTTCAGTTCTTAACGCACTCATTTTTGTTACAGTATTGAAAGCTTGCCTTTAACTGGTCGATATACTTAATTAGGGATAAACTACTTATGTTTTCATTACGATTAAAATAAAGATAAGTCCGTAAAATCAAAAAAAAAATACAAACGGAAAAAAAATTAAACTTAGGCTCACCTAAAGCATTTTTTTACATTCATAAATAGAATGATTAAGTTTATAAAAAATATTAATTCTTGAAATCTCTATGGCTGTACAGGGTTGAATTAAATATTCTTGGAAATTCATTATCGCTTACCTAAATACTCGATCGAAATATTTTGGAAACTGATGAATCATTGAAGGTCCCTGTAGATACAGGCGCAACCGCGAGGCACGGCTCGTCTTTAATAAATAGGTCGGTCAATATTTTATAAACTTCCTTTGATCTATGTACGTTTAACAATGGAATGGCAATTAGAACCAAACGCGTAATAGTGTTTGCATGAAACGTATATAATAATTGTTGTACGCAGGCAATTCCTAGTATTAACGCCCTTATGTAACTTGATCATTGTTTAAGTTAATTTATATTATGTTTAGTTCACGGTAACACATAAAACAAACAAACAAAATGAATTTAATTACTAAATTAGTCCACTTACTAAAATTGTTGCACGTAAACAATTTGCATATTACGTTCTAATTCAAAAAGTAGGTATTTAGGAGTAGGTATATTTTTGAAATCAATTCTTTCGGAGCGTCTAGCGTTTGATACGAAGGTAGGTACTAAATGTGGTTTTGTAAATGCGAGAGACAATACAGAAAAGGTGTTAAAAAACATGTGGCGTTGCCGTGTTGAAATTCTAAAAAGAGTATGTCAAATAGTGTTCCAATGAAGTTAGGTACAGGACGCCTCGTAATAGACGCGCCGTCGCCGCCGAGGCCGCAAGGGCTTGGAGTGGCGGCAAGCGCGCGAGAGATAGGGCATGCTAGCTTTTATATGACACTCTCAAACACCACTGCGCGACGCACTACTAGCTAGCGGTTATACATATTTAACTTCAACACCCTTTGCAAACTGACGCGGTAGATAGAAGCTAGCTTTTGCTTCGTCTTCAATAAAATGACTCATGCCGTTCGTGTCCTTTCGCGGAAACTTCATCTTAAAGTGTCGGTTTTAAGATACATTTAGTTTTATTATAATAAAATGCGAGTGGTTCTGAAAGAATAGATTTGTATGACACATTGAGTGTACTTGCTAACTTTTTCTTAATCTTAAGACCATTGAAAAATACTTATTTATGTTTACTCTTTCATGAGCCAGTTTCATCTTAACCTCCGTACGAAATCGTCGTCTTAATTTAGAAAGAAGTCTCCTTAACGTAAAATAAGCATTCAATGAAGGTTCACCTGCTTAAAGAAAACAAAACTTTTCACAAAAATCAGATCGAACAAATTTAAATGAAAACTGCTGTGAAATGCTTGAACGGCGCATTATTAGCTCGCATAGCAACTTTACAACAATAATACTAAAACGCACGATATAAAACCCAACTTTTTAAATACGTTACTTAATACAGCACACGAGGCTTTTTTTACTCTCGGTTTAAAAAGGCTAACTTCGACGTTCAAACTTTAATAGTCGACACGTGGAGCCAGGCGTTGCCTCTGAATACGCAACTTTTCCCTGCAGATGTGTTTTCATGTTCATTTTTGCGAATTAAAATTATGCAAATTGCAATTCAAAATGCTCAAAACTGTGCGCCCGCCCCCGCGAAGAAATTACGCAAAAAGGCGAATAAAGAAAAATGGATATAATAAAAACAACAGTTAATCAAAAGAAGCAACTTTCACGTCGGAAGGAACGGGGAGAGCGGGCGGAGGGCGCGGTAACGTGTAACACAAATTATAAATAATAGGCGAACGTTATTTTTCGAATACATTTTTCATTTTATATTGTAAGGCACACAGGCGCGGGTAGGCGAGGGAGTTAAAATAAAGAGAAGCACAATTGAATTTTTAATATTTCATGAAGAGATGCGCGAGCGGGCCGAAGCGAAAACGATTGGCGGACAAACCTTCCGACTTCGTTCATAAATCGCACCTACCTTCATATTTATATAAATGACAAGCATCTGACATGTATAAGTGAGATATAAAGACTAATTGAAGTAATTTTAAAAGTGCCATACTTTAATAAAATCACGAGACAGCTCTATAGTTTCACCTTTGCAAAATTCAGCACTCGTAGACATATTTCCTTTGTGGTCAAAGCAAGCTCTTTTCGGAGTCTCTGCGAGACGATATCATATTTCAAGGCGAAATGAGAAAATGTGGCTCAAAGACTTAATTAATGATTCGGTTGAATGTAGTTAGGCTATTGAGTGCTGGTGCGGCGTCAGTACGTGGACACAGTGTGGAGGCGCAAAGGCTTATGCGGACTAGATAACTTCATTTTGATCAGCTTCCTGCAATCCTGGGATTGGAACCTTGGAATATAGGACGCTTTCATGTCATTTTCAAAATTAGCAAAAGTGCTGTACCTGTTCAAAAATGACATATTTTTTTCTGGTATAAATAATATAGGCATTATTAACGGGCATTTGATTTATAAAAATAAATGAATACTTACTTCACTTAATCGAAATCTTAAAAGGGACTAGGAACTGTGCGAGCGAAACCGCGTCAAGCTTCTAGTAATAGAAAAATAGTAAATTAGATAGGTTTCATTCTCTACTCGGTTACAACTTACCCTACGAATTTTCTACTGCGATAAAAAAATTCTAATTCTAAATCCAATATACTATCGCAAATTTTATACAAACCTAAACAATAAGGTTTTAGTGAATTTCTATAGAATATAAGTATCAAGTAGCGAGACTACACATGCTATCGGCTTGGTTCATATCCGGCGATGAATCTCGTATATCGACTCAAATGTAACCATTGAAGACTATTAGTTTTGATACAAACGGCAATAATATCCTGTTCTGCATTATATTGTGTATACTTTTTGGTCGTAAACGAATATAATCAATGATGTTAAAACTATTCTGTACTACGTAGGTGGTAAGCGTCGTTATAAGTACACTTTGTTTATAATTATTTAAATGTCACTTTGACCGACACGACATTTAAAATACTAGATAGGTCTTGCAACTTCGACCACATACCTATATTTATACCATGGAGTAATGGCATGATAAGCAATATTCTGCGGTATTCCGCGTTTCATCTACCTATTCTTTTTAGCGTGAAACAAACATCCACCTATTTTCACAATCTTTCCGTTTAATAGGTATAGTTACTTCATAGTAATATACTGTAGTTATTGAAGAAAAAACTAAACTGTTAATATAAAATCAAATTGCCCTATAAATATTGTAACTTACGATTTTACATGAAGAGCCATACGAGACATACAAGACTGAAGAATTAAGCAAAATTCTACGTTGCAATTAAGTAATTCATTTATATTATCAAATCCGTAAATGCGTAATTATAAAATAAAAACATGAAGAGGTCAATAGAACCGCTGATAGGTGCGATCTTTCTTTCCGAAGCGAGGTAAGCGGGTCGCCGAAACCCAGCTTCTCTGACCCACATTCTCACAATGCGTTTCCTCTGAACACAACGCAATTAAGCAAAACAACGGACATAAAAATTACTGAAACAAAGCGACCGTACCCCCGCGCGCTGAACATTTATCATACCAAATAAAATACGCCAAATTAAAAATAAAGTAAGAAAACAGTAAAGGAGGAGGACCGTGAAACGGCCAAAATATAATACTGTTCTTTTTTAGTACCGTTCGCTGGGGAGGGAATAATAAAACCGCGTTCGAAGATCACGTGATCTATACCAATAAAACCTCAGAAACAATTCGATCAATTAATGAATAGGGTCATGGAATATTAGCATGGATCCAGCACACCCATGAGTCTGCTTTTCATTATTGGGACTTTACTAACTTACCGTAAAAAATACACATCATGAATAAGATTGCTAGATATCTTGCGTCATTTGAAACCTACTGAAAACCGTTTGAGTTCAATTCCTGCTTTATCTCTAATAACCTAATCAAATAAAAGAAAAAAATCAACACAGTAATCTTAAGAAAAGTGAAATTCTTAAAGTTTGAATTAATAATAAAAAAAATCGTAGGTACATCAGGATAGGTATTTCATGATTACACTTCGTTTACAACTTAGAACATTTATCATATTAACAGGAAAGTAACTGAATAGTGAATACCTGAATATTATGGACGTGTGATTATAACGGGGTATAATTAAAATTTGTATTTACAAGTAGTGGAAACTTTAACAAAACAGGGTTATTACTGTTGAATTACTTAGTTTATAATTAAATCTATTATTACCTCCATAATACAACGTTTTAAGTAACCGTAACATTTAATTATAGGGCAGTGCTTCAACTGAAAAGTCAATACCGAACTAATTTGAAATTTTCAAACCGATGATAGCTCGTGAAGATAATTCAAACACTAAGTTCTTATCCAATTAATCAAATATGCTACTTAAAAATAAACAACAAATAAGGCTAGAAGCCACTGACAAGTAGCTTTTTAAAGTGCTGAAACACTAATTAAATATCTTTTTCTACAGGAATCCCAACTCAATGGGAATCTTCTAATTAATGAAGCTCGCCTGATCGCGTCCCCATTTTTGAATTGGTAATCACTTGATATCAAAGAAGCAAACAACACTGTTAACCAGATAGATTCACTTACCTTTCAATTAATTTATTGATCCAATCGTCTGCCTCGGTAACCAATTACTTTTTTCAAACTTTTGTAACGCGTCCGATCTGGCCTGTAGTAACTTTCTCCTCGCTTCTGATTAAACAAAATATTGTACTTATAAAAATGTAAATGATTTTAAAATTCAGAGTTTCCCACAACTTTTTGCAATCAAAAATAATAGTTGTGATAGGAGAAACGAAAACATGCCTTTGGGGAAAAAGTGAAATAAAGAAGAAGCTGATGTACCTTTGATCTGCGCACATTGCCATCCTCTCAGAGGCTAGTACCCCCATTACTGTATGCAGATTTTATACTTTGTGTCATTTTTGTGCGAACGGCGCGCTGGGGGCGCGGGCGGCCCGGTGGCGCCCTCCCTCGGGGGCGCTACTTAGCTGATGACTTATTAAGAGTGCATTCTTCGGAGGTGTCTGCCTGTCGTGCCAGGTTTAATGACGTGGGTGCCGAGATACTCCTCGATTTGTGCCTCGAGTGTATGCTGTGGCCCACTTTCCAATAAGACAATATGACGGTTTTGTTATTCGCACGTTTTTGACAGCCCTACAGTGACGAGGGTTGCGCAAAGTTTGTGTAAAGTTACTCGTAGTCGGGGAGCCGGTAAAAGCTATCAAGGACTGACAATCGAAGTAAATTAAATGATGTCGGATTGCTGTTCCTCAGTTCCGATCGCACGCACGCGATAGCGGCACCGCTTCGAAAAACTTGTAAAATAGCGAAGCGATTGTTCAAACAAAATACAAAAGTCTTATCGAACCATTAATACAAAGTTGAATAGTAAAGAGTAGAAGGTAAAAAATATCATGATGAATGCAGCGTAACGGGTGCTTTAATAGGTTCGTGTGTGTTTCTTGTTCGCCAAATTGCACTTTATTTGTGTTGAAGTCGTACAGAGTGGACTGAGACGCTTGTTTTATTGTGTGAATGGCTCAACTCCGCATTCGCAGTCATTAGGCGACTTGCACTTCGCGTCTGACGACTTATGTACCTACGATATGAAATTCTATCGTAATAACTTGGATCTTATCGCAATTTACGAAAACCACATAAGACATGATTAGAAAGTTTTGAGAATCCATTGAAAGTAAACTTCGGAAGCTAATAATTTATATATTTATAGTTACAAGGAAACGTATTCCTAGAAGCTTTTGGCAATGGCACTCCTAGAGTCGAGACCTTTTGTCTGTATGTATTATATTTATCACCGAACAACTTCATTCTAGCTAATAGTATCATTATCATCTAGCATCATTAACAAATTCAGCAACCAAAAAATAATGAATGAGGCAATAACAAAAAAGGCTCCTTTAAAGAAGCCAATAACTAAATTCTAAAATAACAAAGTAAAAGGTCAAACGAAGTTACTCGCAACGAGGAGGTGACTACGTTAAATAACTAATAATAGTGCATTTCGCCGGTTCGAACGCGTTAAATAATGCTGTAAACTTTAAAAAGCTTTCTGTCGACAACGATAATGTAGTTTTGTCGTCCTATAATTCGCGAATCGCGTGCGACCGCCGGCGGGTGTGAAAGAAAACGAGCAGCTACCGTAAACTTACTTCTACATTGTCAAGTTATTACAGTTTAAGACATTGAAATCTGTTTTAAGATAAATGTTGTTTTTAACATTCTTCTCTTTTCGTAGATTTTTTGGACGATTGGTAGCTGTTCTTGTTCTTAAAAAATTGCCAGACGATGCTGTCAGACTTTTCGGTCCTGACGGATTTTGATGGAAATCCTCTACGTTAGTCCATTGGATTCCGATTCCGTGACATTTTTATTAGAATTCATTGACTATTCAAAGCCATATAATGATGACAACGGGGACAATATCGGTTCCAAATGGCCTTGAATTTGCATGAAACTTGTTTATCGATGACTAAACGTTTGACATCAATCTCACCTGATAGTAAGCGCGTATGAGGGCGAAGAACATAGGTTTAGGATGAAACGGTCTCTCCACTCAAACATTACCGGAACAAATCAACGCCGGAGCGTTGAAACTTGGCAGCAGACATTATAAGAAGGAAGAGTAGTCTTGGGTTCACCAAGCGGGGGTCACTGGGATTAGTAATTTTTATGCTTATCCAGGAGCGGAGGAATTATTCATATTAGAATTGGCACCAGAGCCGACACAGCCGGGACAGTTTTGCAGACGCACTTGATATACAGTGGCTCTAATAAGATGTATACACGTCGCAACTTTTTCGGTTGTGATAAGGTTCAAATTCCAATGAAAATGTATACATCTTACTAGCCGTGACTGTACTGACTCGGAGGACTGGAATATCTAGATCCTTAGTATGATTTTCATAAACATAGGTATATGATCTCATTTTACGGAAACAACATTGATATGATATTTTGGGACAGACTCTGGTTTACCAGAAGCAAAGCTTAGTTTTTATTATTTCAGACCATCTTAAGTTTATTTATTTATTTTCAAGTTAAGGTCTTACTTGATCAACAATACCTTTATGCACATTTCATGCTGTGCTCTTTTCAATCAGAAATTCATGTTCGATGCGTCTCTACTTTTACCATGATTTTTCCAATTTTTTTTCTTCTAGAAATCAGAATCAAAATCCGACAATTACATTGTACTAGAAATCACTTTCACGTAACCAGAAACACAGAAACACCAGACCACCCACGATAGTATAATGAACATTTTTCAAAACAGTATTATTTGAAATTGATTCAAACTTAGATATTAGTTAATTCTAAAGATAAGCCAAATTTTAGTCCATTGATTTTCCCTAAAAAACGAATTTCCTCTTACGAATTAAGGGAGTTCGATTTCACACAGTCGAAATGCAAGTTATTTTAAATATTTGTTATTTAATTACGGGCAACCTTGAAAAGCACAAGCGCCGAGCCCCTAATTGATCGCACCGCCAAGTAAAGGAGGTCACCACGCACGTGACGTCACAAATTCACACTCTTCTTTCATTAAGATTCATAATTAAATGTAACTTCGTAAGAGCTTTAATTAAGCATTGTGCACCTCCACGATTCCTTTTACTTATTTTAATAATCGCTTTTGCCAGGATCGTATTAATACAATCGATTCGTACTGAAGTCGTTACGTATTGAGCAGTATCAGATATGTAAATCATATTTTGTGTGCGGTTTCTCGATTACCGATTTCTTTTTTTATTGCGATCATATGGGGGCCATTGTTTCGTAGAGTCGGGTCCTGCTGTACGGTAGCCAGGACAAGTCGTGCGTACGATATTGTGCAATGTACTCTTTAGTGAGCTCTGTACACTTAATTATAAAGTCTTGTTAACTGTAAACGATACTATTTTTGTGTTGCCCTGAGTACGGGGTTTATTGCTTTAATAAAGTGATTAAATAGCATGGCGTAACGCCAAGGCTCGATATGGACTGAGCTAATTTCGAAAACTCGAGTATGTTCCTCTTAGAGTACAGTAGTCGATTAATGCGGCCGTTGACTGAGCTTCTAAATAAAATCAACTAGATACATTGATCACCGTGATTTATACGGCTCCGTCCGTTTGTGAATAATGCCGACTTGTCAATAAGTAATAACAATTTTATACATTTCTGTACCTGTGTAGGACTGAATTTCAATAGAACTTAAAGATTCCTTCGTCTTGGATTTCATCTTGATATATATTTTTCACATATAATTTTTTCGTAATGTCGATGACGAAATTATAAATATCAACAGTGTTTGATAAAAGTTTTACTCAGACTTCTTCCTCAACTTCAGTAGCAATTAGTCATAAGAATATTCAGTTTCAATTCTCGGTTCAAAGCAAGCTCATTTTAAATGGAGAGTCCAGTTACACAAAAGTTCCTTGCTATATACATCGTAATTTTATTAACTTAGCCATGATCTTAATTCAATAATAATCGGAACGGAAAAGTGTAGGTATATGTGGTTGGTAATGACCATGGTAGCTTAACTTCACGCCTGTATGATAATAATAAAAATCTTTATTTACTCTACAATACCTCAAGTTTAGATAGCACAGTAATGTATGGAGTAGACAGAACACCAGAGGCTTTTGAGTTAGTCAGAAACCATCTGATGTCATGTTTGACACATTTTGAGGAATCATGAAGATGGACAGAGACTATTGCAGTGACAGGGGGTCAGCCTATCGCCCACAAACCTCGGGATATCCGTTAAGGGAAGAGAAGCAGCTGGTACATTCTATGTTTTTCTTTTGCATCCAGTCCAGCATGGAAGAGACTATAAATAGAAGTAATAAAATAAAATAATGATAATAAAATAAAAACGAAAGAAAATAAAATATACCAACGCTGCTGATTTTAACTGGGCAACTCTATTTTTATCAGGGTTAGGTTGATATTGTACTCGCTACTATTCGGCCTGCAGTAGCAAGATATTTTCTATTTATATACTCTTATTATTAAATTGAATAGAAAAGTTTTAGTCAAAATATTTATGTGTATGTTAAGAACCGAGGGAGTTTTAGTACAACCTACAAAAAAAATAATATGTACCGTTTCACGATAGGTAGTTGATTTTAGTTGCACTTTCAATCTGGAACGGTTTATCGAATTCCGGAGAAATTTCACCCAAAGGTATGATATTGAACATTTTGGTGACATTCCCATGTTACCAGGACTTGGATGGATCATGGATGACACCTCTATAAAGAGCTAGTTTTAAAGGTCAGAATGGCAAGGTGTCGTGACAGCGCGAGGCGAACATCGGCCGGTGGCGGTCAGAGGCCCCCGGCGCGAGCCCTACAAGACCGCCCTCATCCCTGCACCGACGCCGCTCTTTTGGTTTTTGTTGCCATACTTTTTTCTATATGAAGGTTCACTCACTTATTCATGCGAGAGGGATCGTGTTTTTTCTACGTTTTGCATGCACCGTATATAGATATTTTGGCTAGCTCTTATTTTTCCCTGACTATAAAACTCGGTCGTGTACTTTTTTCGCGTGGGGTCAGGCGGGAGAAGGAGGGCGCTCGCAGTTAGAGAATTATTCATTGCCTACCCCACACTGAACTGGCACTCCGTTATTTCAGTTTTGTTATGAATTATGTCCAATGACTTTCCGACGCCCATTTCTTTCGATTTCACTAATTACTTTCGCCATGAGAACCATAAATTTCAATTCAATCCATTTATTTGTTATTAATACTCGGCTACCGTGATGATAGACCATCTTTCCTTTTAACTAATAAAAAAGTGAATTTGTACGGAGCTAGAAGTTTGTTTTGTATTAGTAAAACAAATGATGTTATTTATGTGCGTATTATGGTAATGTTTACAGGATTAAATTAGTGTCGTTTACAATGATATCAACAACGGTTGACTGCTAGCGATGCTGAGCCTTGCAGTGGCACAATAGTGAGGCTGCGAGCTGTCTCTAATTAAGACGCGCCGTGACGTCGCAGCCTGTTTATCCTAAGCAAATCGAAAATAGATTACATTCGTTATGAAACATTGTTTTGCCGTACCAACTGACGTTCTAAATGCTAACAAAAGATTCAAATTCACACTCTGTTGCTTACTAAAATATGTAGAAGAGCTCGCTCCCGACCCGGTACAATTTGAATTTCATATGTATGTTTCCTATTAGAGATGCACTCATTAATATCTTAAGTGATGTACACAGAAGGGCAGACTGTGATTCTGGACTTTAATACTTAGGTGACAGATTTTAAAATCGGATTTGTTCTGCGTCTGTCTCTGCGCGCAGGGCCCGTGCTAAGATTACGTTGTATGAAAAAAATGTGCAAATTGTATGACCCCATGAAACAACATTAACATCGCGGACACAGACGTTTCACATGCAAATCTCAGGGTAAATGTTTTACCTCCGTGCGTTATTGAATTAATGTTCACTGTTAATTATTTGAAAAGTTCGTTTAGCGTGACTCATAAATTTGCATTTTCGTACATTTTCCTAATTGTATTTTTAATTTCTTGTTTATTTCCGATTACTTGTAGGTTTCGTACAAATATCTCATTGTTATGTCAACTTACCTTACTTGAATCATTTACGTTTAAAAACATCTTATTCATGAATATGTATCGTTGTGAATCTAATATTTGGTATTGTTGGCTGTATTTTTCAAACATTCATGTTTTATTTGTGTGACACTATTCATTCATACGGAACATAGGAAAACTGAGAAAATAGCGAGTAGGTGTGTAGAGGAGCACGGGGACGTGCTCAACACGAACAAAAAATATTCAAGCCAGTTTCATTTATTCTGCTTTCTGGATGGTTTTGATTGGTAAAATAAATTACTAGAATAGGTACACGAATATTAGAATGATCATGACTTTAATTAAAGATGAAATTGTTAACCAGAACATATTTTTACAAGTGAATGATTATGACCGGTATTTTAAAATTTCTTTTCAACGTATAAAACCTACTTCAGATGGTTGCCAACGCTTTTGTGTTAAGTTCACTGCCGGCCCTAAGCTCGAAATACACGGTTTTCACGTATAATTTACTAAAATGACACAAGAAAAATAACATTTACCGAAAATATTCACCCAAGTATTGGTTATGAAACAATTTCTCCATAAAAATTTGGAAGCAACCTCAAGTTCCTTAAGAAATCAATTACCGAACTCCACGCAGACGTATGCGATAAACTATTCTGATACATGCGAGGTAGCGCAGGACGAGCTTAGCCTTCTAACGTGCAGTTGCTAATTTATTAATTGCTTTTCCAAGTCCGGCCCAGCGCGTCTTGGTTTCAGCCCTCAGTAATAGAGGTATGGCACAAACTCCTCTGATGTTTTGACAAAGGGTTGCGAGAGAGACTATTTTTATTAAAACCTACAAGCAAAGGCGTACTTTTTTTAATAACTTATGTATGTACGTTGGTGCGGGTCGAGTCATTTGAATTGCACTCCGGGTGTAGTTCGCGGCGCGAGTTTTTTTTTGAGAAAATTGTGGAGTACATCCCTTTGTATGGTGACGGGTAGATTGTTCCCCTCTTAACCCGGTATTGTTATAGTGTGTCGTAATGGCACTTTTGGGTGACTCATAAAGGAAATGCCTTTCTTCTGTGGATAATATACTAGACTTAATGTGTGATTTCCTTCATAAATGCTCAGATAGGTGCTTAAAAACTCATCATACCTTAATAATTAACATTAGTTTCTAGGTTGTCGGGATACGTTAAATTTTCAAGAGTAACTCCAAATTTTACCAAAGTTATTCACGTATTAGCCTATTTTGCAATGTAATTTTTCGTCATTTGTTTTGGCACCCACGCCAAGTAATACTCTCAACTCCTGCGGTATTTTAAAAGTCGAGTGTCAACAAAGTCACCGTGAGAGACGGCGGTTCCTTGCTTTGCCTTTCATACATTTTCTCTTTTATCCTTCAGACATATGCTTATACTCTTTTCATTTCGCAACTCCTATAAAACGCTTTTACAGTTACATAATAGTTTTAAATTACAGCTATTATTTTTATGCGACGTTTCGAAGGTCTGAAAAGAAGGTAAGAGGTTCAATGTAGGTAATTCAGAAACTAGGCTCATAGTATTTGTGAGGAAGGTGGGGTTAATTACAGCTTGCAACTTGCGTAAATTGAAAGTGTCGGAAACATTTTTTACACTTGCACTCTAAAGACGATCATTGATTGTTGAGCTATGAGTATTGCTGTATTGATGAACGAAGTTTAAGTTTCAATGGCCGTGATTTCTCTATAGGTATTCAATAGTTACTCAAAATTCGATCCATCTTCTAAAACACTCTGAACAAGCAATAACAAGATCAACAAGCTCTCAGTGTGTAGAAATCTTGGTTTGACAATTAAGATTGAATATTGAAATCTACTATATATGCGAGCCCTGTTGATATTCTCGAATGAAATGACCGTTATTCGAGCTATTTTGGTTCTTAGCTTATACTTAGCTGAGGGTCAGTATTGTTTGCTGCATTTTTAAGTATCAAATCAATTTTCAACTATGTAATTATTTATTTGATATTGCTGGGAATGCCATTATTTTTGTTTTTTTTTTGGCATCAAATGGGTATACCTTTTTTCTAAACCTAATATATTTTGCAAAATAATGTCCTACTCAGAATCATTTTGTAACTGAATCTACTATAAATAGTCGATCGGTTGTGATGGAATCGGTTCCGTTAATGTTTCCAGCAGTATCTGCCGACACCTCTGAACGGGGAACATTTAAATCATTCCTGCACATCACATCGTAGACGTTCGGATTGTCCAAGTGAACACGTTGTACGGTGACCGCTCATAGCCTAATCGTGCTGCTCGTGAATATTTGATATGCCGGCCGGCGCATGCGCCGACGCAGTCTGAAGATGAAGAGGTGCCAGCCACGTCGCCCACAGCTGTTTACTCAAACCTCGGCGGCTGCACGCGATCACTTCATCTTATACACACGTTTGTTCCATTAATCTAGCTATGCCAATGTTGAACAACATCAAAACATAGTTAATTCCAATTTTCTACAATCATAATCAACGTACAGAATCATACATAGCTTTAGTGCATACCAAGATTTATAAAACTAACCCACAATACACACTCGCATTGTCCGCAATGGCAGAGTGGGCCACAAAGTTAACATTATCGGGAAACAAACAATTAAACACAGAATAAACCTTTAAACATCCGCACAAAACCGTACCTAGGGCAGTATTTAATTAATAAAGTAGGCAGTTGTTTACAGGCATAAGGCCGTGTACACACTGACAACGTGCAACGTAAATTAAACGTCAGAGGGCGCCCCGGTCGCGGGTACACGAAAGACGTCTAGAATTAAAAGGAATCAAATATGAATGGTGTGTGCATTATACATGAATAACCGGGTCGCCGCCGTGTGCGGCCGCAGCGCCATCCTACCCCGACAACTAAAACTGATACATTAATAATGCGAGTTTGCTTACAATGTGCTTTAAATGTGGATCCAGAGGCTGTCTCGTTCGTTCCACTCGCTTCTACGCTTAGGCTGCGGGCACCGAGCTCGTTTGACAGCTGCAAAGTGACAAATGATACGTTATTCTATTCAAACCTAGCTATCTCCTTCGTTTTAATTGTTGTTAGGTACTAACATTTGGTTGTACAAATATTTTATGGATAGATAATATTATGGGTATTAAAGTTCAATTGAAGTTGTAAGTTTATCTAAGTCTTGAGTTTCATGATTTTTTATTAATCCCTTTCCCGAAGTAGGAACGAATAGGATACAAACCTTTACTAGCATGTAAAATGCAAACTTAAAATATTATTTAAATATTAAAAATATATTTTTGAACCAACAATTAGAAGTAGCTTTGTAGTGAAAATCTAACGCATATCTGAATGAAGACTATAAGAAAATTAATTATGTTGACTCATTTTATAAATAGGTGCTTCCTTAGTCCTATATGTGTTTAAAAAACCTTTTACAAGCAACACTAAAAATATAGCAAGTTCTTGTCATTTTATTAGTATCCTTAAGTACCTATTCCTTTTTTGAAAGAACACTGGGTCCAATTCGATCAATAAGTGTAATTATTTTGAAGCTCAAGATCTTCAAGATCTTACGGGTTTGGGTCCTCTTTGGCCTATCGAGTTACTCATGTCAATACATTTCACGGCTTAATTTGACGGTATTCAAAATATAATCCGAAAAGTATAACGTAAAAAAGTTTCTTTACACTAGGAAAAATAATCGACTACGGGAGGATCTGCCCCGTTTCCAAGTGCGCAATTTTTACATTGAAATATAAATACAATTGTGTCCATAACTTAAAATCTACATTGCTATATCAAAAAATTGGCTTTATTGTGCTTTATTGATTAAAATCCTCTTCATCCATGGAAGTTACAGGTGTTATATCAAGTATCAGACAGCCTGGATGATGTCATCCTTAGATTATTTAATTAAGATGCATTATTATTATATAGCCGATATCAGTAGCTTACACGGGTAAATGTAAAAGTGAATAAATCATTAGTTCCGAGGCGGAGTCGTTAAATATGCAATAGTTTTGTGTGAGTTGGGTGCCCTCGTCAGGGGCGCGGGTGGAGCCGAACTGCCGGCGGAACTCCTCGTCTATTTATTAATGTCTTATGATTACATTTTGCACTTACGTTGAAAAATAGGAAAGATATTTCTTAAGTTGTCAAGATTAAATAATTACACATAGTATCCTTTTGTAAACTGATATGATCCCGTTACATTTAACTTCAGTGTCTTAAAAGATCCTGTCTGTTTAACAAAACCATGGAGTCCGTAAAGTGTATGTTTAATTTCATAAATATATGGTTTTATATAAAATGCCTTATCGAATAACAGTTAATAACAATTATTAGGAATCTTCTCACGAATAATAAAGTTCTCTAGATTGCTCTAGATATTTTTAAGGTGGATGAACTGTTCTAAACAGATACAGAGTTATTAATTCAATATTGATACTACTATGGTTTTAAGCAAAACGACTCTATTTCGAAGAAGCCCATCCTTTAGCCTTAAATATTTTATTTAGGTAATAAATTTGCCCAGTTACACCACAGTTGGTTATAACAAAGTTTTCTTCGGTCGTAATTTAATGTTATTGACATAAGTAAATGAGTGTAGGTAAAATAAAGACGTGGAATTGTTTGCTCTCTGTTGGTATGAAAAGAAGCCTAAATATTTAATTTGCTAGACGCTGTTATGGCACATGCATACATTAAGTATTTATAGGTATACCTACATACCTGTAACTATTTTACGTATGAGCATATCGGATTAATGCGTTACCCGTCTCTAAAAGTTTATTCATTTATGAATGAGTAGGTAACCTACAAATATTATTATCCCAAAGGTGGAGTAATGTGTAGGTTCACGAAACAAATAAAATTGATTCGAACGAAATGTCTTGATCAGATTGGCCGTATCCCTAATTAATACTTTAATAGATATTCATAATTCAAAAATACTACAAAGCACGATACTAGATTCCCATATTTTTTATGTTTAGTCGAAAAATCTGATTGAATCAATCGGATATTCGACCTCTCGCGAAGCAAACAGCAAACGACCAAGATCAATTAAAATAGGATTTGTCCTGTATACACGTCAACATTAATTGCTTTTCCGAGCCTTAGCGATGGCACTTTCAGAACTGCGTTTGATAGAAGGCAATACGAATCGCTGTCCACCGTACGTACGTAGCGGGGAATTAAAAGCTAAACTACGTTAGCAACGAGTTTTGTCGTTCGCATTGAAAGAAACTTGTTACGTTCTTGTCGATATGATTTCAATTTGAAAAGCGGATCCAACACCTTGATTGGTCGCCGGTGTGTTCAAGAATAATTCAATACTAGTTTAGGAATTCTTCCATGGACCCTCGAATGATCTCGACAAATTTTCCATTCACAGGGCGGCTCGTTAAAATTCACAGTAATTGAATCGGGGCTAGGAAATAAAAAAAATATACATCTGTATCAGCTGTGGTTGTAGAGGTATACAGTTGGGCCTTTTGCTTAAAACTAAGTAAAAGGACTATGCAATAAGTAACTTTATAATGCAACTATGGGAAATAAATTAAAAATTCTTAGGAACCATTAAACTTTTATTCCTGAAACTCATTTATGTAAGATGCGTCTCAACATAACATTTTCAGTATTTTCAGGTATATTGGACAACTTAGTTTTTTATTAAATAAATAGCGTCACCGAATGTAATAGGTACCTCTGGACTAATATACTCAGCTTAGTTATATCATCATGCTCTACATACCTATGGATGGATAATAATTTCGTCTGCACACACAAGTAATAATACCCTCTATATTGGTAACATACAAAAGAGAATTACAATATTTATTAATATCCGGAATCCAGGGGAAGGCTTAATATCCTCACAATTCTATCAAATTTCACGATTAACGGATCTCATCTCTTGATTTTGTGGTATCATTTTCGACAGTTGTTACTTAATACAAAATGTACCTTGCCAACTTCATTCATGTCTAAAACTCTTCAATATTTGAAATAAATACATACATACATACATAACGTCACGCCTGTATCCCTTATGGGGTAGGCAGAAAACCAGAGCTCATAAGACCATCTGATGTCACGTTTGACTTAGGAGGTATTATAATGATGTATAGAGACTATTGCATTGACAGGGGGTCAGCCTATCGCCCACAAAACACGCCAATAAAGCCTCTGTTCCTTAACTGGCTTTTACAGTATGCCCGGAACGCGAAGCACCTGGTACATTCTATGTTTTTCTTTCGCTCCCAGTCCAGCGTGAAAGCTTTTCTTTAAAATAAAGTAAGTTAATAAAAACAAACATTAAAAATTATTAATATTTTTAATTAAATAATTATTAATAGTAGCTAGTAACATTTATCATAATTGTTATTATAATTGTTAACTACTATTCGTTAACAATTCGCATTTTTTTACTAAGCGTGATTAACAATAAATGTACAACAATTGTAATCTAATGATTCTCAAAAACATTTCGTTGGCAAGCTCGAAATAAAGTCGGGTGTTTTTTTGTTCATATTGATGTTCAGTGTGATGTATAAAAATAAAATTAAAAAATAATTGTGAAATATGAGATTTGGAAAACTAAATAGGCAATGGAACATATCTATTGCATATCTATTTTGTAAGCAGGACATAAATTTTTTAAATTTAATATTTCTTTGTGAATCATATAGTTGGCCGGCCTTTTTTATTAAGAATACTATATCCTCTTATTTCAAATATTCAGTTACTAAAGCGAAATAACGCTCTATGCTCTATAAAGGAACAACTTATGGAAAATAAAGGTTGTATAAATAAATCCGAAATTTGAATACGTTCCAAAAATGTTTCTGTATACAGATGAATTTTATTCTAAAATTTTTCAAAGAAGCTTGATGATGCCGATTATGCGTGTTCTATGTATAAATGAGGAGTGGATTCCTATGTTGCGGGCTGTCAGTGTAAATGCCTAATGCATCAGCAGTCGGCTCTGGCGAAGGCACACGGACAGATTGTCCGCAGCGGACATCTGAAATAACCACTTCACACCTTCAAATATTTAAAACGATCACTGTCACTTGTACAAATTGGTCTGATTGTGTTTAGTACAAGATAATGGGTATGGGAATAGTTAATCTAATTGGCAGTTTTTAACGAGTTTTGATTCAAATTTGCTATTCAATAAAGTATATTTTTCACAATGCGTAATTTAAAAATTTAGACAAAAAAAAGAAAGAATATTATTCAGGCATTTCAAATTATTTCTGGTAAGTACCTATCTGATAGCTTATATCATTTTTCCTTTCAAAGGAAAAGGAAAAAAAAAACATAAACGTATTTTCTCTGTGCGCTTGTGCAGATAAAAGCATATGTAAGTACCTAGTTAATATTAATGGTATATGAGAAAGTAAAAACAAACCATTTCCATATTTTTCATTAAATTTTAATTTCTTTATGTCAACATTGCAACACAACATCTCCTGTAAATAAGTAACTTTTATCAATTATTAAAAGGAAATACTTTTTTAATGAAAATTTTTATTCTACGTCCTGGCATCCCTGACGCATGTCATTCATATTGATTTCCAGAAACTGGTAATACGTCTGTTAGTAAATCAGCTTATTTAATATACAGCATTACAATCTGTCGCAGTCCGGCATGATAAGTAGATTTTGTTAGAGCTTTGTTCCGTCATTACATATGCCTATATAATAGTATTGCATTTACAGGCCACATTATTTGGAACTTTACTTATAAATAAGAGTGTAAACAATTTGTTTATAGATAATTTTGTAGTGTTTTTTTTAATATTGATCGCCCGGTTAGTAAATGTTTCATAGTATTTGAAAAATATTAAATTGTAGACATACATACATACATAACGTCACCCCTGTATCCCTTATGGGGTAGGTAGAACACCAGAGATTATAAGACCATCTGATGTCACGTTTGACGAATTTGGAGGTATTATAAAGATGGAGACAGACTATTGTAGACAGGGGGTCAGCCTATTGCCCACAAAATCGCCTTTAAAACCTCTGTCCCTTAACTGACTTTTACAATATGCCCGGGAAAAGAAGCAGCTGGCACATTCTACGTTTTTCTTTCGCTCCCAGTCCAGCATGGAAGCAACCTTTAGGGTTAAACCAAAAAGCTAACCCGAAACTGAAAGGAAACGGTATTTGAAAAGACATTTTAGAGTTAACTTTTGGGTTTTTTTATTTATTTGGATGTTTTTAGATAATCGTGTGTGTTCCTGCGAAGTTGTCGATTACTCGTGTCGCGCCGGCGGCGGAGTCAGGATTGATATGGAGCGATAATCGCGACGCGCGTAGGCTTTACGCGACTTGTTTTATTCATCGAACAAATAAAGGAAAACTGCGGGGTTTTCAGCGTTATTGGATTTCAAATTCGTTATTGCAAGTGGTCTTTTCCCTTTGGCACCACTAGATGTTTTCGCCGCCATTCAATCGTTAAGTACGCATTTTTGAAATAGGCTTTTATTGCTTTTTTTCTCGTTGAATGTTGTCATGACGGCTGCGTGTGTCAAGAATGGTTTATGGTGGTTGTAATAACGAACAGAAGCGCCCGTGTCACACTGCAAGTTTGAAAAAGTGAAAAAGTATAATTGAAAAATGCATTAATAAGTCAACAATGTATACCAAAATCAAAAATATTTATTCTTTAAATAATATGTATTTATATTATTAAGGATTAGTCTGCTTTGTAGATTTTAACTATTTCTTATAATATATTTATATTTATTGCACTTACTCTATATTTAATAGACAGAATGATACAAGTATATTTTTTTTTACCTATCGGTCACAGGCATTTTAATAAAAAACCTATACTAAATGTCGTGCAATGCAACTTGACCGCTAGCAACTGGTCGACACGACGTTTATGTACACACACGCACACTATTCTTATTTCGCACGTTAACTTGAGCTTATGAAATGCAAATTGAGTCGTAAATCCTAGGAGAGTGTTTAGAACTGTGTCGAAACAAGATTGGGATTGAGATGTCACTTGCTCACAATATCGGCAGATGTTTATGGCTGTATGCCCGATCGACGTGTTTACCAAGAACCGATATTGGTCAGTATACGGCTAGATCTGAATGGATCGGTATTGATATTGAATTAAATTTGTACAAAAGACCACTTTGAGCATCCAACGAAGTTATGCAGAAATGCAGACAAACAAGATATGCTTTGGTAGATTAGTTCCGTAATATCTTAGCACTTAACTCAATTTTAAATGCAAACTCATATATAACCTAAATAACAGGAAAGAATACCTGCTCTGCGCTCAAATATATATTTATACACAGAAACTACTGAAGTGTTAATCTTTAACCGCTCCCAGTCCGTATTATTAAAACAAATAAACGTGGAACATAAAGATCAATAAATTAAAAGTTGGACGTTGTTAAATTTATCGGCGATTATTTCGAATCGATCCAGCCTGACGCCGAATCGCGAATACTTAATATGAAGCATATTTTTAAAATTAAAAGGTGGAAATGGCGTTTAATAAACGTTTCACGTTACCGATTAGTGGCCGGTTTTATGCCTGCGCATTGTTCGAAAAGAGTCCTGCTGTTATTGTACCGCCAGCATCGAAGCGGCGTTATCTTTAATTTGAACACCAATAAATGTTAATACATCACGTGGTAAAAGTCAGAATCATTCGGTCCAATTAAATTTTTCCAGCTGCCAAACTAATTTGGGAACTACGGTGTAGACATTTCGGTCTGATTCTGCTAGAGTGTGTAATTATTTTGTTTGTAAATGTTTTTCGCGGGAAAGTGTAACGTGTTGAACGATAGTCAATATTTGATCTCGCTGGTGTCGAAAAGCTCAAAGCTACCCTTGCAGTTGAACATGACACAAAATTGATTTTATACTCGGAATTTTGTTTTAATATGGTTTCAGTTTCCGTGATGTTGTATCTATCAAATACTTACATTCACGTGCCTTTGGCAACTACATATGTGCAGATTATGCGGGGTGGAACTATATTAGAGTTTCCTAAACTACACTGATTTTTAGAGATTCTAAGAGGCTTATTTATGACAATTTGTTTGATTTTCTAAAAAAAAGTTATCTGAATAAATGATAAATTCGGCTTTGACACTGCCCCTACTGTCTCCAAATAAGATTTGTATCATAATTATCATCACAACTCTTTGTAATGAGCCCACTGCAGGGCATGATTCTCTCCCCTGGATGAAGAGGAGGTATAGGCCATAATCCACCAAGCTGGCCCAGTGCTGGGTGGTGGATGCCAAAATTTTCAGGGTGCCAAGATGGCTTCAGACATACTCTAACGACTACTGTATACAATTCTACAGCACCCGGGACCGACTGCTTAACGTGCCCTCCGAAGCACGGAAGTCGTCGTAAGAAATGAATCGTCGGCAGTCACCCATTCAAGTACCGACCCCGCCGAACGTTGTTAACCTCTGATATCGTATGATACACACAGTAACCACGGAACCACATGAACTTCAGATTTGTATAGAAAACAACAAATTTAAAATGAATGTGTTGGTCCTTTCGCAATCCTGCTTGTTTGATCGCTTCTAAATAGCTTCACTCCGTCAATGATGCTTAAGGCGGTTTTTTATTTAAAGCTAGTGAACTCCAAGGCAAGCCTAGCGAAGCCCACCTTACTGTTTTAGTAGTACATATAATTTCAAAAGTAAAAATATAAAAACTCGCGTACGCGAGTGATGACAGTATCTCAAAATAAAATATTGCAACAATCAACCGACCACAAGTGGATATTTTACTGCGTACAATTTAACGATTTGAATGGATTGCATTTTGCTTCCATCCTCGTTAAAAGCCGGGTATGAGTTGTGATAGTATAAATAGTTTTTCGCACATTTCTGTTACGAAACTGGTAGAGAGTTTTTATTGAAAAATACTTGTGGTAAAGAAGAGCAGAAGCAAGTGCGGCTTCACATCTGGTGGACCTAAAATCGCGTGTTTATTCTTTATTCCCGATACTATACTGAATTTGCCCATAGCCTGCTATCACTGTCACTATGTCTCCTCTAGTATCCAAGATCCGGAAACAAGGCGAACACAGTAATTTGTGCCAATAAGTTAGTCGAAACATAATGCTATTGTATGACAAAAATCTCGTGTCCCTTAGTTTTTTTCTGATCGTCTTGGTCTCTTAAAGAAAGTCAATCGACATCGACTAATCTAATTGATGGACGCCGTCGATAGACGATCGTTTGGTTGGTGTGGTAACATCCTTTGAGAGGAATTGTGATTATTTTCGATACAATACTTCATGTCTTTTTAAATTTCAAGTCGCTAAAGCACCTAAGTAGGTATGAGCCCAGACTTATAGTCGTTGTATTTATTACAGGGTTGTCTGGAAGAGATCGTCTTCAGATGATAAGGCCGCCTATTGTGATCTGTACCTATAACATTGTTATTTAAAATATTATTTACTCCATGTGTACAATGAAGAATAAATAGATACTAGAATTGTGCAACAAAATTCACCAACTAAGCCAGCAAGAAGATAAGTCTATATCAACAAAGTGATCATTATCCAATGTGATTAGTGACTTGTATAGAATCTTTAAATTAGAATCGTTGTCAAAGTACTCCGGTAGTGCAATAATCTTCAAGTAAAAACAAATTGTCATAAAAGTAAAATAAAATAACAATAAAATAAAGTAAAAGCCGTATGTAAAAAAAAATTCAGTTAATTACATTTGCGTAGTATTATTCAGTGAGTGGGCGTACAGCTGTTTCCCTCTGGTAGAGAATAGCCCATTCAGGTTCGATCTAAACATCTCTGCATTCTGATTGGATAACAGACATTATTTAATCGTATACCTATACATTAAATGTTCAATATTGTTTGTCATATATTAGTTATTTATTATGATAAGAGATTATTTATCACAGAGCCCAGGTCACAATAATTGTAACACTTATTTCAGCTTAACTATTCACATTTTGTTACCGTTTCGACATTTTAAATGATATAATAAATTTGCATTATCGCCGTAGTGCGAACAAAATTGTTTTCGGGCTAGCGAGGGTTAATTCATTAAGTGAGGGATCGTAAGGCTACTTTCACACGCTCAAAAAGATTTATAAATAAAATAGTTTTATAACTACATTTTTTTATTTCACTTTACAGATAAAATATTTTTTATCGTTATTACAATTTATTGAATAGTATTCTCAACAATATTCATTCTAACAGTTTCTTACGAAAATTTAAACATTCAGTTAAAATAGTAAACAAGACAATGGACACGTAACACGGTTCATGAAATTGATGAAAACCATGCACATTTAAACAAGAAAATAAACGTTATAGAACTACGAATAAGGACGATTTCACACGATCCAATAACTGCGAACCTTCCATAAGTCGTAACTGGCCGGAACTACAGATAAATACAGGGACATGCGTGTTTTGACTGACAATTGGGTTAGCCAAAAAATGGAAGCAAACTTTCCGGGCGTCTGTTTTTACTAAACCACCGGCAGGTGGCGTAATATAAAACGGCTAACTGTTGATTGTCAATCGTGGGGGAATAACCGCGAGCCGGGCCGATCACGTTAAAAATTCTCCGTCAAATTAAACCATTGTACCGGCGCTGTCAGCTAATAGTCACCGGCAATTATTACGCCTGTATCACTGTTAGTTTACGATAGCGGCCCATAGCGGGGACGGGACGTTTTTCCAAACTAAAATCGCTCTGTTTACACAAGAGTCGACCCTGTGTGTATTTATTAAATGGAACTTCACACGACCACGTGCTTTTACGTGTCGCATGTGACAAAAATGATGATGTACTTATTTGATTTTGGAATCGGATTGGTAGGGAATTTATTTATAAGACATAGTTAGGCAAATGCTGGCTATGACCAGGATGTTTGGAGTATTGGCATTATTGTGATTACTCTTGCAACGGATTTGAATATTAACGGGTATCTATCTTAATGTTGAGTGATGAAACTATCGGCGTACGTTTGATAGTAGATACTAGGTATTTGTATACTAGTTACTACAAAGTAATAGTAAAATTGATTTAATTGAATTTAGTTTTCAAAGATTTTAAAAACAACCAGATTAGCCCGTGGATCAAAATATGTAAAACTCGTAATAAACATTAGCCTCTGTTTTTGTCTAGGGCTATCACCATTCCAAGGTCAAATTTATTAAGCACAAAGAAACACTTCGCTAAACAGTTTAAGTTGTTCAGTCCAAAAGTTTAACCTTCTTCTAAATGAGAGTAGACCGAAGTGCCAATAAAAACAACAATTTTTTGTTTTATCATAATCAACGAATGCAGAGCATTAAAAAAAAACATTCTCCGATATCATAAATATTGTTTAAAAAATTTGAATTTTTCATAGAATTACCCTACCGATTTCGATGAAATGTATATGGAACCAACTATGAACAACTCTATCATATAATTCAATAATTTTTAAAATCGATTCATTGTCTGAAAAACCGTGTAACAAAGACACAAAAAAACATACAGACGAATTAAGAACCTCCTCCTTTTTTGGAAGTCGGTTGAAAACAAATTTTAGCATCTATCATCTAATTATTGCACTGAAGTGTTTTATCAAAATAAAAACAATCCTATTTAGGATTCAATCTATCTGTTCATCAAACAAAACCCGTTCTACAGTTATTGCGAAAAAGGCAACATGACAAACATTCGTTATTGGGGAGTACTAGAACACTAGATATTTTAGATACAAATTATAACAAAACAATCCATGATTAGAGAAAGATGAAAATTTATGGTCAACTGGCGATGAAATAATTAGGGGACGCTCGGGGTGTGGCTAACGAATAACGACTAACTAGACACTTAAAATTCGATGTTGATCGATGGTTTAATTGTTTTGGCTATTATCCGAGTGAGGGCGCGGTGGCAAACGGATGGTGTAATACTTCATGTAAATTGTTTAAATCAAATCACTTCCCAGGTAAGTTACTGAAATGCTGAGTCTTATCTCTTGACAAAATATAGTTTCCTATCTTATGAAAATCGGTATTACTGGATCCATCTGATGGTGAATGACATTATGGCGTCTGGACAACATAAATCAGAGATGTAAGCATTAATGATGTGACATTGGTCTAAGTCTTGGATAAACTTATTGATCCTTCTTTCCTTTTCGCTGTTCGGAATAACATTACAAATACAAGTGGTTACACCTAGGAGCAGTTTCATGGATTGACGTGCAGAAACATTTCATTGATTTATATTGAAATAGTATCGGCTCCATAGAAGAAGTAACAACTGTGTCAAAGAAAATGCAGTCGGATTATTCAATGTTGCACTTATTAAATTGCAAGCTATATTATCCGTTTTGCTTGTGTTTAATTGGTGTAAAATATAGCCTATAAAATATGACCCATTTTGGTTTATAATCTACAACACTGCCAATTTTCGTCAGAATCCGTCAAGGAGTATTTACATGATTAAGTTCAAACATCCAAACGCCGCACCGTCACTTTAATTTAGAATTATAATACTCAGTTTATGTATATTAGGAATACGTAAATCTTAAGCTTAAGTTAGATGCTATTTTGTTAGGATATTTTCACTGAAATTAGATTATTTTTATACGGAACTCTTCTTTATTATGTTGATGATTCTTTATAATCATAACTATGAATTTTGTATAAAAATGGAAGCGAGTGAAATCACTGGGCCATCGCCGTTCACCTTCACGAAATAACAATAAGTCATTTGTTTTTTTGTTCTTTTTAGGCAATTATGCTGTAGAGGCCTCTATTATTTTGCAATGCAAAATACAAATAAAATAAAATGAGCTTTATCTGGTATTTCGACTTTAATTAGGAGTATAAATACTCGATTAAATATTAAACTTTATATTGTAAATATATCCTGTACCGGTTGTTTACTATCCACTTCACTCAAACTTAAGTGATTTAAAAATAATATGAATATGGTGATATATTCGTCTGCTGGATTTATGTGCGTGCGTTTGGAAATCTATGAATTTCACATGAAAATGTTAATTTTAGTACTACTAAGTTCTTCCTCGGGATGTTGGTATTTATTACTGGTATTAGAATTTCAATTTGATAGATTTGGTGTTTTGTCGGGCACTTGAAGTGATCCGGATGTCAAATATGTCAACGACTAAGGCAGGTGGTTTATGTCAATGGCTGAATACATTTTATTTTGCATTCATTAAATTTATCAGTCTGTTTGCCAAGTCATATTAAGAGCAGCGTTTCAAAAGCCTTTTATTAATAATGAAATAATCGTGATAGCCTCTACAGCCGAAATTGAGCCCATACAATAACCCTACAAACATAAATATATAATTAATCTGCATCGCAGTGTAGGCACTGAAGTATATTTAAATTAAAAACTGAGACATCACAAAATATCTTTCAATTTTAATTATCGGCGAACTTTAACATATGATGCATTATTGACTTTCCATTCTACTTTTCCCGCGCATTTTAATCATATCTATTCATCGTGTAGAGAATTCATACAACGGGCTGAGTGCAGCTGGTCTCCAAGGACTCAACTCTTCCACATTACAAGAAACGTAAGGTATGTTTTGAATAAAATACTGAACGGTGCCAAAATTTAAAAAAAGATGGTGTTCTTAAGAAATAATAGCCAAAATTCTTTTTTTTTAATTTCTCTAAGGTTGAGTCTAAGGTTGATAAATTCAAAAAATAAATCAACCTTCAAACGAAATGTCAAACTGTAGCAAGTAAAATGTTTCTGTTGAGATTATTTAACGAAAAAAACGGTGTCAAAGAAGAGCGAATTTAATTCATAATGATCTAGACATTGATATGCTCGCGCGGGGCCGTGTCTACGATCAGCTTGGAGCGTGTAAATAAGGTGAATAATTCACTACTGGATCGATCCGCTTTGCTCTATTCCTGTTAAATTTATCATCGAAGCTTGTTGACGGACTGTGTGATGTATAAACATTTATTTTTATCTAGTACTAGCTTTATCCCGCAACTTCGTATGCGCTTAACTACCCTTCTTGTGGACACACTTTGAACCTGAAAGAACCTTTATACCAAGTATCACCCATGCACTCAAGGAATAATTTTTTTTTTATAAAAACTAAAAATCATATATTTCCCGTGCCCGTGGGAATTTTGGGATTTTTTTTTGCAGCACAACCAGTCACTCTTTGAAGAACCTTCATGCCAAGTATCACATCTGTACACTCAAGGAATAAGATTTTTCATACAAACTAAAAATTCTTACCCCTTCCCGTGGGAATTCCGGGAATTCCTTCCATAATACAAACAGACACTTATTGAGGAACCTTTGTATCAAGTATCATATCCGTGCACTCAAGGAATGGGATTTTTTCATACAAACTAAAATATCTTATATTTCCCGTTGCCGTGAGAATTTCAGGAATTCCTTTCATAACACAACCAGACACACATTAAAAAATCTTTACACCAAGTTTCACATTTGTGCACTCAAGGAATAAGATTTTTCATACAAACTAAAAAGTCCTATATTTCCCGTTCCCGTGGGAATTTCGGGAATTCCTTCCTTATTGAACCCCTACATCCCCTAAAGAATGTATGTTCCAAATTTCAGCTCTCTACGCCCAGTAGTTACGGCTGTACGTTGTCTCTCAGTCACTCAGTACCTCAGTCAGTCAGTAACGGAACAGTTTTATATGTATTGATGATTAAATCCAAGGATCAGCCTATGTTAGATAAACGGTCCTAAAACCGCTTAGACAAGGAACCTAGTTCTATGGCTTAAAGGGCAATTTCTGCTAACCCTACTAATACAGGTTTTGCTGGTTATCAAACACATAAAGTTTTTAGCTGAAGAAAGACCGAAATAAAAAAGCTAAATTAAAAAAAAAATACTTTAAATATGTTAAGTTCATTTTATCTTTCTTGACATATAGGTGTGGTAAACAACCTTGTTCGTTCAAATCAAGACATGCATCCGATTTAAGCAATGATGTATAAAATAAAAATATACCACATTTTTAAAGTTCATTCTTAAATTTTCTTTTTTGACTTAAAATTATTTTTGTTATTTCCTATTTTGTCTAAAAGACATGCAAATATTGTTTCATAATCAAAATCAAGTAAGAAACAACGAAATACCTACTTATAGGGACATTTTTGTTAGATTTTCAGTTACAACAAAAAGTTGTTTGTTTCTTTATATGAACTAGATAAACGTGTAATTTTATTGAAATGCAATTAACTCTAATTTTAATCCTCCCGCGTTTATTGACTGATACAAAAAGGTAGACATCTTCTTACACACGTTTATAAATGTTAAGGACGGCGCGCGTAGTTCGACCAGTTTTTATAAGTCGCAGTAATTGTAGAATGAATGAATTCATTAAACGCCGTCATATTATAGAGTAATTATTTATATTGTTATCAGCTTTCAATAAGCTAGGCATATAAAGGGGGGATTAACTAGAAATTGTCGACCGTTATTCCAACCACGACATTTACTAGAATTGCTATCTATTAACAAAAAGTTTATAGTCAATCTATTACATTATTAAGCAATGGCCGGAGTAAAAACACTTTATTACATATAAATATTTGACATCAGTAAAGGAATATTATGCGAAGGGCTTGCCGTAATGAACCTAAACGGAGCTGGTTGCTAAAACTGGAGCAAATCTTGTTTCATACTTTAAACACGTAAACTAACGTTCGTGCAAAAATTATATATAAATTATATATATATATAAAATTATATACATTCCATATAATTTTGAATCGCCAAAACAACAAAATAAATGTCTGACCCACTATAAGTCTTCCATGGTTCATGGTTTTTCTTTGAAACATGCAATGGGATCGGAGAGATTCATTCATGGCCCTGTTGCAGACACACATTTAAAAATCTTCACTGACTTTGGTAACGTTTATTTTTCGGCGAAGCCTGTCTTTAACGCATTTTTTGAATTCTCCTCAAATTTATTTATATTACATTATTATTCGTCTATGCGTTAGGAAACTTATTAACACAATGAAAAACGATCGTCAGCGAGATAAGATTTACAAAAACTAAATACAATTTAGATTGTTTGTATAGATTATAAGAATTAAATTCCCACAGTGAAATATTTCCGTATAGTTTTGATACAAAACTGTTCGAACACTGAATACCTTTGATAGTAATGAACTTTCACAGTTGAATTTTGCAATGAATGGAGACTATTTAATGATGTCACGGATTTAGATAATGATATCATGAGGCCTTATCCTAATGACAAAACAAAGTATCAAATCCGTTAGATATTAGTCCCCGACATACCTATGTTTTTTTTAGTGCAATAAATAATCTATAAAGTAAATTACTTTTTTCAAATGTAATCGCGTATTTACCAAGGGCTCAGCAAAGACATAAAAACATCACAGAGTCAAAATGTAAAACGTACCCGATATCGGATAATTGGTTGTTTGACTTCATATCCGGTCTAAAAAACTAGAAACTGAAGACATTACAACATAAAGTTGTCTCGCACACCTGAAATATTTTACCAGAACTTTGTATTTGTAATTTAAAGCTTATTTTTGCTTTTTTTGATTATTATTTTGAATTTTTTCACTACTTTTGTATCTAACTATTTTAGCAAGTGGGGTGTCGGTCGGCCACGTTGGAAGAAACTCCTCCATACCTGCTGCTTTCCACCATTTTCTATTTCATAGAACTACCAAAATTTTAAGTTTATAATTGGAACAAACTTGATTTAAAATCTACCGAAACTGATCTAAAATGTTACAATAAAATTTAAGCCGACATCGTTTTCTTAAATATTAAAGTTGTACCTAAATAAATTTATAAATACCAGAATTATTTGACATTTACCTTTTATGTTTCTTGTATTTTTGCGGCGTGAAATTTGCTCATGACTAGCATCAACCTAAAAACAATTTTATATCAAGATATTTTATATAAACAGTTTTTTTCATTCTTATTTCTACCTGATATCATTAATTCAATAAACAAAATTCTTCTAAATATTACTTTGAAGACATTCAAATTTTTTTTACAAACGTCAATCTGACAATTATTTTATAACCTATACGAAATGAATTTCTTACAAAGTCCACTTGGTATAAAACCAATGTCAAGATCAAACGAAATTAGCGTGAGCATAGCAAACCCGGACAGATAGAACTCACTCCTTTGCCGTTCGCGATCGATCCTCGACATAAAAAGAACAATTCAAAGTGCATCGCCTTTTTTCGAACTCTCCAGCCGAGGGGGGCCTCACCCCACGCTTCAAGCCACGGGGGCGCTTGACGCAGTTCCAAAGAGCTTTTCGGGTATTCAGATGACGGAAAGGCGTCAACGGAGCACCTCGACTATGCTCACTATCTTGAAATTAGTTCCGGTGGCAATTGGTATTGCGTGTCGACATACCAGTCCGAGCGCCGAGCCCGGCTGGCTGGCTTCACTTCTTGTCACCCGCTCACCCGCACTTGCGGCCGACTTCACCCCGCGCATCGATACTAAATTTTATGCGCACTACTTGTTTTATTATTTGTTTTGAAATTGTTGTTCACTTTTTACCGAATGAATAATAGCTCTTGCATATTAAAGAAAAAGAAGCAAAAAATGCTATATCCGTGCAATTTAGGGATGGCCCTTCCTCTAGCGGGGGATGTTTCAAGGTTGCTTTTTATGAACATGGCTTCATCAAATTCGGCGTATTCGGGCTGTGGAGAGTGCTTGGATCGATTTACATGAAAGGCGTTATGGGAATCACTGAGAAACAACTTGGAATTTCTATATAATAACTATCAGCTATAAAACCGGTTTCACGGAGGTGTTACAACTTGCAAGTGCTACTTATGTAATATAATTTCTATCGATTGGAAAACTCGGAGAAAATCATTATTTATTGATATTAATGTTTCCTGTTTCGACCCAAAATTAATTTATACTAAAGTTATTCTGTTGACGTTGAAATTCATTTAATATAGCAGTAACGCATGTTCATATAATTTCAAAAGGTATACAAGTGCAGGAAAAGCCCACAGACAATTTGATAAACGATAGTAAGATTGCCAATGCGTTGCCTGCACAAAGTATAAGCTGTGATTTCTCTGTGATTTCTCTGGCTTATTTTTCTTCTATCTGAAACATACCTAATCTAACACGTGGCTATTGTGGTAGTATACACAGGGTTGATTTTTCGTCACCAGCCAAATTTAAATGTTAGTTTCTTTCATACGATATAAACATACCTGCATATTTATTTTAGCGTCGCTCAGTACAAAAAAAGTAGAAATATGGAACCACAAACTTTTAAAAAATAGTCGCTGTTGATGACGTAGTACTACAAAATATGTGTAGCAGCGCGTATTCATCTGTATTTTAATGTTAATTTAGAGTGACCATGCCTTGGTTAATATGTTAGCGGATAAATTAATTTCCTTGTAAAAAAATAAATACTTTAATAAAACACTTTTTAACCGGATTTATCGCGTATATTTACATTTTAAATTTTAACTCGACGTTTCTCTCTAGTATTGCTTCTCTCTAGATAAAATTTTCACAGAGTCAAACCTTAAGTAGTGGTTGGCCTTGTCCATGGAATGCTCACAAAATTGCAAAAATCGTTTCTATAAATGATACTTATTGTGTAAAAAAAATTTGGCCGGTGCCTACAAATCAACCCTGTATATAAACATACACGGAAGTGCACTAGTGCCGGCATCGGCTAATCGATGCGACGACGTGCTTTATTTTATCTTTGAGATCGGGCTAATCTGTAACAGTATAAAGGCACAGTTTCTCGATTTTTTTAATTGTATAAATAAATAAACCATCCTTATTGAGACAAAATGTTGTCTATCCTACATTCAAGACGAACGTTTTTCGAAAGAAATTCGAATTCAGAACCTGTTCTCAATCAAAGCGTCAAATAAAACGGTTAATTCAATACTGTATCCGTAATTCAGCATGAATAAAAAGTTTAATACAATTAAGTTATTATCAATAATTAAGTACATCTTTACAATAACGTCAAGCTGCGACTTGAATTATAATTGAATTTGTAAGAATCATTAAAAAATTACTTAATTAATGTTAATAAATCATACAGGTTCAGTTCATTAACGGTCACATTTACCATTTATGATAACTTATTACACAAAATCAATTTATTGAAGCCACGAAGTTAGGTCAAAAATAAAAAATAGATTTTTGAAAAACAGGAACTATGAAAAGTTTAGGAAAGAGCGCTACGAAAACGTACTACGGGAGAACTGTTTTGGTTGCTTTTTACATTCAGTAAGATAACTTTGGGTTATTTGAGTAAAAATTCGTTATTTCTAGCAACGTGAAACTTTATCTTTCCTTTTGCATACGCCTTAAGTGTTTTTATCAACTTCAAGTTTCGGAGTTGCAAAAAAAACACTGAAAAGAGTTTCAGTGAGCTATTTTATTAGAAGTACAAATATCACGTATTATAATAACCTAACTGTAATGTTTACTCCATTCTTCAATCTTACCGAACAAATTTGGGACAGACTTAGAACAAATCTTAAGTTGATACAAATTGAGAAACAACGAGCTGGAAGTTTCGACTGTTTACAGAGAGTAACCTCGAAACCAAATTGCTTACTCAATATCATTGCATTTAGACATTTCAAGGTGAATGCCCGATTAGCCGCCCGCCCTTCGCCAGCCCAACTCTTGACTAGGTCAGGGCCATCGGAGACAACCCAACGTACACAGATCTCTCTTCCAAGCGGAGGCCTTCCGTGCCGAAGATCCGTCTTATTGGCCGTGAGACATCCGTACTAAGTTGACCTTAACCCCGGAACAACATCCAAGGAATCAGAGCTCACACTCAATAGCCGTCCATTTTCGAAGGAGCTGTAGTATGTAATGTATCCTATAGTAGCCGAGATCGCTGTTCTTGGATGTTGTGGATTAAACCAGTCGACTTTTCCTTTTCAGCAGGCAGTTATATCGGATAGGTCGCGTCTATTGCGCCTTGGGCTAGGTTAAGAATGTGGGTTAACTCTCGAGGATTTGTGTATATCAATTGCCACCAAACAGGCTGAACTTTTCTTGTTATTTGTATATAATTTCATAACAATGCAACACTTATAACAAAAGATAGAAATATACCTCTTCTGTGTTGTGAGCTTTTTTTATTAAAGAAAAAAAGTTTTTACTTGCGATACATTAAAAACTATAATTGCAATCAGACTACCCTCTTGTAGTAAGTATAAATTATTTATCCTTTTAATATCGTGGGCGTTCAGAATTGTGCCCTATTTCGCATTCTCTTTAATTTTTTTTCCGTTTCATTTAATGAGAGCCATTTACTTAATTGTGGAGTTTCTTTTGTTTCAAAGTGATTGTGTCTTAATTATTGTATAAATAATCCATTTATACTGAATAGTTTTATAAAAATGGCTAGAAGTAATGCAGGTAAATAACCTGCGTTTATAAATGAGTCGCAGATTTTATATTTTTATTTTTGACGAATGAGAAGCGCGAAAATCTGCACATGTCAATAAGATTTCATGTTCAAACATAAAATAATAATCTACATTTTGAGGTTACAATTCAATTTAAATTTGAATTATTCAAAACAAAAAATATCAAAGAAAGAATCTAATTATCATAGAAATGGCGGGTAGGATCACATGCGATTTGTGTAACATTATGATTTTAGTATTAATTTAAATATCGCGTACGTCGCTGTGGAGTGCTGTAGCAATTTCATTATTATTTCAATCAACTGAATGTAAATTTATTCAACAATCTCACGAGGTAATTGCGATGCTGCCGTCCTTTTCTGTGTGTGTTCTGGCTCTCTCTTTCATATGGATAGATCCCAGTGGCGAACATTCTTAAGCATTCAATCAAACCTAAATACAGCGTGAGTTCGTATAGTAAGGTGGGTAAGTACCGCGCTATTGCATTGTTTACTCCCGCCGCTGCCTTATGAAAATTACCTGTCAATGACCGCGGCATTAAGGACTATTTCTGGCGAGTTTGATCGAACGAAACAACGCTCACCGACATTTACAAAACGATTACTTGCTAAATCCAACTTTTAAGTTTTAGCTATCATTATCTTCATTTGAATTTCTAAGGAGGTACTTATTTGTGCAGCGAAGGATACAGTTTAATTTGTCAATTTTGTGGTTAAATCGAATATGAAGCGGAGTAATAATACAAATGAACACATGTAAGCGATAGTTCCTACTGGTTGTTAAGTCGGCAGCTTACGGAGCCACTCCTGGCGGGGGGCCCCGCTATGTTTAAATCAACGCTTATGATCCCCTGTCGATCGCTAAGGTGTACAAATATAAGACTAACGGAGGCCCTAGTCAAAGCGACACTAAAAATTAAAAAGAAAAACATTACTTCGAAATTTTCTTAAGTAATTGATCACATGACTGAAAGAACTTTCTGCTCCGTTCAGTTTTCCATTTAATATATTTTAACAAAGAAAACTTAATTGAATTTCAAGCACAGCTAGGAGACGGTGTTTTAACGCAATTAATACTTTATTTTATTTGCTAATATTGTAAAAATATTCCTGCTATTTGTGTTATGTAACAGCCCGCTAACACATGATCCGTTTTACTGGATACGTTTTACTAGATAGGTACATTTTTTGTATCGAAAATACGTATACTGAATACTGTGCCATATGTGAAGTCGCTCAAACAACTCCATGCGCCATCGATAAAAAAAAACATATCCGGTAAAACGTATCGAGTAAAACGGACCATGTGTGAACGGGCTGTAAGTCGACGAACGAGCATTGGTTCTACCTGACGGTAAAAAGGGTACATAGAGGATAAAGTAGTGATAAGCAGTCCACTTAAGGCGTTAGTCGGAAAAGCATGCTGTTCCTCTGATTTTCCTTGCTGATCTTTCCTTTATCTGGAACAAATCTACACTTACACGTGAATTTTAGAGATAAAAAGGAAAGACCTAAAGAGTAAAGAGGCTTCTGCCGGCAACGAATGCAAAGAGAAAATGCTTTTGATTTTGTGAATGTAATACAATTTCCATTACAAATCTGAATTTTAGTTTCTAGTTTTATCACCTCCAAGTGTCTTTGGGTGTCTTTGGGTGTTACCACAGGATTTTTTTTCTTAGCAAAAACCATCGATTGACGTCGACTGTTCGTTTCGGCAACACCCGAAGAGATTTCGTTTCTTAAACGACCAATGTATTTTCAGGGAGTCGACATGACTTCTATGTTACTCTGAAGACTTTACACAATACACCTTCTATAGACTTCTATGGCTTAACTGAACGTGCTTTCTGAAGCATAGAAATTGTCGAAATAAATTAGGATGGGCGTCAACCGTACTTACACCGACAGGGCAGAACGTTGCTCAACCTGCTATACCATGGCAAATAATTCAAGGTAGCGACACAAAGACTCCTATATGATGATTAAAACTAAATGAGGATTCTCTATCATATCGTAACTGATAACCAGTTTAAAGAACAGTATAAGTACATAGATACATACAGGAATACACCAGGAAAGCACAATTGAACGTGTTATATTTTTCACTGGGCATTTTAAAACAACAACGCGTAGTAAACGAATTAATATTGAATATTTAAACAGCGAAGCGGTCCTGGATAAGCTTGTATGCGTCGAATATTGTAATATTAATGTAGGTATTTAAATAGCAATACGGCCCGTAGTCAGCGGAAACTTGCTCGTAACGTATGGAACATTTCCGTGTGATAAAAATGTAACAGATTTTTGAATGGACATTTTTTTTAAGTATTCATTCACCTTTGGCACGAAAAATCAACCTTGTTTACATGGCAATAAGCATACTAAGCAACTTGACTATTTATTTTTTGTTAACGGCCAAAATATACTTTTGAATTTAGAACTCTATTACTTACTTCACGAGACAAAAACAACGATTAGTTAAATATTGAAATTAAGAATAATTATTTATTACATACTATATCATTACCATTTATGAGTAATAATATATAAATTACTCAAAAACCGCAAATACTATCATACTTATATATTATGATAGTATTACCTACCGACGATATCACTTAAACACATAACACAAGTACCTACATTTTTAAATTAATTGTCTGTAAACGAAAAATGTTTATCATTTAAAAGTATATTAACACAAAAATAGAATTGAGAAACAAAAGAGCGCGAGAGTAACAATATAAAAACGATCAAATACAAAAGTTGTCACAACGGCGTGGCGACAGCCTCACTACGGTACAACTATGTTGTTTTGTATATGAGTTATCTTGCCGGGGTGCATTGGACTAGAAACTTATTAATTACTCAGTTATAGAAATATCACGGTTATAGAAGTCTCTCGGCGAGAGACGAACAGTTCCAGTTAAGGAACGTGACAACGAATACTGATCAATTCCTTTTTCCAAAGTTTTCCATTACCTTCCTACAAAAAAGATTGGCAAATAAATTCAACTACTACTATTTTCCAATCTTTTAACCATAGTCTCCATTAAATGGAACTTTATAAGATTCAACTTCAAATCGAAGTGCACTCTCCTTTTATACGGAAAATTAAACATCTGAACGGGCAAATATTGGTCGAATTGAAACGGTTAAGATAGTTTTTGTCAAGTGGGGGCAGCCTCCCCGCTATATCTTGTCCAAAAATGTTGCATTTCAATGCACACTATGGAATATTGAAACCTCAAAGTGGGTGATGCGGGTATTCCTCATCCGTGTACGCACGGGGGCGAGGGAGGACGGGGCACCCCCACCGTTCGCGCCTGCTTTCTAAACCTCCATGCAAATAGTACACGTTTGCTTGGCAACATTTCATGCTTAGTGTATACAAATAATGTGCGGTGCGGCTACAAACTGTGCAAAGGGAATATTAATGTAAGCATCTAACGCAAGCCTAAACTTAAATCAAATATCTACCAATAAATATGAACACATTTTAATTAATTAAGTGGTCTATTAAAAATCCTGTTCCTTCTTCGTTATTATTAATCTTAGCTGCAAAAGATTTAAGTATTATCGGTATCTGAAAGCCAGCATCTGTTTATTTAAAAAGTTAATTATAAATCGTCACATTGTCGCAGATTTGACTCTTTCTCTAATATAAAGTGATTCCCTTTCACGGACGCCGGGTGAGTGGGCCGTCAATATGTCGAGTCATTTAAATATTTAAGATTCATTCATTCGGTGTCGCTCTATCAGAGTATAGATATCAAATGGACGTCATAACATGCCATGTCTCTACGTTGTATCCGTTTCTGTGAATACGAAAAAGCATTAATGTTTCAGTTGAAGTTCTGTTCGGTTTATTCCCCAAGTACGCGGACAATTCAGCAAAAGGCCGACTGCACAATCTGCCGGTGACGTGGACGCATAAACACAAGCTCTCCCCAGGGCTCGTGGTCGTTCAAAGTCCGTCTGATTCGCAATGCAAAACGCATCGGCCGCCCACCTATCTAATATTGCCTGATGTATTTTGAATAATTGCTGAGTATGCTTGCTGCTGATTCGCACACAAAGAGACGCGGTGTCCAAGCTCCGAGCCTTCCGACTGCTCCCACGCTCTCGACACATTTTGAAACTGTACTACTGATTTGGAAGCGTCAAAGCAACGAATTAGTCTGCAGTTTTTTACGAACGCACTAGTCAATCGATAGCTCTGTTTTTAATTACCGTTCAATGGTAACTGGCAATGGCAGTTGATCTAAAGGTTCCCCTACGTACGTCTCCCCTAGTATATGCGTACTACATCTAGGTATATCATTCATTCTCCACCTGGTACAAATCCTTATTAATTGTTAGATAATAATTATCAAATACACATTTTTTCAATATTTTGACTCAGTAATACCTATACCAAATCTATAGCAAGTCAGATCATGAATTTTATGGTCGACATTTACAAAAGGAACCTTCTAAAATTTACAGCTCAGACAGAGCTCGCCTATTCCAAAGCAAACAGCACCGCATACAGTGTTGCAGCGATTCATCATAAATAAAGTGCTCTTACTAATTAATAAAATCTGTTCTTCTCGTGTTGAAGCATTCTATCGAAATTTGCTGTTTCCACACAACCCGTAGGTAAACTTTAACCGCAAGCAATTTTCGCTACATATGCACCTAAATATCATTAGCAATTATTAAAATTGTGCAATCAAAACATTGCATTGCTATCTCTGATAAGTGTATAAGTGGTACTTGAATTATTTGAATGAATTAAATTATTTATTCCTACTCGAATAACGCGAGAACTACATTGCGTGAAGCTCGAAATAAATCAAAAAAGTTAAGCGTAATAAAATTTGTAAACAATATTCTAATCACATATTCTATATCTATTAACGGTAGATATTATGAATCAATCTTGAGTTTTGTCGATAGGGTAGTTTTCAGAGGAGCCGGTGGACTTCAAAAAATGCAGTAACAAAAGAAAGCAACCGTTTACTTCTTCCAAGCGACTTCACGCGCGACTTTTGTTCCAACTAACGCGGCTTCGACAAAGAA
The DNA here is from genome assembly GCA_944452665.1 of Stenoptilia bipunctidactyla. Taxonomy (NCBI): domain Eukaryota; kingdom Metazoa; phylum Arthropoda; class Insecta; order Lepidoptera; family Pterophoridae; genus Stenoptilia; species Stenoptilia bipunctidactyla. The sequence goes on along the minus strand of OX101721.1, from coordinate 14,011,738 downwards.
AAGTGTGCACGTATTGGATACACTGACATAAAGTTCATTAAAGCCAGGCAGAGCGTGTTAGAGTGGATGCTGTCGTGAGGGTGGGCCGCCCCCCTCCCCCAAACCCGACGCCTAATATTTTGTATATGAATATTAACACCGACACGACGTTTGATGTCACGAGAACGTTAAAAATGCATTGTTTCTACACTAGACCGGCGAACGGAGTTCGAGTCTTAACTTTAAGAATACCACTTTAAAAAATTAAGATTGTCGTTTAAAAACAAGTTGGCTCCAAATTAACATGCATTTTTAAGCTATCGTATATTTTTAACTAGCACCTTATTAACAAATTTTTATTGTATTATCAGACACTCAAGGACATATTAGCCAGATAAGCTCTTTCCCTTAATAAGCCTTTTACGGATCTAGGAATTTCAGCCTGAAATTAATTAACTTGAGGTTAGACCTTAATGGAAGCATGCAGGTACCTACTTAAGTCGACGTGTATAATGTAGTCTAACGGCATTACTTCACTAGCTCAGTGGGAATCCGCCTCGAAGTGCATTTGCCTACAATATGTACCTATACGTACAGTAGATACGAGAAGTACAACGTGACTCTTTAAAATTTCCCTTGAAAAGTTACACCGAAACTCACCGCCAAACTTCATTAAAATGACTCGCAGAATAAACTTTAAATTCTTCAAAATTCGTGCCGCAAACTTGCAGGAACGTGAAAGTTTCCTGACGGGCCACTGCGGGCGAGGCGTTAACAACATCCTGAACCATCGGGCATCGATCCCATCGTAATTTAGAATCCACTTACACCAAACCGCAGAACCTTAATCGAAAACTTCGCTATTCACTAGAAACACCTAATTGCTTGTATTAAAATAACAGACTTATGTCAAAGATATCTGGGGCGAAACCTGCGCCGTGCCTGGTACAGTGTTTCACATGTTAATAATAGTTATGATAACATCAAGTGTGCGATAGCCGGGGTCTAAAACACCCCATTGCGCCCGATCTCACCCCACCACGAGGAATATAAATGTTTTGTATTGTTACCATTCAAATTACTTGGGTTTGTTCACCTTGCCACCTTTTGAGGTGCAATGAACTTTCCAAATTAAATAAAAATGTCAATATCGAATTACGAAGGCTTTATTAATATGACCCTTATACGATCGTTTGCTAGTTAAAAGAGCTACTGCAAATGGAGTTGGTAATATTATACCCATATATGTTTATTTAAACAATCTAGAATGTTTTTATGTCCGTGCTTCATACAACCAAAATAATATACGGCATGGCAGTAACTAATTAAGAAAGTACATAAAATTAATTAACAAACAATAGTTTTAACTCTTCCTTCACGCTTCTGCCTTCGTGATAGCGATTTCATAAAATACAGTTACCATTTTTTTGCCAATATAAAATTTTAATTTCATATTTTATCAATTTGCAACTTCATTAAAATACAATAATTTAACGCTTCGTGTGTTACTGATAGTTTCCTTTATTTTTCTTATTTTGTTTTTATTTGATGTCAGATTTAAGTTAAGTAAACTTTGATTTAGATATTTTTTTCAAATCATAGTGAATCGCAATATTCTTTGCAGTTAGGTTACAACAAAAAATTGTCGGCATCATTTTGTTATGCAGACCTCGGCGTAATAATTTTTATATCATTTTATACAGTTAACTTAGCAGGTTACAAGATCGCAGTTCTGCTTGCATGCACATACAAACAGTAGTAATTGCGATAGCATTTGTCTCAATCTCATCGCTTGTTTTGGGTAGATTACATATAAAAAGCATTTAGTCAGTGATAAAAAAGTTGTTCGTCAAGCACAAAAAGCGGGTTTGTTTCTAATTGCGCAGATGTCTGTCAAGTTTTTTCTATAAGCTCTTTATGTATGAATAGGTATGGAATTGGGATCAATTATAGCTTTATCTCTGCAAATAAGTAAAATTAGCCACATTTGGCAATTCCCTGAAATAACTCCAAATTAATTGGGTCCGGTTTCATACAGGTACATAATAAATTATGAGGAAAGATTATGTTGTAATATTTAGTTTATCATAATAATTTAGCAATTAAGTTATTTAATAATTAGGTCAGAAATATGTTTTTTATAAAATTTTTACATCTATCAAATGGCGACACTTTTCTCATCTTCAATATTTTCCCACCCATTTCCCGATATAACTTCTTTATTGCGTCGTGTTTTTATAGCTTTAAAATACAAGTAGTTACCTACAAGCGAAGTCAAGGTTAAATATGAAAGAAATGCGTTTCATCGCACATATTTTAGACTAGCTGCTGCCCGCGACGTCGTCTGCGTGAACGCTATGCAGCACCAAACGCACCTACGATTATAACACTGCTAGCGTGATAATATGTAGCCTATATGTTGACCCGACTTCTTAACTATCTTCATGCCAAATTTGAAGTAAATCCATGCAGTACTTTTTGAGTTTATCCCGGAAAGACAAACAGACAAACAGACAAAAATTCTAAAAACTATATTTTTTGTTTCTGTTTCGATTGTAGATCATACCCCAAGTATTCTTTTAAAAAAATATTCAATGTACAGTTTTCTACATACAGACTTTCCTACCATTTTATTATATGTATAGATAATTTTGCTTCAAACTTTTTTATATTTATCTATGCAATAAAAACTTAATTTTTGTTAAGCGCAATTGGTTTTTTAATAAGCTGTCTTATCCCTTTAGACTATTTTCCTTTACATCGACAGCTTTCTTTTGATTGAGAAACTTTTTTAATTAACGCTTTTTTATATAACGCGATATTGAAATCAAGCCTTTGTTCTATTATCGATTATCGACAAAATGCAGGAATTAAACTCAATTTTAAACTATAGAATCAATCAAATTCATGTATGACTATAAAAATCCTAACAGCGAAAAATGAATGAAATTAATAAGCATAACCCAGATTTTACACTCGGCCACCCGCACATACGGCCAGGATCGAGTCAAAAAATCGTCAACGGTATTTCGCTCACTTTTCATATCTACGGGTGTGCTGTAAACTTTTTCAGAGCATCATAGGCAGGATATTAATGCATTTCCTCGTCGAAGCGACCTGTGATTAGTTTGCTAATGTGATTAGCTTGCTTCTCTAGTACGAGAGGCCATTGTTTGATGTTGGACAAACCAGCGATGGATTACTAGCTGCGATCAGATAAACGACCACGTTAATGAGATGGAGTCGAAGCGGCGATGGGGTTACCGACGACGTTAATCGATATTCTAACACAATGAATTAGAGTTCCTAATGAAAATGTATGAAACTGCTAAGTTAAAGGTTATACGAATCAATCGTATTGATTGGAACGTTATTGCTAAATTATCTTAAGCCATCGTATAAGCAAGTAGATAGTGATTTTTCATTAATACACGAATCGAACCTGCAACAGCACTTTAAGCCCTACCCTTAATTTAATTTTACTTAGTAATCCATTGATTCGATTTTGTTTTCATCGAATGAGCTTCAAGTGACTTTTTAAAACAACTTAGTTTAAAGTTTTAAAAGGCTTTGCATTTAGTTGAGTAATTACGATACATTTTGCACAATTAGAATGTACTTAATTGCATTGATTATATTTTTTTCAGCGTATTCTTTTTATAATATTTTATTTATCCTAAGGCATTTCGAATTTGAGTTTGAATAGTTTTATTTTTCGTTCATTTTATATTGATTTTTGAACTTCGGCAGTGATGACGTCATCACTGGCACAAAACTTTATAACATGGTGTCAAAAAAAGTTATATTGGTGTTGTGGGTGTCACTTGCCAATGTCTATCAACAAATAAGAATGCAAAAAGTAAATTAACGTAAGTTGAAAAAGAGATAATAGCGTTTTCAATAGTTATAACCAAGACTTTGCAAAGACATTTTATCTAAATAGGTTTAAAGATGTTTAATTTTCTTCGTTAAAATGATCTTCACAGCAAAACATCGGACAAATCTTTATATGTTCGTTTCAATAAATTTACTTAACTACACGACTTCTCTCGAAATTCTTCTCTGATTCGTACAAAAATCTTATCAGGTGTATTAAGTATTTGTTGAAATCATTTAAGCAAGTAGGAACAAAACATTTTCTTAATGCCATGATATTTTTTTTGTTGTAAGGAAAATTAGTGAGTTTATAAAAAAAATTTGGTTTGGTTTCTTCTGTTTAAAGTTTTTGGCACTTGACGTTTGTTTGTTTTTTTATATTTATAGGCTCAATTCTTTGTTAATTTGATGCCTCTGGTGACGTCATGAAGGTCAAATAAAGGTCAAATGTATTTTGTTAAAATCTAACAAAAAAATAAAAAAATGTAGCAAATTAAACTCAAACCTTATTCCTCTAAATGGATTTTCGTATAAAAAAAAGAACCATACGCATTGGCATAAATATCGAGCTCACTTAACAAACGCATTGAGAATTTAATTTGATCTAATTCGAGTGACCTATCTGTAAGAGACAAGGTGTTTTGACGTGAGGTCAATGTGATAAATACCTGGCTAAGCCCGAGCCAGTTTCAAATTGTATTTTAGGATCAGTGAGACGAATACAGAGCATCAAACATATGTAGCATACAGGATGACAAATTGACACAAAGAGGTGTCACGGCGCGCCGCGTCGCTGCCTCGAAGGCCGCGGACGGAACGCAGTAAGACGATGCGATGCGATGCGACTTGCGACGATCGACAGCACCGCTAAGTGTATCGGCGCATTGATATGCGCACACGTTTATATTTGGGTGTTTTTATAGCCCTCCCATGATGGCGGCAAGTCGACCGTTGAGATATAAATCAACTTCATATTGTGATTTAGCAACAGTCGTTACTGTAACAATACCCCGTATTTACATATTAAACATTATTTTTACCTTTTATTTATTGTTTTCTGTAATTCAATATGTTTCCTTCGCATTCGAAGCCTAATACATGCAATGCTGCGGTATTCGTATTTTGTTAATTTATAACAACAGCTTATTGTTTCCTTTTTTGCTAAAAAGTTCGTATTCCAAATTGTTTAGTTTGTTATTGTTCTTTTGTTTCTATTTTTGTGGCTTTTTGTGTTATACGTATGGTATGATATAATAGTGCAAGACTATTTAGTTATTCCTTTCATAAATAATTCCAGACAGAAACTTCAAGTGAAGAACACACCCTGTAATTAGATGTTACTTTACAAATCATAACAAAGTGCTCGGTAATTATTGTATTATTACTTCTTTTGTACAAATAATTACTTCATTTTGTATCGTATCTGGATTCTTTGTGTCTTAAATACGGGGTTGGTTTTCATTATATTTTCAACAAGGATTTTGTAATAGAGACTTCTTGAAACGTATAATGATGTTACATAAATGGAAGCAATTAAAAACTGCTTACTTGAAGGTATACAGACAAACGCAGTAAACAATACTTTACTAAATAAAGTTACTGCGTATTAGCTAGCTAAGAAAGTAATTGTTAACTTTGAATGGTTTACGCAGTTTTAAAATAATAATAATAATACTCTTTATTGCCAAATAAGATACAAATACAATTTCATGGTAATAACAAGCATAGAAACTGATATAGTTACCTTTATATTAATTATATAGTTAATATAAAGGTAACTATATAATATATATATATATCCCACAAGACCGCATACTTTCAACAGCCACTGCTCTTACGTATCTTATAATTTATGAAGCTCTATTAAAATATTTGCATCGATAAGTAATAATATGTTTGAGAGACCCGTTTTCCAGCTTTCTCCAACAAATATTGGATATAACTTACACGGCTTATTATATACTATTAATAAAAGTGGCTTCTGCAAGTGTTTATATACATTTAATTTATTATTTTTAGGATGCGATGAACTTAAATATCACCGTGAAATTATCTCAAATCACGTTACCTTGAAGACGTTAAGACCGATATTTATATTCTTCTTATGATTGATTGATATGATTGATTATATTCTTAATAATAGTGTATGTATGAAAAATATCTTTAAGGCCTGATTTTTAAATCGTCGTTGAATAAAATAAATATGAAGAATAAAGTATTACACGGCGGAATGATGTTGTTTTAAGATTTTTTACAATTGTATGACAATGACATTATTATTATTATTGGGGGTTTTGGGACTATATGAGCAGTCTTGTCCGCTCGTCACACTGCGACCTAAAAGATCTATGACAATGACATACTTAGAATAGCAATAAACTTGAGTCAAGCTTGAAGCTGATTAATACTTTATTCATCAGATAACTTTTATCAGACCATTGTCAAATCTGAAGGTTATGAAGTTTTCTTGCCTTCTATAAGGTAACCATTTCAATCACCTAATATTGAATTGGAGAGGGAAGTACCTATAGGTACTTTTTACGTTGACGACATACATCACTGACTCCTTGTATTGCCCGTGACATTTCATGTCTGCTCACTTATAATTTATTCAATTGCAACCACCATATTTCCTTTACATATGTTTTTGTTTAGATTGCGGCATTTAGTCTTTAGACATGGGGTTCTATTTTCGATTTCAACTAATCAAATAGCATTCTAGAATTTGGAATAAAAGAAGCATATTTGGTTTAAAATTTAAAGGATTATTCTCCGTAAAGCTAACCTAACCAACAAAACATGCACAGGGTTGATTTGTAGTCACCGGCCAATTATTTTTTACACAACAAGTATCATTTATTGAAACGATTTTTGCAAATAAAAGGTATTTATGTGTTTTACAGGGAAATTAATATATCCGTATTAACCAACGCATGGTCACTCTAAATTTCCATTAAAATAAAGATGACTACGTGCCACTATAAAGCATCTTGTAGTACTACGTCGTAGTATTATCAAAAAATTCCGCGTTGTTGCGATGTACTTTTCTGTACTGAGCGACGCCAAAATAAATATACAGGTACGTTTATATCGTATCAAAGAAACTAACATTTAAATTTGGCTAGTGACTGAAAATCAACCCTGTATTTGAAATGTTAAATTTTGTTAGAAAGAGCTTTGTATTATAAGGGACAACCCAAGTTGGGCGAAGGCGATGTGTGCAGCTCTACCTTATGCCGCGTTTACACCAACTTGTCAAAACTATTTGTGTTTCCTGGTAAACGACGAATAAAATACTATAGACATGTATACTTATCTATATTATTCAAATTTAATATTTTTTTGTGATATACGTTTCGTTCAACACCTTGTTGTCCTAAAACATATCGTACTTAGGAATTTGTTCTGTTTAGAGATTAGGTTAGGACCATAGAGAAAGCATATACCTAAAAGAGGTGCCCTATTTCAATACGTATCTCAAGGGAATCGGTGAGTATTCGAGTGTTCCTGCTAGGTAGGTATCTATATGGAAGTCCCGGTAATATTTTATGAAGAGTCAGTCCTTCCTATATCCGTGTGTTGACATATTCGACCTCATATTTACTTACCATCAGTTTATATTGAGATCAAACTCGGGTTTAATCACGAAAAAAATCAATAAAAAAAAATGATTGCATCCATATTAATGGCCGTTGTATAAATATTTATGATTCCAATATTGTGTACATATTTACTTGCGTCTAAATGACTTCATTATTTTGAAACATTGTATGAGTAGGTACTTATATACTGCATTTTACTGGTATACAATTTTAAGGAGTTGACAATACATACAATTTTTTATGAATAATCTTAAATCCTCATTCACGATAGATTCACTTGAACCAGACGCGTTTGCCCTGTTTGCAAAGCTTTGCAGTACGGTTGTGTATCGTCGAATCGTGTTCGAGAAATCTGCCCTAAGCCGCATAGCAATACGCTTGTCGGTCGTTATGTTATTCATACCCTAAATTTTAAGATATAAACACTCCAAAAAATTAGCTTGCAAATTACAAATGAAGAGTCAGTCTTTCGTTACCAGGGTCGAAATACCGGAACAAGCTACGCGAAACATCATGTTAAAAGAATCATTATTATCATATTTAATTTAACGCGATAAGGTCCAGTTAAAAATACATTTTATTTCATGTCTACGTTTGAAATATATACATATTTTAACTTTCGTAACAAAATTAATGTAACAAGCACTAATTACTTTTTGTAATAAATTATTGTACTTTTTGTAGAGCTGCCCCGCAATAACCACGAAAAATTCGCCGCTACTTTAAATTTTAAAGTCTACTTTTATCTACAGAGTGTAACAGACAGATTTTTACAAAGAGGCTCAAGTCTCCAGGTCTTATAGATGCTTTATGAAATATTGGGAACCTAATCTTAGAGACAAGGATATTTCAATGTATAAAATAAAGCTATTCAAAAAGTATCTAATGTTTTTTAATATCTCACAACCCCATTTTGAAGTTAGTTTGGTTCCAATGAATTCATCTTATACAGCTACTATAAAGAAAAATATGTTGTAATTTGTTTTCCTTTACGGTAAATTTAAAACAAAAAACGACAATCTTTGCGACTGCCTTGAGAGACTCTAAACTTTGGCGTGCATCCTTTATATCCAAAATGATGTAAACTCGCGACTTTTCTTTTACATACTAAACGTTTTGTAATAAAAATATTCATTGCTTTTATTTAATGCTTTTTATCGCACCCGTGTAAATGCAACTATACGAAGAAGGTATCTACGAGAAAATATAACGCAATTTCTCTTTAATTAATTGTAAAAATATATTTACATTTTTTTAAGCTACTGAATACTAATAGAAAATTACATTTATGAAAGCTAAGAACCCATTGCTTTAATTTCAATATTTTTTAAGTTTACCAATTTATATTAAAAAGAAAGAATCTAAACACAAACAAAAGCCGCTTTTTAATTGGGCAACAGATTACACAATCCAGCACTATATCATTATTAATATAAATAAGTTTAATATTAGACGTGGCGTGCAGAGCCCTACCCTCGCGAATAAAATATTTACCGACCCTAGTTTATTACTTTGTGTTTTCGGTTTTAATCGTAGTACCAACAATATGATCACGATCAATACGTTGATTCAATAAGCTATTGTTAAAGTTCAAGGAAATTGTTTTCATTTTACTTAAATATAAAAAAAAACTGGCGAAATTTTTTAGCTTTGTTAATATCTATTAGTTTTATGATTTTATTAGTATTGTTATATGAATCTACATGCACACGACCTCAGGGTTACTAATATAAATAATGTCGCGGATCGAATGTGTGCGTTAGCGATTTGTAAGTATTTACAATGCACGAACAACACTCACAGACCCGCTGCGCTATACGATCCTGAGGGCCGGCGCCCAACGCACGATGTAATAATATAGCGATAGTAATTGACAAAGCTATATTACGAACTACATTTTATATAATTTTCTTTAAATGCAAGAAAAATAACAGTTGTAGAACTCATGTATGGTACAGTTATTTACCCGTTAAACCCGGTAGGTAGGTAGTCAACAACTGAATTTTATGCCACATTTAATTGAGTAAGTATCTGACGAGTGATAATTTATTATCTTTTTAAATCTCAGATACATATTTAATGATACTTAAACTTTTTGCATGAACCATACATTGCAATGTATGAATTCAGCTATAAATCATTATCAGCAATCTTTCAATATCCATATAAATATGAACAAAAACTCTGATAGAAAACTTAGAAAACAATTCTTATTGAAAGACTTATAAATATTAATAATATTGTCTCACAATATTTTGCACACGCGATACCATTCCGTATACAATACCAGCATTATTTAATCAAATAATTCTAGAAACTTCTGCGTGCAGCACATGAATTCTGGCCATTAAAAAACTATTATTATTTATATACAGCTACAAATTATTTGTTTGTCGGTTGTTTTCTACAACTTAAACTAACAAATATTATATCTTTCTCTGAACTATAGCTTATAACATTAAGTGTATGAAATATGCTCTGATTTGAAACAATGGCAAAATATACATATAATAACATCAATGAATAACAATGGAGTATAAATTATCATTTAAACTGTTGTATTATTATTTTTTTATAAAATATAGATCTCAATGTTCTGTAACCATATAATATTGTTGTATTATAATTTGTACAATTTCAAGGTAATCTATGTTAGAATCAGAGTTCACCGCTACAAATGTAAATTATGAGGAACATCTTGTTGTTATAAATTCGGAAGTCAACGCAATTATAGTTTAATTATAACTTTTATATGTTATTGAAATATGCTTACGCATAAAATACAGTTGCGTTCGAAAGTTTAATATGTACTAATAATTCAAGTTTCGCATGTCGCCAGTACACGACTACCGTATTCACGATCCGAGGCTAGGTTTCACGATCACCATGTCAAATTATTTTTTCGTGATCCATTGTTTGGTAGCTATTGGAGTTGATACGGCTGCACGGTCGTCGTGGGTCGTCCTTTGAACATTCACGAATAAAACGCATGTCTTACATGTAATACGTGATCGAGTTTTATACTCGATCACCCGAGTAAGTTAAGAATTGAATCGTGATTCAAGTAGACGCTTTTTCACACGACGATTTGCGCTGTGTATATTTATATCGGAAGACGAGGAGAATGACATGTACAGCTTGTCTGGAATGATCGTTTAGAAATATAACGGTAGAGATATCAGATTTGTATCAATTACGGAATTCAGTGACAATAGAAACACTTTAGATTTTCACAGACATTCTTAACAATGTAGAATACCATGCATGGTAAGTAAATGCTGTGACGAGGGTTAATAATATATTTTTGAATATACCAGTATCAGGTTAAAACGGTACTTTGAGGTTATAATTTAAATAACACAGCTAAAAGTAGATATATTATATATAATGATGACAGGTGCATGGTAATCAGAAGCATGTGACTTGAACAATGGTGGGATATAATTCGACAGAGGCGCGGATAAATTGTAGACTTAAATTACAATATCAACGATATTAGATATCAACGATCTGCGTAGGTACAGTTTGCAACAGAGTTATGTATACCACCTAGTATGCACTCATACAAAATGCATGCATATTGTATGTGTGCGGGAGACTGGGTGATATACATAATTCTGTTGCAGACTGTACAATATTTCTAATTCATGTCACCAGCTGTAACTTATTGCAAAGGTCCCAAACTTGACTATCTTATCATAAAATATTTCTGTTCTATAGGCAAGTATAGTGTCCAGTCAGTAGTGCCAGACAATCACACCAACTACTTGGCCTCAAAGTAAGCAAAGCTTGTGTTATGAGATACCTACCATGTAGCGAACTAGAAGGGAACCTAGAATATAAATACATATATAGATAAATGCCCAGACCCGGAACTTTCTTTTTTTGTTCCGTGCGGGAATCGAACTATCACGATTAGTGTATCAGCGTCTGGACCACTTTACCACGGAGACCCGTCGTGTATGTGCCTTTTTCTCGGGAGTGAGCTTAGACGTTTTTATTCAAAAAAAAAAATTGTAACTACTTTGAAATGCGGAAGTGGTTGAACAACATGCAAAATCAGAACTTTGCATGATTTAACACAAAATTAAAACAACGTGTTTACCACAATCTTGGCACGCATTTTTCAGAAATAAAAAGTAATCGCTTTATAATCAAATGACCCAAGCGAGGACATCTAGTTACAATTTTAGAACCGTTTGAACACTTTCGCACAGAACTGTACGTGCTCCAGGGCTCTCCCTGAACCTACACTTAATGCACTTATGCAAACTACGGCAAATATCTCTCCTGCTTCTAACTGCATTTTTGTTGGCCGTTTTAGACATTTTTGCTTCGTTAAATCGACATTTAGAATGTAAATTTTTGATTATGTTGTGATAGCGGAATGTTTTCTACAGATTTTAAAATGCTTTGTAATTACGTGTTTATGGAATGAAAAAGTGTTGATCTTTAGCCGATAGTACGCAGACTATACAAGGTGCTTTAAGAATGTTGCTTAAAAAAATGCAGTACAAGAACCGTTTGTGTTTATTACATCTACTTTCAAGAAGCAACTTCATTAAATGGTTTTAGGGAAAAATTGTGACTTAAAAATCATTTATATTTTTAGCAACTTCATATTATAAAATTAAATGATGACACATTAGATCACTGTGTAGTCTCAAAGAAAATTGTCTTGATATAAAAAAAACTGCATCTATCTATAAACATATCAATAGAGTAAAAGAATACGAGAGACATAAGTACTATTGCATAAAAGCAATTTTCTTGCGAAACCTCAGCTGGAGTTATTAGAGATTATCTTCTCAGTAGCCAGTGAAGTAAAACTGCATAACATTTGAGTGGAACAAGTGCCCTATTGTTGCCCGCAGTACAAAGTACACGGGCCGTGTTTTCACAATTTTCACCATTCCAGAGGCAATTTTCCGGGTGGTTGACCACAGTTTGCCTGCTACATGCCTACTGTGGGAGATCGTCTGATTTCTTTGATAAAGACCCCTTTTGAATTTAATTTACATTTACTCAATTCTAATAATAAGTATTACAGTGTGAATCTTTAGAGGATTCTACTCAGACTACTCGTGTTTCAATGAAGCTTCACAGTGTTTTATATTATAAACAAGAAAATTTAAAAGTTATTAAAGTTAGGCGCAGATTAAGTGAGAAGTGAAAAAAAAGTTTCCTCTTATTTTGAAGTTCTCAAAGAAAACTCAACCAGTTATTTTTCTTTTTCATTGGATAAATTAGCGAACGAGCTGTTGTGAGAATCCTGAATAAATATATTACAAAAAAGTAACTTTTATTTATAGATAAGTGTATATATGTTTCTTAGGAAATAGATATTCATAATTAATATGAAATGCGAGGCCAGTTCTGCACGTACGTCTGACCGGTCATTTCCTATTCAAATTTTGATCAATCGTTGGTCTGATTGGAAACACCGGGATCACGGAATTAGATTGAACTCTCATTGGCACGCCCAGTCGCGCCTTATCTCGTGGGGGGAGGGGGGAGGGCACACATCCACCAAAAATCTCAACAAGGGAGAAATTACGTGACGAATGTATTGTTTGCGAGTTATCTAGCTCGTGGCGATTACAGATGTGGGTCCGTCGGAAGCTCTTTATCGTACTTGATACACGTAGGTATAACTAGATTGTTCGAGTGGTTGATGTGTTAGAAAGTTTGCGTTGTATGTTTTAAATATTTATGATTTTAGACTTAATTATTAATCAACTATTATTGAAGCAACAATTACTACAGGCTTAAGTAAGTTTAGCTTATGGTGACCAAACTCAAAATGTGAACAAGTGAAATCCTACTGAACATCACACAGTCATAATTGAGATTGGACTTTAACATATCTACCACTACGAACAAGCGAGTGTCAATCAATTCGACGCGCCAGTAGGTCGCTGGAGTAACTTTGGCGAACACTTCACCAAATACTCATAAAAAAATCTCTTAACTTGACATTTACGATTTGTTCGAATGGAAGTTTTAATGTGTTTGCAGCTCTGAAGTAGGATGGTCACTCTGACACCTGCACGCAAAACGCTCATCTCCGCGACTTTGTCTCACTCATTGATATTAGAACGAAGGCGTTGAGCAGATAAGGCCGACGTGTTCCGTAGTGCGCTCCGAAACCCGCTCTGTTTATACGCTGCTTAATCCCCGTACCGAACCGCACTGGGGTGGGACTACAACGGGTTATAAATAAGGCTAATATCGGTACAACAATACGTCGTTGAGCAGAAATTTTGCATACTTACCGAACCATGATCCCGTTTTCTTTGCATTGCATTCCGATGCAGTTTTGACTGACGGCTGGTTCACATACGAAACACAACTTCGCCGCGCCGCCGGGCCGCCGCCACTGCCCGATGCGATTAGTTTTTGGCGCCGACCATTGTTGAAGATTGTACTTAATGGTTTTGTATTTATACAGCTTTATTACCCGTACCATGATTCTGGATAAATGGTGGTATTATTATCGAAATATACCTACTTAATATGAAACCATTAAACGACAAATATAATCCAAGATGTAAAGCCATTGCAATCGTTTTGAGTTATTCTGATATGGTGTTTGGCGGGGAATAAGCGTTAATTGAATAACTCGAAACTTGAAGAACTTTAATACCTTTACTCTGCAGATTCCACGTTAGAGGTAAGCAGAAATTCAAGTAAGAACAAACTAAAATGATTTAGGTACACCAACATAGGTTTTAAGGAAACCTGCTTTATATTAAACAAACTGAATATCGCACCCTCCACAGAATAAAGTCGTAATAGAACATGTAGAAGTTTAGAGGAAAAATAAAAATGGTTTTGAGTGAATTACTTAATTAATTGAAGGCTCATTAACATGATTTGGATATCATTTTAAAGGAAATTTTCTGAAGAAACCGTAATAGAAAAAAACGTGATATAATTTTAAATAATATGGAATATATCAAACAAAAATCAAAATACAGAATACCAAATTGAAGTTTGTAAACGTTAACGTTTAGGGCAATATTCACTTGTAGAAGACTGCGTCATGCGTTACCAAGAGTCTTTTATGATTATACAGGGTGACTAGTGACATTTTAATGTTACTTTTGAAATTCAAGGACGTGACAGTTTGAGATCATACATAAAAATATAATAAAAAATAAATATTAATTATTTACTGAGTAAACTTAACCGAACGTTAAAGAAGTGACTACACAACGCATGGTTACACTAGCGTTGGCTGCGATCCGCATGCCAAGTCACGTGTTGCAATTGACTCAGTTGTATGTAAAGTAAATAGTAACATAGTAGTATTTATTTATAGGGAATTCTAGTGAAAAATTAAGTACCTACTTCTATTACATAAAATTATGATCAGAATCGAACACAAAGTGCTCTCCTCTAGTATATAAAATTTGTCACCAGTCACCCGGTATAGATGTACTCTTCTTATTTAATAGTTTTACACTAATTTTATATTACGACTTTATTATGTGAAATTTTATGATTGGTTGAAACGCTAACATTTATAAACACTTTATTCTTGTGACATATGACGAATATATGACTTAACATCAGATTACTGATTAGTGCTTACAATGATTAAACTTAATAATTTTTTTGTTTCTATAAAATATTTAACAAAAAAAATAAAAGTAAGCAGTAAATACCTACATTATTTTAACCAAGTACTACAATAATAAAGGAACAAATAGACATTTCAATTTATTGCACAAAATAGAATTCAAACATATTTTAAAACGTATCCTTGAATGACAATTTAATGTCATAAGTAATGGCACAGATTAGAATTCAATGCCCTGAAATTGTAATAAATTTTGGCAATTGGGTATTTATTGCTAAATTTACAAAACACAAACGACAATCAACTAATTATTTTAATCAATCTAAAAATAAAACTGTCTTTACCCGTATCAAATTTAAAACATACTAAATAAAATTAGGTATGAATCAAATGAAATGAAATGTTATTAGTTTTTGTCAAAACCTTCATAAAAATCATATTTGAACAATATAGGGTCTGGTTGCAGTGCTCGAATAGTACCGCGAGTTAAGCCGTAGTGCCTGATGCCGATAATAAGATTTTGATTTTACCAACGAATATTCGTATATTCGAATATTCTGAGCTTTATCGGCGAAGTTGCAAGCAAACTTCAGTAATTTTATTTTTCTCGGTAAAAATATTTGCATTCTTTAGACGAATGAAATAATTTTGCTTCATTATTTCAAAAATATGAAAAATAATATGAAAAAAAAAATATGAAAACGCCACAAAAAAGTTTCATTAACAGCACTTGCGGTTTTATTCTGTTTACGGTGCGATATATTCAAATAATGTCTTAAAAGTATCCTGAATTTCAATCTTACAACCATAAGAATAATAAACGCGCACCTACAGTAACAATCAACAAAACTCATCAACAACTCTAATGTTTAAAAGCGATCTAAATTTAAATATTTCTAAAAAGCTTTACAGAAGTGTATTGAAAAAACGTATTTAATTTAAATCTCTCTACAGTGAGAATTATTAATATCAAACATCAATAAAACTCAAACACGAGCGCTAATACAAACAAATTAGTGATTTCAGAGCTACAAACGTACGCTCGTTATATTTATATGCGTATAGAATAAGACAAAGCGTACCGGCAGTTAGGCGCCTATCTTTAATGTCCGCTAATAATAAATTTTGTTTAGCACATTGTGCTACGAATGCGCAAACAAAACATGAAATACTTGTTAGGGCGCGCCTATACGTGGCTTTTCGGTTTTTGCTGGATTTATGGATAACGACATTTAGGTACTTTATTAGTGAATTATTTATTTCTGTGTTTTTTTTTGTAAGAACGAGAACGAAAAAAAATCTAGCTAGTCTACGTTTCAACACTCTCTTATGTAGACAACTGAAACTTGTATTAACGTCAAACCGCAAACGGAAGATCGAACATGTATTAAATACAAACTAAGTCAACGGTAGATCGAAAATGCGTGAAAATCCA
The DNA here is from genome assembly GCA_944452665.1 of Stenoptilia bipunctidactyla. NCBI lineage: Eukaryota > Metazoa > Arthropoda > Insecta > Lepidoptera > Pterophoridae > Stenoptilia > Stenoptilia bipunctidactyla. The sequence continues at coordinate 13,995,261 of OX101721.1, read as the reverse complement.
TAAGCAACGTGAGACGGCGCCAAGCCTGCGCGCGCGCCCGTACTGAAGAAAGCCTTACGGCCTTATAACAATAGTGAAAGTGCGCCAGAGATCAAAGCGGGCTGTCCGCCGCACCGCCACCACTGTTTACTCAAAACGTCAACCCACCATCGACTAATCAGCCGACTGATTAATTTAATTAAACATTACTAGAAAGTTGTGTTTATTTTACGTTTCCTCGGGCCCACATGCGAGTTCAAAGGAAATAGTGAGGAAAAATAAACAAGAATGTATATTGTTCTGCTGCGACGCGGGATGAGACTCATTTGCTGGGAACTTAAAACGTCTAAAGCTTTGTAGTTTTGGCGCGTATTGTAACGTGGTTACGTTCTTCAGGGATACATAATACGTTTTTTAGTCATACGCATTATATAAATTTTGTTATTGTAAAAACATATTACATAACTAAAAACTAAAGTTACCTACTGTATAAAAACTTCTGATCGCTTGATAGACGAGCGTTATCACACCTAAATTATTACAGTGTGCAGTGGCGTTATGGTTTGCAATTTTGTGTCAACCGGCCAACTCATTTGAAAACATAATAAAATGGCGTCAAAACATACGAAGGTTCTTAACTCTCATTAGGTATATGAAAGCGAAAGCGCGCCAAAAAGAACGAGTTTAATTTGGGAAGCCAGTTTCCCGTACGATGAAGTGAGACCTTTTTTTCGTTTTGTTTTTTAATTAGTTGCCGCTTAAACTTTTTCGCATAGCGTTGTTCAGTTTTAATTCAGTTTTTTTTATAACCCTCTTTTTCAATTATACGCTGAAGAACAATTTGTTTTGAATGGTGCCAAGTGGCCGAAAATCGCCGAAATATTACGTGTACTTTTAAATCGTACGCTTCAGTTCGTATTGGCAACTGTTGATTCAGTTAGCTTAAAGACAGTCTATGGATTAGATGCTACGTAGCACAAGCACAGCTGCTACAGATGGTTTGTATGGATACATGTCCTAACTAATACAATTACACATTCCTGAATTTAAATTATAAAATAAAATAAAACACCTTTTAACCGGATTTATCGCGTATAATTTAACTTAACACGACGTTTTGGTGTCTTTGCAGACCCCGTGGTCAGTCGCTCGTGAACACGGGGTCTGCAACGTCGAGTTAAAATGTAAAATATAAATTATGCCCGATAAATCCGGTTAAGAAGTGTTTTGTTTTAAATTATGAATCGAGTACTCTTAAGACAATATTAAATTATAATTATAAAAAACAAAACACGCTGCTTATGAAAGCAATGAAATCACGAAACATGTTTGCCATGAAACTGCGTATTCAGCTAAAACCGTTTCGGCATCAACGTTATGAAAACAAAACAAAATAATATTCATATTCATAATATACGTATATAATTTTCGTTATACATACATATGAAATTAACGTACTTAATTAATTATAAACAGCGACGAGCGAGGGTGAAATTTTCCTCGGCCGTCGTCTTACGGATGATTAGTAATTGTGTTATGGTTCAATTTGCCGGCAAGATGGCCGCCTCGCCGTCTTCCCTATTTTAAGCACAATAGAATAACAAAGTGATATTTCGGAAATCTTTATAACATTTTCAAATTAAATAATACCTGTTAAAACAGGTTAAAAACCTGATTTATACTCGGTACAGAGATATAGAAGTAAATGACCAAAATACATATCAACATTAATAAAAAAACTTAGTAAATATCGGTTTATTCCAAGATATGCAGGTAAAAGCCGGTCTCGTAGGTATTACAAAATGCCGTAACACAGTATCGGTGAAGTCTTGATATTTGGCGGCAAACCGAAAATCCGATTTAATCGTCTTTGTATGCAAAAGCCCTTGCTTAGCTGACCCTACCCAGGCAAAAGTCAACCTATTTATTTTATAGAACCGCTACGATAAACGATGGGTTTACCGAGATATAAATCGCATTGCTAAGTTTAAAACTGTTATTTAAGTTTTTTATACATCAAAATGTAAGACTATGTAGATGTTTTTTGTAAAATTATTTTTTTCTTTTCTTTTAAACTAAGATAAGTATAAAACTGTATAAGGAGCGTCTGACGCGGAGGAGCCGAACCCGCGCTCAGCAAGCGGCAACTGATGTATCCGCAACATTACTAATTCAAGAAGTGACTATCGCAAAAGCCCGCGCTCGCTTCCCTCCCTGAATAATATAACACTTATATTTTATTTACTAACACCCCTATAAAAGTCGATCTAATTAAAAATAAATGTCAAACTTGATTGTAAATAATTCCACCCTGGTAGTGGCGGCGCGGGGGCGACAAGGGGGTTGAAATTAACATGTTTGTCTTACATCGTCGTCGTCGGAAACAGCGAAACTGTGGCCAAGTCAAATAAATTGTCAGCTGTTTTGCATAGGTATGCCTGTAAGTAATGTTTGAGTTTGTCACTACAGCTTTTACTAATTAATGTTACCTACGCATTCATATCTGTGTTTGGAGACGACACGCTGCGAGTTAGAGTTTCGGAAAATATGGATTTGTAAGTTGCTTTTGCCTTCAGTCGTTCCGCGTTCGTTATACTTTGTTAGATGAAAGGTTATCTTTGCAAGTGTAAAGTTAACAACATTTAGATAAATGTTTTTTGAAACCCACAGTACAATGCAGTATGTAAAGTTAAATAAAAAAATCCTGGTTAAGAGTGAGTTAGGATAGGGCTCCTAAGAAAACTAATCTATGTGAGTACCGTAGCTTGTTTGGTAACTATATTTTATTTAGCGCAGGGATTTTAGGTAGACTGGTAGACTTTATATTATAAAAAATAATAGTAATATAAATGTGCTTCAATACTAAATCAAAGTTTTCATGACGATAGCTTTAATAATTCCAGGTACACGTAGGTGCGACCGACTTATCGTATAGTACCTTTTTCGTACAAAACTCTACAACCCTCTTCTCTTTTCAATTTTCATAAACTCAATCTCTCTTATTATATCTTCGTCCTACCACATGTATGCAGACGATTTACAGAGTTATACACATTGCACTCTTGAAAATCTGCCCGCTGCGATTGAACAAATGAGTTGCGATCTTGCAAGAATATCGGACTGGAGTCAATCTTATGGGCTTACTGTAAATACAACTAAGTCACAAGCTTTGATTAAAGCTAAGATGATACGTCACATTAACTTTGTCACGATAGACCCCTTGATTTTTAACGGCGTAACTATTCGCTACAGTAAAACGGCAAAAAATGGGGTATCATGGGCACATAACTTTGTCGACTCGTATGTTTACGAATTTTCGTATAGTACGGAGTCGATTGCAAGTTTTAATTTACCTATTTTACATTTATTTAACAATACGACATGTTCAAAAACATTTTAAATTAGTAAGGCACATTCTTATTTAAACTAGTCCTGGAGCAGTGGCTACTTTCCAATCATTGCTTACAAACCTACTCCATACTATATGAACTTTCGTGAAAACACGAATCGATAAAGTTCTGTGCTCTCACTGCATATTAGTCAAAACACTATCATGGAAACCTCAAGTTGAAGCAGTGAGCAGGAAAATGTTTGGTATTAGTTCCTTAAGACGTTTGCGCAATATTTTGTCAACATCAACCAAAATTTCCTTAGTAGGTACATACTCTCTTACTCTCAGTTCTCGACTACGCTGATGCCAGCTATCTCGACCTGACAGAAGAATTCTTAACTAATCTTGAGCGCCTCCAAAATCTTTGTATACGAAATATCGGACGAAATCTCGGAGAACAATTTCAATTTTGTGTGTAAGAAATCGCTTTATAACGATAAGGCCGCCTGTTGTGCCTTTCAAAATGTATTATTTTCCTTTTATTATTTTGTAAGTGTGCAATGAAATATAAATAAATAAAATAAAAATAACCCACATACAAATAAATGAAATAATGGCCTTAGATCCATACAGTAAGTACAATTTTATTTACCAACAAATTTGTCACAAATTACAGAAACGTCCGGCTATTTGCCTATTTAAACCCATATTAAACATGTTAAACATTAAAATACAGACATTTGGCAACTAACTAAAACTATTTAATAATAGATTCTATATTTCAAATAATAGGGCTATTACTGGAGTAGGGCGAGGGAGTAATTGTGTATCTTTTGTTAAGATAAGTAGTAATTTACTGAATATACCGGCACCAATACCACAATTCAACTTTTATACAAAAATGCTCTGTAACTTCCACATAGAACACCTCTCGTTTACATCTTTAAATGTAAATTCGAAATTTAAAAATATTTAACAAACAAACCTGCTAACGGACAGAACGTCGCACGAAATAATCAGAATAAAAGAATAACGGAGGCGGAACAATAGCTCGGTAAATATGTGTAATAGAGAGGCAAAGTGCATATCGAGCCTTCAGTTGCTTAACATATAAAATAAAGGAGGTTATTGTTCTTGGGTAACAATAAGCGAGGTACATTTTTTCCACAAGCGAGTGAAGCCATTTCTAGTGAAAGCACCATGGAAAAAATAAGCAGTAGATACCGCATCGACGCACGTTTAAACAATCAAGCCTGGAACAAAAACGCAGTAATGTGGAGGTGGATAATGCGGCGAGGGCGGTGTGCGCACGATGGCGCGCGGAGCGGGCTGACAACGCACCGAGGCCCGCGCTGTTAGGCAACTAGTAAATCATATGAAGTTCTTATACGAAATTATTCTTTGCTATCTTAGAAAAATATATTACTTTTCGTATTGCAAATTCCTTATCCTAATATAATTGGAAATTACCTTGCATACAATACCTACCTTTGAAAAATAGGTAGGTATTGTATGCATTGAAAAATTTTAAAAATCGTATTGGCATTATGGGGCCGTAGTAGAAGTTTTTAGGTGAAAAAAATATTAAGTACTTCGTAGATGTACATCGTATACTTTTACATCGTAGAAGATTATGAATAATGGTATAAATAAAAAGATGAAACATTTATTTTGGTTGAAAACTAGTTGGCCAAATAGTTGGTGTGCAAATTTGCTTAACTAGTTATACCAACTTACTCAGTAGAATTTATTTGGAAAAATTGTTTTAAAATACAACAAAAAAAAATCACAGTAACTTGCGATATTTTTAAGCATTAACGTATTTGTTTTGATGAATTGATCAAAGCATCTTTATTATTATTATATTGCAAAAGGTTACTTTATATTGTGAACTAAACACACATTTGAATGTATCCATTTGCTGGCGGCAACAAACTGCGGCATAATTGAACTTTTCTGCACTAAGCAATCCGCTTTTTCTGTATCTGTGTGTTCAGCCTTATCAGTAGAAAGGTTGTGTGATTAGTTTTATCCTTTGCTCCTCGTTCCATCTTATCCCTTCGTACTGCGGTTCACATTTTAAATGAATTGCCTTCTATCTTTATTCTAGCTTTGTTCGAAACACCAAAGCGGTTAGTGTATTGTTTATTGTGAATCTCGATGAATTAATTCCTGCCGACCACTGTTAAACATAGCTATTAATTGAGGCACCTTTCTTTCGAAGATATTCTTTTCGATTGCGATTTTAAAATCATATTTTGTAAAATCTGGCCAGATATTCTCTAGTTGGTCTTTATCTGCAGTATTTTTCACTGTATCTTTTCGAAATTCATACAAGGAATCGACTTACTTTTAATTTTTTCACAACTAGCAGTCGTACCTTCGTTTTTTAAAACTGCATTTCGATCCAATTATATAGGCGAAGCCGGGCGGGAATATTCTTTCGTTCATATTAGATTTTCACTCGTCACATAGTTTTTTACTTCTATCCCATCGTATCTAACTATTATTACTTACGTGAAAGTTGATGAAGTTGCAGGTTTCGTACAATAACAACTTCAAAAGTTCATTTAGATCAGAAGTAGGCTGAAGCCTGAAATCGAGAATATTTTTTACTCAGTAATATGAATTTGCGAGTCTTTTCTAAGGGCCCTTTTTGCAACACATAATTATTTGTTTATCTCAAACGCATTAAAACGGTTGGTATGACCACAATAGTCAAAGGTGAATGGAATAGGCCAACATTTATCCAGTTTGAACATTCATCTCCGCCGGGATTCTGTCGAAGCCGCTGGTAGCAGCTAGTAATATTATAAAGGAATGTAGATTTGAAATTTGCAAGTATAGGTTTGCTTCGTAAATGTTACAGTAGCCAGAATATCCTATCATGTTGTATTAGAGTGCGCTTCTGTTCCTCGCTTTAGGCCTCTGCGTGTAATGACCGTCCTAATAATGTTGGATTGCATTCATTTAGCCTGTAGGAAGTTATTTAGACGGATCGCATTCACACAGCAAGGCATTAAGAGCTATATTAGATTACTGGCTAGAAAGATTACACTGGATTTATATACGAAGGAAATTATAAGCAAATCATGTTCAATAATTAAGTTCTAATTTAGCAATTTACAATCTGATGTGATTTGATTAAATTTACTGAGTAATTTATACTTAATCGAAGTATTTAGAACAAATTCTCTCGTTTTAAATCAGAAATGGAAATTAGGTAGCCTCGTTATCTTTTATGATTTACAAAGAAGAAAAATATTTTTCTATGTTTCTATTTTTACATTAAATTAAAATTTTAAAATCTGTTTCATCGCGAAAAGAACTATATTTAAATATCCAGAAATAACATAGGCTGTATTCTGTCAAAAAGTAAGAGTCGAGTGACTAGGCATATCTAGAATGGAATTTCGGAATCCTTGTATAAAATTAGTATCTTTCCATCAGGCGACCTGGACGACAAACGCCTCATTCTTTTTATAAATTTAAAGAACAAAACCTTGAATTGAGAAATGGCGTTACCCTATTAGAAGTTCTTGATCTCCTAGAGATTGGCTATCAATAGCAAAATATTTATTTCCAATCCAACCCGTTGTTTCCGAGATAATTCAAACAAAGGAAAACATTTTCAACTTCATTACATTAATAGAAATGTATTAGTCTTTTATGAAAGCAGAACTCTCGTTGTAATCTGTTAAATTAATAAAGCTCATCACAGTCAGTTTTCACAGTCAAGTAGGTATTAGTAAATTAGGCAAATCAAACGCACTCCCTTTTAGGGATCGGTGGAATCATTGATCGTTCGCAAAATGCACGCTGTCTCGGTCTATTATTTACCAATATGAATTTATTATTTAGTTTGCATAGGGACGGGCGCCAACTTTACCACTACTATCCCCCTCCCTCTATAAGTAACCTAAGCGTTTACTTAATGATACTTTCCTATATATAATAACGGAGCTGGTACCTCCTGCGAGAACGCCCCGCATTATATAAATATTACTTTCGTATTGTTTTGTCGGCATGAATAATAAAGGAACAGGCAAGTTCCAGAGTATCGCATTTATTAATGCATGAATATAGCAGGGAGACTGCTATTTTTTCGGTGAACGTAGCCCCGGTTGACCTCAATCTCACGTGATGGGAAGTGATGATAGGCCGTACATGAAGGTCAAAAATTAGCACCTAATAAAACTAAAATTCATAATTCATTTAGTGGTAGCACATATTGAAAATTAACACGATAAATTAGCAGCAAAAACAAGCATAAGCTTTATCGCTAGCAATCTCTTGCAAGCAAGATTTGCTGTGACTAAAATTCCAGAAAAAAATAAGTATGTACCTCCTATAGAATAAATTACAGTTTTAAATGCTTCACACAAATACGTTTACTTACGAAAAAAATATAAGCTGCTTAATTAACTAAAATACTGCTTAATAAAATAGGTACTTGTAAAATCTCCCTTTCCGAAGAGTTATAGGTATTACGACTATTATATCATATGGATATATTGTATTATATGTGTACTATTTCATAAAAAAGTGAAAAGTCTACCTGAATGGCAAATCTAAATGGAGTCCAAGCGAAAAACGAAAAAGGAAAAAAATCTTTACGTGCTCAAAAACTGTCACATTCATTATATTAGGAAATAGAAAAGGATGTATCCCGCTGCTAACTTTGAAATTTTCGAAACGATTTTTTTTAGTTTCGATTTTAAACTGTCAATAGATTTGGAACGTCGCGTCGCATAGCACACGGTTGATTTCGAAGTAGCGCGGATCTATTTACTTTTACTATTTTGATTTATTTCGTTACTCGAGTGTATCCACTTGAATGAAATTTACATCCATACATAACGTCACGCCTGTATCCCTTATGGGGTAGGCAGAACACCAGAGGTTACAAGACCATCTGATGTCACGTTTGACAAATTTGGAGGTATTATAAAGACTATTGTAGTGACAGGGGGTCAGCCTATCGCCCACAAAAACGCCTTTAAAACCTCTGTCCCTTAACTGGCTTTTAAAGTATGCCCGGGAAGAGAAGCAGCTGGCACATTCTACGTTTTTCTTTCCGCTCCCAGTCCAGCATGGAAGACTGAATGAAATTTGTTCTAAACAATTTAAAATCAAACTTTTTATTTAATTATCTACAAAAACCGACTACACTAACATTTGTGAAACATTCTCAAGGCTACACAAACATATTTTTGAAATTTTCAAATTTTTCACAAAGTAAGTAGAGGGACCACCTCTAAAGTATCCTCTATCACATGTAAAAGTAAATTCAAAATCGATTTATAAGTGTCCAAAAAATCAATAAAAAAGATTTTTAAAATACATACACACGAATTAAGAGCCTCCTCCTTTTGAAAGTCGGTTAAAACCTAATGATCACTGAACTTTTACTTAAATGTCCTCATGGTTACCGAAACACAAGTTCAGGGCCCTTTTTCATCAAACTGTTAACATTTTTGTATAAAGTAAACCAAAAAATACAATAAAAGTTTCAAAGCCAGATCGGAAGGAACAGCATGAACCACTTTCAGGTTATTACGTTATGAAATAGATATTCATCATTAGCTTTTACTCACTACTGACTTTAAATGACACACATAAGTGAAGCGGGTGCTGACGATATTGTGGAAATAAGTTTTCTTTGTTCGTTTGCGGCTGATTACAGGCCACGACTTTCACGTTCACACCTCGCACATCTATAATTTGGCCGACGGGTTTTGTATTCTAGTTCGTTATTTGAATTTTCTAACCCTATTTCCAATTATTTTGTTGATTATTTTTTAAATTAATACTTTTTGAAACTCGAGCACAAAAGAAATCTTAATTTTTAAATAAACAAAGAGCTGTTTACGAATACGTTTGAGTTTTGAAGTATTCTTGTGTAGATGACTATATTGTTTCCATTGGAAATTTCCACTGAAAGTACCTAATAATATAACCGGCATCGACCGGGGTTCGCTATAAATCTGTTTTACCGGTTCAGGCAATAAATTTTATTTCTGGATCTTTAATTCTTTGTTATTGATTACAATTTTAGTGTTTTATTCGAGTAAACAAACAATATACAGGCGGCGATTTGTGCACGTGCGCGGATGCTGTGTTACTATGCGTCGCCCCGGGGTTTACACGCTCGAGCTCCGGAGAATTACTGAACAAAAGATTTAATATTTGACATTTTTGTAAATAATCGTTGCATAAAAATCGTTTGAATATAGTTTCAAAGATCAACTTGCTTGTACCCAAAAAAAAATATTCTTTATCATTTCAAATCTCAAACGAATAGCATTTACAGACTGCGCTGTGTTTTTTATAACAATCACCTTTCATTAACAATAAAAAATCATTTTGTTTAAATAAGACGCTTCTGTTTCTTGCTATTACACAAGTTTTACAGCTTTACTTTTATCTGCATTAGCAATTAACTGTAACAGCTTTAAGTTAGAGAAACACAAAGCGAAGCCGCTGTAATGAAGCAACTACGCGCAGTTCAAACAAAACACGCTCGCACACATGCGCGCGCCGCCGCTGCGCCTACGCCCTGTGACGTACACAAGTAATCGATAAAATGTGAAACAGTAAACTTCCTGCTGCTGACGGACAAACGTATATTAACCAAAAGTTCTTTTTCATCTCATTCCAATCATATAACATAGCATATTCACTAGCTTTTTACCCTTCTAAAAACCTTTTGTGCGATACCTACCCGTAAACCTACCTACGAGAAATATTCATATTTATAAAGTCGAATCATTAATATTTTCGCTGGGCGAGCCGCTATTGGAACAATGGCCTGCCTATGACAACCCGGGAATTTTCCTCAAAGACCGTTTGACATAGAAAATTGAAAATTGGCATACAATTTTACTTTAGCAAGGCCTAGAATATTTTTTCGGGGAAATTGCAAAATCAAAGCTCGTCTTTCGTTCCACAAAAGTTTGAATTGGATTTCTCCGAGTAACACACAGAGGCGTACTATTTTTCTATCATCTTCAAACCTACCAAAACTTAAGAAAATATTTCGTACAAAGTGAAGTCCGCGCTATTAATTCGACACAATACTGTCTGAGAAACTTGGTTAAAGAAATGCGTTGCAGCGCGTTTTTTAAAATAAATAATTTTGTATTTCTATAAGACTTGAGGAAACTTTCACAAGTGCTATTCGAAACTTTTCTTTTAATCTTTAATTAAACTTCCAACTTCACAGTTTGCAGCAGTATTTTGTGTGGTGCCTGCAATTTGTAAGCAAAAACAATATGAAATATGTCGGAAACAAAAGCCGCGCTACAATTTGTAATATTGAAGTTAAAAATTCCTATGGCAGTAAAAAAAACCACAGAGAATTTTAAAATACGGCCGCTTGTCATTTTTCGTTTGAACGAGAAAAAAAAAGGTTTGTTTCGTTGGCGCAGCAACATCTTGCAATGGCATGTGCTGGTAACTGTTTGGTTTATTAATTTCACTTAACAAATTTGTGACACTCCCGTTACGTTACGTTTCAAAAACTGTCAGTAACTTGTTTATCTTTAAGGTTTATTTCTAATGTCCATTCCTGGTTAAGTAGGTACTTTTAAGTAGGTCGGGTCTTGGTGTAAGCACGCTTTCCTAAGATCCACATTGACGAGTATATGAAATTATAATACAAATGTGTAATTTAACATTTTTTTTTTCATGATTCATATGATTAAAAGGTATTTCTTTTACAGGCCAAGATGCTGGAGAACTCGCAGAACTGGCTGGCTCCGTCAACTTCGTCTATAGCAGGTCAGTTGCAGTGTCCCCTAACACTAGTGCATGTCGCATAATGCAGGCAGGCAAGTTTGTTTTCATCAAATTTCCGTCCTAGAGACCCCGCTCGGTGGAAGGTTCACGGTTCACTGGGATCGTGACCAAAGTTAATTTAACAGGAGTATTTGTAGAATATTACTAGATCAAAAATGCCTGTTAAACGCAACACGAGCGGCGTCTTATCAGAAGTTATTTAATAAACGAAAGTAAAAATAAAGATTTGGCTATATTCTGTATGCGCCCTACCACCGACGAGTTCATTGGTCTAGTCGTCGAGTAGACCGAAACACTCATCTTTCACAAACTCTTTCCTATGCAACATAAATATTTTAACCCCTGTCGACGCTATCAGTCCGTCAATTGCTGATAATCTCAATAAAACGAAAATATATAGTTGTTGCCTTTCATACTATTAGCTTCACGGTATCCCACAGGGACCTACTTACTCCCAGTACCCTCATTTGTTACACAATTAATTTTATGGAGTAGCTGCCTACATATTAAAAATACAAATACCTAATTACTTCAAACTATTAAAAGGTGTAAACAATAAATGTACCTACATGTGTCCGGTACGATGCATCATTACAAAAAAAAGTATTATTAAACGATATATTTAAAGAATTAAACAGGTCAGCGTGAATTCATCCAATGATTGCTACAATAAAAGAGCAATAAGTAAAAACTTAACTGCACTTAGTTATAATTTGAGTATATACTTTTAATTACAATTAAAGGTAATTAGGGGGAAAAAACTGTTAGTGAGAAACGAAAAAAGTATTTTTCTTGGAGAGAAGTTTCCTGTCAATTAAAAAATAATTTTTATGGCGCAAGTTATCCGTTGGCGCTGCAAACTTGATTCCGTCGTCCGAAGCTCGCGTGCGTCGTACATATAATTATGTTGAATTAATTACCTAACCCTTTATTTTAAATTTTATTGCAAATAGTAAATATCGCTTTTGTATAATATGTACTATAACTATAATATGTACTCCTTGCTGTGTATTTATTTGAACCATCATTTTTCTTAACATTTAGAAGTATAATCTATTTTGTTTTCAAAAATACAAACCTGGAATAACTAATTTTAAGGTTAAATAATAAAAAAAATTGATAACGTTCTCGATTTTTCTCATTGCCAACCTAAACTATTTCTTGTTAAAGTAATCTCAATCACAGCTTAGCATAACATAATAAGTTTTTTTTTCTTTAATATTTATAGTTTACTTTTTTATAAAGGCATCGTGCGAACGTTAGGGCCACTGATAAAACTTAACTTGCTTAAGTTAACGCGGTAAAACTTTTTTTAAGTTTAAAACTTCAAACATTTGAATAGGTACCTAAATAGAACAATTCGATTCTAAAAATAAAATATTATTCTAAATTTGAAAACACACTCGTCATGAAAATCGTAAAACTGCGTGCAATTAGTTGCAACATTATGCAACGGTATCAAGTTTATTTTTCTTAGTAACGGTGTGTAAAACAAATGCTAGTTTTTATTATTATGTTTTCAATGTATGCCTAGCCAAGTAATTAGGTACGTTTTATCGTTAATGTTAAATGAATGCGGAGCATCTTCATAGTTTTTGTATCATTGTTTACGATTATTAACACACAATGGCACACCTGCATGTACAAATAGAACGAAATAACGTGAAATTTTATTTAATATGTGCCAATTTGTTTTTTATACACGAAATGCATTAAAAAAATGAATTTTATTACATTCCATTATGATGGATATTAGATGGTTTGTCTGCATTCAGCGTGGAAATTTTATAGAAATAAGTAGGTACCTACCTGGTCTGGTATGTAATCATGTTTGAACCTAGATCACTGCTGGGTATAAGCCTCCACGGTTCTTTACATCGCTCGGTTTCGTGCCTTCCTCGTCTAGCGACAATAGGAACTTTTACCTAAAGAGAGAACTAAAAATCCTACTTCGATAGTTTTATTTATAAAAAGTTTCATTAGTTTCTATCCCATATTTACTGATTATTTTGTGAAATTGAAACAAATGAAAGTTAGGTCCACAATTAGAATAAAACTAATTTTAAAATATAAGTAGCGTTCCTTTCATTTGGAATTTAATTTAATTGAACATTAATTTACAATAGCTTGTTAGAAGTGGCACTTAGTATTTTTAAATATCAAGGCAACAATAGTTGTATCTGTAGCTCCGCAATGATAGTTACGAAACCAAAAGAAGCCTATGTATCAATCTTAAATTTATTATTCCATTCCAAAACTTTGTCAATCTGGTTAATCTGTCTCAACTAATAAAGCACCCATAATATTTTTTTACAGTACGCACCTTCTAAATATTACTAACACACAAAAAACTGAAACGCATAGTTTAAGCATCGTTTATAATAATGGCCTTGTGGACAAGTAACGATTGACACAAATTTTACATAAGTTGCAGGGATAATATACATAAAAAAAGTCTAACACATTTAATTCTTATTTCCAGCAGACAGTTACCAATATCAATTGCAATCGATGTGGCAAAAGTGCTGGAGCACCAACCAGAGCCTGGTGCACAACCTGAGGTTCCGTGAGAGAGGCCCCCTCAAGTCCTGGCGGCCGGAAACCATGGCTGAGGCCATCTTCTCCGTGCTCAAGGAAGGCCTGTCCCTGTCGCAGGCCGCACGGAAATATGATATACCGTACCCCACGTTTGTGCTCTACGCGAATAGAGTGCACAACATGCTGGGACCCAGCGCCGACGGCGGAGCAGGTACGACACACCACATAGCAGCCACATTCCAAACAGCAACTAAATACTACTCAATGGTGGAAAAAACATAACTACTCTTATTCCTGGCAAGCATTAAATGCAATTTTGAAATGCAAATCACTGAATTTCCACCATGACGACCTTAGTCGCTGTTTATTGGTGTTTCTGGCTTCAATATTTAAAACTACAAAGGCAAAAGGAAAAACGTTTTATGAAATATTAACATTTGTACTAGCCACATAAACAGTTGAAGCCAGCAACACAGCAAGTATTGTTAGCATTCTGTTACCAAATATTAGCTTTGTACTGTTTTTATGCGAAATATTATAATCCGCGCAATGCGAAATATCTGCGAAGCGAAAACTACCTATTAAACAATAATTTATTCAAGGTTCTGACATTTTAATAATGTCTTTATCTGTTTCGAAATTAATTTATTCAGTGCATCAATGTTGTACCTGCAATCCAAAGTAACCAGTTTCCAACAAATGCTTTTGAGTAATTAAATAATCCATATATGTGTCGTTTGTCTTCAAGTAGGTATGTGTAGCGGTTAGCAGTGGCTAATATATTGAAATAACAAAAAATCACAAAAGCTGCTGTTGTATTGGGTTTCACAAATGCATTGAGAACTTTTTGCTGCCTGCATGCGTTCTATTGGCGTATATTGAGTGAGATTAAAAGCCGAGTGCTCTGAGTATAAGTTTCCCAAATTGCCTGAATGCTGTATGTGTTCACGTTATACTACGCTGTGGTATTGCAGACCTGAGGCCGAAGGGACGTGGGCGCCCGCAGCGCATCCTGCTGGGCGTGTGGCCCGACGAGCACATCCGCGGCGTGATCCGCGCCGTCGTGTTCCGCGACACGCACGCGCCGCACGCGCACCACCTCAAGGACGAAGCCATGCCGTACCCCGCCATCACGGTCAGTATCCGACCACCACACATCGCCGCGCCAAGCCGCCCTTGCGACTGCTTTTCTTGCCAAGCGGATTTTAATATATCATTATGTTTATGTTCGATTCATGATAAATAAAATATATAAATTGGTTCAAAACCTATAATTCAGCATTTGTTGTCTGTATTTCTAATCGATAGGAATTTTATGTTCTTCGCGGTTGTTTTTTAGTCGCTGAAGCAGTGGCTATAGCAGATTTCTTTTTACAGGACGGCATGGGAAATCAAAACACTTATGGTGGCGTGGCCTGCGGCAACGGCGGGGACGGTGGAGTGTCCCCGAACGCCGCCGCCGCCGCCGCTGCCGTAGCCGCGGTGGCGCACGGGCTGCGGCGCCAAATGTGCAACATGGTGGTCGCGGCGCAACGCCCGCCCGACCACCCCGCGCACCTCGGCCTGCCCCCACTGCCGCTGCACTCGCCGCGGCTCCCGTCTCCACTCTCCGCTTCGCTCGACTCACCGCTTTGCTCGCCCCCACCTCCTGGACACGCTCTCGAACCCCCCAAGCCATCATCAGAGCCCTTTCGACCATTCGCTTCTCCACGCCCGGATAGCCATATGTCAGACATAACGGACATGGGACCGCCTCGAACCCCGATCTCGAAGAACGGTGGCAAGGAGCTGCCGGTGCCGGTGAAGATGGAGCTACCGTCGGAGGGCCGCGCGGACAGCATGTGAAGCGAGGCGGCGGCAGCGGGCGCGTCGGCGCCTGCGCCCGCGCCGCTGCCAGCCTACCCGTACTTCGTGCCGAGCCGCAACTCGGTGCCCGGCTACTTCTAAATGTTTCCATCCCGCTTGCGCTCCCGGTCGCCTTGCCGCGGAACGATCGGCCTAAGTTTTGATCAAGCTTCGATCTGTTTACTCCTATTATACTAGTTATTTCGCACAATCAGTTATTTAAATTGTTTCTTGACAATATATTTAATTAATTAATTAATATTATTTAAATGAACTCGCTGTGCAATAAATTGCTTGTTATTTACTTAGTTATGATTTTTTTTGTATAATTATTAAAGAAAAAGTATTTTTAGTTTACCTACATTATTTTTTTACACATCATGTACCAGTGACAAGGTGTTTATTGTGAGAGCAGAGAGGCCCTCTTCAGAACCGGCGCGGGCGCACCCTTTATCATGGGTCCGTCGCCGATTCTAATTGTTTACTCATAAGTTCAATGTAAAACTAAATGTATAAGCTTAAAATAATTATCATTACATTTTAGTCCATCAGTTTGTAGGATGATCAAAATTAAAAGTATTCGGCCCGTTTCAAAAGACTGTTCGGTATACCCAATCATTGTAATTCAGCGACATATTTATGTACTTGTAAGAAGAAATTAAGAATTAGTGTTAGATTAATGTAACTTTATATAGATGTACCTATGTCTCCATTTGTGATGAGGCGGAGGCTGGTCTCCGCGGAGTGGTTGTGTGTCGTCGCCCGCGCTCAGCCCGCTTCCTGCAAGCTCCGCGCGCCACGCACACAACTAGACTTAGTGATCGCCAAATGTAACACAGATGTATCTTTAGTCAGTAGTGATTGTTCCAAATGTTAGAATATATTAGATGTCGTTGGCTGTATGGGTCTCTCTGCGCCGATCCGCAAGCCCTACCTAGGAACTCATAACCCTGATAGTATTTACACAGTATAATGTATCTCTGTAGTGTTTGTGTAGAAATCGTAGATGTTGAAATCGATGTTTGTTCTAGAATCATTAACCGTTCGATGTGAAATGCTTTATAATATGGCATTACCTACTTGAGCTCTCAGCTATTTTGAAAGCGGAGGGAACCATACTAGCCTATTGTAGAATCAGCGCACTGGAATCGGCAAGCATTGAATGTAACCGTCGCATCGCGTCGTCAGATGTTTGCTGACCCTGCGCGTTGCTAGGTTACCGCATGCCGAGTTGCTCTGGCAACCTGTTCCATGCGAAGGCGTGCATTCGGCCGAGGCGCCGCGGGTACCTGCCCGGGCCCCCGGCGCTGACGTCAACGTTTTAGGGTAATTGTACAAATTTGTTTATCGACACCATCCCCTATCGTGGACGCGAATACGTTTTCGTTTTAAAAGTTCGGCGTAAAAATTCTTCTTGCCGCAAGGGTATACCTACCATGATGTTTTATAGAATATTGTTGGCATACATTCGTTGGCATTCGTTGTTCAAGTGACAATTTAGTAGAGGACGCTAGGGTCGTCGCCGGAACACGCTCGAGGAAGCATGTTGTAAAATAAGTCTCCAAGTGGCCTTGATACTTCACTATTATTTGGGGTTTGGACTCGGTTAAAGTTTGGAATTAGTGTACATATGAAAAAGACCAAATTATTAAAAAAAACGCAAATGCGATTCAGATCTAGTTAAAAATATTTGGCTATCCTTTTGGAAATAAAGTTATTGTAGGTAAAAAAAAAGAAAAAATATATAATGGCCTATACGTTTCGGATAAATTGCGTAATTTTGGTAAATGTTACTACGCATATTTTTTATTGTATAAGTCTAGGCTAATGTGTTCAAAAGGTAAATTTAAAATTTAAAATTTTTGAAAAAGTAGAAAGTGCCTTCCAAATTTTTGACCACAGTAAGTGTTGGGGTGGATGCGGCGATGTCGGTGACGAGGCGGCCGCGGCGCCGCGCGCGACCGCGGCCCGGCCTGGCCGCGCGCGGCGCCGCTGACCCGCACTGTACGTGCTTACTTGTAAAACTTAGAATATGTAAAAAATTCAAAATTATTATATAAAAATAAATACATATGACTATTATTATAGAAAAAAATATACATAAAATTATATATTTGGGCGATGTGGTAATACCCTGTCAGGCAAGCGTTAGACAACATTTTCGACACCAAAATTGATTCCTTATAAAAAATATATTTTTCTTTATCTATTCATGAAAATAAAATATATCGAAAAACAATGCATAGATTGCAAAGTGCCATTTGATTGAACCTATAAGTAGTTTTAAAGGTTCATTTCGTATCACATATGGATTTTGTAGTTATAATTAAAAAATAATTTATTAAACTGAAAAGTAAACTTTTTGAGCATATAAAATGAAGTGGCTATTACTTTGGTGATAGGTGAGGTTACGTGAACGGGTCGTGATGCTGATAGGCCAGCCCTGCGGCTCGGTGGCTGTTGACCCGCACCACGTAACGATGTCACCCTACAATGTGTCCTTTTCGCTTCAGAATCATTACTGGCGGTTCGCAGCACACATTGCAAACAGGATAACTGGTTCTCAACATTTCTTATTATTCCATTTGTGATAAATATCATTAAAATTATAATGTAAGGATCTATAACTTGTCTAGATGTTTTAATGGCACTTTATTAATTATAATAATTACTATAATTTTATTTAATAAGGTAATTTTCGGGATTAAATAACACTAAATAAGTGATTATATTTCGTTACTGGATTTCAAATACCTATGTTTGATATCAACAAATAATCGAGCTGGCCTACACTGTTTATCGTCTAAATTTAAGGCAAAAAACGCATATTTTTTAAAATTTTCTCTGTTTTGATCGTTATTAAATATTGTAACATCATATGAGTGTTGTTCATTATTTATTTGATTTGTAGCAGTGAGATTATTTGAAGATATTTAAGAATACAGACAGTTGTAGTTTACAATAGCAATTGCCTTATCAGTTTGAAACTGTATGATGCCTACCAACTTCAGAGACAGTTGGAACTTATTTCTGGCTACTTGCGATTACAAAATAAACCTATTTTATAATTATTTGTCGTTATCTCCGTTTCTAAAGATTCATTGACTTTCATGATTAAGTAAAATAGATTAAGTTTCAAAGAAATTATTCAATAACCACTTTTTTTAAATGTGCAAGTTTATAAACATTCCTATGTGTTAAGTCAAAAGTAGTGGCGAATGGGACGAAATACCATGAAATATTAAATAATAATAGAGTTGGAGGTTAGCTATTTCAGGTGATTTTGGTAAAGTTCATTCAATATAGCAAATACAACCAAATTAAATTCTTACAAATGTTAGTTGTCAGTTAAATAAACCTACTTAACTGACTAATGATATTATGTCTGGCAAAACAGATTAATGAAATACTCGGTCCTTAAGTGGTCCTGTCCTTATATTACGCTAGGTAACCAAAATGGCAACTTTTAAAATATCACTGGGCGTGTATTAGGCAGGCAATTAAAATAACAATATGGTTTTAAGTTATCAATAACTTTATCATACATTTTTTGGTGACTTAACTCTATCTCTCATCATGGTTAATAATGAAGTTCAATGATGGACCAAAAAACCTTAAGAAAATACAGGCTCATTTTTAACATACATAATGACCAGAATTAATTGTTTGGTGGCAGATTTCATATGAATGATAGTCCCCAGGACAGGAACACTCGGCTTACTCATCTTTTACTACAAGATTATCCGATGAATATTCGTAGCCGATCTTGAAACAGCACCAAAAACAAAATTAATTAGAGTTTTTGTCTTATAAACGATGCATGACGATTTATTTTAAGAAAATGTTTTCGAAGTAACTATCTTGACATAAGTTAACACAGTTAAATCCTAGACTTCAGTAATGCTTGATTTAGTGGTGTATTTTGTCTGCGATCTAATTTTGCTAGGCTCGAGCGCGAACAGGACTCAAAGCCTCCATCAGAATGAAAGCCATAGCACCTCTCTCATTAAAACTATTTGGAATTTTAAAACTTCAAAATGACAGCTACATTTTGAGATATGCCAATCAGACTTTGCAAATATTTAAAAAAAGTTACAAAGTTTTGTAATCTGACTGTTTAGTTTTTAAGTACCATAAATTAGTGGATTTTTGGTAGGTGTCATTTTATTTTATTTATTATTTTGTCGCAATGCAATTTAACTTATTGCTTAAATAAGTATCCCAATTTCACATGATCCTTAATTGATTTACAATTTTATTTACGGTTCTATTATAAGTGGGTTAATTATTTTCTTAACGCTATGGATTATTTATTTAACGATATCTATTAATTTAGAATCTATATAATTTTAAGACTATTGTACAGATGTGTATTTTTAATTTTATACTTATTTTCTTTCGTAAATGACATTTACAAAGGATCATGTGAAAAATTATACATATAAAAAACTATATTATTTTCTTCTGCATGTTAAAATGAATATTCTTCATAAAGAATATCATAGTTATTTACTAAATAATCTTATTGTTATGATATTTCCTGATTTTCTCATGTTTCGTGTTCCTGATTTGTTATTTGTAATGATTTTATTTTGTTTTATAGAACTTGCAATTTTAGTTAGACAATTGTATGGGAGCCACTGTCGATGAAGCATTTTTACTGTTCGATTCTTAAGCTATCTACATAGGACTCACAACATAAAATATAACTATCCTAAAATGGAATGATATTTCTCTTACCAAAAAAAAACGAATGGTGAAAATCGTAGCTGCGATGTTTTTGTCTCTCGTGTCCTGACTAGCTTTTGAAGGCATTGGACAGTAAGGACGCTCTGAGCTTCAATTTAATCTGTGTTTTATCAAGTACAATTGTATGGAAATTGGTGTATATTCCATTATTAAACAGTTATCTAAATGTATCTGATTTCAAATGTTAAAATCTTTTAGTGACTGTTTACCAGATAAAAACATGGTAGTAAATGTCTCAATTTAATTCAGTATCTAATGTTTAAGTTGGTTATCGTCACAGTGTACCGTTGTCTGAATGAATATAATATAAAAATAGAGAGAACTGTAGTTTTCTTTACTAACCCTTTTCCCTTTTTTTATAAAATTCTAAACTTTCATCACTTTTGGTAATAATGTGTGTTTTGCAGAGCACTTAAAGGGATCTGTGCCAAAATGGTACTAAAAGAAAACTACATAGTACTATGCGATTACTATGGCGCTAAGTATGTATATAGGTCTGTTTGTGGAGGCATGTATGACCTTAGTCTCATCTGACAGTGACTGCAAATGGAGTAGGAGCTCCCCAGGGTTCAGGATGGAACCGATTTTCTTAAACATTAGTGGCGCGGCAAGTCCGTGGCAGCAACCTCTGTATGATGGTTGCTTGTTAGCTGTGGCTGTCCATCTTACGTCGATTTTTAACCCCCGACGCAAAACGAGAGGGGTGTTATAAGTTTAACGTGTCTGTGTATCTGTGTATCTGTGTATCTGTCTGTGGTATCGTAGCGCCCAAACGGATGAACCGATTTTCGTTTAGTTTTTTTTTGTGTTATAGATAATTTTATCCCGAGTGTTCTTAGCCATGTTTCATGAAAATCTGTTCAGCCGTTTGAAGATCATCAGCTCTTTTCTAGTTGATGAGGGGATCTGACTACCTTCCATATGTCCTTTCGATGCGATATTTGGTACCGTATTGCTTCAATTATATTGAAAGTATATGGTAAGGTAACCATGACCTGATCAGCCGTTTGAAGGTCATCAGCTCTCTAACAGTTGATGAGGGGATCTGACTAAATTCCATATGTCGTATCGATTCGAAATTTGGTGCCGTATTACAACAATGATATTGATAGTATATGGTAAGGTAACCATGACCTGATCAGCCGTTTGAAGGTCATCAGCTGTCTAATAGTTGATGAGGGGATCTAACTAACTTCCATATGTCGTATCGATTCGAAATTTGGTGCCGTATTACAACAATGGTATTAAAAATATTTGGTAAGGTAACCATGACCTGATCAGCCGTTTGAAGATCATCAGCTCTTTAATAGTTGTTGAAAGGATCTGACTACCTTCCATATATCCTATCGATTCGAAATTTGGTACCGTATTACTACAATTATATTGAAAGTATATGGTAAGGGAACCATGACCTGATCAGCCGTTTGAAGGCCATCAGCTCTCTAATAGTTGATGAGGGGATCTGACTAACTTCCATATGTCGTATCGATTCGAAATTTTATTGCCGTATTACAACAATGATATTAAAAGTATATGGTAAGGTAACCATGACCTGATCAGCCAATTGAAGATCATCAGCTCTCTAATAGTTGATGAGGGGATCGAATAGCTTCCATATGTCGTATTGATTCGAAATTTGGTGCCGTACATTACTACAATTACATTGAAAGTATATGGTAAGGGAACCATGACCTGATCAGCCGTTTGAAGATCATCAGCTCTCTAATAGTTGATGAGGGGATCTGACTAACTTCCATATGTCGTATCGATTCGAAATTTGGTGCCGTATTATAACAATGATATTAAAAGTATATGGTAAGGTAACCATGACCTGATCAGCCAATTGAAGATCATCAGCTCTCTAATAGTTGATGAGGGGATCGAATAGCTTCCATATGTCGTATTGATTCGAAATTTGGTGCCGTATTACTACAATTACATTGAAAGTATATGGTAAGGGAACCATGACCTGATCAGCCGTTTGAAGATCATCAGCTCTTTAATAGTTGTTGAAAGGATCTGACTACCTTCCATATATCCTATCG
The DNA here is from genome assembly GCA_944452665.1 of Stenoptilia bipunctidactyla. Lineage (NCBI taxonomy): Eukaryota > Metazoa > Arthropoda > Insecta > Lepidoptera > Pterophoridae > Stenoptilia > Stenoptilia bipunctidactyla. Next base: position 13,972,974 of record OX101721.1, on the reverse strand, counting down.
ATTCGAAATTTGGTACCGTATTACTTCAATGAAATTGAAAGTGTATGGTAAGGTTACAATGACCTGATCAGCCGTTTGAAGATCATCAGCTCTCTTATTGTTGATGAGGGGATCTGACTACCATCTTCCTAATATTAAAACCTACTTTAAAAAGTACAAAATAAAAGTAAAATTTAAAAATTTAAAAACCCCCCGACACAAAAAAAGACCTTAAAAACTAACAAATAATATTTTAAACCTATTCTAATTATTATCGTCCCATATATAAAGGACTGTAAGACTTGTACTTTAAAATATTTTTATTTTCCGAGCGTCGTCGCCGCGTCGGGGGACCGCTAAGTGAGAAAAACAGTTGTCATTTGCAGATTGCATCAAAAGAATTCACTCCGAAAAATTCGTAAAAACGACACAACCGTCAACGTCGTCTGCCCTCACGTGTCTGCCCGTTCGGGTCGCCGCACTTGGTGACGCCCACCCCCGCGCCGCAAGCCGCACACCGAGCTCGCCGCGCGCGGCATTACGTAGAGCGTAGACTATGCATGAAACTTAAGATCGCTCATACCTAAATGTAATAATAAATTAGCTGTTGTTGGCTTAGTACTTTATATACTTGAGCGGTCCCCGACGCGACGACGAAGCTCGGAAAATAAAAATATTTTAAAGTACAAGTCTTACAGTCCATTATATATGGGACTATAATAATTAGAATAGGTTTAAAATATTATTTGTTAGTTTTTAAGGTCTTTTTTTGTGTCGGGGGGTTTTTAAATTTTTTTATTTTACTTTTTTACAGGATAAGTATCATTAATTGAATCGATTTTTGCAAAAAAATAGGTAGGTATGATTTTTTTATAACGAAATCAATTTATTCGTTAACATATTAAACAAAGCATGGTTAGGTACTCTAAAATGTGAAAGAATATTATTAAAATAAAGACGACTATGCGATATACAAAACATCTTGTAGTACTACGTCGTAGTATTATCAATGAAATGCCGCGTCGTAGTCGCAATGTTCATCAACAGAGATTATTTGTAAAAAAGTTTGGGGTGCCATATCTTTATTTTCTGTTCTGAGCGATACTAAAATAAATGCAGGTATGTTTATATCGTATCAAAAAACATAACATTAAAATTTGGCTGGTGACTAAAAAATAACCATTTATTTTACACGAATAGTTTTAAAATGTTGTCAACCCAGAAGACTGCATACTAAGAAGCATATTAACAGGGATTTTAAATAATATTAAAATTAAAATATGACGTTAGTACATTAAAAAAGTTCATAAAATTAACATGAATACAAAACTAACAAGGCTATTTCTGTAGCATTAACATTTGAGAAACAGGATCAAAATCATCCCTGGGGCTGGTAAGTACCTAATCGATACAGATTACTTATGTGTAAAGCACTAAATTTTTCTATGTTTTATATTTTTCTATTACCCTGCATGTCCATAAGTAAGTCAGTTTAGAAATTGTAGATGAGAATTCATCAATGGTTCATTCGATGTCTTAGGTGGTTATAAAGCCTGAGTCCTGCAAGGAATTTAAATCTCTTTTCACTATTTATTTCTCTAGTGACATTCAAGAAACAGAAGAAGAGGATAACGCATTGCACTCCACAGCTTAGAACAGACGTAGAATGATCGCTAATACTTTAATCATTTTAATCACATTTATTACAACATAACGTTTGTCTACACTATTCTGAAAAAAAAAACAGCCTGTTCTGCCTCACCAAAATGAGAATGAATTGAACCTACAACCATCGGAACACTAGGCACAGACTTGATCAGCTAAGTCCGGATTTTCCAATGGTCTGATAAAATTTATCCTACGAATAAATTCCTACTTGAAGCTTTTCTCAAGTTTATTGTTATTCATAGTATATCCCAAAGAGTCGAAAGCAACTCTTTGAAGTTCTTTTTCCATACGAATGTCACAAGTTGCGAGTCACCAAAGTGAGGTATGTATTTGGAGTTCAGTGGAGGACAGTTATTATTATAATAAAAACAGATACTCAAAATCCGATTACTATAAACGAATCCATATCTATTTTGTTAGAAGAGCAAAGTCAGATTTTAATTCTCATTTTTTTTATTGGTGACTTAAACCCCCTCAGTTTTACCGGATGGCAAGTAAAGAAGAAGTTTTTAAATAGATTTTAATTTACTTACGATGGAGGTTCGTACGATGCAGTACCTACGTCTGTATTTCCAATATTATTCTGTGCTTTTCCAAGAAGATTTAGAATAGAATAGGGTAGAGTGGCCTTAGTATAGCCTTACCGGCCCCTGATTACGACTAAACCAAGTGAGCGCCGCTAACTGGTAGAACCTCTTCACGGTTCGGCTAGCTAGCGATCCAGCAGTGCTAGTATAGATGTTCAAAATATTACCGGTCCGATGTTTTAATGAAGGGCCAATTCCAAGGAATATCTTGGTAAACAATTTTTGCCCTCATGTTCACTTACCATCGCATGATAATGAGGTCAAACTCATCTTAATCTGGCGATTAATGCGATTAATTGTCGCCGAGCGTAAGGGTGTTACCACACCGAACGATCGACCGTCGATCAATAGACGGACAAATGGAACAGTTGACGTCTGGAACAGTTGAGTTGACAGAAGGTGACAGTGTAAACTAAACTAAGTAATTGATTGAGGTGTTTCTTTCATCTAAAGCAAAGGATTTCCATAGCACCCAAAGACATGTAAGTATTTAGGACAACAGCTATGAACATAAGTGTCTTAAAATAATTAAGAAATTCTCAACTAAATTCTCGTAATTCAACTAATTTCATTAAATTCCTTCCAAAATCGCGCACTGCACTACGTGACTTAGTGGAGGTATAGTAACTTGCATCTCAATGCGTGAGTCTCCGTTTTCGGATGTTAAGGTGGCGACTGACATTAAAGATTAAAACATAAAATAAACAAACTAAAACTAAAGGGTCCATCCCAGTGTCCATACATTGTCTGGCTTTTTTGCCCTCCATATAAAGTTGATGCTTTTATTATTTTGGATATAATAAGCAAGTAATGTTACTATTGATTTCGTGTTAAGAAACACAAGTTGGAATTATCCACCACGTAACAACAGAGCACTATGTAGGTAATCATAAAGCAGTAACAAAGGAATGAAAATCTTTCAGCCGGCCGCTGCTAATAATTTTTCAGTTTGACAGTTGGCATTGACTTGTGTCGTTGATTATCACAAGAACGCAGTCTGTTATGATAAAAATGATAGAAAAATTTCATATCAACTTCATGATGATGGTTCCAAACGCAACTTATCTATTTTGCTCTTTTCTGGTCGCAGCAGATAACTACATAATCAATACAATATTTTATTTGTTTGGATTTACCAATTACACAACACAACTTACGTAATATTCATTAAATGAATTAACATTTTTGTATATAATCTTTTTATGATTTTTTATAGTCCTTTTTATAACTTTCCAAATCCTTAGAACTAAGTTCACTAACTCTACAGGGTGTTCCATAAATAGTGGATCAACGGAAAACTGGAGATACAAGGGGTCGTCTGCAATCCGAAACACCCATTTTTTTCTAACGCTAAGTAGTTTATTACATTAGTGAGCCTTATTTTATTACATTAAAGCTCAAATTGTCTACCTATTGCCCGTAAACATAGCCAGCATCTCCTTAAGAAATTTATTTTCAGTCTTCTAAGTGCCACGCCGTTATTTTTCGCCAATTCATTTACATGGTTCAATTTTTCACGTAACGCTCTCTCATTGTCGTTTACTTTTTCATACACGGCTTGTTTAATAGCCCCACAGAAAATAATCTGACGAGCGTGGTGGCCATGCAATTGTACCACCGCATCCTATACATCGGTTCGGGTACGACTCGTTGGTAATCCGCTGGCAGCAATGCTTGCACCCGTTGGATATGATACGGGTGCATGCGGTTTCTTTTCAAGATTTTATGTACCGTACTTGTAGCGATAACCGTACGTCTAGAAATACGGTGAATGCTAATAGAAGGATCTTGTCTAACTTGCATCATTACCTGATCTTCATCCACCTGTCTAGGTCTTCCTTCATGTCTGGTAACGCCAGGGATTCGACCCACCAAATACGAGTTATTGACGCTGAGAAAAACTCGATGATCGGTATAGCGTTCGCGATTTGGATACCGCACACAATATCTATGTGCGGCCTCCCGAGCATTACCGTCACATAAACCGTAAATAAAATACATTTCTGCGTATTGACGAGCAGTAAAAACAGCGGGCATTTTCATAAATTGAGAATAATCGAATACTGTTTATGTGTGATAACTGAACAATATGAACAAGAAAAGTATATTTCATTACGAGTGCGGAAAGCCTGTCATTGCAAAGAGTTCCGACAAATGTCTACACGAGCCGAGGCGCAGCCGAAGGCGAGGGTTGACAGTCGGAACGAGTTGCAATGACGGTTCCGCACGTGTACTGAACGACTATTTTTAATACAGTTGCGAAAAAATTAAGCAATTTTATAAAATATACAAAATGGCGCCAGCCGTGAAAGATTATAAACAGAGATTTTTTTTTGTTTACCCATTCTGGGTAGGCAAAGGGAACTATGCCCATACAGCCAAGTCTTTAGTAGATTTTTTGTATTGACATGAAATGAAAATGAATTTGATGAGATAAAATGAAATGAAACCTAACCTAACTCATTGCATCAAATCATTATATATGATATTGAAACAAATTAGTAGCTTCTTTTCAGAAATATTTGCATGAATCGTAAAAACTTCTATGAATTTTTTTTTAGTAAAAACTTCGTGGTTGATTTTTTCTTTTTAATAGACATTATTGTGACATTTGGAAAAGAGAACGCACGAGTGCGGAAAAGGTAAAGAAAAAGCACAAGTGTGAAATAGCCCACATCCCGAACGCTAAACGTCCCTGCAATACGCCACTTTTTGAGCAACTGTATTAAAATAGTATATTTCATTACGAGTGCGGAAAGCCTGTCATTGCAAAGAGTTCCGACAAATGTCTACACGAGCCGAGGCGCAGCCGAAGGCGAGGGTTGACAGTCGGAACGAGTTGCAATGACGGTCCCGCACGTGTACTGAACGACTATTTTTAATACAGTTGCGAAAAAATTAAGCAATTTTATAAAATATACAAAATGGCGCCAGCCGTGAAAGATTATAAACAGAGTTTTTTTTTTGTTTACCCATTCTGGGTAGGCAAAGGGAACTATGCCCATGCAGCCAAGTCTTTAGTAGATTTTTTGTATTGACATGAAATGAAAATGAATTTAATGAGATAAAATTAAATGAAACCTAACCTAACTCATTGCATCAAATCATTATATCTGATATTGAAACAAATTAGTAGCTTCTTTCCAGAAATATTTGCATGAATCGTAAAAACTTCGTGGTTTATTTTTTCTTTTTAATAGACATTATTTTGACATTTGGGAAAAAGAACGCACGAGTGCGGAAAAGGTAAAGAAAAAGCACAAGTGTGTAATAGCCCACATCCCGAACGCTAAACGTCCCTGCAATACGCCACTTTTTGAGCAACTGTATTAAAAAATATGTTTTTTTTATTTACTTGAATTAATCGAACTGTAATTTTTTTAAGTGCCTGTTTTAAAATAAAGTTTTCCATTTTCTATCCAGCCAGCATCTTTTCATACATCTTAAAATAAGAAATAAAATCATAAAAATATTTAAGATTAATTGGGTTTTGGTATGGTTTTATAGTAAAAAAAACGTTTCGTTGTTATTTTGTCTACTTTTTTACCTTTTTGAAATCTGTATAAATTGTAGCTGTTTTTAAAAAAAAGTTTACCAAAGCTGCCATACTTTTTTTTACACCAGCATCATTTCAAAATGCGTTTATAAATTTTAGGGTTTTAAAAAATTACATGTTTTAGCTTTTATTTTCACAGATCCCTAACAAATTTCAAATTAATTAAAGAGATTAATCTTTTCTTAACTCTCTGCAAAAATAAAAAGTTAAAAAAGTGCATGAAAAGGAAGTTATGATACATTTTGTTATTGTGTATTTTTAAAAGATGATTGCTGTTGAGTTTCTTGACACTTCTTCTCAACAGATCGACTTTCCGAAGTGGTGGTAGATTCAGTTCAATTTGTAAATTATGTGACTTATTTCAAATGTATTTAAATACTTACGAAATAAAGATTCTTTTGACTTTGACTTTTCTGCACGCAGTAGGGGAAAATCCTATAAATATTCAAAATCAGTATTTCTCAAAAACTACTTAGCGTAGGGAAAAAAAATTGGTGTTTCGGATTCCAGACAACCCTTTGTATCTCCAGTTTTCCGTTGGTCCACTATTTACGGGACACCCTATTATCATAACCTACACAACACACAAAGAGTTCATAGCTTTATCTAATCACTGATCACTCTCAATACACTTTCTTAAGCGCAAAAAATTAGTTCTATCCAATCCTTTTGTTAAAATATCGGCAATAATATTACGTGTTGGGCAATAAAAAAATTTAATAAAATTTTGTTCAATCTGTTCTTTGAAAATGGAATTTAACATCTATGTGTTTGCTTCGTCTATTTAGTAGGTATTCTATTCATAATCAATATAGCAGATTAATTATCAACATACAATTCAATTTTGGGAGTTTTACCTAAAAGTTCTTTAATCAAACTTTGCACGTCTAGTACACCTTTAGTACTGGAAAGAGTAGTAACCGATTGTTTACGAGAGCACCAATGTATTGGTCCACCACTATACAGGACTACAAAGACAGTCGTACTTTTCCTAGTGTCTGGGGTCACCTGCGAAGTCTGTAGCACAATACGCTCTCAACGTGAAATCGTATCCCCTCACATATTCATTGTTATTGTTAGATTTGTTTCACGGAGCAACCTATATGAATTTTATATCCCTTTGCCTTAAGTAACAAATTGTTAACTAGTTCTTTTCCCTAAAAGTATTATTTCATTTGGCAAAGATTTGAAACATGACGGGGGTTGTTACTGCATATGGGTTAATTGATGCAATCATGACATCAGTCTCTACTTGGTAGGTATTTCCAACATCTTAGACGGTTTTTCATTGAAGTCTGCCATTTAAACGAACGTAGTTGCCCCATTTAAAAAAAGCAAATTTTGACCTAGTCATAGATAACAATAACATAGGTACATAAAATAACAAATTATAATATTTTAGTTATTATTGAAGTATAATTCAATTATTTCCGTTTCATTCCTAACAATTAAGTATACAAAGTTAAAAACTATATTAACTACAGAGCGACCGCCTAGAATAGATATAATAAATATAGTAGGTATATGATATATGTAGGTACAAGTTACTGACTTCTGTGTGTTTTGTGCTAAAAGCGTAACACCGTGCCATCTATGCCAACAACTCAAAACTATTGCTTTTAACATGTGTGATGTGCTGCTCTGACCGTCTGAGTCAGTCTGACGGGAGTGGTCTCTTGTTGAGTATTAAGTAACGTTCAATAGGTGGCGCTGCCTTTATAACAGCTATGTGTATCTACTATGGTGTCAACTTACTATGCATTATTATTGTTTTATGCAACGTTCATTAATTGTTTGATTATTTAATTGACGTTGGCAAGTGAGAGGCATTAAATGAAACCACGTATTTCGTGTATCATTCATTATCCGGCTACACAACAAAAATCATATCAATGTAAGCGATAGTTACAGGAATGTTTTTTTTTGTTTTTTGTCAGTTCAATTTAAAGACCTTGTATTTTCCCGATCACCTGAACGTAAGGAACGTACCTAAGGGTTATTCACAGTGAAACGGCAAAATGTCAGTCCAAATCTTCACAAAGGATGTTTATATTTTTAGTTACATAATTATTAAGTTATTTAAATTACTTGAAAAAGACTTTTCTTACAGGTACTTTTTTATATGGTCGGTATATGTGGTTTCATTTAACGCGTCTCGCTTTTATCAACAATGTAGATTAGGTATGAATAAAAGGTCGACACGATAAATTGTTACCTACTTCATTTTCCTTACTTGATGCTTCAGGGCAGAGCATGCAATCAAATTACCGTGCAGCAGCGTGATGCTATTCGGGATTTTGTGCAACAATCAACAATTAAGTTTACAAAGTTAACAAGTACTACACTAATCTGCTGTACTTTATATGTATTAACACAAATAATGGTCTTTTGAGCTTAAAGCCACGCCATCTATACCAACCACACAGAACTATTACTATTAACTCATTTTAAACATGTGTTGTGATACTCTGACAGGCATGTTTGATGTTAAACATGAAGTGACGTTCAATAGATGGCGCTGCACTTTATATCAGCTAAATATTAAGTTACTACTTACCTACCATTTATTTATTTACTTTAACCATTCACAGGTTCAGTGCTGTGTCATTTGTAACTTATTATTTTAAGTATGTAGGTACTCTAGGGTCTATTTTATAACGTTTGTTTTATAAATGCCTTGTAAGATCTAGGTACAACGTTTTGCTGAGTATCACTGCATCATCATCATGTGCACTAAGTAATTAATAAGCTATAGGATGATTTACTAAAATTCGACTACTGTATAATTTAATGTACACATGTTGTACACGCCAGAGACAAAACCGACCGACTTTTTTTGTAACCACAATTAGCACTGCACCCCTTTTTGCTTCAAGAAAATAATTCTGATATTTTTATTCGATTAATAAACCTAGTTTTCTTTTAAATATGCTAAATGGTGACCCCATAGTGTTTGTGTAAACTTTCTTGGTATAAGTAATACAATCTTCACGACCAAGTTTTACAACAACTATAACATTACTTGAAAAATGAAGATTCTAACCTTGATCAGTGTTTTCGCTCCTGTAACTTAAAGATGCTTGTAAACTAGAAACTACACATTCTTATACCTTAATAGAATCTACACATACTACACAAGTTATAAGATTATTGGCAGCTATAGCACCAAACTTTTTTGTCACAGTAGCTGATCAAAAATTGACACTGAAATAAGATGAAAAAAATGACTTAAAACGACAATTTTGACAATGCTTAACGTTAATAACACCTAAAATAAGACGGATGGACCTTGGAGAAGAAAATAACCTATTCGAAATACTAATTCAATGCAGACGAAGTCTCGGGCACCATCTATGTAATAAACATACCTACATATAAACCTACCCTTATACATACCCCTATAAGGCTGCAAACTGGACGGCAGCGACAGCGACAGCGAGAGCGGCAGCGGCGCGGGCAGCGGCGCGAGCAGAGATTTCCGCGACACGATAGAAAGTATTGAGTTTGTATGAAACCGCGACAAATCGCTCGAGCGCTCGCTGGCGTCGATGGTTGCATCCATCGATAAATAGTCGAATCGACAAGATAAATATTATTTTGTTATTTTATCCTATTATGTAAGCTAATATGCGCACAATAATAGATAGAATTACTCGATTTGATACCATGATTAAGACTAAAGAACCAAATATGTCATAGTCTTAATAAATTACTTACATTAAATACCATATTCTAAGAAAATATCGATAAAAGGCCCGATTTATCATTGTCGACGGTAGCATGCTAGCCCCGCAGATTCCCCGCGTCGCGTCGCTCGCTTAAGGTGGCGGTTCGCGTCGCGACCGAGACAAGCGACCGAGACAAGAGAACGAGACTGGAGACCGCGACCGTTGCTTGACTTTAAGTAATAATTACATCATAATATAATTACATTTATAAGGATAAGTTCGTGAGCGAGATAGAGACCGGAGACAGAGACGCGAGACAGGAGACTGCGCGACCGCGCTGCTGCCACTGACCAGTAGTGTCTCGTGTCTCGCTCAATTCACGTGTGTTTTATTGTTAAAAATGACTACTTTTTCTGGCGAAGATTGTGAAAAGCTGATTGAACTGATCAGGCAGCATCCTTCGATATACAATGCACAACTAGAATCCCACAGAGACGAAAATTTAAAGGATAATATTTTGAAAAGCATAGCTGAAAATATTGTCATCAAATAATAGGTGCTTCTTCACTAATAGCGAAAATGATCCTTCTTGGCCTCTAGTTATTACAAATTTGTATTTGTAATAATAATAAAACAGCAAATCATCCTCTACTTCTTCCTCCAATAGAAGTTCTGCTTGACTTTCCATTATACAGCACACGATACCATCGACAGACTCTCTGATACTAAATAAAAATAGCTTTAGTTGCGGTCTCGGTCTCGACCTACAGTACATGCCGAAGAGACCGAGACACGTGTCGCGGTCTCCCGTCTCGGTCTCTTGTCTCTGTCGCTTGTCTCGGTCGCGACGCTAACCGCCACCTTTACTTTTGCCCAGTGTGCCTTTCGTAGGGTATTCCTGTTTGGTACCTATATACTTTTTGTAGGTTACTTTTTCTATTTTATTTTTTGTAGGTCTTTTTCACAAAACCTAGGTGAAACTGCGAATGACAGCTTTGTTGTAACAGTTTTTGAAATAACTCTTTCTGGTTATCTATCAGCAACGCTTTTTCACAGCTAAACAACTGAATCGATTTTGACTTTGAACTTCAAGGACGATATTATAATATTATTTATCTAACTCCCATAACCGGTATTCACGCGGACGAAGTCGCGGGCAACAGCTAGTTGCTAATATTTTTACAATCATATTTTACTTGTAGTTCATTCCTTTTTGACTCTAAGGGTTTCAGAGTAGACTTCGAGGCTTTCGATTTAGGTGGTGTACCTACGTTTTGTTGATATTACACGCACCATCTTTCGATTTTAGATATTTTAAATCTAGTGATACCCTCATAAGTTAACTCGTTGTATGATAATTAGTAAATGTTGTGGCGCTCAATAAGTCAGTGTAGTTCCAATGAAATATTTAGTATATCTCTTGATTAGTTTGTTATAGGACGTTTTTTGAAGATTTGTGTGTTTATTGTGTGCGTGGGTAACCTGCAGACTCGGACGAGTGAAGACAGTGAGTGTTTATAGTTACTAAGATGATTAGATGAGATTAATAAAAAATTAGTGCTAGACTCACTAGTAGGTATGCAGGTTCTGGAACTTTGTGTTGTTGTCAGTATGATAAACAGGTCACTATTATAATCACAAAGAGAATTTTGCATTGAAAGGAAATAGGCTTTTTTTCATTTCAATATATTTGAAAACATTATAGACTAAAGAAGTTGTTTAAAGCAACATTTTTTTTAAGTCTTGCCAGTTTTTTTAGGGTCGTCCCGCGTTCGGCGAAGTTTCTACCGGAAATTAATTTTTCCGCTTTCAAACGGCGAGCAAAAATCATTCTTCGTTCAACTTACAGTACTTACCTAAAATTAACACAGAGGTAGGTACTTATGTTGGGGAAAAAAAATCTGTGATGCGACACCTTTTTGTGATGCGCCTCAATCAATTAAGTATTACAATAATTTGCGTTATAGGTATCAAAAAAAATAACATTCACTTATTTCATTATTAGAATAAACTTAAAATTTTAACATTAATATTCACCGGTAGAAAAATCGCCCGTAGACGGAGGAACTACCCTTTTTTAATAATAATAACCATTTTTTTTCAGATAACAGTAGGTAGGTAGTCCATACCTAATATGTTAGTAAAATTTAAACTTAAATAACTGGAGTTAGTAAAGCATACAATAAGAAATTATATAAAAAGAATATATCATCACATTTAAATGTCAGTAGAATTAATTACATTATTACAGTAGCAGCATGTCAAATTTACATCAGACATACCTATTTTATAATTTATAAAGATATGAGTGAATTAAAAATATCGATATTTCAAGTCTGCGGAGGGTGAATAGGCCGTTTTTTCGTCTATAATCGTATAGGTAGCACTTTATTAAGATTTTAAGATACTTAGATAACACTTGTCGCTAAAGCTCATTAAGTATAAAACTGTTCTGTTAATGACTGAATGACTGACAGACAACGTACAGCCATAACTACTGGCTGTAGAGAACTGAAATTTGGAACATACAGTCCTTAGAAGTTTTGAGGGAGTATTAAGTATAATTATGTCACTTTAAATTATCCTTTAACACAACCCAGGGTTGTCTGGAAGAGATTGTCTGTAGATGATAAGGCCGCCTATTGTGCACTGTACCTATTATATTTTTACTAAAGTTATGTCTTTCTCCATGTGTACAATGAAGAATAAATAAATAAAATAAATAAGGAAGGAATTCCTGAAATTCCCACGGGAACAAGAATTATTGGACTTTTTAGTTTATATGAACAATCTTATTCCTTGAGTGCAGGTTAAGAAACGTTTGGCGCGGTCGGTACTTAGATGGGTGACCGCCGACCATTCATTTCTCACGACGACTTCCGTGCTTCGGAGGTCCCGGGTGCTGTATAAATTGTATACAGTAGTCGTTAGGGTTTGTCAGAAGCCATCTAGGCGCCCTGAAAATTGTGGCATCCACCACCCAGCACTGGGCCAGCTTGGTGGATACCTCCTATACCTCCTCTTCACCCAGGGGAGAGACTCATGCCCTGCAGTAGGCTCATTACAAAGAGTTGTGAAGATGATGAATAAAAACTATAAGTACCTACTTCTTGAAACAAAATCTGTGTCTACTGATGGCATTTTATCTGAATCCGATAAATAAATATTAAATTTTTAAATTACGCAATGTCTGCAACGGAATAGATGAGAAGAGGGGAAAACGTATAGGTTCTAAAACAGTCAAACTTGAAAAATCACAGGACTCATCATAGTTGAAAAACACTATAGTAGCACGATAGAAATAATCACTGGGCTTGTCACTTAATACCAGGGTTCGAAAAATCCGATTTTTATAATAAATATCAAAAATTCGTTTTTTTTTTATATTTATCCAATATACAGGGTTACTGGTTACCTAATCTCGACCTAAAGTCGACCTAAGGGTTAAACGTTAAGGGTTAGACGTTAAGGGTGTATAGTACCCGTATTTTCTAACTTATTTCACTATGAAACGCCCTACCCCAAACCAAATCGTCTTCGAGATATAGACTTTGAATTTTTTTTATAAAAATTGCCGATTTTTTTGCCATTAAATGTCATATTTTGAAATTGGTGCGCTTTTTATTATTATTATATTATTATTATTTGCTTTTCACATGCAGATTAAGATGTTCTATGATCATAAGTAGTAACCAAAATTCTACCTAAGATTACTAAATACATAGTTCTGATTGAGAGTTGAAATAATAAAAAAGAAATTACAATTTACTTTTGTTTTAAGAATATCTAAAAAAGTTATTATGGAACATTTTCGGCAGAAGTCCGTAAAAATATTTACGATTTTTCAGCTGCCCAATAAAGTATAACAATGTAGGCTTTCAAAAGATACGATTTTCTTACAGTCTTACATCCGGACCAACTCCAGATAATGGGTTATCCATTCATCACGACAGACCCTGTATATGTGAAACCTCATGAAATTTATTAAGTAGAAGACAAACGTAATATGACGTTTAGGTTCTGGCAAAAAATAAATAAAATTTCCGAGACACGATAGAAAGTATTAAGTTTGTATGAAACCGCGACAAATCGCTCGAGCGCTGGCGTCGTTTGTGTTATGAGATACCGTGTAGCGAACTAGGGGGAACCTAGAATATAAATACATATATAGATAAACACCCAGACCCGGAAATTTTATTTTTCTTGTTCCGGACGGGAATCTAACTCGCAACCACTGGCGTCTGAGGCAGATAGGTTTACCCAGCTCCAAAGTGATAGGTACTTACTTATAGATTTTGATAGTTATGATGGCTGCTGATGTGTGCTGATAGTTACTATATAAGTTTTTAAACTGACATGGTCATTAACATTAACAGTAACCTTAGAAACGGGATATTTACCATGTTTTTTATTTATTTTGAGTTCTTGATATTTCATGATCAAGACGTCACTGAAGATGCGGGTAACAGATTTATTTGCCCGTGAAAAAAGCACGTACCCGCATCTTCAGTACCGCCGTGATCATGGCTTCGAATGTTAATGTCAATGCTGATAGGTTCTGATGGATACTGATGGATAGTGATGGATGCTGATATGTACTGATGGCTAATGATGGGTGCTTAGTAATAAAGTAATAAAGCTAAAATAAAGCAATAAAGCTGTAAGGTACTGATACTGATGGATAACTAATGGGTACTGATGGGTGCTGTATGATGCTGATAGGTGCTAATGGGTAATGATGGGTGCTGATAGGTGATGATGGGTACTAGGATCAGAAAAATAAACCAACAATGTTTTGTTAAAATTTACTTGAATTCCATTCCAATACTTTATATTAATAACTTAATAGTAGGTCCTTAGTATGATGCATTGCTATCTATGCACTTCTGCCATCTCATAGGTAGTTCATTTATGCCTTTTCTAAAAAAACATCAGGACGGGAATCACTAACTACACTAACACAACTAACATCTTTGAAGGTGGTGTGGACTGCCTCATCGGAGTTGAATTTTTTCCCCTGCAAAAAGTTATCCAAATTTCTAAAAAAATGGTAGTCTGTTGGAGCAAGGTCCGGGAGTACGGTGGATGTGTTAAACATTCCAATTGAGGCTCCGTTAATTTGGTAGCAGTCTGCAGTGTGTGGTCTTGCATTGTCCTGAAGCAGCAGTGGCCTTGTACAATTGACCAGTCTCGGTTGTTTAGCGGCTAGTTTATCCATCATTATTTGGATCTAACTACAGTAGATATCTGCAGTACCTAATCGTCTGGCCAGATTTAAGGAAGCTGTAGTGCACCTCACCGGCACTAGTCCACCAAACGCTGACCAATAACTTTTTTCTAGTTAATTTTCTCTTGAGGCAGAATTTGGATGGTTCACCGGGGTTCAGCCATTGCAATCTGCGCTTCCTATTGTCGTAACACAACCCGCCAAGGTCATGCGTAATTTGGTTGTCATCAGCCGTCTTCACTGTTGTAAACTAGCAAGGTCACCTTGGTTTGATGTTTTGTTTCTACACTGGAAATGTCATTTTACTGCATTGAATTATGTCCCAGACCAGACCAGAGTATAGCGTTAATGCCTACTGTGCTCGAGAATCCACCCCTTAATGCATATAAGTAGTGAATGTGGTTTATTATTATGAGTCGGTGCGAAATTTATTATGAGTGAAATAAACAAGTGAAAATGATGAAATTTAGTTCAATAATACAGTTTTTTTCTTCCTGTTCTGTAATAGGTTCGGACAAATAATAGGTCTTCAGTTTTATCGTAATCTAACCCCAGCGCAAGTAGTCCATCGAAGTAATGATTAGTCTAATTGTCATAAACACGGTCTCGTGCACGCGGTATTATGAGGCGTATGTTAGCACAGTGAGAACCGCTCACAGTGCTAACATACGCCCCACGCTCAGAATGGACGTGCGATTGCGACCAATAAATAAATATCGTTTGTTGCCGAGCCCGTGGATCACTGATAATTGGGACAACCGAGAACACAACAACCCACTTCAGATATCCTGATTCAATCCTTTTTCTAAAAGAGTGTGCTGATCGTTTTGTTGTAAATTTTCTATATTGCATTCTACTTTGTGCACTTACGTTTTGTTTGTTTTAGATAACCAGCATACTCAACTAATTTTCGTTAAGGCTTTTCTTCATTAAATTAACTTATAAAGCCCAACTTTTTTGTATGTCAGTTCAATTATATTTCGAACAATAATTAAAATTTCCCTATCGTATTATGGGTTGAATAATGAAGTTTGAGAATAAAATATTATATACCTACTTACTTGTTTCAGGGACCTGCTTGCAATCCTACTTTAACGTTAATAGATCCCGATTCATAGAAGCTTTGTGCAGAAATAGAAGACTGCGTTGCTGCTTTTCTCATTAAAGAGTAAGCCCGTGTTTAACCTCAATCATCATCACATCACCACCAGAGCGGTAATATTTGGCAAAGATTTTATATGAAGTGGTCGCTAGCCTGTGGGACCCTGACGGGACCCTACCACTCGGTCACTCGGTAGGAGTCACTAGGATTAGTCTCGTTTTACGACCACTTATCCAGTGGAGCGGTATGGCTATTCTAAGCCAACCCTACACGGAATACAAGTAATGCATTTAAAATAAAATAAAATCCCCAGACAATCACACCAACTACATGGCCCCAAAGTAAATTTAGGTATTCCTTTGTGTATATCTAAGTAAGTCTAGGACCTTTACGACTCATCCCCCGCTACGAATCTAACAGTACACATGTTCTTCCATTTTTTTTTTATATTTTAAGCAGAACATGTACATACTGTTGATGACTATTTCTGTCAAATATTATCTTTTTCCAGTGTGCATGTAAATCAGATTAAGAAATCTTAGGCAGCTGTTGTTCATTGTTACTTTGATTTTCTTTACAGCATATTAAAGAGAAGTAAACCAGAATCATCAATAAAAGTACCTGAGAAAAACTTAACAACTGACACATTTAACAAAAAAAACAACAGATTTTTTTTGAATTATCTGCAGTACTTCTGCAAATAAAAAAGAAATTGTAACAAATTTTGGGGGAAAAAAAATCAAAGTGCCAGCATGTCTCAAAAAGAAGAAAGCCCGGCAAGTTCACAGTCAAGAAGTTTTAGTAAACGTGTCGCTAATCTGAAAGGTTTCAATGCTGTACCAACAGAAAATGACCGTAAATCTGGCAGAGATAAGTTAAATTCTGGAAAACATATTTCATGTAGTAAGTTGCAGTTACATTAATATAATTTTAGAATAATACATTGTATTAAATTTTTATTTTACTTACCAGGTAGCAGCATCCCCAAATGGCTACAAATCGAAAAACTAAAGAGAGAAATATTTGAGATTGTGGATGAACATCCCGATGGACTTCTTTGTTCAGAACTTACTGGATTGTACAGGTTTGTCACCATTTTTATTAAGTTAAATTTATAAGCCCATTGGGATCCGCTTTTCTTGAACAGGGTCAGTTCTTTGACAGCCCTCACTTTTTATTATTTTAAATAAATGTTTAGTTCGTGTACTGATTTTTTAAGCTTACTAGTTCTTGTAAGAAATACTTTTCAGAAAAATAAGAATGATGAAATTGCCTATTTTTTTTACCAAAATCGCTATTCCCTTCTTTTCTTCCTTGTACTTTTTTATACTCTCTAATATACATCGCCCTAAGTCCTTTAGGTGGGATTAAGATTAATGTAATATAACATGCAAAGCAACGCATTGTCATGATTTGGACATCTCGCGAACACGAACTGCACCTGGATTTTATTGTGATTTGAATCATTGCACGTTACTTTACACCCACATTTATACAAAGAGAATCCCATAAATATGGTGCATGCTCTTCTCTTCCAGGCTGCAGTAACGCTCAACTTTTCATTTGAATTCTTCTGGTTCAAACTTCTCTTATACATATGTGTAGTCTGATTTGGCGCATTACTGGGTCGGAGGCAAACAACGTTGGTTGCTGCTTCCTACCCAGATAGTGGTAGTGAACAAAGTGGAATAAAGCGTTGTGTTGTGTGTCAGGCAGCAGCACGGGCGCGACCTGAACTACGCGCGACTGGGCCACACATCGTTGCTGTCAGCGGCCTTGGCGCTGGGGCTGCGCGCCGCGCGAGACGGCTATGACTATCGCGTGGGGCGCACCACCCCGCGCCACGTTCGCCCCGCGCCCCGCGTCTTCCGCCGCACCCGCGTTGTGTGTGAAGACGATGAGGATGCGCTGCCCGGCGTACCTGTGGTGGGTACCGCACGCTGCAACTCCATGGTTATGGAGTTGCAACGTGGAACTCTAATCGTGGACTAAGGAAATCATCAAATCTGTCAATAGATTCTAGAATAATTCAAAGATAGGTAGACAAGTTTGTTACTTTTATAGTACCATAATTCTTCATTATTTGCCCATAAGGCATTTCTGTGACAAAAGTACATAAACGAAGTATGCAAACTGGACGGCAGCGACAGCGGCGTGGGCAGCGACGTGATTTGTCGCGGTTTCATACAAACTCAATACTTTCTATTGTGCCGCGGAAATCGCTGCCCGCGCCTTAGTCGCTGCCGTCCAGTTTGCAGCCAAAGGCAACCAAATACCAAAATCTGATTAAGGTTAGAATATTAAGATTAGTTTTCAAAAAAATTCTCTTCGTTGGTCATTTGGACTCGAATTATTTTCCTGACAAATCGCTTCCAAATCTGAATGACGTCAAATATTTTTGGACGACGGTTTAATATATTATTAGTAGGGAGTTTCCAGATTTAATGAAGCATAATGAGGTTTTTCCTTTATTAAAATTGGGTACCACAACAGACCCTAAAATTTATGAAATAATAATTCTTGATCAACTCTTGGCCCAGTTCATAATAAACAATTTAGATTTACAAATGACCGTTCAACAACTGATGCTGGCGTTGAACTATGTGAAGTAATCGCTGGTGCCTGGGAGGGGTCACAGGATGCTCTAGGTATATTTTGTGAGTGTGGTCAGCATGACACTCTCATCAGGAATCTTCACCACTACGGCATCAAAGGCACCGGAAAAGGTCAGCAGGGTCGGTTGTGAGAATGGGAGTGCCTCAAGGTTAAATTCTGGGCTTATTATTGTTTTAAGTCTATATAAATGATCTACCCTTTATGGTAGGCAATCACGACATTGTATTGTTTGTTGATGAAACATCATTAATTTTTAAAATGATTAGACTGAATATGAAACGTTGTGCAGAGCTTTAATGTAAATAATCTAGCTTTCAATGATAAAAAACTTAATGTATAAAATTCTCCGTACCAAATGTAAAACAAGTGGAGTCTTACCTGCGTCTTAATGGGAACAGGTTGAATCTAGTAGATAACACTGCTTTTCTTGGAATAACCTTAAATTCTAAATTGCAATGGGGCGCCCATATCTCGCAACTAGCGAGTAGACATAATTCTGCAGCGTTTGCGGTAAAGAAAATTCGATCATTGACGGATGTTAATACTGCGAAGATGGTATATTTTATTTATTTTCACAGTATGATGTCCTACTGCAATAAATTTAATCAATCATTAAAGACACTCTATCTTGAAAAGCTTATAATAAAACTAAAAATTATTTACACGATAAAAAGGCATTGAATTAAGCACACAACAGGATATTTCTAAACTATTATTGGCTGTCTAATATGCCATGTGGCTTACTGGTGACTGTTCCACTCACTTATTATGTTTGTTTTTATAGTATATACTTTTTCGGGATAAAAAGTACACTGTGTGGTACCCAGGATACCGAACGACCGGCTGGTGTAGCGGTAACATACATTGTCTTCTTTGCCAGAGGTCCTGGGTTCGAGTCCCGGCGGCGGCGGATATTTGTGTGATGAACACAAATATTAGTCATCAAGTCATGGATGTTTATATGTATATTTAAGTTTATTCTAATAAAAAATATGTATTTATTTAATATGTATGTTTATACATTTCTTAAGTTTATCAGTTATCTAGTATCTATAACACAAGTTCTTTAAGAAAGTTAATTTGGGCTCGATAATGTTGTGTGAGTGTCAGAAATATTAAAAAAAAAAATATTCCAAGTTTCACCGTAATCGAACCGGTAGTTTTTGCATGATGCCTGAACAGACTGACTAAAATTTCACATTTTTGGGTTCGGTGTAGGTCTAGTGACACCCCCTGCCATTTATTTTTTGATATTTTCAATGTACAGAATTTTTACTTCTTATTTAAGGTTTTTCCAAGAAAACTCCAAATTTTCCTCTATGGAGCTAATGCTTTGAAAGTTTGTATTTTCACAGCCAGCATTGAATATAAATTTTGGGACCATACGGTAATACACCTGCAATGAATGAAAAAAATTGCTCAGGATAAAGCTGCGTTCCCGGACGACTGCATGCAATACTTAGACGTGATCCCGAGAGTGTCCGTCTCCGACTTGAATGCCGGCTCGCGCTGCGACGTGATGCCGGCGGAAGTACACTCGCCCTCGCACGTGTGGCTCATCCGCGATGGAGAGCAATACCACACCGCCATGGAGGCTGTCATGGATGACATGGCGGAGTACTACCGCCGCGGACCCGGCGCCACGCGAGTCATAGCGCCCGCCGCGGTCAAGGTGGGGCACTATGTGGCGTGCCTGTTTGAAGGGGACTGGCATCGCGCTATTATTGTGAGGCGGCTGGATTGTGACTTTGTTAAGGTGAGTAGGTATCGTCGACAAAAAGTTTCCGTTTTAGACGTTTGTTTAATAGACATGCAGGCGGTACAAAGATTTGGTTTTCGCAGGTGCGGTACATTGATTACGGAACGGTGCAGACAGTTGAGGTGCGCTCCCTAAAACCGCTTTTGAAGACATTCGGAAAGCTTCAGGCACAGGCGGTGCGCGCGCGGCTGGCGGGAATCCGGCCGGCGAACGCGGCGCGGCGCTGGCAACACGCCACCGCGCTGAGCCTGCTGCAGCTGCTGCAGAACACGATGTTCGTAGCACAAGTGCAGCAACGCCACGTCACTCAAGATTCTGTAAGAAGACTCTATCATATAATATACAGGGTGGGGCGTAATGAATGGATAAAATGGTACCTATGGGAAAAGGGCAATATAAATGTTCATAAAATGACTGTTATGCACAATAAAAGTCCTTCCATTTCAGAGATACTCGACATTTTTGTTTTTTTTTTTAATATTTCCCTCTTCGAAATGCTTTTTGGCACCAAGACTACTTGTATTTTCTAATATTTGATTTTTCTATAATATACTTGGATATATGTGCTATCGAATGAAAACTACTATGTTTATAATATTTAGTACCTGCAGCTCGTTTTTAAAATATTTTATTACACAAACTTAATAAAGAAAACAAGGGTTTATGCATAAACCGACTTTAAGTTCATGAACAATAAGATTAAATAATATTAGTTACTGAATAAAAAACTTTTCAAGTAGCGATTGTCGAAATTAGAAAGCGCTGCGTAAATGGAAATAATAACTTCTTTTACTGGAGCACATTTTTATTAGAGTTGTCGTTTTGTTATGCAAATGAAATTTTCAGGTATTATTTAAGAATAAAACTAGTAGTTTATAAGATAGGTTCTAGAAAAAGAAAATTATGTAACTTTTTTTTCTACGACCCCTCAAAGTTAACGTGCTTTCTAGATTTTCTGAAAAAATCGATTTGTTGCAACATTATTTCCATCTGTAAAAGGTCACGATTTACAGTAGTTCGATGATATTATTATAGGGGCCTGCTATTAAGATAAGCTAAGACCAAAAATTACTACCCCTGAAATCTGAAGGTACATCATACCATGTAACATGCCATTTCGGAATCTGCGTAAAATAAACTAGTTTCTTATTACCTAACTTGGCATTCAAGCTGCCATAATTTTTTTTTAAACCAGAGTTTTTAAAGCAGAGCAAATGTCAAGAACAAAATAACTAATTTGTATATTTTCTAATATCCATAAATCAGATATAAGAATATACTTACTTTATTTATAGTCTTGGCGCCAAAAACAATGTCGAAGAATAGAATTCATTTCTAAATTTCGATTTTTTTTATTATTTTGGAAATGGAAGGACTTTTACTAAACATAACATCCATTTTTCTAAACCGGCGTAGTGCCCTCTACCCATAGATACTATCTTATGCATTCATTACGCCATATCATAAACTAGCCACTGCCCGCGTAACTTTTGATCCCGTAAGAATTTCGGGATAAAATATAGCCCTCAAGAGTTGGGCTATCAAATGCAAAAATATTTTTTCAAATCTTACTTGTAGTTTCTGAGATTAGCGCGTTCAAACAAACAAAAAAACAAACTCTTCAGCTTTATATATTAGTATAGATATTCCTACGAGTAGCATACCTTTGTTCGACTGCCAATAACGGTCTTTAAATGGTGCTTTCAGAGCGACATACTGGACGTGCTCCTGGTTAAGCACGTCTGCGTGAACGACGAACTTGTAAGACAAGGTCACGCCGAGCCCATGCCGGACGCCCCTGGGGACGATGTAAGTTTGGGTGTCGCTAGTGATGTGGCACCAAGTGAGGCCTTGCATGGAGTACTATAGTAACCTTTGATTCTGGTAAATGCCAGCTAGAAGGGCTGGACTCAGATGACCGAAGAACTCGGAAACTTATTTACCTTTTCGATGCCAGGCTATCTATTTCGCAATGTCTCTTTGCACGCCAACGTAATATATGCATAACTGATTATACAGGGTGTTTGGTCCATCGCCGGCCAAATTGATATGGCCTGTAGAATAGTTTATCTGCTATGTTCTAGTGACCATTAAAATTTCATAAGCAATGTGGTTTTTTAATAAGACTTTTATACCTTTTTTGTTTATCGCCCCGAAATCATCATAAAAATATAAAAAAAAAAAATAGTATTCAGTGTAGACAGCTAATTTTCCCGTTTAAATGTGTACCATTTTAGGCTTCTTTTGACACCCTTTTCTTTTAACATCATCACTTAACTAGTATTTGTTTTTATTTTCTTACGAAGATTCGGAATCTAAAAAAATAAATTCAGTCTTCGGCTTTAAATGCGTATAAAATTTTAGAAAAAAATACCAGAGTCTTCCAATTTCTCAAAACTTTCCTTTGCTATAAAAACTAAAAAGAACATCGCTAAATTTGCTAAATTAGTAACCTGTTAAGTTGATACATGGGAAACAGGTAGAAGCTGTTTATATCAGTCTTGCGAAGTAAAATTATTTGAGTCTTAACCGCTTCTGCTACCAAACGTTGGTGCCTTGTTTACCCAGGGGAAATAAAAAAAATCCCCAGACAACCACACCAACTACATGGCCCCAATGGGATACCATGTAGTGAACTAGGAGGGAACCTTGAATATAAATACATAAATAGATAAACACCCAGACTCGGAACATTTTTTTCTTGTTCCGTGCGGGAATTGAACCCGCAACCACTAGTGTCTGAGGCTGACTGACGGGTTTACCCTACAGCCAAAGTGGTCGTCTGGTATCCTAATGAATACCTGGTTAAAGACTTTACTATAACCGAAAAGGGTCAGGGATCGGTGAAATCACGCGTTAGACAAACAGCATTCGGCACCTCTGGCCCCGCCATCACCCGGTGATATTGTCCAGAATATCATCTGAATTCGGCCCCACCGGCAGAGAAGATTCAGAATGCATGGAGACATTTGATGGCACGAAGAGAAACTCCTTAGCTACCTTAGGTGACTGCCTGGTGACAGGTGGTGACTGCCGTTCATAGCAGATGGTAACAGCGCTCCCCACCCTTGTGCCCTCATCATTGGTTTGATCATCCCAGGAGTTCCGAGAGGGTTTTGGTAGTTGCTTAGATTAGAATCAGATTCTGGTGAACTAACTCGATGCGACAGGATCGCCATGTAAGGATGGACGAGGGAGCCAATTGATATAAGTCTATCTTAGTCTGAAGTAAACAGTATATTGTCTAAATGCATGAAACATAGAGGAGATGCGTCACACACTACATTTGATCTCTTCCGGCCATAGTGTCCTTGACCGGGTATCCATTAGGATTTCTCCTAGTTAAAAAGGCACAAACGTTTGGTAGCAGAAGTGGTTAAGACCCAACTTAAATAAATCTTCGACTCAAATAACATAATTTTACTTCACAAGACTGCTATAAATAGCTTTCACCTGTTTCCCATGTATCAACTTAGGTATGCAAAAAAGATGTTTTTACCACAAGTTTGAATTCCGTTACACAAGACCCCTTTCACTAATTTTGTAAGAAAATAAAACAAAAACTAGTTAAGTAATTATATTTTTGGGTGTCAAAAGAAGCCTAAAATAGTACACATTTAAACGAGACCAATATAGCTGTCTACACTGAATACTATTTTTTATTTTTATGATGATTTTGGGGTGATGAACAAAAAAGGTTTGTAATAACTCATTAGTATCAGATTTACTATCACTCACTTTGCACTTAACTTTGTTTATTACCTTCGTATTTGAATCGAGAAAGAAACGCAAGTGCGCACGATAGTAATGCCCGGCACTATGAAGCAATGACCTTGACATCTGTGCGCTTATGACGTCACGGGTTGACTTGTATAGAAGTCGGTGGTGGTGGAAGCATCAACATTTTTGATTTTACCATTACGTAGTGATGAGTGCTGCGATATCAACAATCCTCAGTAAAGTTAATTCATTTTAATAAAGTGATTTAATTCGTAGATCGATTTTAAAATGTAATATGTTATTTAATGAGCAGAATTAATTTTATAATAGAATAGAATAGAAAATGTTTATTGTTCTTTAGTAGTTAACACTCTTACAATTACAAACTTATTAAGTCTTACAAATAAACAACTATGAATCTGATTTTCAATCAAAGAATCAATGTCATTAGGGTGGAATTAGACAAAATATAGTCTAGCTAATGAAAGTAGAGAATGAAAAAATCTGGAGAATTTAAAAAATTCCGTCATGGTAACCTTGACTATAGTACGACACATATGGATTAAACAAACATTGTACTTGATTACTTTTTTAAATAAAATTATCGTAAAATATAACAATATTGGTACCGTCCTACTTTCTGATGAGAAGTACTTATATAACTAAAATGATAGGCAACTAGTATTAATCAGGCTTAAAAATAAAACAATAAAATACAATAATTATTTTTATTCATTGTAACCAAAACCTGAATCCAATAATTCTATATCGAATGAATCGTCAGAGTCACTGGTATCGTTGTTTCCAGCATTGTTTATGTAACTGTCAAATTTTTAATTTTTTTATTCTTTTTCAAATATGAAAATTCCAAAATCTCTATTACTAAAATCACCAACAACCGTTCGATTGAGAACAGTGGCACCAGAATAAGTTGCCTTATAAAAATTTGGTGAAAAACCCCCATTGTTTACTTTCGTTAGCAAGGGTCTAAACATATATAATTTTAACGAACGCAACTTTTTCGGCACGTCACTAGTCTACTTGATATGAAGTTGTTGGCGTACAGGACATGCAAATATTTGAGGTGTTTTTGGTTTAAAGGCCTGTTTTGCCTGGGAAAATAAATAAATAGGGCTACATTTGTGTCCATCTTACAACATTACAAAAGAAACAAATGCTTTATGTATTGTAATAAATGTAAGTTGTTGGCGTCGAAAAGGTTAATAAGCACAACCCTACATATAAAAAATTACAGACTTTAGAGCATCGACGTAAGGTTGCTTGTTTGACAGTATTTTATCAGCTACATTTTGGTGAGTATATTTTACCACCGGACTACCAGAAGCAGATAGAACTTCCATCTCTTTAGCGGATTTACCAAAAAGTCGAAAAAAAGCTAGTTCCTTTTTGGTGCGGATTGATAAGGTGTGGAACGATCTGCCTGCGTCTGTTTTTCCTGTCCACTGCAGTCTTGGTACTTTTAAGTGTCGACTGAATAGGTTTATCGCGTTTAGACGTGTACCTACCACCATAGTCTTTCTGCGCACTTTCCATCAGTTGGCATGGAAGACAAACATCCTATCCTTATAAAATACAATAAAAAACATTTTAACCTCCTCACCCATTTGGTGATACGTAGTAAGGTTTAAGACTAAGATAACAAAGAATCGTCAATCTAAAGCCCTAATTTAAAAATAGGATTATTCTGTTTGAAAGCCTTAAATATAAAATTAAGTACCTAGGTAGTCAGTAGCGTCATGCTCCCTCAGGAGGCATGGCTAGCGTTAGCGTCAGGTGTCGGATCACCTTCACCTCTTCCCTAAAATATGGTTGAGGAGGGTGATGGCTGGTGCTTGCGTTTTACTCGTGAACGGGTGCTGCTAGCGGTGCCAGGTTATTTTGCTGATGACTTTATAACTATGTTACTTTTTTGAATTTGACTCTGACTTCCTCATCTCCATGTCCACGTCCGTGTCTGTGTCCACGACCATCCTCATCTTCGTCCACATTATCCGTATTCTCTCTCACCTCTATCGCTACGTCTATCTCTGCTTCTATCTTTACCTCTATATCTATGTCTACGGTTCTGTCTAGTACCTGATTGCCTAATGTATAAATATAATAGTAGACTCCAGAAGATCACCAACTCGTTCATGGGTCAATGTGTACGCTTTTATAATAAAATTCCAAAATACACTCGGCGTCACAAAAATCGCACTTTTATGTTTTTTTCAGTAAATTGCTCCTAGAATCTGGCCCATAAATACCACGCGTGAAAAAGAAATATCATTGTAAAGTGCACTTCAATACCTTTACATTCATTACCTGTATAATTAAAAAATCAATTACCATTTCTAAGCAGGGACCAATCAATAAGATATTGGAAAAAATTCTCACTTAAGGAGCGCTAGTTGGGTTACCTTAAAAGGGTATAAAATGTTATGTCCAGGTAAGAAATGGGTCAGTCGCTACTCAGACTTTAGAGAACACACACTGGAACAACATACGCAAAAGAACTGTACCTAAAGATGGATACAACACCTGAAGAAACCGCTCAAATCGTTACTCTATTGCAAACAGGACTGCGACAGGTTGACGTTGCTCGACAGTTGAACCTTAGCCGATTTGCAGACGAGGATCCGGAAGAAAACGTTGTACATCAGAAAGAGACGACCGCTTCATTGTGTCTACGTCATTGCGCCACCGCTTCAGCAATGCTGTTGAGGTGCAACAAGAGCTCCGGTCAGCTCGTAGAACGTCTGTGAGTGTCTCTACGATTAGAAGAAGATTGAACTAAAGGAATTAAGAGCTCACAGACCTGCTAGAGGCCCAAAATTGACCGTGCGACAACGGAGAGAGCGGTTACAATTTGCTCAGGAGCACGTCAACTGGACGCTTGACCGGTGGAGAGCCGTTCTCTTTACCGATGAGGCACGAGTATGTCTTTTCTGCAACGATAGATGCAGAAGAGTATACCGAAGAAGAGGGGAACGTCGAATACGGAGGTGGTTCCTGTATGTTCTGGGGTGGCATATCCGTTGTAGGGAAAACGGAACTTATGTGCGTCTCTCGGACTGGCGGTGGTCGTGGGCAAGGGTCGCTGAATGCTGGGCGGTACATACCAGAAATCTTACTAGACCATGTAGTCCCGTATGCCGGCTTTGTTGGCGATGGTTTCATGTTAATGCACGATAACGCCCCTTGCCACACTGCGTTTTCTGTGCGGGACTACTTGGAAGAGGTTGAGATTCCTGTTATGCAGTGGCCAGCACAAAGCCCAGAGCTAAACCCAATCGAGCATCTCTGGGACGATGTAAAGAGACACGTACGAGCACGTGATATTGCTCCCACCACTCTCCAAGAGCTTCAGGATGCCGTGAAGGAAGAATGGGAGAACATACCCCAATAGAGAGTGATGACACTCGTGAGGTCCATGAAGGATCGGATGGAAGCTGTCATCAAAGCAAGGGGAGGAAACACTAGATTTTAAGGAATAATTTGAGATTTTTTATGTTTTTTTAAATTTAGTTTTTGTAACTTTTATCCTTTTTAAGATTTTTTTATTAAAAGCTTTAAAACATATACACATGTTTGTAATTTTTAATAGGCAATTTAATAACCTTTACAATGATATCCTACAATCAGTAAGGGTTACTATGGACAAAGTTTGAGTAAAAGTATTTTAAATTTGCTTTTTCGAAAGGTGTGATTTTTGTGAAGCCGAGTGTATTTAAGATTAACCCTTCGATAGATTTAAGGATAACTGTTATGTGAAAAAGTTTACTATAAAATATCCGGATGCAAGAAGATGGGATTCCCTGGCTGTAAACTGTCAAAAGATGATTGCTGTTGAGTTTCTTGCCACTTCTTCTCAACTGATCGACTTTCCGAAGTGGTGGTAGATTCAGTTCAATTTGTGAATTGTTTGACTTATTTAAAATACTTACGAAATAAAGAATATTATAATTTGAATTTGAGGTCAATCCGTCATAAAGTACTTTTAGACACGTGCCTTTTATGAAAGCTTACGCGAATTTGTGCACTGCTTGAAAAGATTTTTTAAAAGTTCTCTATGAATAATTTTATCCAATCAATGCTCGAGGTCACGGTTAACGGGGCTTTAGGTTGACGTGTTGATGGTCGGTGCCCCGCTGCCCTCTCTGCTCGGGAATGCTCGGAAGCGGTAATGGCAGCGGGCGAGTGCCTGACGTGTGTTGGTTGCAGGAGTCGTGGCTGCGGCCTCACTTCGCGGCGCTGGAGGCGGGCGCCACGCTCTCACTGGACGACTGCCTCACCTACATGCGCCAAGGCATCGAGCTGGACTACGTGGACGACTACCGCCGCCACGTGGCGCCACTGCTACCGCCGCCGCCGCTCGCTGACCCCGAGCCCAGACGCTCACCAACACCTCCGACACCTTACCCCACAACGCTTCCGACTCCCTCCCCGCCGCCGCCTCCCATTCCACGCCGGTCCCCGTCCCCCCAGCCGCCACCCAGCCCCACCACGTACCACACGCTTCGGCCCACCCCGCCCGCGCCCCCTCTTACATTCAACACGATAGAGATGTATGGGCCGCCGAGCCCGGGCCACATGCCGGTATCGTTGGCGCCGCCACCTGGGTTCGGCCGGCAGCACGCGCACGCGCCGCCGCCCGCGACTTTCTGGGCGGGAAGCAGTGCGGTGTCGCCGAGCAGGCTGTCGCCGGCGGAGCGCGAGGTGTTGCCGCTGGTGGCAAGCCTGCAGCCGAAGCTGGCGTTGCGCTTCCTGGCGGAGCGACTTCGGCTCCCGGCGCCCACGCCCTTCAACCCGCTCGCGCCCAAGTTCTTCCGGCCCCGTTATTGACGCGCCCTTCCCCCTCCTTATTGCCGCTCCCTCCTTCCAATTGGCGCTCCGCATGATATGAATCATTGTAATAATTCATAGTCCCGAGTTGATTCCCTATTCAGTTGGCAAGCAAAATGCTGCCTGGTAATCAAGTTTTGTTTGAGCTGCTTAAAATTTATATTGATTTTTTGATAGCTAGTGTTGATAAGTATCAATCTAAGAATATACCTACTCTCGTTGCATGTTAGATATTAATTACTTTATTTTTGTTATTAAAAATATTTAAAAAAATATTTTTTATTTCTTTTCACCCCTTATTGTACTTACTAGCTGTTTCGCATGGTTTTACCCGCGCTTCGACCTTTGCTCGCGTGGATAGGTAGATACTAACCGTGTAAGATTTTTGTTTTGGTGAAGTAATTTTCTTGAAATAAATAGATGGACTTTTTTTATTTATGCTATGCTATCATCTTAGATCTTAGACCTCATTTACACTTACTTATTTCCAAGTGAAATAATAAAAATTGAGGGAAAATGGCCACAAGCAGCCGGCAGGAGAATTAACAGCGAGAGTGGCAGCCAGCGAATCACTCTCGCTCGCCCGCCCACGTCTGCCCGAACATACCTACCTATTTTATTGCAGAGCTATTTTGAAATTACCATATGTTGGTTGAAATCAAGTAAGTATAAGACAATTTTGTTCACAATTAAATACTTATGATAAATAATGTATTAAATTGGATTAATTGTAGGTATATTGATAAAACTCCATCGCAAAATAAAACATTAATTTCGAACTCGATTTATAACCATAAAAATGGTTATTGTGAGTCAATCTTAAAAGATACTATATGACCTATAGGTATGCTGTCGCGGAATTTTTTTAAAAACTTTTGGTGAGTAATAATTCCGTGATACATTATTTTTGCTTAACTTAAACCGTTTATGCAGCGTACGCAATGGAAGCTCTCAAAATTGAATAATTTTCCCCGTTTCTGCAACAATTTCCTTTGTAACTTCGCTCCTATTAGTCACAGCGTGATGTTATATAGCATAGCCTTCTTCGATAAATGGACACACAAAAATATATTTTAAATTCGTAACAGTAGTTCCTGAGATTAGCGCGTTCAACCAACCTAACAAACAAACTCTTAAGCTTTATAATATTAGTATAGATATGTACCTAATTTCCTCTTTAAAATAATCCTGTAGGTATGACAGGTCATACATTCGCAGCGTTATCGATAACATGGTTAACCCTTCAACCGCCACGGTAAGATATAACCGACAAATATTTTCGAGTCCATTCCGCCAAGGTCGTATACAACGTGGAACAATATGGAGAGATAAAACTTAAGGATTAGCGTCTATACCATACGTAAAATAATTAGCATGATCAGTGCTGGCATTACTTTCATACAAATTTATTTAATTATATTACAACAAAATATTTTGACAACCCTAGTCAACCTAATAAGCTTAAACAAGACTTGTGCTACAGTCAGTGACCGTATGACCTTTCCCGCACCGACTGAACTTTGTAGGATCTGTCTTAGTTACCCATCACTTTATTTTTACGCCATCTGTTATCGAATAGATTTCATCAAAAGCTATCAGCTGTTTTAAGGGTTGACACTTAAGATATTTTTATCTAAACTTAGAACTTGTTTTTCGGCCGAACCGTAGGTAAGGATAACAGATTAATATTACCGTTACTTATAAACTACATCACCAAACATACAATGCCCTTAATTATTATCTCTTCATTATGTTACACGTTGTATACAACGTGTAACAAAATGGAGAGATAAAACTTTAGGGTTAGCTTCTATACCATACGAAGAATGTACAGTAAAAGAATTAGCATGATCAGTGCTGGTATAGACTTTCATACAAATTTTTAAAATTATTTTACAATAAAATATTTTGACAACCCTAGTCAACCTCAAGCTAAAAATAGACTTGCGCCGCAATCAGTGACCTTATGACCTTTCCCGCACACCGGCTGAATAGCGAGCGATACGCCGCCGCCACGTGCGCCCACTGCGATTATCGTGGATATCAGCGCAGCTGATTGTTACTTACCTATCGTTTGGCACATTGAATGACACAATTTTTATCACACTACCTAGCTAATGAAAACAAATAAAACAACATGTTAGTACAACTTTCAAGATTCTATTTATTAATAATAAACGGGTTGCCCGGAAGAAATCGGGTTGCCTGAAAGAAATCGCTTAAAGCTTTTTAAATCGCTTAAATATTGTGTACATAATTATTTCTACGTTTAATGACAATAAAGAGTGTTTGTTATAATTATTACAACTTAAATTTGTAATATCTGACAAACTCTTATGGCAAGTATCGCACTTATTTCAATCGACATTAGTTCACTTTGCGTAAAAACACTCACAACTGTATCTAGGGTTTCCCTTACACTTGGCCAGAATTACAAAAACGGCTCACAATTTCTGCCTTCTTTTTCAATACCTACACACACATCCACATGACGTTTGTGCCACCGACAAAAGCCTAACCGAGGAGGTCACAAATCCGCTGGTATCAGCTCTTGCGTCCATCGGGAATGATAAGGATGTTGGCCATCATCACTAAGCGTGCGCCATATCACCATGTGATTGACATCCAAAAGAGCGCCGACACGTCGAGTGCTGCTCCTCGGATCCTCCTCGAAATGATCCAAGACTTGCTCTTCTAAGTTCTCGGAACGCGAAGGTGGCCGCGCTGGGTTTCGCGTGAAAAGAACCGGCGCGCTGAGCCGCAGACTCATGCTTCGAAACACGCCATAGCCGGGTAAGTGGCGCTGTTCAGCTGCCGGCCTGCACTCCACAAACCGCTGCCTGTAAAGCGTTCGAGCTTCGTAGATGCTGTGGTTACTAGCGGCTCCAACATACAGAATCATATCGTAACATTTGTTGTTTGAATACACATGTCGTCGTGCATTACCTCCAATACTTTCAAGTCGAGACATTTTAAGAAAAGTTCGAAAAAAATTGCGATAACAACTGACGTGTACACTTGAAAACGGACACGAAAGCACTGAAATAAATTTAAACAAATACATAAACCGAACCAAAGCAGTTCTAGTACCTACCTAAAAAATTTTAGGGTTCTTCCGTATAGCGATACGATAAACAAAATCTTAGTACCCAATTTACTTCATAATACAATGAAATGACTTCATTATCTTATTTTTTTTTGTATTGTTAAGTTATTCTGTTACAAATAAATAGTTTTCAATCGTGAAATCACTTAAATAGTTTTTAAGTTGTTTGTTCAATATCAAAATTTAAAAACTGTTATTTGTTAATTTACGTAACTTATTTTTACGCTTCACACATTTTAAATAAAGAAATTAATCCATTTTGTTTCTCAAGACAGAGAATTATAATAAAAGATAAAGATTCCTCATAAAAAATAAAGTTTTAGGACAGGTATACTTAGGATATTTTTCCCTATAGCGTTAGAAAATAATTTCAGTTGCCTGAAACAAACGCAACTAAAAACAATAATTATTTTGTATAAGTAATTTAACTTTTTTAAATACAAAATTTTGTTGAGTTGAGAATTTGTTCATAATAAATATTGAACGGAACAACCTTTAGTTTGGCTTGGAAGCGGCGGCGGTAAATCTCAAAGGGTATAATTCCGAAAGGCGCAAGTTCGCGACGAGACGCCGAAAGAAGTCCCGCGATTTGAGCGATAATACACCTTGTATGTTTGATATAAGAGCTATGCACGGGTTATCTTTTATGAAAACGACTTTACTTAGTTGCTAATTTTATTAATTTAAAGCTTTGTTGTTGTATGTATTGATAGTTATAAGTATGTGAGAATACAAGAAGTACAAGAAGCTGTAAGTAGGTATTGTATCATAGTTTGAGGTTTACAAAATCATAGGTATTTACCGAAAATGTTTCCTATTATAATTCTTAGAAAGTTTGAAAGTAAGAGAGAGGATATTTCTTCGTTTTTTATTAGAATTAGGGGTAAGTTTGATTGTCTATTTGAATCTCTCTTCATTAGGTATAAGTTGCGCTTTGACGCCGTGCGAAAGAATTTCCACGTAATACCTACCGATAGATTTGTAATAGTTTCTTGCAATAGTGTATTCCTAAAGAAATGTGATAGTTTTTGTATGACAAGTTTGATATCATGGTTTATTGAGAGTACCTACCTAAATTAATGTTTTGTTTTACGTTTCTCTTAAATTGATGATTACTAATGCTTAATTTGATAACATTTTTGATTTTAGTCGTAAATGTATTTCGATCATGTATGTTGTTAAGTATTAGAAATAGAAGGCTACCGACCCTCAGCATCCGTTCATAACCACAAACAGTACGACTAAGAAAAAGTATTAAACGTTTTTAAAATACGTAACACTTAAACGTGAGAGCCCGGGAGTCGCGAGAGAGCGATCCGCGGCAGACAAAGGGCATCGAACTTGCTATTTCATAGGCTATAAAAATTATGCAGAATGCTGGATTACTTAAAATTTATTTCAAGGTTTATTGTATGGTGGTGATGATAGTTGTAAGTGTGTGAGAATAAACAAGAAGTTAAATATCCTTGTCAGTGATGCATCATAGTTTAAGGTTAAGAAAATATATTCTCACGGATAGTTAAAATTAACGTGTTGTGGGTTCGAACGTGCAAATCTATTATTTTAGTAGAGTTTTAAATTGGTAAACCACGTGATATACGCACATATTGGTGAAAAGGTAGTTTTAAAAATATTCTGCACTTAGATACTACCGAAAAAAACATTCCCGAGACGTTGTTGTCGTCTAATTTAGTAGGCACAAAATTACACTTTGTAGTATCTCTCTTGGTTACTTATCGCTTTATTTTAACGCTATCTGGTATCGAATAGATTCTATCAAAAGGTAACAGCTGTTTTTAGGGTTGACACTTAGATATTTTGATCTAAACTTTGAACTTGTTTTCCGAACCAACCGTAAGGATTACAAGTTTATGTTACTGTTACTTATAAACTACACCACCAAACATACAATCCCCTTAATTATTATCTCTTCATTATGTTACACGTTGTATACGACTAAAAATCACCAATCTTTTCATATACTTTTTCTATTTACAATTGAGAACACTTAAGTCTCTTGATTATAAAACCATAAAAATATGTCAGAAGATAGATAAATTACTGATTTTATTATTGGAAAATTGCATTGATGCCCAGGGCCATTGTCGGATATAACCGACCATAGGGATTGGACATAAGTAAAGATTTACTGAAACAAAAATCCACTTAAGTAAAAATATTTCTGTTGAAAACAAATAAATTATAACAATTAAAGAAATTGTTACTATATGTAGAAATAAATATGTTTCATTTCTTTGAAAGTAAGTACAAAAATTTCAGTAACTGAGTTGATGATTCCCATCCCTAGCGTGCATGTTTAGAAACGAAATTCTCTAGTAAACCCAGCGCTACGGTCGGAAATAGACGACCGCTTCTGACGTCATAAGCGAGTGCCGGCTTGTGGAATTTTCCATTAGTGTTGTGCTTACGCATTAGTTTTATGTTCGTGTTATCGATAATTATGATTTAACTACCTTGAAAGATGTAAACTTCATCATAGTATAGAGTCATAAAAATATTCATCTTATATTGTGCGGAAATCAATAAACCTTTCAAAATCTTTTTAACGATTTTTGTTCCGTTTGGTTACCGAAATACATACTATTAGAAATTTAATATCAAAGTTCCTCATTCTATCTATTTGTCTGTTACCTCTTCAAGCTTAAACAGCTGAAACTATTAAGACTGAATTTGAACCGTTCGAAGCTGGGACGGGTATATGGATCTACTATTGAGCATCCCTATTTGTTGTAGGTATTTATTTTAGATTTACTGTGCTTGGTGCTAGGAGCACGACAAATGATATAGAGTCTGGCGGGTAAAGGGTTAAACATTTTTGCATAATATTGACATCCCTATCAGTAGGTAATACATTTATTACTATATTAATCTATAGCATATCTGCCTATGCTACCTATCCTTCCTCTCTGACCAACTGAAACGGATCAATTATTCTTCTTTCTCATAGATAAGTACAACTTTGTAGTTGGTCCGATAGGAATATTTTATTAGTTCAAATTTGTTCCATCTATACTTAGACTACTTAAAGCGGCTACACACGACCCTAAAATCACTGGCAATATCGGGACAGTGGTGGGGAGGACCCTAGATCATATCATAAATCGTCTCGTGTGTATGCAAATCCTACCCGATTTTTATCGTCCCTAAATCGTTCCGAGCGAGCTCACGATTTAGGGACAATTATCGTCTAGGGAGCGTTGTCAGTACGTGTGTAGCGAAATCAGGATTGATTTCTACGCAGTCTGCGCTTGAGAACAAGAGAAAAATTAGATGAAAACCAGACAAAGATAATTCAACAATTAGAAGGATGTCTGTCTTTTAAAAATAAACAATTCAGTTTATTAATGGAACTTAAAATAATACACAACAGCAAAGGAGTAAGCATTTATTTTGATAAAGAGTTACAACTGTTTTTTAATATTCTTCCTTTTTCGTCTCTGGTTAGGTGGCACCGTAGTAAGTGCCAAAACAATGCCTATTTTCTGCTGTTTTGTGAGTGTCGGCGGCATCTCGGAACAACGAGCAGTCTGTTGCACGGTCGGTTTCGTACTGGCCATGGAACAACATTACTCTAACGAGGTACTGGCTGGCAGAGACGTGTGTAGAGTAGTAGCCGATTTCATCCCCACTACCGCTGTCCCGATATCGCCAGTGATTTTAGGGTCGTGTCACGTGTGTAGCCGCTTTTAGTATCAAACCTACATAACGCACCACTCCTGGAATAAACATGCAAGTGTAAAAATGCCTTTTTTTATTATTGCTTTAAAAACTCAAGGAAAAAGTAATACGTATTGTAATTTTTTTTCAGAATTTTATGTTTTAAAATGAAGGAGTTATGGACAAAAATATAAAATATTACAGAATAAAAATAAATATTTTTCCATCATAAAAACCAAGCTATCATAATTGCATCTCACTTTTAACTGAAGTTTCATATGACTAATACCATATTTATAGGTACTTGCATCAAACTTGAACGAAAACTTTTAATTCTATGTCCGCGTAACTATAGCTGAACACTTGTTTAAGTTATGTTTATGTTTTGGTGCAAGTTTAGTTGCGTACTTATTCCACGAAACATTTATTTACATTGTATGATGTAACAATTAATACTTTATTTTTATAAGTAGAGTTATACGAGGGTGAATCCAAAAGTTCGTGGCCTAACTAAGACCGTGGCCTTTTTCGACATAATCACTGTTTACTTCAATGCACTTCCTCCATCTCTCCTGCTACTTATTAATACCTTCGAAAAAAAAAGATTCTTCAAGCCCCTCAAAATACTCGTCTACCGCAGCTATCACCTCGTCATTTGTAGAAAATTTTGATCCTCCCAAGTGTTTTTTTAAATTTGGAAAAGGTGAGGTGAGGTAATAGTCTGACGGAGCCAAATCTGGCTAATAAGGAGGGTGGGGCAGCAGTTCGAACCCCCAATTGTGAATTTCAGCCATTGATTCTGCAGAGGTGTGGACGCGAGCATTGTCCTGGTGAAACAAAATTTTTTTACTGATCATTCCCGGACGTTTTTTTTTTATTTTTTCCCTTAATTGTCTCGGCAGGTTACAATAATATTTAGAATTTATTGTTTCACCTTTTGGTAAATAATCAACCAAAATAAACCCCCTTGCATCCCAAAAAACAGATGCCATAACTTTGTTGGTTGACAAGACTACCTTTGCCTTCTTGGGGGTCAGTGAACCGCGTGCGTCCGGCTGTCTGGACATTTTCTCGCAGAGCGTTGCTGCTTATCCAGGTGCCTAAGTCATCGTTTGTGACGACGATCTGTAAAGGTTTCATCGTTTGTGACGCTATTGTTTCCTCAAAAAATCGAAAAAACTTTGGCCAGCCAGCCAGAATTTCGCATTTTCCAGCATTCCAGATCTCAGCCCCCAGAGGGTTTTGAGGATCCAGCTGGTATATAAAGGTATGTGACGCGATATGTGACAGCAACTAAAGTGGTTTTATCAAGTAAAACGCCATAATTTTCGAGTTAACACGAAAAACAAGTGGCCAGCCAGCCGGACGCTTCTGGCTGAGCCACTTTGTTTTTTCCTTATATCTCAGTAATTAAAGCAATTAGAACTGAGTTTTAAGTTGAAAAGGAATGTGACGCGATATGTGACAGACCTCATATAGTTTAAAACATACCTGACGCATGTGTTTAGGAGTTATTTCGATAAAGATTTTGATGACAGATGACAAATGTCCGGCTGGCTGAGCCACCCATTCCAGCGCTTGCAGACGGTCTAGAAAGCTAGATTCTTATCAAAAGGAATGTGACGGCGACGAAGACAACAAATCGTCGTATGTGACAGCTCTAAATACTGCCAAACAAAAAATATAAGCGATTGTTTATTCTTCCATACAAAGTCGATTAGGGTGACCATATTTTACCCCTGTACATTGTCATCCTTATAAAATACTTCCGCCAAATTTGTCAAACATGACAAACAACTTGATCCTTACGTTGCTCTAATTAAGTGGGTAAATAAAAATAATATTTCATAATGCATCATGTATTTATTTTTTATTAATTTACTTTTTGTTTGTGTTTACCAATTAATAAAATCAGTCTGGGATTAATGTAACATGTTGAAAAAGTATACCCTTCTCGTATACAAACTCTTCAACTAAACATTAATATTGCTATTTTAGCACCATCATTTCAATAAAGTTGTTTAACTATTGTTGAATTATTTTCAAATGATTCCTATGACACTGACAGTAATTTCCACAACATAACCTTGTAGTGCCGCCACCGTTACATAAGAATCGTATCGGAGGCTTCTAAAGATGGCATTTATTTATTTTACGTAGCTATATTCCAATAAAATGATATTCCGTTGGAATTATAACAATTCATAACATTTGTAAGAAATTATCTCAATCACACTTTACGTTTACGTTCTGCAAAAGTCACTTCGTAAGGTATGATTTAAGAAATACCCTGACTGAGACGAGGTCGCTAACTATGGGCCTTATAAATAAGCTTAGAGTCGCTCAGCGGGCAATGGAAAGGGCCATGCTCGGAGTTTCCCTGCGGGATCGAATCAGGAATGAGGAGATTCGCAGGCGAACCAATGTCACGTACATAGCCAGAAGGATTGTAGAGCTGAAGTGGCAATGGGCAGGGCACATAGCTCGCAGAACAGATGGCCGGTGGGGCAGAAAAGTTCCCGAGTGGCGGCCACGTACTGGGAGACGCAGCGTAGGCAGGCCCCCCGCACGATGGACCGATTAGTATGTGTCATCATTTGGAGGATATTTTAAAACTTAAAACTTGGTAAGTAATACTTATATTATTTTTCTTAAGTAAGTATTTGTTTCTGAATGAAATTTTTTGTCAAGCCTTAACAAATTGTGCCTTTTGCGTAATGTACCTAAGTATTATAATCACGGTTCATTAATTCCTTTTGATACTCACTTTATTAACAAAGCTATCATAATTTAAATTACATAATATAACCACAAAGTCAATTAAGAAAAAGAATATCAAGTATTATAAAAATACAGACTGGTTTAGTAAACAAATTTCATGTCCTTTTACTTATTTACTTGAGTGAATTTTAACAATAAACAACTTAAAAAAACTACAACATAAACAATAAACTTGTAGGTACCTGCATACTTACTTATTCAAAACCAAACGTAGTTGTTTTAATATGTTTTTTATTTAATTTCAGTAACAAACAGTTCCAGTTTTGATTTTTGAACTACAGAAACTCAAACTTTTAAGGAGTACAAAGAAGAGAAAAGTAATCATAACAAAAAATGCCACAAAAACACAAACAAAAAGTAAATTAATAAAAAATAAATACATACATGATGCATTATGAAATATTATTTTTATTTACCCACTTAATTAGAGCAACGTAAGGATCAAGTTGTTTGTCATGTTTGACAAATTTGGCGGAAGTATTTTATAAGGATGACAATGTACAGGGGTAAAATATGGTCACCCTAATCGACTTTGTATGGAAGAATAAACAATCGCTTATATTTTTTGTTTGGCAGTATTTAGAGCTGTCACATACGACGATTTGTTGTCTTCGTCGCCGTCACATTCCTTTTGATAAGAATCTAGCTTTCTAGACCGTCTGCAAGCGCTGGAATGGGTGGCTCAGCCAGCCGGACATTTGTCATCTGTCATCAAAATCTTTATGGAGATAACTCCTAAACACATGCGTCAGGTATGTTTTAAACTATATGAGGTCTGTCACATATCGCGTCACATTCCTTTTCAACTTAAAACTCAGTTCTAATTGCTTTAATTACTGAGATATAAGGAAAAAACAAAGTGGCTCAGCCAGAAGCGTCCGGCTGGCTGGCCACTTGTTTTTCGTGTTAACTCGAAAATTATGGCGTTTTACTTGATAAAACCACTTTAGTTGCTGTCACATATCGCGTCACATACCTTTATATACCAGCTGGATCCTCTAAACCCTCTGGGGGCTGAGATCTGGAATGCTGGAAAATGCGAAATTCTGGCTGGCTGGCCAAAGTTTTTTCGATTTTTTGAGGAAACAATAGCGTCACAAACCATGAAACCTTTACAGATCGTCGTCACAAACGATGACTTAGGCACCTAGATAAGCAGCAACGCTCTGCGAGAAAATGTCCAGACAGCCGGACGCACGCAGTGAACCAGACCGCTTCCATTGTTTAGACTGCTGCTTGGACTCGGAGGTAAAGTGATGAACCCAGCTTTCATCCATTGTTACAAACCGTGGCAATAAATCATCGGTGTCGGACTCAAACAGCTCCAAACAGTCACGAGAAATAGTGAAACGAACCCTTTTTCTGGTCAGCTGAAAGCAATCTCGGCACCCATCTCGCCGACACCTTGTGAAAACCTAATTCTTGAGTTATAATATTTTGAACTCGGCCATAGCTAATGCCTGTGATCTCAGCAATATTATTGATTGTTAGTCTTCGATCTCCTAATATAAGATCACAAATTTTGGGTTGGGTTTTGAATTACACATCTGGAAAATTGGATTGAAATGGGTTTATTTATGTAGGGGTGGGTTTCCCCTTTCGATTAATACCCCTCTTGTTTTGCGGAGATGCATAGTTTTTTAATTATACGTGTTTGAAATTTCCTATAGGTACTGAAACGATATTTTACATACAAAAATGCAATTTATATGATTGCTTGGTAAAACGAAATGTATATCCAGACAATCCATTTGTAGCAGAAGATGGATAAATAATAAAAAAAATATTGTTGTTTTATTAATATGAGTACTAGTGAAATGTTCAATTATTAACGTACAAAACAAAACGTAGGCACCTATGTTGTTCGCCCTTATTAACGATAAGAGTCCAGTATTAACTTAATAATTGTAACTTTTACAATTTGTGTCACAGACCGACATGGACCGGTTAGGTTAGGAGGTTAATGCAAGGTGTAATGTCTTTATAATAAAAGATCCTTTAATGTGTAAACTCTTTAATTGTGGTGTTCAGCCATCTTACAATCATGAATCAACTCTTAGACAACTACTACTAAAGTATAACCAGTTAGGCCACAGACTAATAATACAACATCCTTCTTTTTTCCAAAATAAAACATTTTTTAAAAACTTAAATAAATCATTATTAACTTAATGTAGCCTAACATAATATAGGTAGATACACTAGGAACTAATCATAAGTTTAAACAATTAAATGAAAACTTGACTTTATTCTTGAGAAAGTAAATTACTTGAACAATTTAACATTCAATATGTTATATTGTTAATATCAATAAGTACTAAGTAAATTATAATCTTAATGAACTAATTTTAATTCTTAGAAAGTAAAAATATAATCAAATATAATCTTTCAAATAAGATGGAGTTTTAACATTCCTACCTGATCTAGTCTGTCTTATTCTTTCTGTGCTACTCTCTTCGTTCCTTCCTTCCACTGTATCCCCTTCTGTTACCTTATTCTCTATACTTCCATCCTCAACTTCTAAATTATCATAATCAATTGTTTGTCTTTCCTTGTAATTACCTCCTTTAACAATCATCTTTCTATTCCTCACAATTATATCCCCATTTTCATTTTTTATTTTATAAGACCTTGGTCCTACTGCTTTTCCTAATATAATACCACTTAACATTGGTTTTTTATTTATCTCATCCTGTATTTTAACATTATCTCCTATAGTCAAATCCGGTAATTCTCTAGCTCCTCTATCATAATAAATTTTTTGTTTAATTTGTTTCTGTTTTAACTGCTGTGTATGTGAAAAATTGTCATTAACTACTTTGAAACCTAAACATGGAAATATAGTATTAATATTTCTGTTAAATAATAATTCAGCCGGTGTTTTGCCACATTCCGTCTGTTTACATTTCTCTATACCTAAATGAGCATAATGAACTTTTTCTAAAACATCTTTGCGTTTTTTAAATGGAATTACTATTTGGTTTCCTTTCATTAATAATCCTTCACTTTCTCCTAACTCATCTCTGTAACTGAAATATATTTTTGCTTCACTTGATACTTGATTTTTATTTTCTGGCCATCCTTCTCTAACATGCTTTAAAACTAAATTTAATTCTTTATCTTTTGCTGTTTCTTCGACTAATTCTTTCAATTTTTTATCTGTAATATTATAACTGTTTACTACTGTAGCTACATGAGCTTCTATATCAATACAATAAGGCTTACTACAATCATTAATATAAGACCTACTCAAATGATCCGCTACTAATAACTCTTTTCCCGGTTTGTATTTTATTTCAAAACTATATGGTTGTAAGGCTAATCTTATTCTCTGTAATCTAACTGGACTCTTATTTAGTGGCTTTGCAAAAATTGAAATGAGAGGTTTATGATCAGTTTCTACTGTAAAGCTCTGTCCATAAAGATATTGATGGAACTTAGTACATCCATAAAGGATTGCAAGACTTTCCTTTTCAATCTGACTGTATGCCTTTTCTGTATTTGTCATAGCCCTAGATCCATATGCCACTGGCTGTCCCTCTTGTATAATTACAGCGCCTAAACCATCTTTTGATGCGTCAACACTTAATATGACCGGTTTATCTATACTAAAATATGTCAAAATTGGAGGTTCAGTAATCAATTTTTTTATTAAATTATATGCTTCTATTTGTCTAGGACCCCAAATAAAAGGAACATCTTTGCTTGGTGGTAGGATCCCTTGTGGGTCCGCCTGGCTAGCGACCACCCTTTATATAAAGTCTGCCGCCAAATGTTACCGCTCCGGCGGTAATGTGTTCCGGCAATGTTGTATAAAGAGCCAGTTCCTTCCTAAACCCGTGTGCTTTCATCTTCGACCTCATCGTCACTTACCATCAGGTGAGATTGAGGTCAAACGCGGGTTTAGTAACTTATAAAAAAAAAAAAAAAAATCTTTTTTAGTCAATTCTCTCAAAGGAAATGAAATTTCAGAAATGTTAGGAATAATTAATCTTGAAATATAATTTATCATTCCTAAAAATCTTAGTAATTCTTTTTGTGTTTGTGGTTCTTTCATTCCTACTATAGCCTTAACCCTTTCTTCATCCAATTTTAATCCCCTTTCACATAAAATATGTCCTAAAAATTTTACCTCATTTTTCATTATATGACATTTATTTTTATTAAATCTTA
Organism: Stenoptilia bipunctidactyla; assembly: GCA_944452665.1. NCBI lineage: Eukaryota > Metazoa > Arthropoda > Insecta > Lepidoptera > Pterophoridae > Stenoptilia > Stenoptilia bipunctidactyla. The sequence continues at coordinate 13,930,509 of OX101721.1, read as the reverse complement.
TGCCTGCCTGTTGTGCCCTCTGCAAAATTTTTTCTAATATTTTATAATGTTCTGTTTCTGTCTTAGAATGTATTACAATATCATCGATATATATTTCAACCCCGTCTATATCTTTAAAGATTTCTGAATAAATTCTATGAAAAACCTCCGGACTGGATGAAAGACCAAAAGGTAATCTGTTGAAATAATATCTCCCATATGGTGTATTGAAAGTTGTTAATTCTTTTGAGTACTCATCTAAATTTAGCATAAAAAATGCTTTGCTAGCATCAAGAGTTGTGAAAATTTTACTGCCATGCAACTTTGCAGTTAATTCTTGTAAAGTAGGTATTTGAATTTGTTCTCTTTTTATTTGTTTATTCAAATACTGTGGATCTAGACACACCCTTATTGAATTATCTGGTTTTGTTACTATTACAAGACTGTTAACAAAATCTGTTGGTCGGTCAATTTTACTGATAACACCTGTTTTCTCTAAATTTTCTAACTCGGTTTTTAATTTTTTCAATAATTTAAAAGGTACATGTCTGCAAGGTTCAATTTTACCTACCCAATTATCTTTTAATGTGATTTTATATTTATAATCTTTAATATTACCTAATCCCTCAAAAACTTGTTTATATTTTATCAATAATATATTTTCACTACTTATCTCATTTATAACCACTTGTTCTGTTCTCTGTATTAATTTAAAACTTTGAACTGTCTGTAAACCTAAGATTGGTACAAAATTTCCTTCACAAACTTGAAAATTAATATATTTAATTATCTGTCCAATCTTGCATTTTAATGTTACCTGTCCTAAAGTTAAAATTGAATCTCCACTGTATGTGGATAATTTTAGTTTACTTTTTTCAAATCTGTTAATACCCATCTTATTACAAATACTTTTAGGTAAAATATTACACTGTGCACCCGTATCTAACTTAAAAGTTACTTTTTTGTCAACATCAGTAAAACTTACAATTTGTGTCCAATTCTTATCTGTACTGTTAATGTGATTGATATAAACTACATTGAGAAACGCTTCTTCTTCTTCCTGTAATAAAAACTGTTCTTCTTGTTGTTCGCTTCCTACCATTTGAATTCTTCTTGTCAATCTGCATTTTCTTGCAAAATGTCCAACCTTCTTACACTTGATACACACCTTTCCATATGCTGGACAATTCCTTGGAACATGATGGTAACCACATCTTGTGCATTGATTAGATTGACTATTATTTTTATGCTTACTTGAATTATTTGTTGAATGGTATGATGGTGGTACATTCTTCTTTTCTTTACCCTGAGCATTATTATTCTTGATGGTTTTCACATTCCTAATTCTGTCGATAGTGATGTGATTTTCCATTTCCTTTATTCTCTCGGTCGCTAGCTCTGCTGTCTTGCATATATTTACTGCTTTATGTAGTGTCAAATCTTGCTCTCTTAACATTCTATCTTTGAGTTTACTGTCTTTAATCCCTGTCACTATCCTATCTCTGATAAGTCTCCCCGTTAAGCTGCCAAAATCGCAATCACTTGCCAATCTTTTCAAATCGGTTAAATATTCATCGAATGATTCATTTGGTTTCTGATTTCTTGAAAAAAATGTATGTGATGCAACACTTTCGTTCTTCAAAGGTATAAAATGGTCTTCAAATCGTTTCATTACTTTCATATAATTGTTTTTTTCGTCTTCTCCCATATTAAATGTATTATAAATCTCTAAACATTGAGGTCCTATAGTGTGTAACAAGAGTGCCACTTGTACTGTACCTCTTGACTCATTGACCCAGCTCCCGATGCAACACGATATATTTCAAAGCGTTGTTTAAACTTTTTAAATTCTTCAGCAGTGCACCTGTTCATGTTTTCTGGGGGTTTCAATCCCAACACGCCCGTGCTTGTCGCCATTTTCTTACACAAAAAACAATCTTCAATAAATTCTTCTTTTGACCAATTTCAATTATCACCTTCTTTATGATTCTGCTTAACGTTTATTTTAATTCTTATTCTCGATCCTGTGAGCAGCGCCATGTAATGTCTTTTTAATAAAAGATCCTTTAATGTGTAAACTCTTTAATTGTGGTGTTCAGCCATCTTACAATCATGAATCAACTCTTAGACAACTACTACTAAAGTATAACCAGTTAGGCCACAGACTAATAATACAACACAAGGAGCGAAGCAAAGCGGAGCTCCTTGCATTAACCTCCGAGGTTAGTTTTTTTTAATAAATTTTATCGACGTTTTGCCTGGGTGGTGGAAGTTGATGGCCGTCCACTTCTGGGTTCGTCTTCAAGACTCGCCCGTCCGCGTTTCAATTCAGCTACCCACTTTTTAACACACGAATATGACGGAGCAGATTCTCCTAATGTGTTAACCATATCTTCTTGGATTTGTTTTGGCGTCAACCCCTTCTCATACAGGTACTTAATCACAGCACGTAGTTCAATATTTTCCATAATGAGAAAACTTCACGACTTGCTTTACACAAAAAAAATATTTAACAAAGACAGAGAGATGTATCCAATCATAGACGAAACAGTTAATATGAGATAGATGGGCAACTTGATTTTATTGGCAAAATAGAATACTACCTCAAATCATAGATGGCGCTAGTAACTAAATTTAATTCCAAAAATGACCGCTAGACGGCCTTAATAGATAAGTTCCATTATAAAAAAAAGGTAAAATATCTTATACTGTTTATCACATGTAATGTAACATTTTATAGAATTTTATTATGATAACTGCTTTAAAAAATACAGAATAAGATATTCATAGTAACTAAGTGGTAAAAAAAACGAAAATCTTTTTTTTTAAGGTTATTTATTGTTTTTGTTTTCTTTTCGTGGAATATTCAAAAGCCTCTTTCTTCGCTCCATCTTCCTCATCTAATTTTGTCAATTGTCCATTTATTATTCGGTTCACCCCATTATAGCAACTGTGAATCAATATTTTCATTGACATTTTTTTATGAAATCGACCAAATTAACCTTATGACTTACAGCAAATCATACTTAAATTTACACAATATTTTACACAATTTTTACACTGTTTTCGCTTTCTCGCACTTTTGTTGCTGAAGTCTTTTAAGTTGTTAGTCACACAAGTAACTTCACGGCCAAATTCACAGCGAATTTGTTAAAATAATCTAAGTCTCAAATAAAATGGCGGAGAAAACACAAAACGCAACAGACGCACACGATCATTCATAGACTATTATAACCTTTCAAGTGGCAGACGCTATTTTGACCAATATGGCGCATGTGGCAAGAGGTCCCGCGCGGGTTCAGCCGTTTTCGCTGCGTGTGAATGTAAACGTCAATTTTTCTGATTTTTTGTATGGGGCTTAGTAAGTATTGTATATATTTGAAATAAGGATAAAATAACCTATGATTATTAAATAATAAACTTGATTACTCACAAAACAGTCCTATCAGCTGACGTTGAAAATACGATAATAATTTTTTTGCCAGATTCTTGTATCAATACCCCAATAATTAAAAACAAAAACTAGATTCCTTCAATATGTTTATTTTATTTATTAAATGATAAACCTATTATTAATATGAGTATAGAAAACCACATACCAGAATACATTTTTTTTACACTACAAGTATTTTAAGAAATGGTACAAAAGCGGCCACTCAGATACACGACTAAATAGTGACCCATGTTTCACGCTTTCTTCTAAGAATATCGTGGGATAAATGGCATATTTAATAACTTTAGTACAAAGCTAAATTCATGAGCATAACAAAAAGAGAGACTCTGTTCAGTAAGTCTAGACATTTTTTCTATTACCAACGATTTAACAAAACACTTGCCAAGGAACTCAAACAGAGTGTATCACAGAAATCACACTCTTAAATAAATTCTGTATTAATTAAGATAAAAACAAGGATATATCTGTAAACTAGAATAATTTCTCTACAAATCTGTTATAGAAAAAATAAAGGCAATCATACAAAAACATTTAGAAAACAAAGGTTCAATTTCACAATAATTTGGCTAAAATAGTACTAACCGTGCTAGATTAGTATGGATAAGACATTCAATGGTTCCGAAAAATGTTAGTGTAAAAATTGTGTCTATGTAGGCTTATTATTGCTGAACTACCTACTTTTATTGCAAACTTAGTCAAATACCCAAAAAAAAAAACAACCGTTACGCACAAACTGTAAAATAATATTTTCCAAGCGAGTATACATTCGTGCAAAAGTATTATCCATACTTTGACATCGCCTTCAAAAACGGCCGCTCCATTGGCCATGATAACAAATTTCTGTGTGGCAGAACCGCCCGCTCCGGGCGGCCATGTTTCTTGTTTACAATTTTCGTCATTTTTAAAGAAAGTTGATGAATTTAAAGTAATTTAACACATTCGTAAGACATTATAATTATATTGACTATTGCAGAAACGAATACTCTAGTGAATTAGCACTATATTTTAACGCAAATTTACAAAATACTGACGAGTGTTAGTTTGCATTAGCAGAGTAGGGACAGATAATTTGGAAAAACTGTACGAAAACGGTGTAAAAACTGCAAGCAATGTTTAAAAAAAGAAAAGTCGTTACCCAGGCATGGTATTTTATCCAAATCGTATCAAATAACACAATTAAATTATTATATTCAGTATTTTCGCAACCGTGACAAACTCGATACGTCGTACTAGTTGATCACTTGACGCGCTTTGTTTTTTTATTCAAGCCTATCTATATTTAAAGGTAAAGTGGTGCTTCATATGCTTTCTCGTTCTTATATTTTCATTTAGTAAGTGTTAAAAGGTGATAGCAATAGTAAATCAATCAGAATTAAAGGTTAAAGTAGTTAGGTGTATAACGGCTGGCAGCGGGCGGCTTGCCACATGCGCAATTTTTGAGGTCAGCCTGCAGCGGGCGGCATGCCACACGAAGGGATAATAGTCTGTTGACTAGTCTGTCAAAGTCAACATCTTTTCCGGTTCCTGACGATATATTAATAAATCGGCTATTCCAGCGCTACCTAGTTAATAACAGGAGAAATAACTTACCGAAAAGTTGTAGTACGTCATACCCTAGATGGTGCAGAATTCAATTTCATTGACACTAGAGTTGCATAGGCCTGTATCCAATTGTAAATTTGCACCTGATTTGCACGCTTACTAGTAGATAAACAAGCTACAAAATGAGGGTAATAAAAAAAAAATTTGACATTTAATTACTAGGTCAGGCCACGAACTTTTGGATAAAAATAAAATACTTTTGTATAAATATAAAATAAAAATTAAATAAAATACCTCGTAAATAGGTATCGTTGTACAAGTCTGACTGCCTAATACAGACTTGTACAACGAGTTAGATAGGTATCGTTGTATAAGTCTGACTGCCTAATACAGACTTGTACAACGAGTTAGATAGGCATCGTTGTACAAGTCTGACTGTCTAATACAGACTTGTACAACGAGTTAGATAGGTATCGTTGTACAAGTCTGACTGCCTAATACTTATATATAGCGATATATAATAGTTCCACGAGACTTTTATTGATATTCATTTTTAAGTTGATACGTAATTTTTTTAAAGGAATTTAGAAATTGTTTACATATCGCACCCTCAGTAGTATAGTTAACAATTCTGCAAAATGAGTTTTTGAATGCTAAGGGCACAAAACGAAATTATCTACCTGTTGGCGCTGACAGAGAAAGAAATAGGATGATAACGCGGCAACCATATTTGTGCCTCTCTCTTAGGGCGGGTACACATTGGTGTAATGGAACCAGTAATGTAATATCCAGCGATCGATGCCTGCGCTCGCTGTATTTGGATGTGTATTGCGCACGAACTGAGCATTCAATACGGGCATCCAGAGTAAGATTTTTTCCGTATTTCGTCGCGAGCACGGTTCGGCGCTGCACACGATCTTTTCAACTGACTTCCAAAAGGAAGAAGTTATCAAATCGTGTGTATGTTTGTTACTTGATTAATTGGTCAATTATGAATCGATTTGAATGATTCTTGTTTCATTTTATAGATCACAATAAGTCAGGTGGTCTATAAAAAATTAACGGATATCAATTCAGTACCTACATTAAAAAAATATGTAAGAATGCGGAGGATACCTATATACCTACGTAGGTGACATTTCACTTCAGGTTTTTTAATGCTCTGAATTTCATAATACATACCTCTCTCCGCGACACTTCCTGAAATTAATAGATCACACGAGGTATAGGGTGCGAAGACCTCATTCGTGCTCTAATTTTTATCAGATTTTCATCAGTATCATACATACCTATATTAAAACTCTTCTGAGTGACTCATAGACAGCGTACAGCCATAAGTACTAGGCGTAGAGAGCTGAAGCTTAAACATACATTCCTAGGAAGATGTAGGGGTAGGAGTACACCAAGGCAATTAACCCGAAATTCACACGGGTTTCCGAAGACAGTTGTGGAGACTGTCAAATGATATGATCAACGGTTTACCGTAAACCGTATAGGTAGTTTCTAAGTATGTTAATATGTAACAAATAGGAATAATAAATTATAATAAAAAAAAGCGAACGAAAAATGAACATAAACAATCGAATTTATTTCAATAATTATTACAATATAAGCAAAATATAAGTGAAAGAAAGAAAAAAAAGGAGATGAGAAAAAAATAACAAGATAAACTTGTAACTAATATTGAACTTTCGACAAGATGTTACGAAAACAAACCACCTTCGAAACTCCAACTTCCGTCATCATTTTTCATAATGACGATTACATATTAAATTAATCAACTTAAATTACGATAATCAATGATTTAGACCAAACTGTGACACTGTTTATTTATTTACCATTCAATAAGTCCTATAATAGTAGGAGATCCGAACTTAAAAAGATCTTCACCGGGCTGATAATAGAATTAAACCTGTTTTATAACAAAATTAGTATATTATAAAATATGTTAGGAATATGTTAGGAAAAATCCTGGATAGACTATTTTTAAAAGCCTTTATTAATTTTCACCTGTCCGTTCTCTGTAATCAAATCTTGCAAGTTAAATTTGATACACTTGCAGGTTTACGATTGAGCTAAAATTTGGCATGCATGACAATGCAATATTATTATGCCATATATCTGATCTGATGATGGAGGTCGAAGGTAGCCATAGGAACTCCGTAATTAAACGACGCAACCCCATCGAGTTTGGGTTTGTTTCATTCGTCTTGACGAGTACTTTGATACGAGATGGTAACGAGGGTCTGATGATATAGCTAAAAGGTTGCCATAGATGCCAGTTACCTTCACTTGCTTGATTAAAGGCTTTTAAAAATAGTCTGTCCAGGATTTTTTAGGCAACCCATTCCTAACATATTTTATAATATACAAATTTTGCTATAAAATAGGTTTCATTCTATTATCAGCCCGGTGAAGATCTTTTCAAGTTCGGATCTTAGACTATAACTAGAACAGGATAGCTTAGAATTTCTAGGTCTCCTCGAGAGGATTGGGTTACACAGTATTTAGTGCTGTAATGAATCAATGACAAACTTGTATTACTTAGAGGCAAGGATCTAGACATTGATAACACTTATTAATATTTAAATATAAGAGTTCAATATTATGGACTATTTTCATTTACTTTTACATATTACATATTATAGAGTGCTTTCAACTTAAACAATCTTCACTATTATAGAAAAAGCTTCTGCAACTTTTTGAATTCATACATATTTTAAAAATACAGCAAGTTTTCATTTAAGATAATTGTTTATTGTAAAACCCAGAGATAAAAAATAGTTTATAAATTGAAAACACCCTCTAAAATAGTTACGTTACAATGGTTGAACATAGGTCGACAGAGATCACACCGAATATCTTGAAACCTTCGGGCAAGATGTATGCAGAATAGTCTTAGAGTTCCTAGGTTTACTTTTTGGCACAAGGGGGTTGCCATTGCACAATGATTCAGCCTTCTCTTGTATCATTTTCAATAATACCGTGTTTCTCACCCTCACGACTTCCGAATCTGGGCTTGATTGAACTCCAATATTTATCCGGGAAATGGACGGAGCAAGTACACTGAGTACAAAACCTAGAAAGAAAGCACGTGGCAAGAAACACCGTGAAGGGCAGAGACTATCCTCAGCTTTCTCTAAAACTCAGTAACGGCAGTATGTATATAGATTTTACTACTTCACGGGTATTGTTGAAGTAATAAGTTGGCACTACATATATTTACCTGCAACGCCGGTTTTAAAATATGATATACAAGTAATTCTGCCGTTATTAGGAGCTAATTTACATTCCCTTTCCATACAATCATAATCAATGTATACTCTAGATCCAAGCTGGACTGGACGTGCGTACAAAGTAAATTGAACGAACATGCAAATTTTACATTTCTTAACTATATTAATTGAACCATTCCAACATAACAGCAGAAACAGATTTTAAACACTGTCTCTTTTTAAACAACTAAAGATTTTTTTTACATTTTCGAACCAAAATAAACCATAAAAGAAGTCACCAAAGATAGTGTGATGTACGCGTGTAACTACATTTCAATACTTTAAATATTAAAACTATAACTATACTTCAGTCTTTGTCAATTATTTATTAAATCAGCCATTTTATAGTGGCAAATTTCCCTCCATGATCACGCCTCGATATCAATAGCATATTTTAATTTATGTACACAACAAAATTTTCGAAACACGTAGTTATTGTTACAGTTGATGAATGACATGACTCTTTAGAAATTACACATACACCAAGAATTAAATATTGAGAAACACAGTTGTATCGCGTATACTAACAAAGTATTTATTTTACTTGTTAACATTAATTCGGTACATTTAAGATTGAATGTTTTTTACATCATTTTATATAACACCTACTTTAAAATGTTATTATTTATTAAGTAATTAATCTATGAACTTAAGGGTACATTATGAATGAAATCTAATAATATAAATGTCAAAAACTGCTGGCCATTTTTTATTATATACTATAAACAAATTAAGACGAAATTATAGCTTATACATAGGCACAGTTTCACAAAACCTAAATAATACCATAATAAAAATTAAATAAAAATATTGCATGTAAATGTTTACAAAATATACAATCCAATTTCTTAAGAATTAGCCAGAAGAATGTATAAAAATGAAAAATAATCAAATAATTATTGTTGAAAAATGAAAATTGGAGAGGTAACTCATAAACTTACAATCAAAAAAACTTATGCCTATAGGGTGTGCCTGTATATATCGCACAGAACAAAAGACAGTTATTTCGTAAGGATTTTCTTATTTTTGTACCAAATTAGGCATGCTGTCGATAGTGTAAAAAATGTAATATGAAATGGTTAAGCTATAGCAAATAATTTGCTGGCTACGATATCCAGGCACCCCATAGTACATAAGCGAAGTAAAGATAATGAGAAGATTGACATTACGGCACTCGATGGCTTGTAAGTGTAGAGATAGACAGTAGCAAAACATATCTCTTAATTTACCTATCAAGCTCGTCCGAATACGTTTAATACCTTTTAAAACATATTATAAGAGAAAAAAAAACAACACTAAACCAACCCTTTACATATCACCTACACTCGTGAATAAATCAAAATAAATTATTTTCATTGAAAAAACATAATAACAAAATGTCAAGACAAACTAAAAAAAATGAAAATTTAAATTATATTATAAGGGAATTCAACAATGTCATCAAAATAATAAATCAAATTTAATAAAATTCAATCATTAGATGTAGAATCATAAGTAACTTAGGAATATAGAAATTATTAATAATAATGCTAAGTATCTAATAGTATTGGCAATGATGTAATAAATGAAAATAACTAAATTATATTAATATAACTTGAAAATACAAGCCAATCAAATCAAAATATTCATTGAAATGTAACTTATTCAACCATAATATTTATTCATATTTTACTTATTAATCTTGATTCAGCATATATGGGTATTAAGATAATCAGAAAGAATAATGAGTGTAGTTAAGAAGCACCTAATTAACATTACACTAAACTTAACTCCACATTGTATTCATCGAGAATTCTTTGGAAAAATGAAACATACAATTACATGAAATTTGGTATTCCTCATGGGATTAACCAGTCATTGATTAAAAATTACATGATATTATTACAAGGACTATCCTATATGAATATAATATCGAGTGAACTAATAAATCTTGAGTACACCAACAACTATACTTGATTATGTAATATAATTGTCCATTAGTTATTTCGTGAACGGTGGGTATTCTTAGTATTTAAAATTCCATCGAACATTGTACCATCCAAACTTTTCATAGAACTTAGCAAAAAAAACTGACGACACAAAATTATATCAGTAAATGACACAACTTTAAAACTACATACAACGTCGAAATACGAGTAGTAATTATTTATTGTCACTACACTCCATATGTACGAAATGAGATATGTAATAACCTCTTTAAATTGCTTGCATCTATCACTTGTTTTTGTGGCGTCATTTTTTTATGTGTAGTTGCACTTTTCACATGTTCCCAAAAACTTGCTTATACAATGATAATTGTTTACGAAACACTTTTCAAATCCACAGGTATTGTTTAAACCACTATTAGTCCATTTGTATTGTCGAGAAATACAAACCCCCGTAGCATTTGCTAGTTAGAGCTTAACATTAAATTTTTATATAAGAAGTTTGATTCTTTACTAAAATTACAAATTTCAATTGCGATTAATGAATTATATTTTAATTTCCAATTTCAAACACAAAAATAAATAAATAAAACACCTAAATTGTTAAATTCAAGGACAGCTTGTGACGTCATGGTATTGTATATCTTTTGTAAAAAAGAGTTTAATACTTATATGAAAAATGAAAGAAGATACATAAATATTGTGACAATATTTTCACATCTATTTTCGTATCAATGTGGCGACGTAAGACTAGTATTACTACTTTACCTTACTTTTTGGGCATATTAGTAGAAATTTCATGTAAAATAAATAATCAATTGGTAAAATACTTTCAAATTATATTAAGGGCAAATGCCAAATTGCAATTATTAGATTATGAAATACAGAAATGTCAACACATAAAATTAGATACTGATTAGTTACATAAAAATAAAACTTCGATCGATTAATACTATGACGTCACAGATTCACAACCATATGCTGCGAATTAGTTTAGCAGTGCCACGGGGCGTATAGGTTAACATAGCGGCGCATAAGGCGCCGGTTGAGTCTATGCTATTCATCACACTTACGGCAAGCGCCGGGGATGTCGAAGTCGAGGACGAGCAGTTTGGTTTCCTCGGTGCCGTTACGGGAGCCAACTGCGCAGATTAATTTGGTGGCGGAAGCTCGTATGCGCCAGACCACTCCACCAGAGCCGCCGGAGCTCAACTGGACCAAATTGCGAATGAACTCGCCGGTGCGCACATCCCATAGCTTCACGGTGCCGTCGTCCGATGATGTGATCACGAAACGGTTGCTGGATTGCAGACACGTCACGGCGGAGAGATGCTTGTTTGGACCTGGAAGAAAAGGTTCATACAATTATTGTATTTGATGTTCAAAGTGTGTCTGTGTATTAATGTTTTATAATGGTAATTTCTTTGAAAATTACTGAATAATTGTAGTACCTTCCATAAAGAAAGGAATGTATTTTTTTTTATTTTACGTCCATACCCGCGTTTGACCTAAACAACGTACAAGGTAAATAGCACTGGGGCCAAAAATTTTGACAGCAATAGCTTTAGGAAAGGATTTTTTTTTTGAGGAAAGAAAGGACGAAAATTATTTTTCATGTCTCATACTCGGAAAGTAGTCTATGTTTGATTCAAGTATCGGTCTGAAAATGCTTCATCCGACCCGCGGGTCGGAATGTTTCATTCAAATTCATTCCGAATCAAGGGCCGGAATGGATTTCAAAAGTAGAACTAATACATTTCTTATAAAGCCAGCTGTCAAAAATTTAGATTTTTTTATGATTTTTTTTTATTTTAGAAGTCAAGTTAAAAGAAGTAATTTGAAAACTTATATTTGTCTATATTTTGTCAATATCATTTATAAAATATATAATTTTCTTAATTATATATAATTATTTTAATACATAGGGTTGTTTTATGTAAAAAATGATATCTATACCTACATAGAAATATGTCACCGATTTATATGTGAATAAAAATGTAACTTTAAACTTTACGAATTGTTCGAACTTTTCCATTAATTTTAAATAAATATTTAAGAAAAATGTTTTTTTTTACTTTCCTTATATTCGAAATAAAAAGTGGAGTGTTCCTCGCGGGTGGATGACATCAATTCATACTCGGATTATATGAATTGATGTCATCCACCGCCCTCGCTCTAAACACCTCGTATGGGAATTGATGTCATCCGACCCTAGTTTAACAATCTACTATATTTCAGAAACACAAAAAAGGTTAATATTATACGTAATCGTAGTAGCTATGTGGTTTACTTGGATACCTCAGATACATATATCAATTTACCAGTAAAATTCTACTCTATTACACAACTTTAAATTTTAAATTTACAAATACTAACCAGACAATGTGTGCAAGCAGTGGCCGGTAGTGATGTCCCAAACTTTGACAGTAGAGTCTGCATTGCCTGAGACCAGGATATTGGAATGTAGTTCCATCCCCGAGGTGAGAGACTGGTGGCCAGTGAGCGTGTGCTTCAGCTGACCGGATTCCACATCCCACACGCGAATCGAAGTGTCCAGCGAACCGCTCACTACGTGAATACCGTCGAACTAGAAACAAAAGAAAAGTGTCATGTTTGTAACAGTGCTGAAATATTGAAATATTGCAAACTCAAAGTAAATCAAAATTTAGTAAATCTTCTAAAGGTAAAATGAATTAGTTCTCCTTGTTCCACAGATTACTAATCTTAGTCATGTGACGTCACCAACACCATTGCATCGCCATATTGTCAAAGTAGCTTTTTAGCGCGAATTTAGATAATGATATTTAAACACTCCTTAATAATATTAAATAATAATAACAAATAATACTTTAATCGACTTTAGAGAAAGGATACTGGAATGGTGACCACTGTTTTGCAATAGGGCGAAATAAAACAAAAAAAAACATTATTATGTTAATTCGTAGACAAACATACATTATCAAGTAATTTCCTATACTGTTATAGCCTATATATAACAGAAGTTGTGTAACTTACGTTAAACACAATAAAAGGGGAAAAATATTGTACCTAGTTATTTGAATGACCATAATAGTATTGTTACTTTTAAGTTGTCCAGAAGAGACATGTGAAACGTTGACAAAAAATAATCAATGAATGCATGGCATTAAAAAAACCGACTTCACGTCCAAAACTTTGGCTGAAGTATAAGGTCGTCAAGGATAATATTCTCCGTACAAATACATATTTTTTCAAGTGAATTGTGAAGCTCTTCCTTTTGGAAGTCGTTTGAAAAAGGGCATTGGTTAAATTAGTCGACATTATAACGCATCTAAAATCCGGTTAGTCAAGAAATTATTTAAGTCTACTTAAAATGCCACAGATATAATGTTAGTAGATGTTGTATATTTCAAAATTTATTATGCTTTAAGTAATATAATTTTGAACTAACCTGCAAACTGTAGACTCTATTTGTATGTCCGGCGAGTGTATGCAGACATTCGCCAGTCTCCGGGTTCCAAACTTTGACGAAATAGTCATACGCCCCCGAAACGACCACTTTTCCATTGTACTGAACGCAGCGGACGGCAGCCAAATGACCGATCAACACTTGAAGACATCGCCCGTCAGGGATGGACCAAACGCGCAAAGTCGCGTCGCGAGAGCCAGAGACAACCCTAAAATAAATAAATAAAAAATAAATAAAACCCCCGAACAATCGCACCAACTACATGGCCCCAAACTCAGCACAGCTTGTGATATGGATACCATGTAGCGAATTAGGGGGAACATAGAATATACCTAAATACATAGAGATAAACATCCAGAAACGGAGCATTTTTTCTTGTTCCGTGCTGGAATCGAACTAGCGACCTCATGATTTCCAAAGTAGCTTAGACCACTGCGACATGTGACAGGTATTTTCAGTACGCATCATGGTGTTCAGTTTGAAAAATTTTGTAAGAACAATAACACCACATCAACAATTCACAATCATTAAGCCTGATTAAAATAAGTATGGGAGTATGGCGTAACAAATGAATGCACTTGACAGTCTTACATTATGGCTAACTCTTGAGGGTATTAACGAATAACAGTTTATTATTCATCATAATAAAGCATAAAAAGAAAACATTACTGTAACTACTTAGAAACACAATTGTGTTATTGTATTTCTGGTTTCCTGTCATGAGAACAAATAGAAGACGGTTTAATATTTCTCTTTATCACGGAACCAGAAAACAACAATTAATATTATTGTATTTTTCCTGCAATAAATACGGCCGCGGTGTTAGCTAGGGCATAAGGTTGTCATCATGTTTTAATTACAATTATTTTAATCCGATTACAATTAAAACTATCTTATTTGCATATTCGCATCAGCACAATACAATATTGATATTATTCTTATTCTTAACTAATTAATTCACTATTTTAATTTATTTATACTTTATTGCACACACTTACAATAGGAAAACTTATAAAATAAAAATAACATATACAAAAGCACAACAGGCGGCATTATCGCTGTAAAGCGACCTCTTCCAGACACACTTGTTCACATTTAGATTCTGCAAATAGCTTTTAAAACATTTGTTATTAGACTGTTAAGAGTGAATATTATGTTAGCTCCAAGCATAACAGTGAAATGGTTTTAAAAATAAATTCATTAGCCACACTCGCTTACTTTAACCAGAGACTAGTAAAGTAAATAGACTGACAATCCCCATATAAAAAATCGTGTCTCGCAAAAAGATTAAAATCCCGTGTTATTTGTAGATGGCGCTGGCAGATAGCCTGGAAACCCCTTTTACAGGCCATTGAAACCATAAGTCAATAAGTAATAAAATATTGGTCATAAAATAAGATTCAACGATTTTATTGTACATGAAATTTCCGCATAAATGGGCCACTTTCATTTTATTTATCAGATAGCGTATGAAAACAGTATACAAAAGAAACATAGTTTTTTTTTAGATGGCGCTGAACAAAGCACGTATTAATTGTAAAACACATAATTTGCGTAGCTAGTTAATATGCTGTATCTACATCCACAAAGACCCTATAATTGCAAGATTAGATGCACAGAGTCTATTGACGCAGAGATTGTTACCTTCCTACCTATTTATAAATTAAAATACTAACTACATGCCTCCTTTTGAACCTTTTTATACCAGGGCATAATGCCACGAGACCTTTTGGGGCTCTAAGCTTAATAGTTCGAATTTCCTAATGCTCAAATTATAAATTGAACAAATATGTGATCAACCATTTAAGGTTTTATCATTATGGTTTTCGCAACGCATATTTATAATTCCGAAGCTGCACATTCTAAAAGTTCATTCTTGTATTTAAAGTGACTTTTCAATTTGGTTTTAAGGGATAATATTTTTGAAATGGATTCAATTGCCTTAATATTAAAACGAAAAACCTCTGAATACAAAACATCCAGAAACCGTCCATACGCTAGAAACTTAAGCACCATAGTCCATTAATGCTCTTTTGGCCATTTTGGTGTGGGTGAAAGTAGGGTTACCATTCCGTAAAATTTCCCCATTCTTAGGGGAATAAAATATATAAGCAAACATCTTTAATTTTACGAAATATTGACATGAACTCATTATATTTATTTAGTTACATTACCATCCTCACCTACATTAGCTAACTAGTTAAATTACCCAAACTGAAATTCCGACTATGCCGCTTGGGGTAACTTTTTATTATACCCAGATCTGAAAAAGTCAGAACAAGCTGACTGAAATCCTCTGAAAATCAAACACTGAAACATTGAAAGCGATAGTTATCAATTTTCTCAATTTTGATGTATGAAAATGCAGTTTAAGAAATGAGCGCATAGTGTTCTCCAGTGTTTTAATTCTATAGCAAATTATATACAAGAAAGAAAGATTAAATATTTTACAATAATTAACTTTTACAATAATAGGCGTGTGATTATTACTGAACATGGCTTCTGAATGTTCTATATTCTGATGGGAGAACATGACATTGTAACATTTAACATGATCTCTTCAAAAAGCGGCATAATTTTTTTCTTTCCAGCTAGTTTGAATATCAGAAAATACAATGATTGGCTCTATTGCCCACGCTCGTCGCTCATTGGTTAATTAACGCAGTGTAACTTAATCATCATTCGCCCTTGAAATTAAAATTTGCGATGTTTGACGCCATGATGTCAACTATTGTCAAAGTGGACATTTCTTTCAGTGAAAAATAATAATCAAAACACAGTGGGCTGGTTAATTCTTTTAATGGTCAAGTTCTCTGCAAACACTTAAGTTCAAGTTCGAAAAAGTTCACTGAAAACAAAAACCCACAGATGATTTGATACCAAGAGAACACCCAGTCTCTCAAGAACGTTAAAATAATGTCATAAAGGTCTCGCAAACCATTCGCAGACCTAGATGCAAATAATACTAATTCATACATTTTCAAGACCGCCTTGGTGCCACTAAAACTTATACTTTATGGGCAAACACAAAATCATGTTCAACTTTGCATTGTCGTCTAGTTTAGAACTAATAAGACAGAAATGATAAGACATATGAAAGTTAAAATTAAATTATATTGTATTATTAATTGTTCGTATAATTTTTTTTTTTCAATATTTAAGCAAAAGCATTATTGACGTTCTCAATTTGAACACCGATCGGAAATCACAGTCCACATTCATCATGCAAAAGAAACTTGTACGCATCATCTCACATATAGAGCAAACTGAAAGCTGTAAACCTGTCTTCCAGAATAAAAAGATACTGACCGTGCCATGCATGTACATAATGGAGATGTGTAAGTTTGTTAAAAAATACCCTGAATTCTTCACTAACAGACAGGACCTACCTACTAGATACACACTTAGGAAAAATACAGCTACTAGACTGATGCTCCCCACATCCAGGTTACAACTACACGCAAATAGTCCCGCTGTTATGGGAGTAAAAATATTCAATAATCTGCCTAATGTATTAAAATCTCAAACAAATGAAAAAATATTATTTAGACAGCTCAAAAATTTATTAATTACAAAAAGCTATTATACAGTACAAGAATACTTAAATGATAAATTTGTAATAAGACAGTAAATTTAATTTATCTATAATATCTCTACGCCTCCTCTCTCCTAATATTGCAATACCCAATAGGGTCATAATGTATCCTAATGATTTGTGTATATTATGAAAGCAATAAAGAATTGAGAATTGAAATATTTTTTGTAAAAATAAATGAACGTTAACGTTTATACAGGGTTGATTTTTAGTCACCAGCCAAATTTAAATGTTAGTTTCTTTGATACAATATAAACATACCTGCATATTTATTTTAACGTCGCTCAGTACAAAAAAGTAGAAATATGGATTCACAAAGTTTTCAAAAAATTGTCGCTGTTGATGAACATAGTTACTACGACGCGGCATTTCTTTGATAATACTATGACGCAGTACTACAAGATGTATTGTAGTAGCGCGTAGTCATCTTTATTTTAATGGTAATTTAGAGTGACCAAGCTTTGCTTAATATGTTAGCGGATACATTAATTTCCTTATTAAAAACTAAATACTTTTTTTTTGCAAAAATCGTTTCTATAAATGATACTTATTGTGTAAAAATAATTAGGCCGGTGACAACAAATGAACCCTGTATAATTAAAAAATGCAGAAACTTTAACGGTTATTTGATGTACGAATAAAAATATTTATTCGAACTTCGTGTTTACATACATAACTTCACACCTGTATTCCTAATGGGGTAGGCAGAACACCAGAGGCTACAAAACATCTAAAGTCACCTCTGACATATTTGGAGGTTGGAGGGTCCCACCGAAATGCTAATAAAATCTGTGTCCCTTAACTGACTTTTACAGTATTTTACTTGGGAAGAGAAGCAGGTGGTACAATATATGTTTTTCTAGTTTTGTAAATTTTAGGACATCATTTCATCTGATTTTTCGTACATGTTTCATACAATATTATTAATAATTTCTACGTTTTTAAGCAAAATCAGCTCTGCATATACCTGTAGTAGCATTATCCCAAAACTTATTTTTAGCCCACTGTGAGACGCGTCGAACTTGGTTTGTTTTGGCTCATTGAAATTCAAAATAGCGCCACCTATAATTTTATATTGTACCACAGTGTAGGGGTCACAAAACCGGTTTCACCGAAACCGAAAAAACCGGGGAACCCGGTTTTGAAAGCAGTGATGAAAACCGGTTTTCAAATTTGACGGAACCGGTTTTTTCGAGTTTTTCGGTTTCGTATTACTTGATTTTATTCGTTCGTTTACTTACATACGTTTGTACCTAGTCTGCAAACAATGGAGTATTTTAGACTGATGAGCAAAAATAAAATGTTATAGAAAGCTTCGATAGATGGAGTGGCCAAAAACATAGTAAAGTAAAGGAAAAATTGCACTGAAACATTTCGGCTGGCCTTCGTTAATGCTTTGCTACTTTTCCTTGGCTTTAATTCTTTACTTTGTTGATTTATTTTGTTGTAAAGTTTTAAAGCACGCTCCATTATTTGCTTGCGCCATCTATCGATAGTTTAGAAAATTCTCCAATGACAATAGTTTCATTCATTCCAAATTCATATATTTCGTTCACTTCTATCAATCATAAACAATCGACATTCGGTGTGTGAGGTTCGTTGTGAATTATAGTGTTGTTTTTGGAACTACTTACAGCTACAAGCTATAGAAACCAGATAGTTTGGATCACTTAAGAGCATATAAGGTACGTAAATAATCTAAACATTCCATTTATTATGTTTATTGTCGGCCAAATTGAATAAAAATGAATAGCATTTACCAGAAAATAATGTCTTATTGAAAATAAAATCTACTAAAATAAAAAGTAAGAATAAAGAAGAGTAATATTTTTTGTTGTTTTGTTTTTTATTGTTTTTTAAAACAGAAAATCATCGTAACTCTTTACAATGAGCGATCTTTAAAAGTTATTTTAAAAGAGTAATTCGTAAAGAATAATGAATTCTAGCTGTTTCAAATACTACAACGAAACAATACGAACTTGTATTACATTAAAATAAACATGCGGGTATGTTTATTTATTTAGTATACAGTCAAAGAACATTATATTTACATTTGGCTGTAGGCTAAAAAATAGCCCTGTATATTAGTGCGTAGGTACAATTTTGTTTGGCCACTGTAATATATATTTCATTATTACTTGAAAAACTTTTTAAGACATAATACGTTTGTTTATGAGTAAGTAAGTATTTTTTGTTTCTTTTGTAGTTGCGATTTGAAAACTTGTATCAAAATAAAATGGAGTTTCAACCACATCCTACAAAAAAAGACGACAAAACGTCAGTGTGGTACTATTTTCACCGCAGCACAGAATCAAGTATGGCGCAATGCATAAAATGTTCAAGAATCATTAAATGCCGCGGTGGATCTACTTCCGCCTTACACGCACATCTTAAAGCTGTACATTCAATGCAAGTAGCAAAGCCCCAAGATGGAAGTGCGTCGTCATCTGGCTCGTCTGCTTCTGTAAGCAATCAATCTTCTAGTTCAGGCCAGATCTCAGCAAAAAAAAGAAAAATTACAGAGTTTTTTTCTTCAAAATATGATATGAATAATATGATAAGTAGGATGGCAGCTTTAGATGGACTGAGTTTTCAACTTTTTATTCGATCAGATGATATGAGATACCTTTTTTTAAAATGTGGTCATACATTGCCGAAATCAGCTTCTACCATCAAAAACATAGTGATAAAAAAAGGTGAATCATTAAGAGACCATATTAAAAGCATGTTACTAGAAATGAAAAATAAAAATGAAAAATTTGCATTAACTTTAGACGAGTGGACATCTTCTCGTAACCACCGTTATTTAAATGTTAACATTCATGGTTCGTTTAAAGACAGCACTATGTTCAAGAATATTGGTCTAGTAAGGATATTTGGAAGCATGCCTGCAAGTTCATGCATAGAAATTTTACAAAATCTACTCATGAAATTTAGCCTCTCTTTTAATAATATCGTCGCCATTACTACCGATGGTGCTAGTGTGATGGTAAAGGTTGGAAAGGATTTACCCTGTTTTCACCAATTGTGCTTTGCTCATGGCTTACAACTTGCCATCCTCGATGTTTTTTATAATGACTCGGTATTATTCCCGCAAGTAACTGAAGAAACACAGCAGCTAGAAACCGAAAATGATTGCTTTGAAACAGCGCTTGTTTCTGTCGGTCACACAACATACAGTTTGACAAATTCAATTAGAGATCTAATTATGAAAATAAGAAAAGTTGTAAAACTTTTCAAGAATTCTCCTACTAAGAACGACAGTATACTACAGAAGTATGTTATTGCTGAACATGGACACGAATTAGCTCTTGTCTCTGACTGTAACACCCGGTGGAGCTCTATGGCAGATATGTTAGATAGATTTTTAAAATTAAAAGGGTGCATTTTGAAGTCACTGATAGACATAAATTCAAATATTAAATTTCAAGAAACAGATTTCGACATAATTTCAGATGTAAACATATGTTTGCAAATTGCTAAGATTACCGTTGAAGCTCTCTGTCGGCGTGACGCAAACCTCATTACCGCCGATGTAGCTTTGAATTTCATGCTCACTAAATTAAATGAACATAATGGGAGTTTCAGTGCAAAATTCGCAGAGCAACTAATATATCGTATAAAACAACGTTGCACTAGTTTGACCACAGTTTTAAAATATTTGCAAAATCCAGCTGATTATTTTGCAAACAAAGACAATAGTGCAATTGTCCCACGGCTTAATACTAAAGAAGTAGCTGAAGTTATTACTCATCTACAGACACTTAAACACCCTGAATCCTCATCACCAACATTATCCCACAGAAGTCGAAGAAGCTCCACTGACGACGATGATAATGTTGCATTAGCTTCAATTGCTTCAAATAGGTCATCTCTGCCAATGGCAAAAAAAATGGAAGAAGAACTACAAGATGCTATCACTATGTCCATGGCAGCACCTTCATCAAGTGGAAGATCCGTAACAGATCCGGATATCCAGAACGATTTGGAAGGGATCGTAAAAGTCGAAATGGCTCTTTATGAAAACGGAGGCGTCAAGGGCAAAAACCTTTTGCAGGTCTACAACAACTTGCTGAGGATTCCTCCCACAAGCGTCGAGTCTGAAAGAGTATTCTCATCAGCCGGCCTCCTGTGCAATCGCCTAAGAACTTCGCTAAATGATGATACATTGGAGCTGCTATCTATGTTAAGATCGCATTACCAATGTATGAAAAGTAAGGAAGGAGGCTAATTTAACATTTAATTTTATGTAAAGAACAATTTTATTTTATTTCTTAGATGATGATGATTACTAGAATTAGTATGATTATTAAGTTTGTTTATTGTATATTTTATTTTGATACTTGTTGATTATATTAAGGCTTAAAAATAAGACTATTCAAATTTTGTTACAGTTAAGCGAAAAAGCTGCTTTATATTTTTGATAGTAAACCTGCCATAATTTGTATTTGATTGTTTTTAAAATTCCAAATTATATGTTATGTGTTTTATTATGATTATGATACATGATTAGATACATGGAAATTACTATTGTAGAAAGTATCTGAAAGATGTAGTTTCTACTAATATTTAGATACAAGTATTTTTTGAAACAAAGAGATGATTATAAGCTGTATCTTTATACTAAAAAACGTATTTTTATCCGTCAAGGCTTTTTATGTCTATATGTTTTATAAAAAAAAATCTGTGATCGTATATTAAGGTGAGACTGATTAATAAAAGAACGAATTTATGAATCTTACAGAAAACCGTTTTATTTTAAACAGACTTTTTTCAGGAAACACAATTCAAAATATTGCCCAATCGAAGCGGATATTTTTCGGAAATACTTAGGTGTCTACATGCTTCAAAATTATCATGATAATAATCGTTATCTCTTATTAATTGCAAGTTATCAAAATAACCGAAAAAACCGGAAAAACCGGTTTTGCTTTTTTTAGAAACCGAAAAACCGGTTTTAGAATATACTTCCGGTTTTGTGACCCCTACCACAGTGGTTAGTGGTAGTATTACACAGTAAGTACAGTGGTAGTATTTTAATTTTTATTTTTATTTCATGATTCACCTAGACACTAGATAACACCTAGCGCCATCTTATATCTCAGCAGGTACTAAAAAGTGGGGTACGAATTTTTGTTCGGGATTGTTAGTATATTTACTTTACTAGTCTATGTTTTAACTTAAGTATTATGAGAAAACAAATAAGCATCAGATACTGAATAAAACTAATAATACAATCAAATGACTCAGGGATATACATTCTAAAGCAATCGCATCTTCGTTCTTATAAGCGACAATACCTTATATTATCGTCTCCCGAAATACAAATGATATTACAAAAATATTTAGAACGCATCTGTTATTACTTATTATAATTTCTTTATCTCAAGCGGATTTCGGCCACTGAAAACCTAATCCACCTGGTGATAAGTGGCATCCGACCTTATTAATTATAAGTCAATCGATTGCTTATTTCTTGCAGGAAAAATACATTCATGATCACATAACTTCACTAACTGAATAAATACTTTGTCCGAAATACAAGTCAGATAAAAGTTTTTGGTTTCTTTTTATACGCAATACATAAATTCGCAAATCGCAACGCTACAATCATAAAATTAAAGAACAAATGTATATTTGAAAACAGCTATGTTTGCATCTGTCTCATGATCACGAGT
This sequence comes from Stenoptilia bipunctidactyla, assembly GCA_944452665.1. Classification (NCBI taxonomy): domain Eukaryota; kingdom Metazoa; phylum Arthropoda; class Insecta; order Lepidoptera; family Pterophoridae; genus Stenoptilia; species Stenoptilia bipunctidactyla. Next base: position 13,907,613 of record OX101721.1, on the reverse strand, counting down.
TTAGAAATACATTTCACTTGCATTCTACTCAAAAATCAAAAACATACAAAAAATAGAAGAAATGTTAATAAAAAAAATGCTCTTATGTCGCACGTGGCTCAAAAATGAATCCCCATTAAAGGGGCCGTATCGTCTATTGTTAATAACGGAAACTATCAAATAGATAAAATATATTCTTTAACAAAAGAACGTTGTTAAAGCGTTCTATGTTTGAATTATACAATTTTATATAGGTATAAAAAATAAGCACTAAAGTCGCCTGCATTAAACTCTAAACTCTGCAATAAAATAAAAATAGGAATTATTCTTTTAATCATACTTTGACAGTCTCCATGCTTGCCTACGGTATGAAACTAAAATAAAGTAGGTAAGTACCTAAATTGTTTAGGGTCTGGATAGATACTAGGTCCCCCTGGTATACTAGGTTCCCCTAGTTCCGGTGTTTGGTCAAAATTAAACAAGGTAACTTTCAGACTGCAACGATGGTGGTTCAGTTTGGTATAGCAAAAAAACAATATGATGGCGTTTTGAAAGCACTGCAATACACATTTCTAAGGCGATTATACCTATGTCCAAATTACAAAAGTAGAGAGTCAACATCCTTTTGTGTTATGAGTTATTAAGTGCTATTACCAAGCTATAATCTAGTAACAATGCTTGTAACTTGTGTAATAAGACCACAATGCCTATCGCGGAACTTTTGTTTATAAATATGTAGAGTTTAAGATGTGACACAGTGATAAATTCACTCATTCTTCGTGAGTCTGTTATGCGCCATGTATTCATATTACCTAGGCTTTACTAAATCTTACTAGCATTATGATGCGAAAGATTATTTTTGCACTCTCACGCTGAAACACCTTTAGTAAATATGTGAGTTGGCTTACATGTGTACACAAGGTTTGTAAACCAAACTTTGGGGCATTACTCACGGTTTTTTAGGGGTAAATGGAGCCACGGACAAAATCGAGTTCAAAATATATATTTTATAAAGTTCTTTATTTTTCTCAGCCTATAAATTTCCTGATAATTGTTTTTACTATTCTTATATGTTATCTTACCCCAAGTATGTATCGTTTTCTAAATAAAACAACCATCGATACAAGTCATTTTAATCTACCACGTTTAATATCACTTGAAATGCTACTTGTAAATAAGCATCAACATCAATATAGCTCAATATTATCAAGTGTTATCTGTCACACAGTTGTTTGTATCTTTTGTTTATGTTTTACAAGCATAGTTGAAGAAAATTAACTTATCTTTGATTCATTCGCATAGCATAACTTGATAAATGAAAAATATAAGATGGGCACATAGTATAAGAAATATATTTATTTATTTATAATGTAATAGTTCATACCTATTTTGAAACAGATGCATACAGCGGACTGTGGATGTATGTCCAGCGAGTACTTTCAGGCATTGACCACTCTTGGCATTCCAAACGCGAAGAGTGCGGTCAGTCGATCCACTGATCACCAGATCTCCAACCATCTGCGATGACCACACTCCTCCGGTGTGTCCCACAAGTGTTCGTAGACACTATAAGAAAAAGACATTCAAGTATGCAAAAATCAATTAGAAAATAAACATATAATAATTTAATACCAATTATAATTATAATGTAATGCCATGATCAATTTAATCGAGATAGCATAAATGTAACAATATGAATTAATGTTTGGCATGGATTAGAACCAAAATGCCTGAACTAATTTTGGTAAACTGCGTTCCTATCAAATTTTTAGGCACAAGTCAATCTTGTGGGTGCATTACTTTTCACTCTATAATTATGAAGTGAAAAAATTGCATTGCAATAAAATGGCTATGAGACGGAGTTGACCAACATGAACACAGTACGATTTTCGTGGCTTGTATCGATAACCAATCGTCAACATACACATAGTTTGCTAATCATTTTTTAAATTCTTATTCTTGTTTACATATTTTTCGATTGATACTAACTCTTTATTTATTTTTAGTGCTATAGAGAAAATTAAAAATGTAGCCAGCTATACAAAACTCATATTTATTAAACACTTCTATTGGTCGTATAACATAGCATAACATATCTGCTGCGAGTTATCTAGACCAAGTTATAAACTCAAAATTACCTTTCCTGTAATAGCCGACCAAATTTTCAAAGTGGTATCATCACTGCCGCTCAAAATCCTGTTTCCATAGAACTGCAAACACGTTATGACGTGGTCATCATGCCCTCGCATGACTATTGGGCTGTTGACTGGTCTGTGCAGCCAATTGCTCTCGATCAGGTATTGACGCATGTAGGCCGATTTCCAGGGACTAGCACAACGTGGTAGGGACCGCGGGAGTCTTTTGAGAGTCGTGATGCCGATACGGCGGCACTGTTCTTTCCAAAGCAGGTTGTCGTCAGCTAGGAATCTAAAATCGGATAAGTTTATTAAAAATAAAACATTTCATTTTCTTTTTTATTTACTTTAGAACCGTATCAATTATTCTTAGGTATTTCCTGGTATAAATCGATGTAGCATTCATAATACTAGGTACGTTTACGTTATTGACTATCGCACTTAAGTCCTTATTGCAGAAACAAGTGAGTGCACGTGTTAGTAAAACCACTTATGTGAATTAGTGTTATTTATTCATTGACTCGCGACTTCCACATCTAAGTACGCCATCCGGTGCCGCCCCTCGCAAATTATTCCTAAGCTCTGCAAATGACGACGTCATTGAAATAGTACATCGGAATATGCTAGATTTACAGTTATACGGTTGGTGTTGCAAGCGAGGAAATTAAATTAAGTAGGTGATATAAATTGGAATCCTTCTGGTGCATGCGGTCCATAGTATTATTACGTCTACAGTATCATTTCGTCCATAGTATCATAAAAAATAGTATCATACTATGATCTAAGTCATACTGCGGACGTAATCATACCATGGACGAAATGATACTGTAGACGTAATAATACTATGGACCATATGCACCAGAAGGATTGGAATCATAACTGAAATGCATATATTGTAATGTCCCTACAGAAGTACAACAGCATTCCATTTATTAATTACTAAATGGCATCTATGATAATACAGGGTTATTGGTAATTAGACCGGAAACTTTTAAGGTGATATACGGGAAATCATTTGCTATCATTTGAGCTCAAACCATGTAATTCCAAAATGTACTATTTCAGTATACTTATTTAATTTTTCCTTTTTTTCTGAACTTACTCCTTCAAACATCGATTGTAAAAAAATAATGGACCGATTCCGATTCAGTTTTCAGTTTTGGATAGAGGTTTACTTTGTCATTAATAAATAAAAATCCAATTGTTTCAATGTGAACCCAAACTGAAGCTACAGGACGTTTTATAAAACAAAAATGATTTTATTTTTGAGAAACATATACAAAAGCAGCATCTTTCCCCAAAAAAGTGCTGATTAATGTTTCGTGAACTTTTTTTACAACTCTCTGGCTATTCAACTGAGGTAAAACAATTACACAATAAAATATTTAAAAAATGGTACATGATTTGCGCTCAAATTGAAAAATTGGAAATTGAAAAATCTTTATTCAGTATCTTTACACATTAACGTAACAAATGGCAGAAGTCTCTTTTTAAGTATACACCTGTGTTAGGAGACTCCGCTCTCTCCTTATATTACTACAGTATTAAAAGTATAAGTGTTTTACGTGAAGCGTGAGTATCATAAGAATAAATAGCACGCAATAAGACATGAATTGTATTTTACATTCATATCATTACATAAATAAGTATTTTTCCATGATTTTTTTTTAGTTTTGAAATATTATAACAGTTGAGTGTATAAGGATATATTATGAGGTTTTATATTTTGAATACTTTTATTTATTTATTTATTGTTTGATTGGTATGTAAAAAGAGGTGTGAGGATGAAACGACTTATAGTTAAAGGTGAAACGTGAGTGTCATAAGAATAAAATATGAAGCAATTTAGACATTAGTTGTCATTTTTTTTGTGGTTCGTATTACTATTTTGTATTATTAAGTAAGTATTTTTACAGGTTTTTTTTTTTCAATAAATTATAGTAATGAACTTTGTAAGGATATTTTATGAGTTTGTATATTTTTTCTTCTATTGATATGTATATATGAGTTGTGAGGAAGAGAGTATGCGTGTTTGTGTTTTAAAATTTAAATTTGTGAGTTTAATATGTGAGTTGTTCGTGTATTATTAGAGATATAGTAAATTTAGTGAATTTTAAAAATCAACGAATACAGGTCATTTTTTTTTTAAATATTAAAGGATAATGAATCTGTATAATAGTATTAGTGTAATATAAAATTTTCAATCCCATTATAGACCTTATCATGGAGCCAGTTCAGGAGGAAAATTTTGCATGTGTGTGCGGGTTCTGTGATGAATATTTAAAAAAAAATTTTTTTTTTTTATAAGTGGCTGATTGTGCTGGAAATTGTCTACTTGCATAAGTGGATTTAACGTGAACAGAAGGTGCTACATTTACCATTCTTCGTTTTTCTTTATTTTACTGGATATGTAAGGTATTTTTACATGGAGTATGAGAATCACATGTAGAATATAAAGTTTCCTTATTGATAGAAGGGCACTTTCGGAATAAAGACTGCTTGTTGGAAACATATAGGGCTTGAAATAAATAACTTTCAGCAAGGATGGATGCGCTCGTTCGTGTTCCAGAAACTTTATTTTCGAGGATCCACCCCATACAGAGATGCAGTATTTAAGGATAGATTGTGCAAGAGATAAATATATTTGCTTAATGAGATCAGTGTCGGCAACATGTCTAAGAATTTTAAAAATCCATGAAATTTTACGAATTCTACCAATTAGTAAGTCAATGTGGACGTGCCAAGTAAGACGCTGGCCAACCATTGCTCCTAGATACTTAACTTTGGATATTTTATTAAAGCTAAAAGAAGAGCAATTAGTATTTGTTACATTTTGACACGAATTTATATTGATTTGGAGATTGGAGTTTAGCTGAGAGCTGTTATACTTAGTGAAACATATGTAATTTGTCTTTGAGACATTAAGGGTCAATAAATTTTTATCCAAATGGCCTCCCCTATATCACCTTAAGACATTCCGGTCTAATTACCAATAACCCTGTAGATCCAGTGTTCGTGTGTAATTGTCCTGGGTTCGTAAATTCTTACTTCACTTGAAAACAATCAGACAGTGCGATATAATAATATTCTGTGAAATAAATAAATATTATGTTTTGTTAAAATACCTCCAATATCTGCAGGTTTGTGCGGCTCGCAGGAGATCCTTCGGTTGAAGATACCCAAGTACGGTGAGCGCTAATTCCTTTGGCAGAAGCGAGATGAAGTCGCGTTGGAACAGTGGCTCTATAGCCTTCATCATGTGACGGACATGGCTTGCGGAGCAGCGACCGATGAGGGCATCAATAGCCTGAATCTTCTCGGCATTTGACCACGATTGGAACCTAATAAAATTGAGTATTTTATGATCTATACACCTTTGAATGTTAGTTCTATTCCCTAATTGAGTATTTTATGATCAAATACACCTTTGAATGTTAGTTCTATTCCATAATTATAAGTTTTAAAAGTATGTACTGATGGATTTGTTACTCTTTAAGTTGAAACTAAACGAAGATAGAGCACAGTGTACTCTCTTTTACAGCAAAGGATACTTTTTATCAAATGAAATAATCATTTGAAAACTAGATTTTCTTATATTTTAGTTGCTTTAAATATATAATTAGAAAGTTGGGGCAATTTATTATAAAATCACAATAAGTATGGAATCTGACCTCAACTTCGACTTAAAATAGACTGAAATAAGAGAATGTTAAATCAGCTTGTGTCAACAAATATGATAGATTTTTATAGGTTCACCACTCGGCTACTTTGCTAGAAAAAGCAATGTTGTTAGTGTCGCTGTCAGAGTAAAACAATACATATAAACGAAGCTAATACTGCAAAGTAATCGATAGCTGATAATAGAACAAAACTATGTAGATATTGATATTTGACCCCGAATTTCATTCGGAATATCGATAAGTTTATCTAATCTTAATCTTTTAATGACCTCTGTATCGCGATTGGTTCGAACACTAATTGTTCTGGAGAGCATTTTGGACCACCTTTCTGAGGCCCGTTTTATGAAAAAAATATTAAGCGTTGATCACTATCAAGAATAGATTCGGTGTCAATTCTCTATGTCAAAAAATCTATTCTCAAGTAGATTTCAAAGCTTCAAAGCTTGCACAATACGACATTAAAAGTTTCCAGAGACCACTTTTTAATTACAAAAAGTATTCAGAAGTTTACTTTCCTCATTTTCCACGTTTCCACTGTAGTTGCTCAATTCCCCAAGAAATATTATACGGTATTATGTTTCTTTAAATAGATGAGTTTTTCTTCTGAGTTTCAGTTTCTTTCTGGCTTCGTTATCACGAGGCAATAAATTGCGATTTACAATACTACACGTTGAAAAATCACGTTGTCACCATAAATAGAATACTTTTTGAAAGTTTAAATATTCTTATGAAAAATATATTGATGTAAAGCAATTGTTTGGCATTTTATCAGATTTTATGACATTTTTCGCTTGTGAACTATGGTTCAGAATAGCCATGAAAGTCTTTATTATTTTGAGCTAAACGTAGTATGCGTAACAAAAATTATATTTTTGACAAATACTGCATTACTAAGGTGTGCTGGTAAGATATAATCTGGTACAATAAGCTGTAAATAATTATTAAAATTTTTTTATTTGTTTATATTTCTATTTGTTGACTAGGATGCAATAAAATAAAAGTTAAATTGTAGTCAAACTCTACATTACTAAGATCTGATGAATTATATCTGTTGAAATAAGCTGTAAGTCCCTACTTATGAAATTTTGCAAACTTTCTACCATGTAAATTGACTAATTTACATCCATACAATAAATATGAATATACAGGTGTGTTTGGTTTTCTTACCTATTAAGCCACTGCTTGACTTCAGGCGGGCCTTGTGCATTGCTGGCGCTGGCCATTCCGATGCTGTTGTGGAGTCCAGTCGGCCACCCATCGGGGCCAGTCCCCGGAACCATAGACCCATCAGGGCAGAACTTTTTGGCAACCGATTGCGGTGGTGGCGGCTCAAAATGCCTTTTCCTCTATAAAATGAGAAAATAAAAAATAAAATCCCCTAACAATCACACCAACTATATAGCCATGGTATCCCATGTAGCGACATAGGGGGAAACTAGAATATAAATACGTATTAAGATAAACATTTTTTTGCTCCGTAAGGAGATCGAACCCGTAGTAGCGTCTTATACCACTGCGGAGGTCGACAGGTGTAATAGATAACTAGATGTAGTTCCTTGCTGCTCGGGTGCAGTCAGTTGGCTTTAAATTGATGCGTCATATCAAATATTTAAGACGACACTTTGAAAAAAAACTACTTCATAACGCACCACTCGTCCACCAAGCTACACTCGTCATTAAACATTTAAAATTTGAACAAGTAAAAGGAACAAGTAAGTTTCGGAGTCATGACATAGTTAAAAAAGTTTTCAATTTCAATGGTATTAAAACTATTTTTATAATTATTTGATAATATCTTGGTGAGCAGTGTTACATTAATTATAAGTAACATGTTATATTTTTGATAAAAAATGTGAGATTTTTTTTTTTGTAATCCAAAAAAAAATCTTTTTTATTAAATAAAAAGCTATTTCACTAAATTCTTTACATCCAATAGTTATTTTCATCGGTATTTCTTTGTCATATAAAAAGAGTTTTTGTAAAACATCAACAACCTCGCAGGACTAGATAAAAATTGTTCTAAACTAGTTTTATTAAAATGTGTTCACATATTGGTTTCATGTAAATGTACCTTACTACGGCGAAGCAACAAGGAGGGTTATGGTTTTGACCTGTATGTATATAATATGAGGGTATGGATGATCATCTGTTCCCTAAGAACCTCTAAACTAGCTATCATAATTAGACAAATCAAGTGTCGTTGGAAGCCTCCTGATGGTCCGCTGGTATATTGTACAAATATGAAATTATAATGTATTTTTGTAATTATACTTATGCTGTTGTTGTACAACAAAGAATTAATTATTTATTTATTATATTATATATATGGTATATATGCTGGTATATAACCTATTGTAGACAGATTCATTAAAATAATAAAATAACATCAAAGTGGCTATCATTTCAACATGACTCTGATTATGATGTATATAAATACATGAGTATTTCAGCGTAGAGTATTTTCTTGTTTCGTACTTTTTGGAGCGTGCTTTAATAGTTGGATTTTAGTTTTTAAACTTTATTCATGTTATTTATGTCAGCTACCTAGTTTTGCAAGGTCGGTGATGTTTTATTATAGCGTGCATTTTATAATGTATCGCGTAAAATAAATCTAAGATAAATAAGAAGTAATAAAATCCATACAGTATTTTATTCACAAACATGTAGATAGACATAGTAGCTAGGTAATATTGAATAAGGTTCATTCAAAACTGATTTAATTCTAATATGTTCGAATTTACTCCACGATCTTGATTTTTTTCTACTTTTTTGCTAACTTTATCTTCCGTGTTTTCTTTGCTATTCTTGCTATAATTTGGATGTATATAAAAACTTTGAAACTAAACCATGTTTTATTTCCGAAACTAGATTCAAGGTGTTGAAAGAACATTGGAAAAGCGATTCATGGGCAGAAATCCGTTTAAGTTCGTCAGTTCTGTGTTTTCTATCTTTTATCGTAATGATCTGCAACAATATAACCAATGTGTATTTAAAATAGTTATAGTATGTTAGGATATCTACTAAAAAGCCCGGTAAAACTTAAAAACTTATGTTGGCGTAACGTTTAGCCATTTAATTTGCTTTGTAGTACATTATGTTGCATTCCATGTTATATCAAAATCGCTTGAACATGACTCTATGTGATGCGCTTAAAACACTTACCTCGTCTACTTCAATATTTGCTGTTGAAACTGCATCTAAGTTACTAAGTGTATCGGAAGGATTTTGTTTCTTTGACAAATTTCTCCTTAAAAAGAATATAAAAATAGTAAATAATATACTTTTATCAGATTGCCATAGTTTTGCATATGTAATTCAATCAAATAAATAAGTAATTACATATTAGATACGTAACTCTAAAATAACAACTTTCTATTTACGGAGTTAGTAGGTTCTTAGCATCAGGTAACCCACATGCTTATTTGCCGTTCGACATTCCATAAAAAAAATCGTAAGTCGATTGAAAGACTAAATTGCTCTAGGTATTCAATTGCTTAGTTCTTAATATAATAATTAGGATTATGTACGCGAGACCACAGATCCACAGATTTCTTGTTTTGAATCCTAAGAAATCCCTTAGCTCGGTGTGCCTAAATTTGTAATGCACTTGCATTTTGCACCTTGTTCGAAAGAAATAGGAGTCAATATCATGTGTAATATCATGTCTATACGATGTTTCTAACTGCAGATTTTTCAAACATTATTATAATTTACCAGGCATTATTCGCTGTCGTCGATCTTAGAACATTCTTTTTGATTTGTACTTTTATTTTTCTTCTAGGAACTTTCCTTTTTGGGTTTCCCATTATAACCAATTCCTATTTCTAAACCTTACTAAAACTTTTAAAATACCTAATTCTATGCTAAAAGTAAAATATACAGTAAGTCAAAATAATAAAACAACTACTTAATTAAGTTTATCCTATATTATAATTATAAAATAAGTCTAATCCTATAGTAAAGCTATTTTGAATTGATTGATATTTACTGTCGAATTCATAAAGAATTTGTGCACGTTAAAACAGCGTTACAGAGGGTTTACAAAGCACAACCAAAAAAAGGTGATTCATAGACGATAAATGACATTATAAACATACTATAACGGCTTTCTAAACATGTCAAATTTACAATCAGGATGTGGCTTCTTCAAGCCTTTTTTACCGGGCGAGTCTACCCGAAGGTTAACGAATATTAACGAGTTATTGAAATTGATAATTTGAGTTTCACAGTTTCACTCTTCGTCTTCCTTCCTAGTTCCCTGTGATTATTTTTTTCGTCACGTCAATTTGTGGTCAGTGATGGATGGAAGTCGTCGTGGCGCCATGGTTACTGTGTGTATCATACGATATCACAGGTTAAGCAACGTTCGGCGCGGTCGGCGGTACTTTGATGGGTGACAGCCGACCATTCATATCTCACGACGACTTCCGTGCTTCGGAGGGCACGTTAAACAGTCGGTACCGGGTGCTGTATACTTGTATACAGTAGTCGTTAGGGTTTGTCAGAAGCCATCTAGGCGCCCCAAAAAATTCTGGCATCCACCACCCAGCACTGGGCCAGCTTGGTGGATTATGGCCTATACCTCCTCTGCACCCAGGGGAGAGACTCATGCCCTGCAGTGGGCTCATTACAAAGAGTTGTGATGATGATGATGATGATGGATGTGATGAACATTTTGATTAACATACAGCTGATAGCTCGTACTGTGCAAATAGAGTGCGACGTAGGAGAAAGGTGTACCGGCGAAGAAAATACCCTTTTACTCTGGACAATATTGAATTTAAAAAGAGATATCGCTTTAATAAAGATAATCTACGGCGTATTGCCGATTTAGTTCCTAATGAAATTACGCGAGGTCCAAGAGGGTTTGCGTGTGTCCCCTGAGCTACTAGGTGCTGAAAGCGTTGCGGTGCTGGGCGAGGAATGAGGTTAGTACAGAGAGTGTGTTTCCATCTGAGTGCGGTGAGAGGTTGTGAAGATGAGTCTGATATAATTATATTGACCATTTCTGGCTCTTTATTTTCCTTGCCTCACAAAAGAAAATCTCACTATAAGGCGATAGGTAGGTATTACATAGAGGACATCTCTTGTGAAGCATAGCCATGTACACCCCGTACAGATTTCATATTTTAATGTAATACTTGTACGTATTGTAATACAATTGTAACTGCAGGTAAATGAAATATCTATAGCCTTAAGGCGAACCACAGTAAGAAACGGCTTGTCAATCATACAGTATTACACAAAAAAAAAACACTATTTTGTCTCTGGTGCAATGAAATGTGACGTTGCCGCTCATTCGTATTGTAATCCGTATAATAACGGTGTATTTGTTAAAACAGGATTTTCAGATGTCTATGAATCACCTTCACTTACAGCACACTATAAACCTTAAAGAGTGTTGTAGCTAAAATGCACATTAAATGCTTTTTAACTATTTTCTATGAATTTGACTGTTAGACTTTTCGCAAGAACGTTGCAACAAGTTGCACAGACCCAGCGTAGTCGAGGGCTAGCGCTAGACTGACTTCAGCGAGTTGCTACTGTGCATCAATCGTTAGGGCACCGACATAAGGTTTCAATTTGCATAGCGACTACAGCGATAGATATCGCTTGGAAATTGTTGATATTTTAACATACGTTTCAAAGGAAAATGGTTTATTCAATCAAAATTCAGAGCATCCAAAGTATGTGTTATACTGTAGAGAATGTTATAGAGTAATTTCCAAAGATCTAAATTTAATAATTTCTTCGTAGAATCGAAAAAAGTAAATTTTAATGGGTATTTTCGAAAATAATTATTATCGAGCGAAACTTATAGCATCACTTTTTTGAGCAGACAAAGTCAAGATCAAGACATGAATTAACATATACTTATATCAAAATTTCAAATACGTAGGTCTTGTCATAGTCCCACAGTATTCGATGAAAATTGATGCATTTCGTCGAAATGTCGTCTTAACCGACTTCGGAGACAAAACCCGCGATAACTCGTCCGGGTATCGTAAGCTCTGTCAGCTGCTCTTAGAATTATGCAAACGAGATCAGTATCTGTCCAGTAGTTCCGATGATTACCCCTAACATGCATACAGACAGACATTTCCTTTTATAAGATATAGGGACCAATTGATTGCATCCGTGGTGCCGTGGGAGAACAGCCAGCTGATACACGAGGTTTCGGTTTCTGCTGTATGATAAATGTTGGAAAGATCTATGGCAATTTTTCATGATCTCTTAAACGTAAGATAAGTATCTATACCCGGCGCGGCGAACCTTGATCCCTATGACACTGACAGTAATTTCCACAACATAACCTTGTAGTGCCGTCACCGTTACATTAGAATCGTATTGGAGGCTTCTATAAATGGCATTTATTTATTTTACGTAGCTATATTCCAATAAAATGATATTCCGTTTGAATTATAACAATTCATAACATTTGCAAGAAATTATCTCAATCACACTTTACGTTTACGTTCTGTAAAAGTTACTTCGTAGGGTATTTATTGAATCATACCTTACGAAGTAACTTTTGCGGACTTTTTAGGTTATGTTGTGGAAATTACTGTCAGTGATACCTATATCAGTATCAAGGTTCGCCGCGCCGGGCATAAGTATTATATCCGCCATCTAGCTTTCAGTGCATCAGAATGGAAGGTCTTTTTGCAATACATATTTTATAAAGAAAAACAATGAATATTTATTTCCATTTTAATTTTCTGGCTCGCTTGCATTGCTTTACTTTAAGATTGTATTGGCAGTAAATAAAAGTACGAAGTAGAAAAATCTTAGTCTGCTTACCCAAAGCCTGTCGTCCGGTTCTGGTTCCTCTTCCTCTTCTTCTTCGTCCTTTGATATAAATAAGAAAATATTAAATATAACCAAAAAATCCAAAAAAAAATCTATATGCCTTATTTTAATACAAAAAATCTACCTAATTATATTCTTTAGAAATACGTAATTATGGTGAGTGGGGGGAAGATGGAAAACGGGGTAAGACAGAAAGTCAACAATAACGCCACATCTAACAGATTTTTTGAAGTGTTTGTAGCACTGTTTAAGCCGCCATTTAATTTTCTCCTATGTCATAGTCAATTTTTGAAGGAACAATAACGCCACATCTAACAGATTTTTTGAAGTGTTTGTAGCACTGTTTAAGCCGCCATTTAATTATCTCCTATGTCATAGTCAATGTTTGAAGGTTATTGCACAGAAACATGTTATTTTTTACAAAATTATACAATCTGACTATTTGCGTGTTTTTCAAGTATTTTTATCCTAACCCTCATCCTGTAACTATCATTAAAAGCTAGGTACAACTGATTCTTTTGGTTATTTAATAATTACTTTTTATTTACCTTTGAGTTATTGAATACGTTTTTTGCCATTATTCGTATTTTAGGAATTGAAACAATTTTCTATCTTTACCCATTACATTTTGATGGGGTAAGATGAACATATCAATTTTCGAGTAAGATATTTGGAATAATATTATGCTACCAAATATGACAAATGTAACATAATCAGATTTTTTGTTTGTTTCTGATTTTGCCTTTAACTTTTATTATCAATTTTACTTTAAACAATCGCTCAGCAATGTTTGAGAACATCCACTTCGATCTTTCCCCGGTGGGGTAAGATTGAAATACAAAAATCAAAATATTTGTCTTTTCTTTGTTTCCTTAGGCGTTTTGATGCTTGAGTCTGTTATTTTGTTTTTAGGGCATTAAATTCCATAGACTAGTATTGACCAAGATTGTATGTCATTCTCGTAAACGATTTTAGAAAATAGTTTGATCTTTCCCCGTCACCTTTTCGTCTTTCCCCTTTATTTTTGTCCATTGCAAATGATTGCAAGTGTGGCACTCATTTCTTTATAGATTTAAATGAAATTTAACAAACTAGTTTAAAAATATACTCTCTGGTCGTCATCCACAATAGATCAAGTTTAAATTTTGATTAATATGTAGTGTTTCACAAGGATTCAAAAACAACACTACTCATCTCATTGAAAACCCGTTCGATCTTGCCCCCACTCACCTTATATCAATAAACAGCTAATTACCTCATGTGAAGACAGGCATGTACACCAGGCATCTTCATTGACACTGTCATCAGAATCATCATCCCCTTCACAATACCTGTAGCTCTGAAACAAAATAAATTTATTTATTTCTCATCTATAACTTTATAACTGTAAAATCAGTATGGAAAACTCTAAAAAGTAACGCACCGACGACTTTGAAGTTCCTGGTTCATTCCGTCTGTCGACACCTAAACCAAGCAAGCGCTCAGCGTTGGAGGTCGAAGGCACGCTTTTAGATTCCGAGCCAGAACTGCCAATGCTCGAAGCGTTGGAACTAGTTCTTCCAGAGGGACCGCTCACTCCGTCTATCTCGAAGCCATCGGTTCCATCTTCACAGCCTTCCATCAACTCAGCTTTATACAACCGGCCTTTAGGAAAATCTTTTTTCTCTGGAATATTACTGCTCAGCAGTTTCTGCATAAAATCTGGCTTTATTTCCTTTTTCGGAGCTGCGTCTAAAGAATAAACAGGCTGCCGTATCATGTTCTTGATGGTTGTGTTACTGTCATCCCCCTCGATAGCTCTACTACAACCAGGTAGACTAAAGTCATTGGCTATCAAATGCGACAAATTTGAAATAGTTTCTGAACTAGAAGCTAAGCTGGAATTGGCACTGGTTAAGCCAGAAAAATTTGCTGTGGATGATATTTTCCTATCGACCATCATACTGGAACAATGGTTCAAGATTCTGTTTTCTTCTTCGAAGTCCTCGCGTTCAATATCGTCGATCCTCTGCCTGACACCTTCTACATGTTCAATTCCCAAACGAGGTGGGTTTTCAGTCTTACTCTCTACATTGTTCTCAAAGATGACCTTACTTGGTCCCTCAAATACGTCACATTTCGTTCGTGAGCATGATGGTTCCATTCTAACGCGTGAAATTACCTGGAATAAATTAATTGATGTATTGATATGGATTTTTTTTCCAAGTATAATTAAAAATTCACTAGCACACACTTACAATTCTTATTGTTCTTAATTTTATGTGCTCATGTGCTTGGCGTCTGAAAAAAAAAATTATTAAAAAACACCGCTTTCAAATATATTTTTTAATATACTGGGATGCTAGTATTACTACACATTCGCTTAGTTTCTTTATAGCTTATTATCTAGCTGGACTTATTCTTATATCATAATCGCATGCACACCTTTTTTACGCTATAGTTTCGGTATTGATGACTGTTATAAAAAAATTGGTTATTGAACAATAACTGTTACGGTGGTTGCTTAAAAAAACCAAAACACCGTAACAGTTTGTTGAACTTTATGGCGAGGTCACTCCTTGCACAAGTAATTAACGACGACATTTTTGCTACCTATGTGGCGTCCACATTATGGAAAATTTGGACATACACGAAAAACTCATAAAAATATTGATGAAAATATGAAAAACATAAAAAAAGAAATAAAAACATTATTAATTTACATTTTAAAATGTTAAGATTACTGTAAAGATAAATTACACACCAAAAAGTTCACGTACATGTACATTGCTTTAAAACTGTATGCTAAACGAATGTAAAAGTAGAGAAGGGAGCACATCAAGCGTTACAAATGTGTCAAAAAATTTACTTTAATCTGAACTGTATGCGGTCGATATTAAGTTAAAATTGGTTGGGGAAATTTGACAGGGAATGTTACGTTTGATCTGCTGCCTTCTGTACCATTCAATTTCAATTATTCCAATTCAGTACCTTACACTACTAGGATTTTAACTGGTATCATTATTTTTCTTTTGGACATTTCGAAATGTCAGTTTACTGCATTGAATAATTTGCCAGGGTATAGACAATTCCGACATGAATCGTGTGAGTAAAACTCGCTTAATAAACAACCATAATATAGATGATGTATGTGAACAAGGAAATAAATCATTCATGATATTGTCCTAACTTTTCACGATTCATAAACTGAAATAAAACACTTTTTAAACGAACGACAGACCACGAGGACGCAAAGACACAGAAATATCGAGTTAATCCGGTTACAAAGTGTTTTATTCAATACATCAATTCAACCGCCTGAAAAAAGATCCCAGTGCAACGCATTATGTATAACTTGGTTCATTAAACAAAGGAATTGAAAATGGCGACGCTTATCATATTCTCTCGCTCGCACCATAGTGTCGTCTATACTCACTCTCGCGCCTATGGTAGGTAAAAAAATATATTATTATTATAGATTTGATGAATATAGATTTTAATATTGTCTTAAGTTTTCACGATTCATAATCGAAAATAAAAAAAATGAAACACGGTCTGCAGAGACACCGAAACGTCGTCGAGTAAACATGCAACATGTTGCTTGCACGCTGTCTTTACGCTCTTAGTGATCCTTTTCGCGAATTCCTTGTTAAAGGTATCTGTTATTTTTCCGTGGTCACCACTTTATTATTGTTGTTGAGTTTTCTTTTATTGTTAAGTTTCGTTGCTTTGATTAGGTGCAACTCCTCGAAAGCAAGGTTATATAGTGTAGAATAGCATCACGCATTTTGAAGAAGAAAAATATCTGGAGCGTTATATATCATCCATTCGAGTATAGAAGGTATAGTAACGATAATGGAAGGCGCCACGTTTTTTTTAAGCTTTCACGCCGACGAAGCCGCCTACCAGAAGCTAGTTTTAAAACACGGTCTTGTTTTTATTGTTTTTGAATTGAAAAATATATTTTGTAACTTTGTATGCTAACTGTACTATCTGTCGATGCATGTACACGCCGCCATTTATGATTCCTTTCTTTAATGCATCTGCTTATACTAGCAAAGCAATAAAAATACCTACAACAATACTGACTTCCTGACAAATACATCTTATTTAATCTACTTTAAAAGAATGAAATAGTGCCAAAGGAATGTCTGAACTTAGATAACTATTATATTAATTTTGTGAAGTCTATTAAAGTATGTTTTTAAATCTCATAGACGTTTTCACTTTAATAAGTAAGTAATATTTTTTTGGAAATATAATAAAAAAATATAAGTTAAGCCTGTATTAAGTACACTGGCCTAGAACTCCAAATAGGTCAACTTTGGTAAGTAAGTTTACAAAAATATGCAATGTTGAGAATAAAAGAGAGTTTTGATTTCATTAAGGACATATTCTAACATCTTTATTTGTGATCTCCCCACAACCTTGAGGTTAGATCACAAATACATCTTTATTTGCGGATACAAAATACGTTAGGTTAAATAAAAACTTTCGGAATATAATGAATCATTTTAAAAGCAAGGTGATGATGAAGTAGATACTACATGCTTAAGTACAATAAATGGAAATCAAATCATGCAGTAATTAATAAAAAAACATGATACACATTTTATGTGATTTATCTTTATGAAGAAATTTTTTATTGTTTACATCAGCTATTATATATTACAGCAGTCATGAGTGTCTTTACAAACACATTCTATCACATAAATAATGAATCTTGATGGATATTGCATTTGATTACCTATGAAATAACCAGATTTTTTATAAATGCTAGAAGCTAATCTTGTAATGACACATGACTAACAAAAATATATCATTACTAACCCTAAAAAGGGAACAAATAAAGCTTTTTCATTTTATTTTTATTTATGTAAGCAACTTGGCTGTGACATGATATTAGTAACCATGAATAGCTGTTTGTTTATTCATGTCATGGCAGAGTTGTATTTCTGCCAAATTTAACTTATTATAAGCACTTTTGACATAAAGAAATGCATAGAATAGAATAGTCATTTATTCGCAGAATATGGCAGGTATTTCAAGTTCTGAAATCTAAATCACGTACAGCAAATATTTTGATGTTTCCGATTAGAAATCGCATTCTAAATTCCAATAAAAAACACTCTGAATAACATTTAATAATAATAATAGCTTAAATTTTAAATAGGTAGATCATTCAATATTACATTGTCATTATATTTGGGGTATACATTATACATTTAAACAATAAATTTTATATCTCATTTAAGAATTTATTTACACTATAGTGTAGTTTGTTTAACAAAAAAAAACATATAAAGCTTTTTTAAATTTCCCTACTTTCAGATGTTCTTATAAAATTAGTTCATTTGTTAAAAATTCGAATTGCCATACAGAATACATTCTGTCTAAATAGCTCAAGCCTTTGCATTGGCGTATACAATTTTTCAATTTTTGTTTATGACTGCCTCTGCTGTATAATATTTGTTAATTGCTTTTAATATACTGTGAGTTCATTATAACAAAATTACAAATTACAAAAATATACAAGGATGGTAGTGGCAGTATTTTAAGTTTTTTGAACATTGGTTTGCAACTACCAATGTTACCTGCCTCACATATGGAGCGGATACATTTTTTTTGGGTTCTGAATATATCAATAAAATTTACTGAATTACCCCATAAAATTATTCCGTATCTTAGCAGGGAGTAAACGTTGCCATGATAAGATAATAGTGAAGTCTTAATCCCTGAAACTTCTCTTCTGCGTCTTAAAACATAAACATATTTATCTACCATGCTTCTCAAATTCTTTATGTTTTCAATTCAATTACACCATTTGTCAATTGTCATGCCTAGAAAATTAGTTGAATGTATGTGCAGTGTCAACTGGTATGTTATTATAATTATTAAATTAATGTTTAATGTGTTACATGTCATATTGATTGTTTCAAATATTACCTTAGTCTTTAAAAAATCAATTTTTAGTCAGCCAGTCAATTATGTTAGTCAGAGTAAAGCTTATTTAATCTTTTGTGTAATTACACATTTTCTGATGTTACTAGTAATGACGTATCATCAGCAAATAATATACAGTCATTTCTCACATAATCGGGCAAGTCATTTATTTAAATAATAAACAGAAGAGGTCCTAATACGCTCCCTTGAGACACACCAAAGTTATTTTCTCAATATGGGGACCTACATTTTATTTTGTAGTATTTATCAAATATTTTTAATAACTACAAATTTTTACTTCCGTACTGGACTAGGAGCCAAAGAAAAACATAGAATGTGCCAGCTGCTTCTCTTCCCAGGCAAACTGTCAAAGTCAGTTAAGGGACAGAGGTTTAATTGACGTTTTTGTGGGCGACCCCCTGTTACTGCAATAATCTGTCTCCATCATTGTAATTCCTCTAAACATGACATCAGATGGTTTTATAATCTCTGGTGCTCTGCCTACCCCATGAGGGATACAAGCGTGAAGTTATGAATGAATGAATTACAAAAACTAAAAAAATCCAACTGCGGAATATAAAATATCGATATAAAAATGTTGAGCACTTCAAAGTTTCAACTAAAACGCACAAAACAAGCAGATAAGACTATTAGAGCTTTTCAATATTTGTTATAAACAAAATAAGGAAATATGAAAGTAACAATATTTATTGCTACCTTTTACATAAATGATCCACTATAACAACCCTTTCAGGATCCAAATGTAACCAAATATTCATTTCAAGGGCCAATGGTGTTATAGTTAATATGCATTGACAAATAAAACCAATCACGCTTTTATAATTTTCAAAGAAAACAACTAGGTGTTAAATGAAGACAAAGCTCATGTGCCGCTTTTCAAAGAGATTTGGTTTAAAGTTACTATTACACACTTTTTTCCTTCACTGCAATAACATAAAAATGTGTTACATATAAACGAAATCGCAAATTGGTGTCATGAATGGGTAATACCTAAGCATGATTAGTGTGTTCCGTTCATGACACCGTCTAATTGTTTTTTTTTTTGTCTGGGCATATTCTATCTTCCTTTTGCACTGTGATTATAGTATTTCGTTTCTCTAGACATATTTAGGTGTTTCTGAAGATATTTCATTATCTTTTGACTGGGCAAGGCATCAAAATAGTATTAAAATACCCACCATCTAATCAACATACTTAATGTGTTTGAAGAAGACACTTGGTATTGAGTGAACGAGAATATTAATATTTTATATCCATCCACAAGAAACCTTCATTCAACACCTAAAAGTTACTGTTCAGGAAAAACAGACACAAGCAGTTCATGCCACAACTTAGTGTAATACTATCTATACATATAATAAAATGGTAGGAAAGTCAAAACTGTACATTGAATATTTTTTTAAAAGAATACTTGGGGTATGATCTACAATCGAAACAGAAACAAAAAATATAGTTTTTAGAATTTTTGTCTGTTTGTCTGTTTGTCTTTCCAGGATAAACTCAAAAAGTACTGCATGGATTTACTTCAAATTTGGCATGAAGATAGTTAAGAAGTCGGGTCAACATATAGGCTACATATTATCACGCTAGCAGTGTTATAATCGTAGGTGCGTTTGGTGCTGCATAGCGTTCACGCAGACGACGTCGCAGGCAGCAGCTAGTACTATACTATAGATCACAACTTAGTGATCTATCAAAAAGGAACTGTAATAGTGCATAGTTAGACTTTTTGGAATATCCAACACATAAGGGTAAAAGTTATATCTGAGTCTGAATGTCCAAAGGTTATAAGGTTATGGGTTTAATTCATCTAACAGGAGCACTCCTGCAATCTCTAACATGCATGCTGTTTTTTTATCTTTAGAATTTTTTGGCTCTTCTGGCAACAGACTCCTGCGCTTCTGTTAGTCCTTGGGAGAACCATCCCAAATGTTTATACTATACTATAATTTGGTTAATAGTTCTCTCAACAAATGCAGGTTCAATATAATGCATACGCAAGATCACAAAGGTTGATTTTTAAATCACGAAGTACACAAATCAAATAATAAAATAATTACTATTTATAGTGATATATAGTTTGTGGCAGTCATATTACATATTTATTGCATATGGATTCTTTTGATTTTTATTTAATAAGTCAAGTTTTTAAACAAAATGCTAAAATCTTTATATGAAATAAATCATAACAACATAAAATGCATTCATAATTAATTTGATTTATTGAACTTGACTCAACCAAAAACAGTTTCGAAAATATTAAATTCCTCTCACAAATAAAATGATTGTAAATTCTGAAAAATGCTGTATGCATTCCAATAATTGCACCAATTCACTAAATAACATAAATTATGATATTTTTTATGCATTATTTGTATATATTGCTGGTGAATATTAATATTAATAGATTATAATTCAGAGAATTGAAATATCTCACTAAAATTGAAATATTACTATCAATTGTTAAATATGCTTTTGCAAGGCTTGCCTATGCTTTCACAACTATCAACCAAAGATATTTATCAAAATCAAGGCCAAACACACAATAATCATAACTAATGAATCACACAAGTAACACATTCAATACAATAACAAATCAAATACATCCATTGGGTGATTTATATTGCAAAAATTTAACCTGAATATCCAAAAACACATCATGCAGGAAGAAGTCACCTACGTTAAATCGACATAGCATAAAAAAACTGGCACCGACATAAAAGGACTCTTACTGTGGGAACATTTTTTGTGCACATCCCAGGATTCACATGCACTCGTGTATAAAAACCACGAACAAGAAATTCTAAAATCAATGTCTTGAAAACGATGACCTTTCTGGTATACCTCACTATGCCCGGGATTTTCAGGTGACCTATATAATCTAGGTTTACCTAGATGCGCAGAAACGCATCAGGATCAATTTAGCTCTATCTAGGGTTTTGAAAGGACATCGTGTGAAAACATGAAGTGGGATGAGAAACCAATTACGTGCTGCATATTTTGACGATAATTCAGGATATCACTCACCTTGTTTTGATCTTTAGGTGAATGTTTCATTAAATTATACTTTTAGTCGTTGTAAACACTCATATTTGAAGAAATATTATTGGAAAATATCGTCCAATGTGCATGATCAACTTCAAAACTTAAACAGTTTGGTAGGCCAATTCGGCCATCCTCAATCCTATAGTGAGTGAGTGAACACAGAGAAGATAGATAGCATGCATATTAATTGCCATATTCAAAATAAGTCATAGGATATATAGACCGACAGATCTTTTGGCGCGTGGCGAAAATTTGAACTAGCCACCTATGAGCCACCTTCTTGGGAAATGACACTTCATGACTTACCTACCGCTCATATTTATTAATATACTTTTATATTTAATATTTAGATATTAAATACGCCAAAATTTCTAATATTTTAATTATAAAATTGAATTAGTTGTTTTTGAAAAACAATTTAAAGAAAAACAATTTAAGAAAGAAAAACAATTTAACGTCTCAATATAAATTACGATTTCAGGAGCATTGTCCCTTTAGAACATCTCTATGAAAAGTATAAAAACTGAAGAGAAGAGATGTAAGCAGATTTTCTACAAACCTTTCAAAATAAGAGCATGTCTAGATACAAGTAGGTGCCTAATAAAAAAATAAGTGGTGACGAGGATGACGAGGAAAATAATTTATCATAAAAACATGGTATTATTTTCATGTTACTCTATTTTTGATAATTATATTTTCTTGCTTAATCTCCTATTTATATCTTCAGCCCTGTGTTTTGTACATACCACTATCGTTTTTGTTAAAGTTTAAGCGACTTGCCTTTTTCTAGTACCTACATAAAATGAAATTAAGTATTTCTGTTTTCAAACATGAAAAGCTAAAAGTATATGCATACATATTTTTCCCTGAGAAGAGGGAAATTATACTGCATGGTTACCCTTACGCCTCTATCACGTCATCACCCAAGCGCCAGTATAGTCTTAACGTCTTCGGCTTTTTAAAAGTGTCGTCTATAGAGGATTTTGAAACTAATCTTTATGAGCTGTCAGAAATTTTTTCATTTAGTCGACCACTTTGGTGACCCTATCACCCCTATCACCCTATCAAAAATTTTTTGAACTAAAGGAAGGTGTTTGTTAAGGTTAATAATCAGTTATTTGGTCCAAGGTATTCTTGTAGAGGTGTATCACAGGGTGGTGTATTGAGCCCACTGCTTTTTATCCTATTCATACATCAGCTAAATTCAATTCTGGGTTGTGAAGTTTCTAATCTGCAGTTTGCAGATGATTTAGTTGTTTATTGTTCTGATACTAGTTTATTACGTGTACAATCAGTTCTCAATGCTGCTCTCCAGAAACTAAAAGACTATTTTGATAGCCTTGGGCTAGAGGTCAGCACTGACAAAAGTAAAGCTGTTGTCTTTTCAAAAAGTGCTATTAGAAATAGGAATGTAAATATTTTGTTCCATAATAATGTTATGTCTCTAGATATTTCTGTAAAGATTTTAGGTGTTATTTTTTCGAACAATTCTAAATGGAATAAGTATGGTGAAACTCTAGAATCTCGTGCTTTAAATGCTTGCAATATTTGAAATGCTTTGGCTGGCACATATTGGGGAGCTGATCCAAGAATTTTATTAACATTGTACAAATCTTTAGTAAGGAGTCATTTTGAATATGCATTTTTTTCGCAGGAGTAGGAACTATGGTGGATAAATTTAAAAATAAACAAAACAAATGTTTGCGTATCATAATGGGTGCTATACGAACTACTCATATAGTGTCAAAGCAGGTGGAATATAATGTACCTCCTTTGGCACTTAGGTTTATATACTTACAATCTAATTTTTTTGCAGGTATGCTCTCCATTAGTAATCACATCCTCTTCGTGTTAAATTGCGGGACACTATGAACAGGAATGGCGACAACCATTCATATTTCTTGCAAGGTTTCTCTGAAACAGAACAAATTTTTAATGAACACAAATTTTTTTCCAGCATAGCATGGCCTTGTTACTCTGGGTCATATGAATCTAAATTTATTCAGATTAAAATTGTAGTTAAAAAACTTTTTAAGTATAAGAAAGATATTTATAGGGAACTTGATAGGTGGCAGGGATATCATCAGATATATGCAGATGGGTCTAGGAACAATGAAGCAGTCTCTATGGCTGTCTATGATAGTCAGGTAAAAAGTGGATTCGGTCATAGGCTGAATAATATACTCCGCTGAAACCATAGCTGTGTATGTAGCTATGGAGCACATTCAAACACAGGCTCACCAAAAGTGTATATAATATTATAATATCGGACAGTTTAAGCTTATTATTGGCACTACAAAATCCACATTTAAATACAAAAACCAACTGAGGTATATAAAATAAGAGAGTTGTATCATCTGCTGTCACAAACTAAGCAAATAGTGGCAATAGCCCATTGGTGTGCATGGTAATGAGCAAGCAGACTATTTAGCTAAAATTATTACAAATACAGCCCACAATCAATTAAGTCATAGCTCTTTGAATTTCCCAATTCCTTCTTTAGACGCTCTATCTCTCTTCAAACTCACACTACAGGAAGAATTTCACAACTTATGGCAGCAGGTGGTTCAAAGAAAAATGGCTAGCTGCAATAAAGAAAAAGATCTCTTTACCCGGGGTGGAGACTATAGAAAGTATTACACCACAATCTGTCGTTTGCGTATAGGTCATTGTCATTTTGGTGCTCACCTTTTTAGGATTGGTGTTTTTGACTCTTCAACTTGTAGATATTGCAATAGTGGTGATGAAACCCTTGAACATATATTTTTTGATTGTCCACAGTGTAGTATTCAAAGGATGGTTCTTGTAGACCAGGGTCCCTTGTCTTTGTATGAAGAGTATTTGCCATTGCACACATGCACAGAGATTGAATGTGTGCGTGAGAAATCGCGTGTGTTACAAACCAGCACAAAAATTAAATTATAACATTATGCTGAAAATAAATATGTTTTAAAACATTTTCTTTAGTTTTATTTTCTTTAATAAGTTTTATTAAATTATTTAAATTCATTAGATAATGCCTGAATATTCATACAAAACATAAAATTGGTTACATTGGCTGTACCATTGATAGATTGATTGAATGGCCGTTAGAGATTTCTTCAATACCTATTTGTTTCGACGCGTTACGTTAACGTTGTGCTTCCTATGACAATGTCCACCTCCCCCTACTCAGGCAGAAAATGCTCGAGCTGAGTATCCCGGAGAGACTGACATACTTTACCTACAACCTCCTTGCCGGCCGATATGTCCAGATTCGACATGAGCATGCCCACCTTCCAGCTCGTACAGTCTGGCAGGGCCTCCCTCAGGGCTCTGTGCTTAGCCCTCTTCTGTATAGCATATACACCTCGGATCTGGACAGGTCGGTCATTCCTTTCTGCAACATCCTTCAGTATGCCGATGATATTGCCCTTTACCTCCGGGTAAGGGTAATTGAGGCTGCATCCAACCCCCTTAACACGGCCCTATCCTACCTCGGAAACTGGCTCCATGTCCATAACCTCACCCTCTCCTCTTCCAAGAGTAGTGTCTTGGTCTTCTCCAGGAAAAGACAATACTCACCTCCTTCTATTTCTTTCCTTGGCCAACCAATCCCAGTTGTCCACGAGGCCAAGTTCCTTGGAGTAGTCCTTGACTCAAGGCTATCAGGCTCGGGTCATCTCAACCACATTGTTAACAAATGTGAGGCAAACATCAACCTGCTCAGATGCCTTTCTGGCGTTTGGTGGGGCTCCCACCCATACACACAAAAACTCTTATACAATGCCCTAGTGAGAAGCGTCATTGACTATGGATCCTTTCTTTTGGAACCCTGCAATAAAGCAGGACTGGACGCTTTAACCAAGATCCAAAACAAGTCAATGCGCGTTATCCTAGGTGCAATGAAATCTTCTCCAACTGGTGCTATGAGAGTCGAGTGTGGCGAGCCCCCATTACACCTACGCAGGCAGTACCTGGCTGATAGATTTGTGACAAGAACTCTCCAACTTTCCTCCCACCCCCTCCACTCTATCCTTTCATCCCTCCAGAATTCGATCCCTAACTCACCATACTGGCGTAACAAAATCCCTCCCCGTATATTGTCCAGCCTCTCTGCCTTAGCTCCCCTCACTACTCCAATTTTCCAATGTGATTCCCAATACCAGTACACCTTCCCTTATGAATCCCTAGTGTTCCCTCCCCCAGTTCTGACTGACTTTGGTGTTGCTAAGAATGACCCTAATGCTAACGTCATATTCGATAGCATCATAAACAGTCAATGGCAGGACTGGACTCCTGTCTACACGGATGCCTCCAAACTCTCCGGCCAGGGGTGTGTGGGGGCAGCCGTGTGGATTCCTAAATTCCAAGTCCTCCTATCCTTCAAATGTCCTCCCGCCACCACAGTATTTACTGGTGAGTCCATTGCTCTTCTAGAAGCAGTTAGGTATGTCCTAGATAATAGAATGAGCAACTCCTTAATCCTCTCCGACTCCCTGAGTTGCCTTATGGCTCTCAAAAGCAATCCCTTCCTCCTTGGTTCCAAATTCCCGACCATACTCCAAACCAAGCATCTCCTTTTCCTCTGCAATCTGCAGGGCATTAATGTAACTCTTGCCTGGATACCTGGTCACTCTGGAATAGTTGGAAATGTTACAGTTGACTGTTTTGCCAGGGATTCTATTGAAACTGGATCACTGGAACATTACCAATGCTTTTCCCACGACCTCAGTCTTTGGGCCAAGACTCGTTTACAGGAAGAGTGGAGCAGAGAATGGGAAAGTACCCGTAGTGTTGTGGGGAAATATTATGGGGACATCCAGCCCACAATCCCATCTAAGCCGTGGTTCTGTTTGCATAAGAAAATAACAAAAAAAGTCACCTCCATAATCAGCAGACTGCGGCTGGGTCACTGATGCTCTCCAGTATTTTTGTATAGGATAGCAATTCGTGACTCCCCATTGTGTGATTGTGGACTGGAACCTGGATCAGTCGACCATATATTTTTTAACTGCCCCCTCCTCCCTGTCTCCTTATATGACATACTTCCCCCCCAGTTCCCCAGACCGACCTGCATGAAAGCCCTCCTCTCCTCTAATGATCCCTTGTTCCTTAAAATCCTGTGTAAATATATCCTACATTGTAATATATCTTTGTAAATATGTGTCTTATAAGTGTTGTATTATATCTTTGTGTCACTAATATTAATATATATATAATGGGTATGTCTGTTATTGGTGGTGGAACTAACTGTGATGTCTTATTGTTTTAGGTAACTCAATGTTCAGTCTTCGTCGCGCCTCACATGAATCTGTTTTCCTAATACCGTGTCTGTCTCATCACGTGATACTGGCAGTAATAGCCTGTCGCTTAGTATCGACGGCTGGTTGCCACTCAACCCAAAAATTGAATTGAATTGAACGTTGTGCTTCGAAGTTAAATAATACTTCCAGATACTCCGTATTTGAGTGCATTGTGTGTGTGTTCATGGTTAACCATCTATTACGGCAGGACGTTCTACTGTAAAAGTTTGGTTGCTGCTGTAGCAATATTTACGACAGGACGTTTTCTAGGTTAAGATACTTTGATTTGTGTATTTATTTAGTCACGACAGGACGTTTTATATATTAGTGAGGTGTACTATAGTTTCTATGTTGTGTTTGATTGTGTAAATACCTTTGCCATGTCTACTAACTGTAGAAAATGTGCCGAGTGTGGAAAAACTCGTAAAATTGTGAAAAAGAAATAAAAAATCTACATGTATGTTCTATTTATTCAAAGTCGTTTGTTAAACTCCACAGTGCGTTTGTTAGTTGTTTACTAAAATTCAAGTCATTACCTATGCATAGCCCATTTTTTACTACTTGTCTTATTTGGTAAACAACGTGTTTAGATCAAATGTTACAAATAAACGAATATCTAGAGGATATTGTTAATTTCGCAGAAAATAATAGTACATTTATGTTTTTTTTTATCAGTAAATTATTTTTAAGATTACCAATTTGGTTTCACACATGAAAAGTTGTTTACCAAATTTTGAAAAGTCGCACACCATTAAGGAAAATTGGAAATAACTTTAATAGTTGGAAATAATATAAATATACTACTTTGAATATTCTCACCACAAATAGTTTACACCCATATAATGCAGTGGCACTAGTGATGTATATGAGTACAAGCTATGGTCGCATTTATCTACTATTGACTTACCACTCTTCTCTCTAGAGTATTATGTTCCTTGTTGTAGACCACCTATTAAGTATTTTTAAAACTGCAGAAGACATCCCGCGCTCCCTTCAGCAAATACTGAGCATTCAAGAATGCTTTTCGCCAGTATATGGCTTTATTTTTTATACTTTAAATGAAATCTAATGAGAGGTTTTCTGATGGCTCATTAAAAATACAAAACGGTACTAAAATGGTACAAAAGGCTTCGATAGATGGCGCTTAACAAAAGGTGAAGTCTTGTCTGTTATAAAGCCATTAATTCCACAGTGCGTTTTTAAAAGTAAAATAAATTAAGTGAAGTCTGTATCAGAAATTGAACTTATAAATAACCATAAATGGTAGATACCACTTACCTACATTATAGTGTACAGACTTATTGTCTTCGGCTTATTTAAAGTGCCAACTATAGAGGTTGTTTGAACTAATTTTTATGAGCCGTCAGAAAGCTCCTCATTGGTGTTTGTAAATATGTATATAACTAATAGTAATATGATTATTTTGTATATTTAGCTTTTTCTAGCTTTTTTAGATTACTTACTTTACTTTTTCAGCTTTTTTTTAGACATTTAGCTTTTTCAGCTGTTTCAGCTATTTTCAGGATTTGACCGTTATTTAAATTGATTTTGACAAATGAAATATGCCAAGAATGACATTACAAGGATTTGACATTGAAAAGAAACGGAATGTAAAAATACAAGAATTTGACAAAAAAATATATATTAAACAAAAGACATGTCTGTTTGGGCTTCGTTCTCTGCTTATCCTTCGTTCTTTGCCTATCCTGAATCCTGACAAGGACGAAATTAGCCAAAAAAAAACTATGTCTGTCTGTGGTCCATGGCACTACTGAATATAAAAAGTTACTTTATGCTACTGAACCACAGATTAGAAAGTATTATGTACAAGTAAAGATAAGACAAATCAATATTATAGGAAGTTTGGAATGCAAGCTTTTTTGCCGCTTGGTGGCGCTTATGTGCTTGAGGTTTTTTTGGTGGACTACGCACTATAGTGGAATTTTTTAGTACCTATTGTTGATAAATATTGTTTTTCATATGTGAAAGAAAGGGAGCTAATTTTCATTATAATGGTAACTAAGTAACGAACAACTAACTAAAATAATCAAAAACCAACACTAGCTAGCATGTTTGATAGTTATAAAGTTATTCGTCAAAATATATGAATCATGAAGTCTATCAAGTATCACAACAATTCAGTTACATAAATGATAAACTATACTTCACTAGTTGCTACATCTGAGTTTGCACGAAATTATATAAACACAGCAGATTTGTGCAGTTTACAACAGATATGCGTAGGACTTTGTTTTTTTTTGTGATCAAATGGCGAATGATTGTCTATCACTCACTCAATTCACTCATATCAAGTTGTTATTGGCAGTAATAAGTGGCGCCACCAAACGTTAAAATGGTGCTATGACCAAACTCTTGAAACAGAATAAAATGCTTTGATTGTCAATGCCGTGTACTGAACTGACTGGCACTAGCTCGAAAAGTAGGTTATTTTGAAAAAGTTTTCGCCTATTCCTCTTTTTATTTGTAATTTAAACGACGAAGCAATAAAAAGCAGCAAGAATTTTTGGTGAAAAAACTACAAGCCAATTTAGCTTTCGCGAGAGGCGAGTGTATTGAACTTAAACTGATAATTTATTCCATCCTGTGATAGATTGTTTTCGAAGCCGAAGTGAACACTATAATACACATAAAACATGCTAAATAACATAACCCGAGAATTAATAATTTTTTCGAAGCCGAAGTGAACACTATAATACACATAAAACATGCTAATTAACATAACCCGAGAATTAAATTTTTTTATTAAAATAAACAGGATAACATAAAATTATTATTATCTATGTTGACAGGAACCTTTCTTGATACCTGCAGATACAAACGATTTTTGGAATCAATAAGCAGCCCAGCTAAATCAATTAGGTTGCAGCCAGGGACCGGAAAACCCCTTTATTTGATTAAGCCTATTAATAGGGTAACCCTATCAAAATCTTACCATATGGAAGTGTAACCCTATTGATATGGTAAGCCTATCGACGTGGTAACACTTTGAATAAAGTTAGCTACTTTCGGATGCGCTTACCCTGTGATAGGGTTGCTTATTTCTATCTCTTTTCTGCGCATGCTGTTGAATTCGGAAGTATAATTCGAAGTGCAAGATTGAATAGATAGTGATATTTTTGATAATTTGATATTCTTAGAGTTTAAATTTGCCTGCAGGTTTTAAAACCCTATTGAATCGGTAACCTTCAATAGGGTTTTCGATAGGCTTAATGCTTACATGAAGCTAACTCTATTGATATGGTAAGCCTTAAATTAGGGTAAGTCTTCGATACGGTTACCAAATTGACAGGGTTTTTTAAAACAAGTCTATGAAAAACCCAATCAAAAACCTCTTTAAGGGTAACCGGTTCCGGTCCCTGGTTGCAGCCAGCAGAGCAGTTTCGGAGTGGCCGATCGTAAAGTTAGTGAAATTTTCCTATTTTCATTCTTGACCTAAAATCTTGACCAAAAATCAAACAAGTCCAACAAATTTTTCACATAATATCTACGAAATTATATATTTTCTTGCCTTCTAAACAGTTTTTTTTATTGAAAAAGGTTTCATTTTATGTAAACATATTTAACTGGTAAAGAGATTCAAATTAGGCCCCGAGATATGGTAGACATACAACATTTCGTATTTTTAAACATTTTGGCTGCTTTTACAATATTTTGACTTAAAAAGTTACCTGCATCCGCTATTTTTAAGTTTTTTTGATATTTAATGAAACACAATATTTATTATGAATTACTTTTTATTCCTTATTTTTTATGTATGAACTCAAAAATAATCATCAAATATATAGTATGTAATTTCAAGTTCACCTAGGTAGGTATATATCAAACTATTAATTCATATGACACTTTACTCCATAATGTTATCGCTCATTTAATTATTTACAGCGAAAAGTATTTATATGTTGGAAGGTTCACATTGCTCACAACCAATCGTGGAAGTGAGATAAGTATGGAAGAAGTATTGAAAGCAATGGCAGATTTGAAAATGGGTAAAGCGTCAGGGTATGATACCATAGATGCTGAAATGCTCAAGGCAGGTGAAGGTGTCACTGCAAACCTTTTGTACCAGCTCATTAATAAGTGTTGGCTGTCAGGCCGTGTTCCATTTGGCTGGTGTAAGGCCATTATTGTGCCACTTTATAAAGCCAAGGGTTCACAACAGGATTACAAAGATTTCCATGTCATTAGCCTTTTGAGTATTGTGGGTGAATTGTATCCAAGAATATTAATGGAGAAGGTGATGAATGAAACAGAAAGCAAGCTGAGTATGGGGTGGACAGTGACATGATAAGGGCACTCAAATCCTTATATAAGGACTCGAGTGCCTGTTTCGGGTTGAATGATAACTACCTGGAATGGTTTAGTATCAAACGCGGTCTTAGACAAGGCTGTGTAGCATCTCCATGGCTGTTCAACATATTAATGGTCACTGTGATGTATGAGTCATTTAAAAGGAAGATTTGAAAGTTAATGTTGGAAAGACGAAAATCATATTTATGAGAGGAATGAATATATATGACGGATTGCAATATTATGATAGGAGACAAAAAAGTGGAGCAAGTGAATAGTTTGTGTACTTGGGGTCCTTGTTTACAAGAGAGTGGAAGTATGACAGTGATATTGAAAGGAGGGTAAGCAGAAAATAGTGTTAATGGCGCCTTGTACTCAGTTATGGCAAGTAAAATTATACCAAATAAGGCATGTCTTGCGGTACTTAAGGGAGTTTTGATGCCAACACTCATGTATGGTAGTGGGTCTTGGGTGTGGCAGAAGAGACATACGGTGTTGTCTTATTCGCCTTTATTCGGGAACTGGCTGCTCAAGTATATATGTAGGTACAAAGGTTACCTAGAACTACTAACAGATACAATAAACTAGGTACAGTCGGCCGCAAAAGTCTTTTAACAGAATCAAAAGTACATATGCATGAATGAAAGCATTTAGCTACTTGTAATTAACAACTATTCTATGCTTATTGTGATAAGTTGATTTTACGCCCTTTTGATGACACAGACATATGGATTGTGGGGTGTGTAGTTGTTTTGCACTTTTGATTCTGTTAAGCAACTTCTGTGGCTGACTGTACATCGCCAATAATATAATGCCCTTAAGTTTTATCTCTTCATTATATTACACGTTCCATCGAGGGCTTTTTAACGCAATTATCACTATAAAATGTTATTATTTTTGCAGATATGGACGAAGTGGGTACAGAAAATAAAAACAAAAGAGAATACAGAAGATGGCCTACCACCAGGTCGTTTATCAGAATTAGAAGAAAGGTCATAGATATAATTGGCGCACCTAATATTTATGGTTTTACCGACGATGAAAACCTTTTAATTTTCTGGTTTGTATGATTCTTGTTTTAGTTATGTTTCAGTAGATTTTTGTAAATACAAATACACCTCTTTATCTTAGTGAATCAAACGGATACAAACAACATGGTATACACATAAAATAAAACTGGATTCAAGACAATAAAGGCGGCCACATCATTCATGCATGAGCGTTCTCTTTCAGGCAACCTTTATCATACAAATAAAACATACAACAAATAGCAAGAAGGTTTTCATTGCTTCTATAATAAGAAAAAATTGAGAACTATCAAAACTCTCGGAATAATAATATATGTCGGGTAACCCTAGTGTTCCCTATTTCGGCTTGACACTACTTTTTAGGACACCCTGCATTTATCGATGAAGACTGAAAATCTTCAATAATTGTGCTGTAGCATGGTGCGGGTGACAGTTGCCTTTAAAACGTTACACCTGTCAGTAATAATAATAAAACTCTGGCTCTTAATTAGTACCGACAGAGGACACCTAATGCTTTAAATAATAATAATAATTCTGTACCTACATTTTAGATTTTTTTTAGACATTAGGGAATTATGCTTTATCCTAATCCCCTAATGTCTAAAAAAAATCTAAATTTAAATCAAAAAAAGTTGACAAAGACAATCAGCGCACAGGGAAGACTATAACAGATGAAAATGTCAAATAAGTTGAGAAAATAATTCCGGAAGAAAGACGAATAACCGTAAAATCTTTAGCCAAGACTTCATTTGGCATCGTCTATAGATTTTAGAATTATAATAAATAAATGAAAAGATAAATTATAATAATCAAATGAATTAATAAATTATAAAAAAATAATTGATGAATAAATATTTCTGAAATTCACATAACATTATGTAGCTCAAATTAAGTTCCTTGAAGAATTTGCGTTTTTGATTCTCGTATTAAACACCTATTTTTAATCATCACACATATTTTTTATTACAAAATAATGTACTGCACTATACATATAAACATCCTTGACTTGACGGCTAATATCTGTGTTCATCACAAAAATATCTACCGCCGCCGGGAATCAAACCCAGTTCTGGCCTTGAAGGCAATCTATGTAACCACTACACCAGCCGGTCGTCAAATTATAAACGTAATCTTTTAGTCTAAATCAATACAAATAAAAAAGACAAATAAAAGAGATATGCAGAGTAAAAATATTCATAACTTTCATTGCTACCTTTTACATAAATCGTCCACTAGAACGACTCTTTCAGGTTCGTAAATGTTCGCAAATGTACGTTTCAACGGCTTATTGTTACTATGTGTTGTCTAGTCAATGAGTGACGTGCGTTGACAAATAAAACCAATCACATTTGTATCATTTTCAAAGAAAAATACTGGGTGTTAGAAGAAAACAAAGGTCGTGTGCTGCTTTTCAAAGAGATTTTGTTTGAAGTTACTGTTCTATGCTTTTTTGTTCACCGCCCGCACCACACTAGCGCTAGTACTGTTACGGCGACTAATGCGGTTGTTTCTCGCATTAGTCGCCTTTTACGAAAAACAAAGTTAATTTAAGTTATTTTCTTTTTAGGAAGTAACGCAAGTTGAGCCAGAACTGTCACCAACGCGACCAACGCAAATATCACCAACGTGACCAATGCAAATATCATCTACAGTATATACACAAGTCCCACCAAATCCTCCGGGAGTTCCTCGTGTCGGAAGAGTGCAGCCACTTCGAGGCAAGCGTTATCGAAAACGACAATTACCATCAGCCTTCACGACAAAGCCTTTCTTAGAACTTTAAGGGAGTCTTCAGCACTAATAGCTTGCACAGACTGGTACGAGGCAAATTGCGGACGCCATTAGATCCCTTCCGCTCCAATACGAGACGAGAGTCCAGGGCAGTGAGACAGATCTTTGCCCAACAGAGAACTGTGAAGTGAACAGGGCAGACACCGAGTGATGCGGGTACTAGGAGTCCTTTTTAATTACCAAAATCCGCATTTGAATTTGATCTCACTTCATAGTCAATAACGATGAGATAACTAACCAAGGTTGTGTCCATGCCCGTACTACTTATAAAAAGTTGGTTATCGCGCCTTTTCGACACTAAACATCTAGTTATTTTATTAACTATAATACTTAGTGTAAATGCAAAGAACAAATTGAAATCCCAAATCTCGAGTGCCCAAGCATTAAAAAACTTGAAAAAGATGCACTTGAAGTTCAGTCAAACCAAACGCAAACTTACACTATTTAAAGAATTGGTCCCTAACACTTGTTCAACATCAGACTAACCAACAGGCACAATTGACTTGACTGGTGATGAGTCTATTTCAAACTTGTTTTACAAGAAAAATAGTAATAATATTAGTCTTAGTAAGTTAAAAGTACTTAAATTTACAAAAAAATATGAAGACATCTAATAAAATTATAAAAAAGCAGAATTTATCGAGAAATTATGTAACTTTATGGAAAAAGCATAGTTTTGTAATTGAGGATTGTAAAAGTATAGTCAAGAAGTGGATATCATGGGACAAAAGTATGAAACTAACATTATTTCACTACAGAAGAAAATTGTTTGTGGATGAGCTAATTGCAACTCTATAATGAGGAGCGTTTTCAATCTTTGACAAATACCATGTACTGTAATTATAAAGGCTCTCCTCCATTAGATTCATTAAGTAAGAAATCAAATTTCAGTTCCATAGTTAGTAATCACGCAAGTAGTGAAAGCTCAATAATTATGTATTGTAATGAATTAGGTAAAAATATGGGCACAAAACTGTTGAATAACCAAGAGACGGTATTAAATTATTGTATGCCTGAAGCATCAGAATGTATAATCGAAAAGGCTCTGAATGGCAGTTACAGTCCCGAAACAACTTTGGAATTTTTATTTGGTAGAAGAGGAACGTGAAAGAAAAGCAATTATTAATATATTTAGATAAGTTACAGGCCCTTAAGGTAAAAGAAGTTGTTTTGTTTACATTTGGGTTGCAGCTGCAGAAAATGTATGACTTATGTAGGGTCCAGTAATATATGTTTAAGTAATAGGTACCCAAGCATGCTGATTAATGTCATCGACATTAATTTTATTTGTAAATTTAAATTTAAAATTAAATTTCATTTGACAAAAGACAGATTTCTAGACAGATTTATAGATACAATTCGGTTATTTTCGGTTATTTTATAATATATATATAATATCTAGGGTCGGCAGACTAAAGCACTTAAGTCAAAAAGATAAAGTTTTCAGGAAGTAAAAAAAAACTATATTGTAAATTACTCAATAATGTTTTAATTTTTCTAATACATAAATAAAATTTTATTTATGTATTAGAAAAATTAAAACATTATTGAGTAAGTAAGTTTTTTTTTACTTCCTGAAAACTTTATCTTTTTGACTTAAGTGCTTTAGTCTGCCGACCCTAGATATATAAGTAGTATTTATTAAATCAGATAGCACAAGTACTATAGTTTTTTTAATTTTTTTGCCCAGCAAATTTTTTAGCTACTGATACTGCTTTTATTGAGCAGTCTAGTATATTTATTTATTTACACTTTATTATAATGATGCCTTACAAAAAATACAAAAAATTTAAACACATTAAAAAAGTGACGGCCGCGATGCTTGTGCCGAAGTACCAAGCGCTACGTCGTGTATATGTCCGCTTCCTCTTTTATTGTTGCGCCAGCTGGAGAGATGCCGCTCACCAGTAGACTGCCCGCGAACTTGACGTGCCGCAGATAGGAAGTGATGTGATTTTCTTCAATAAAACCTCTGTGTATTCCAAGAACCTTTTATTTCAAAGCTAGATTCAGTGATGTAGGCACTAAATTGTCATCCCTATAATACCACCAAAGTCTAACAAGACAAACAACTTGATCATTACGTTGCTCTAATTAAGTGGGTAAAAATATCATTACATAATGCATTTAGGGTGAGCGGGGGCAAGATCGAACGGTTTTTTAATGAGATGAGGAGTGTTGTTTTTGAATCCTTGTGAAACACTACATATTAATCAAAATTGAAACTTGATGTCTTGTGAATGACATCCAGAGAGTATATTTTTAAAGTATTTTGTTAAATTTTATTTAAATCTATAAAGTAATGAATACCACACCAATCATCATTTGCAATGGACAAAAATAAAAAAGGGGAAAGACGGAAAGGTGACGGGGAAAGATTAAAGTATTTTCTAAAATCGTTCAAGAGAATGACAGACATTCTTGGTCAATGCTAGTCTATGGAGTTTAATGACCTGAAAACAAAATAACAGACTCGAGCGTCAAAACGCCTAAGGAAACAAAGACAAAAACAATTAAATTTTTGTATTTCAATCTTACCCCACCGGGAAAGACCGAAGTAGATGTTCTCAAACATTGCTGAGCGATTGTTTAAAGTAAAATTGATAATAAAAGTTAAAGGCAAAATCAGCAACAAACAAAAAACCTGATTGTTGCAATTTTCATATTTGGTAGCATAATATTATTCCAAATATCTTCCTCGAAAATTGATATGTTCATCTTACCCCATCAAAATGTAATGGGTAAAGATAGAAAATTGTGTCAATTCCTAAAATACGAGTAATGGCAAAATATCTATATAATAGCTCAAACGTAACTAAAAAGTGATTATTAAATATCCAAAAGAATCACTTGGACCTAGCTTTTAATGAAAGTTACAGGATGCGGGTTAAGATAAAAATACTTGAAGAAACACTCAAAAAGTCAGATTGTATAATTTTGTAAAAAAAACATGTTTATGTGCAATAACCTTCAAACGTTGACTCAGGCATAGGAGAAAATTAAATAGCGGCTAAAACAGTGCTACAAACACTTCAAAAAATTTGCTAGATGTGGCGTTATTGTTGACTTTCTGTCTTACCCCGTTTTTCATCTTCCCCCCACTTACGCTATTTTTTTTTTTTTATAATTTACTTCTATTTTTTGTTTGTTCCAATTAATAAAATCAGTCTAGGATTAATGTAATTTTAATTGAAAAAACTAAGTAAGAAAACTCGTACGATATTTTTTTACCTTATTAAAAATATGTTGCTATTTTATAGCCAAATCAGGTTTTAGTGATGAATAATATATTGATGTTGTTGTCATTTTGATAGTTTCTTTGAAACAGGAGAATATCAAAAAAAATCAGAATTAATCAGAAATTTATATAGGTACTTACGTACTTATAAATGTATCTTGTAAAAATTGTATGTACAAAATTGACCTCAAGTGACTATTGTAGAAAGCGCTAGATATAATGTGATTGAAATGTATGTATGGTATACCACTTTAGTAGGTAGGTGTACCCGTATTCATTACTTAGTATCATTTGCCTACTCGCATGAACGAATTTAAACAAACAAGTAGATATCTTTAAAAAATAATTTTAACACATTCATGAAATATCGTAATGCCTCTTAGAAGGATTTTAAGGTTCTCAGGGTTTTCAGTAGGTAGAAGTTATTTATTTAGTTAAATGATTTTTGTTTAACAAATATAGGTAATGTGTTAGATCAAGGTTCAACAAGGTAACTGTAGTAAAATATGGTCTCTCTAATTGACTTTGTACGTACATTAATTGTTACTTACCTACTTGTAACTATAATATGTTGCATTATACAAGATGACTGGTGACAAATTTTCAATACTGAAGGAGAGCACTCTGTACTCGATTCTGATCATAATTATGTAATAAAAGTAGGTACCTACTTAATTTTTCATCATATATCCCTATGAATAAATAAAGAGTCAACACGCACATAGCAGTGTTCCCGCCTCACGCACACCACCACCCGCTAAGTATTTATTATATTACGCTAATGTAACCATGCGTTGCGAAATGAATTCTTTAACATTCAAGAAGTTTACTCAGTAAATAATTAATATTTATTTTTAATTTATTTTTTCTCTTGTATGTATGTGCGTATATTGGCTTACATAATAGGATAAAATAATAAAATAATATTTTTCTTGTCGATTCGACTATTTATCGATGGTTGCATGCTAGCCCTGCATTAGTGACTTGAAATGTCAAAAGTTAAAGAGTTTGTATATGAGAAGCATATAGGTACTTACTTAGTTTCAAAATGTTACATTATTCCCAGACTGATTTTATTAATTGGTACAAACATGAAAGATGCTTAAAAGTAAATTAATAAAAAATAAATACTTGCATTATGTAATGATATTTTTATTTACCTACTTAATTAGAGCAACGTAATGATCAAGTTGTTTGTCATGTT
This sequence comes from Stenoptilia bipunctidactyla, assembly GCA_944452665.1. NCBI lineage: Eukaryota > Metazoa > Arthropoda > Insecta > Lepidoptera > Pterophoridae > Stenoptilia > Stenoptilia bipunctidactyla. The sequence goes on along the minus strand of OX101721.1, from coordinate 13,869,167 downwards.
TGACCAATTTGGTGGTAGTGTATTATAAGAATGACAATAAACTGGAAACTATTTTGGCTAATGAATTATTCATTGTTAATTCTGTTTATAAGTTATATTTTAAGCAGCTTGTTTCTTTAATAAATAAATAAACTGTAGTAAAATATGGTCACCCTAATTGACTTTGTATGAAAGAATAAACAATCGCTTATATTTTTTGTTTGGCAGTATTTAGAGCTGTCACATACGACAATTTGTTGTCTTCGTCGCCGGCACATTCCTTTTCATAAGAATCCAGCGTTCTAGACCGTCTGCAAGCGCTCGAATTGGTGGCTCAGCCAGCCGGACATTTGTCATAAGTCATCAAAATCTTATTAGATTAAATCTATTAGCGATATTTACCGAGATATAAGGAAAAAACAAAGTGGCTCAGCCAGAAACGTCCGGCTGGCTGGCCACTTGTTTGTCGTGTTTACTCGAAAATTTTGGCGTTTTACTTGATAAAACCACTTTAGTTGCTGTTACATATCGCGTCACATACCTTTATATACCAGCCGGATCCTCAAAACCCTCTGGGGGCTGAGATCTGGAATGCTGGAAAATGCGAAATTCTGGCTGGCTGGCCAAAGTTTTTTAGATTTTTTGAGGAAACCATAGCTTCACAAACGATGAAACCTTTACAGATTGTCGGCACAAGCGATGACTTAGCCACCTAGATAAGCAGCAACTCTCTGCGAGAAAATGTCCAGACAGTCGGGACGCACGCCAGTTTTCGTATATGTTAATCTATAATATGAACGTCTGAACAAATGTACCAAATTCAATAGTGTATGTATGTTTTTATGTTTGTATTCACATATCGCCGGAACACCACGCCCGATTAAAATAACTCTTTTCATGTTGTATTAGATATTGTTCAACTTAGGGTACCTATACTGTAATCTCATCAAAATCGGTGCAGTAGTTTTTGAGGTAGGGAATTTCAACACACTTATTTTTCCATTCGAAGCTGGCATCATCGCGCAACTAACGATACACATTTCAATCGGTTAGCGACATCTCACGGTGGTATTTAAGCGTAACAAGCATTAAATGCGGTTAATTAACCGTTAATAACGAAAAATGCATATTCAATTCGCGTGGTTAAATTCGTTACTAACCAGCTTCGCATCTATGATCTAAAATCACTTTATGGAATAAAAGTTAAAATAGAAGTATTTAATAAGTATGTTATGTTTTGTGGACAACTAAAGCCGTGCCATATTTGGAACAGTATGCAGTAACCATTTAATTTGCTGTACAAATTTGAAACACTATGCACCCGAGTCCGTGGTCAAATTCAGCACATCATGCATCAATGACTAAATTGTCAATATACTTGTGTATAAAACGGTTCCGTTACTCACAGATAACGTACCTACAGCCATAGCTACCTACTGTGCCCAGAGAACTGAAATTTGGAACGTACATTTCTTAGGGGATGTAGGCGTGCATTAGGAAAGGAATTCCCGAAATTACTACGAGAACGGGAAATATTGGACTTTGTAGTTTTATGAAAAACCTTATTCCTGAAATGCACGGATGCGTTACTTGGTATAAAGGTTCTTTCAATGGTTGTCTGATTGTGTCATTGGAGGAATTTCACAGGAAGGGTAGTTGAGCGCGCACGAAGTTGCAGGAAGAAGCCCAGTATTTAATATTATAGGCAAAATGGTAAGAACTACACGATGTGCTGTTATCACATTATAATTGCTCCATGATTTTGAGTTCTCAAATATTATCTTGATATTTAGAAAAAACTGAAGTGTACATACCTGCATGCAGATACTCTTATTGCATAGTGTGCCAAATGTGGAATACAGATTTTTGATTATGATTTGGAACTTCTATTAGTTAATTAAATGTTTTACCAAAGCTTAATGTTAATGATAATTAATGTGTGACAAATACACAACATTTTTTTTTCAAGTTTTAAAAATTCATGCAGTGTTGGGTTTAATTTTTTTTCTTTTTGTAAGTTGACGTCTTCAGTAAGGAGATCGACAGCGGCAATGCGGATGACAGGGGTTGTACAGTGCCACCAACTTATCTGTTCAGGTGGCGGCGTCGCTGTGGTCGTATCAAGTGTTGCCATTTATATATATTTTGCAATGATTTGGTACAGTTTAATCACAATTATGAGTTAAACATTTACTTTGTACTTACTTAAACAAATGGAACAAAAAATAATAAAATGGGTCAACAAATTTATTTATATTTTTAAATAAAACACTTTGAGTTTCAGGTCGTGCAGCTTGCTGGATGTTAGATTTAATATTTTTCAGGATAGGGTCCCATGTCGGTGATAGTTTCCAACCATCTTCTCTATTAAAATTAGGGTGTTTTTTAATTTCAATCGCTTCTCTGATCATTCTAGGAATGTAATGCTTCTCTCTAGATAAAATTTTCACTGAGTCAAACCTTAAATGCATATGCTATGATACGGCGCGTTGTCCATTACGATCAAAGACGGATGCTGCAAATTTGGCAATAACTTTTCGGTTAACCATTTCTTGAAATTCGTGCTATTCATTTCGTCGTGGTAGTCGCCACTTTTAGTATTGGATTTAAATACCAAAAGGGCATCCTTTACAAAGCCTTCTTCGCCGCCTGCATGTACAATGATCCATCTCTGACCTTTTGCAACTGGCTCTAAATCACCATCTTCTTCAGGGCCTTGCCAGCATTTTCCAGTCGAGTGTGATGAATTTATATAAGTTTCATCTAAATAAATTACAGGTTTAGTATTTTCACGCTCGTTATCTTTAATTTTCTGTAAATATGATGCTCTCCAAGCACATATATCATTCCGTTCGCAAAGAACTTTTCTGTTTGTTTGCGTTCTTCTAAATCTAAATCCAATTTTTTTTAACAATTTGCGAAGCGTTTCACGACTTCCCTTAAAATTTATCTCTTCACGTAGTACGTTCAATAATTTTGGAATAGTTGGTATTTCTTTTTTTATAGAGTAAAATTCATGAATTTTTCTTCTAATAACACCTATATCGAAGTCGTCCATTTCAATTTTACCTGAAGTCCTGTTTCTCTTTTTGCCTGGTGTTTCAATTTTAGTGCCACATTCTTGAGCCAATTTTTGTTCATTAACTAACTTGTGTAAGAATCGCTCAGAAACACCTGAAATAAATGAGATAACTAAATATAAAAATCATTAAGAATTATCATTTTTTAAAGTTATTGGAATTAAAATGTCGAATTTGAGAAGATTAGAAATACGGCTTAAATGTCAAATATCGCAAATTGTTTATTTAGGTAGTCATAATAACAGAAATATTTTAATTGAAGCTTTAATGTTCCCATAATTTGTTTTTAATCCTCTTAGGAAATTGATTTTCTTGTATCTAGCAACACTGACCTGTGCTGCAGCAACGCGTTCATACAGCTTTTCGAATGGTATTATTGGCTGCTGTGCACGTTTTTCATCCTTCATAAAAGCTAATACTTTTAGTATAATTATTCGTGCATCACTTTTTACAGCCTTAGGCATTTTAGAAACACTTATTACAACAAAAGTAAAAATAAATCACAAAGAGCACTCACACTAATCGAAACTGACAGCGGAATGACATTTAAAAATGGCGTCGCTAGTTCTTCATTTGGCCACCTGAACTGATAAGTTGGTGGCACTATAGTAAGTTCGTCATAAAAGTAAATTTGTCACATTTTGTAAACTCTACTTCATTGTAATCAAAATTTGAATCCAGAAATTCTATATGGAATGAATCGTCAGATTATGAAACTTACGAAAATTGTAAAAACTCCATTAGGTATCATTATTTTTTAAATCAAGCACTATCTAAAGAAGCTTAAATAGAGCTTAAATGGAATTGAAAAAAGAGACACTTTATGTACATTTCACTAGCCCATAGAGACGTACGTGGCTGCTCGTCAAAGGCAAATCGTAGTTAAATCGTTATTTTATTTTAGCATAATTAGATCATTTATTTGATTTAATGTTTTGAAGAATTATTTTGATAATAAGACCTATGTTCCTATAAAGATTATGATTTTAAGATTATGTAAAAAGAACTGTAATTTTACTTTTTAGTACCTACCTAATTATTATTATAATGTTTCCGAAAATCAGTCAAGTAAGTGAATCTGTGATTTTTATATAGGTATAAGGTTAAATTATAAATATTGCTGTGATAACGTAAAATAAATATGTAATGTTATGCAGAAAAAAACATTGACGAATTCACTTTAAAAAAAATACTGTGCCGGATTTATATATATTTTTTGCTATGACAAAACTTTATTACTTTACAACAACCCGATGCCAGCAGTGAACGGATTTTGTCACCAGCACGCAACGCATTTTTTGCTCATAAACGCCAGGATGCGGTGCGGCCGGTGCGGATAGTGTACGCAGTTCCATATGAATTCATACAAAGCTTATCAAAATCCGTTGCGTGCCGTGCGTGCGGGCAGGCCGGCGCGGGCTAGTGCACTGTAATTTTAGTTTGAACCTTTATAGTACGGTCAATGTAGCAATTATTGACGCAATACATTTCGGGAGACTCTGTTTGCTTGACTTTAAACTAGGAGGTAACCAGTCAACCAAACGTCATGATGGTTGTTCAAATTTTTTTTTATTTGTAAATAGGTAGGTACCTACATATTCTATGTAGCAAATATAAGCAAATGTGATTCCAAACAGATGCTACAAGACCTTTTATAAACGTTCACAAAAAAACAGCCTTTTTTTCTCCAAAAAAGTGCTGATGAATTTTCGCTCAGCCTTTTTTTCAACTCTCTATACATTGAGGTAAAATAATCGCGAAAACGAGCCACCCCGCACATGTTTGAGTTTCCTAGATCTCTCATTAAAACATGCTAGTTTGTCTTCCATACAAATACCAAAATTCTATTACTACTAGCGCTACGCACCGGGCACTGCTGGAACTTTTCGTATTTTTTGCTGCGTTCGATATCGATATATCTATAGTACCAGGCAGCGTATCTATAGTATAGTCAACCAATCTTTTTGCGCTCGTTGCATTTTCTTATTTTTCTGTGTATTTTTTATCGCTGAATTCTTTTGTTAGTGTTTTCTACAAAGTACCTACGTTGAGTAGAGTGTTCACTCCTCGCGTTTTTACCCTTCGTTGCCCGTGACTCTACCGCGTGGCACTACTAGTAGAGTGAAGAGAAATTTTACTTCCCCATGACATTACTGGTAGTGCTACAGGTAAAAGTATATTTCCTGTGACACTCACTGTTATTAATAGTTTCACGGGAAATATTATTTGCCACGGCACGAGTTAGCTATTATGAGATTATACAAAGTAGGTACGAGTATATCATTATCATGAACTGCAACCTTGAACTACTTGGAACAAGGAAGTTACTGGCCCTTCAGATAAATTTGATGAGTAGAAAATGACAATGCCATTGTCATGCAATGCTATGCGTAGTTCTAATCATAACTGTTTTTTAAAGTTATGATTAGATTTCAAAAATGGTTCATCATGTTCTGCTTAAAAAAAATGTAAATGTCCGGGAACAATTACAATAAAAGTGAGTACTAATATAGGTAATTTAATTTCAACCACCTGTTTGTCATGTTAACTAAAATTTTTTTTGATTATTCAATGATTTTTCCGATAATTTTAGGGGGACCAATTGCTTAAAGTATCAAAGAAACTTCACACTTGTGAACCGTTAGTGGGTAGAAACTAGAAACTTAGTTGCTAGAGAAATTGAAGATTTAAAGAACCTCGTAACAAAATTTGACAAACCAATTACTCAGTTATATGATGAAGCCTATAATTCGTTCCAAAATAAAGGTCTTAATTTCGTGTCATTTCTACCACCATTTTCAAGTGTACAACATCAATATATATAAAACTGTTCCGTTACTGACTGAGTTACTGAGTGACTGAGTGTTAAAGAAATCATCATGATGATAAATATTAAAATACCTTCTACCTTGATTTATCCTATGGTATTTTTATTTTGATTAGAGACCAAAATTTGATTTAGTTGAGAAAACTTCTGACAGACAACGTACAGCCGTAACTACTGGGCGTAGAGAGCTGAAATTTGGAACATACATTCTTTAGGGGATGTAGGGGCTTGGATGATGAGGCTTCTTTAAGCCCTTTTTACCGGCCGAGTCTACCCGAAGTTTAACGAATATTAACGAGTTATTGAAATTGATAATTTGAGTTTCACAGTTTCACTCTTCGTCTTCCTTCCTAGTTCCCTGTGATTATATTTTTCGTCGCGTCAATTTGTGGTCAGTGATGGATGGAAGTCGTCGTGGCGTCATGGTTACTGTGTGCATCATACGATATCACAGGTTAAGCAACGTTCGGCGCGGTCGGTACTTTATAGGTTATGTATGGGTGACAGCCGACCATTCATATCTCACGGCGACTTCCGTGCTTCGGAGGGCACGTTAAACAGTCGGTACCGGGTGCTGTATACTTGTATACAGTAATCGTTAGGGTTTGTCAGAAGCCATCTAGGCGCCCTAAAAAATTCTGGCATCCACCACCCAGCACTATGGATTATGGCCTATACCTCCTCTGCACCCAGGGGAGAGACTCATGCCCTGCAGTGGGCTCATTACAAAGAGTTGTGATGATGATGGATGTGATGAACAATTTGATTAACATACAGCTGATAGCTACGAGCAAATAGAGTGCGACGTAGGAGAAAGGTGTACTGGCGAAGAAAAGACCCTTTTACTCTGGACGATATTGAAATTAAAAAGAGACATCGCTTTAAAAAAGATAATGAACGGCGTATTACCGATTTAGTTCCTAATGAAATTACGCAAGGTCCAAGAGGGTTTGCAGTGTCCCCTGAGCTACAGGTGCTGACAGCGTTGCGGTGCTGGGCGAGGAATGAGGTTCGTACAGAGAGTGCGTTTCCATCTGAGTGCAGTGAGAGGTTGTGAAGATGAGTCTGATATAATTATAATGACCATTTCTGGCTTTTTATTTTGATGGCCTCATAAAAGAAAATCTCACTATAAGGCGTTTTTGAGGAACAACTTTTAAAGCAACATTTTTTCATTAAGTCAATAGTTAAGGTTTTACAGCGCTTTACAATTTTTACGAACTGTTTCGGATGTTACTGTACATATTGCGTGTTATTGTTATTATGTGGACAATTGAACCGATAATGTTGTTCGTCGTCGCAGCAGCAGCTCCAGTAGTTTATCGTCAGTTTCAGAAGCTCCAGAGCCAGACTTCGATTTTGCGAACAATTGTTTCACATGTGCCAAAGCGGTTCAGGATCCAAGTAATTCGCGTACAAGCCGACAAGCGCGGGTTTGTGTTGTACCTAATGAGAGTACAAAAACAAGTATTATGGACGTTGCAATGAATATTACAAATCGCATAGCTAATATTTTAACTTTCTTCTATGCTGGACTGGGAGTCAGTTAAGAGACGGAGGTTTTATTGGTGTTTTTGCGGGCGATGGGCTTACACTGCAATAGTCTCTCTCCATCATAATAGTCAAACGTGACATCACATGGTTTTACATCCTCTGGTGTTCTGCCTACCCCATAACGGATACAGGTGTGAAGTTATGTATTATGTATATGTATGTATGCATAGCTAATATTCCCAGCTTAGTGGAAGTTGGAGCAAAGTATTTTCTACCTGGACAGTATTTTCGGTAACGGCCATCAGATTAGAATTATTTTAAAAATCAATACCTAATTGTCAAATTCTGTAATGGAGTGGAAAAGAGTCAATATTTAATTATTAATAATTAAAACAATTATAATAACAAAAATAATACAAAAAATAAACATTACTGATGACACATTATTAGTACACACGTATAATATAAGTCTAGTTAAGAGTACTGAAAAATAGTACTCATTTCGGAGCGCTGTAAAACCTTAACCTTAAAGTTGTTTCTCAAAAAACGATCGTTAAAAATGTTCTGATATAATTTTTTCGTAAAATAATAAAAATTCTTTATTTTATTTTATTTCACTAAGAAGTGACAGAACAGAAACAGTAAAAATATTACAGAGCATTGAAGCAAAAGGTATACATGAATAAAAAAGGGAAAGACTTTACTGCATTCAGTACTTCCTAATAAAGGGCAGAGCCCTGTGAGCTTAGGATAAGTAGTTTCCTCTTCCCAGAAGCTGTTTCTACAGAAAGATTATATCAATTAAAAAGTTTACCAGATAGAACTGAATTTTAAACAATCAAAAAGGAATAAAATGAGAATAAATGTGGTACACATACATTGTATTGGAGGTTGCATAACTGGACGAGTCAAGTATGTAAATGAGATGTGTGAGTGTTAATGAAGTGTGTGTGTGTTTGTGTGTGAGAGGGAAAAAAAGGTTATATCAAAAAATATAAATTATTTTCTTGAATTTCTAAACATTTTCGCTTATAACTTTTTTATTTATAGGTCTACGACAAAAAGTTACTTGACCAAAGTTGTAGAGGATTTAATTTGCGACAAAAAATGCTAATAATTTTTTTTATCAGATAAATAGCTTAAGAGATGTATCGTAAAAACCATTTCAACCCCTATTTTCAAGATGGCGGCCGTAGGACAAGGGTGGCGACCCCACAAACTTGGTTTTATCCTTACACTGACCCCCCTACACATAAAAAAAATAAAATTGCGTCCTCTGAAAAACGCAAGGTTAGGCCTAAAAAATGTAACATTTCAATGGACTAATGTACACCCCGTACAGAGTTCATATTTTAATGTAATACTTGAACGTATTGTAATACAATTGTAACTGCAGGTAAATGAAATATCCATAGCCTTAGGGCGAACCACAGTAAGAAACGGCTTGTCAATCATACAGTATTACACAAAAAAAAACACTATTTTGTCTCTGGTGCAATGAAATGTGACGTTGCCGCTCATTCGTATTGTAATCCGTATATTAACGGTGTATTAGTTAAAACAGGATTTTCAGATGTCTATGAATCACCTTCACTTACAACAGTTACAACCATGGTAGGTAGCAATAGACAGGAGATGCCCTTAGAATGAAAACCATGAAACACTTGACAGTTGCTATAAAATGGCTGCTGAAGAGTTGAGCCCTAATTAAAATTACATATCGATATCGATAAAGTTTTCGTAGTCATTGTGTACATATACTTAATGGATAACCCAGTATTGGCAGGTAAAGGAACTAGTGACTGCTTAGAAAAAAAAATAGATGTTTTTTTTAGGAAATTCCCTCATTTTGTAACTAAAATAGCCAATATCTCTCATTGAATAGTGACTTCATTATAAGGTTACATTATTTTTGTAAAATCGCAAACTACGATAACTCTATCCAATTTTAGGTAATTGCCGAAAAATAGCTCTTAACACATTAAATTATCAATATCTTTTATATTTTTAATCAAATAGTAAACGTTATATCGCTTTAGAATGAGGCAATTTTTTGAGAAGTTGGCCACTTACGTCTCCTTACTTTTTTTTACACGAAGAGGTTCCAAAGTGTGTCTACAAAATTATGAAAAAACAAAAATAAAAGTTCTAGCGCTTCTTAAACAAAGGAATTCTGCTTATTCTGATTTTATTTAGTGGTTATTCAAAATTGTTATTCATTAAAAGAAAGAAACAAAATCTGATACTTGTGGCCAATATGGCTATTTTAGTTAGAAAATGAGGGATTTCCCTCAAACAAATTTAAAAAACACAGACCTACTTGCTGAAGATTTTTTTTCTAAGCAGTCACTAGCTCCTCTACCTACCACTACTGGGTTATCCATTAATTACTGGACACCCGATATATTATACCTAACTTTCATGTTCTAATCCGCTGTTTAGTAATAATAAAAAACAATTGTCTTATGAGGTAGTGGTAACATACATTGCCTTCTATGCCAGAAGAGGTTCTGGGTTCGAATCCCGGCGGCGGCGGCGGATATTTGTGTGATGAACACAGATATTAGTCGTCAAGCCATGGATGTTTATTATTTAAGTTTATTCTAATAAAAATATGCATTCACTCAATATGTATGTAATATTTTAATACGTATGTTTATATATTTCTTAAGTATATCAGGTTATCTAGTATCTATAACACAAGTTCTTTAAGAAACTTAATTTGGGCTAGATAATGTAGTGTGAGTGTCAGAAATATTTTTTTATTTATTTAGGTACTCGTATACCTAAAAAAAATTATCAATACGGCCACCAACCTAATACAAGACTTTTCCAACTTGGAAGCAGTAGATACGTTAGCTCGTATGAATTTATAATACCTATCCATATTCTTTCGATATTCTATTTATAGTCATTCTGTATGGTTAAAATTAGTATTTAAAATTACCAAATAAAACACCTGCATTGTGAATAGATTTTGATGTATTGAAATCAACAATTTTAAGGTCACTTAGCGACACTAAAGTAAACTTATCTTTGAACAGGTGTCAACATTTTGAATTAACTGTTAATACTTATTACTAATTAAAAAACAGTCTGATTTACAAATAATACGGTAAGTACAATTTCAAGGTCACTTAGAGACACTAAATTAAACCTTATCTTAAACATTTTGAATAGATATTAATAAAATTTAACTTTTAATACTTATTTCTAAATAAAAAACAGTCTGATTTACAGATAATAAGATAAGTACAATTTCAAGGTCACTTAGAGACAATATAGTAAACTTATCTTTAACATTTTGAATAGGTATTCATAATATGGCACGAAAATGTTAACTGTGAACCAGGTTTTACAAAAGAGGCATTTGATACATTGAAGCTCATAGTTTTGGGAAGTAAATATTCAGTGGTGTGTTCCTTAATCTTTGATGAAATGGCCATTAGAAAGTCGCTTATATGGGATCAAGAAAATAAAAATATTATGGCAGAGTTGAGTATGGACATAATCTAGAAAGTGATAATGTTGATGAAGCCAATCAAGCTTTCGTTATATTATTAACTGCCATAAATGGAACGTGGAAAATACCCATTGGGTACTTTTTTATAACATCGCTCACAGGAGAGCAAAAAAGTGTTATTGTTGATATTGCTCTAAAACTATGTGCAGATGTGGGTGTTAAAGTAGTGAACATAACTTGTGATGGCCCTGTTGCAAATTTTAGCATGTTTTCACATATCGACTGTGATATCTTCGAAACCAGGATAAAACCAGTTTTGAACGATGAAACACGCTTAATCATGCTTTTATAGACCCATGCCATGCAATAAAATTAATTTGGAATGCTTTTGGCGAATTAAGAGTGTTCATAGATCCTTGTGGAAGAAAAGTTAAGTTCAAATATTTAGAAGAGTTGCTTGAACTACAAGAAAAACAAGGTTTGCATCTGGCTAGTACAATTAAAAAACCACATATATTCTTTCAAAAGCAGAAAATGAAAGTAAAACTAGCTAGCCAACTGTTTAGTAATTCTGTAGCCGATGCTCTGGACTACTATAGAAGTAAATTAAAATAAAAAAAATTGAAGATTATGAAGGTACTATAAACTTTATAAACCTCATAAATGACATTTTTGATGTATAAAATAGCCATTCCATCTACCCACCAGGATTTTAAAATGCCATGTACCCATCTAATATTGCCTTAATAGCAGCATTGTTTGAAGGTGCTACTAGTTATCTGAAAAATTTAAAGTTGCCTTCTGGTGAACTATTAATTAAATCACGAAGGAAAACTAGTTTTATTGCTATGATAATAAATATGCAAAGTGCGCTGGCACTATACAATTATTTATGCAAGATGCAAAAATATTGAAATACATCCTATGTTATAAAATTAGCCAAGATCACATAGAGCTGTTTTTTTCGGCTGTAAGAGCGAGAGGAGGGTTTAACAACAATCCGAATGCTATACAATTTAGGGCTGCATACTGCGAAAATTATTAGTGAGAGCTGAAATCCGGGGTATGGAAATCGTACTCCATTGCAGCAAATAACAATTTTGACTTGTAGCAGTCAAAACCCAATAACAGCTCTAAATGAGGTCACAGAAAAGGAAAGATTTGCTGAAATCTCAGAAGATCATAGCGATCTACACGATCAATATTTAGAAACTATTTTAAAAGATAATGATCTGTACACTGATAGTATCCTTAAAAACATTGCAGGATTCGTTACTAAAAAATTACTCACTAATATAAAGTGTGAAGTATGCACCTCTCTATTACTCGGGGTCGAAAATACAAATAGTTTAATTTATAAAAAAACAAGGGGAGGGTAAAAATATGCTTCTAGCAGTGTGATAGAAATTATTAAAAAGGCTGAGAAATTGATGAAAACGCAGTGGCAAAATAAAGAAAAACCAGAATTAAATTACACATATTATTATTGCTCCTCAATCAAACTCTCCAGTCCCAAGATTTTTTTTATTAGCAGAACTTTTGTACCTACTAACTTTGTATAAATCATTCATCGGCATAATGTATCTTACTTTGTGTACATAAACTGTTAAATAAATAAATTAAGTAGGTAGGTAATGGTATATAATTTAAAGTGAAATTAGAAGAATAACCCAAAAAGTCATTACTCATTTCTGAATAAAGTAAGCTTATTAAAATGTTGTCTATTTGATAAGCGGTCAGAAGAAAGTTTTCCAAAGTACCTATATCGCAAGTCCAAATATGTTTTGATGATGGTTTTAATCAACATAAGCCTATGTTGAACATTATGCTCAGTGTCTTCTGAAATGACAAACATTTTGTTTGTGTCATAATATTCTGTCATAAATTTAAAAATATATAAATAATAATTTTCGGGTTTTCTGTGTTTATCTGACTTTAAATGAGATGAGAGTAATTTTTCAGTTTTCTTAATTACATCTAAAACACCATTTGAAGCATATAATAATCCACCTCGCGATTTTTTATAAATCAACGTATTGGTGTTTTCTTCGCCTAATAATAAGATCGAACATTTATGGCATTTTAGTCTACTAATAAGTTTTCTAATTACGAATCCTGCTATATATTCCAAAGCACTTTCAGTGTACTCGTCAACTTCTTTCGTCAAATAAGCCAAATACTCATCATAAAGATCACTATGGTCTTCTTCTATCTCCAAAAAGGATTCTTCCGCTGTAATGGCATTGAGGTTATCAATTGGACAATGGCTACCGCAGGTAAGAATGCTAATTTGTTCCAGTGGAACGCAATTCCCAACACCACCATCTCTTATTTCCGCACGAATTAATAACTTTTTGTATGCTGCCCTAAACTGCAAAGCATTCGGGTTATTGTTAAAACCGCCTCTGGCTCTAACTTGTGAAAAAAAAAGTTCTAAGTGATCTTGATTTATTTTGTACAATGGTATGTATTTCAACATATCTGTTTTCACTATTAAATAGTCGTATAAAGACAATGTACTAATCATGTCTATTATTAGACCGATAAACCCAGTTTTTCTTCTTGAGTTAACAATAAGTTCGCCAGAAGGGAGTTTCAAAAGTCGTATGTAATCTATTGCACTTTGAAATAATGCAATAACGAAACCGAAATTTCCTGGGTATACAGCTTTTTTCCAACCCGGTTCATATAAAGAATGACTGTTAAGAACATCAAATACGTCATTCATTAAATTAATAAAAAAAACAGTTCCCTCACATTCCCTAAAGTTGAGATATTTTAATTTGTCGCGGCAATACTCGAGGGCATCCGCTACAGACCTACTGAATATTTGTGCTGCTAACCGAACTTTCATTTTTTGTTTATAAAAAAAAATGTGAGCTTTTTTTAATTTGGTGGCAAGGTGTAGGCCTTTGTTTTCCTGTAGCTCCTGCAACATTTCAATGTACCTGAAATTAATAATTCTATTTTGGTGGTCATAAAATATGGTTAGCTCACCAAATGCGTTTCTAATTAATTTCAATGCATGACAGGGATCAATAAAAGCATGTAAAAGTGTGTTGTTAAATTCAGCGACGGTTTTGTCTGCGAAAAAATCAAAACCTAAATGGGAAAACATGGCAAAATTTGCTATAGGGCCATCGCTTGTTAAACTAACTACTTTAACACCAACCTCTTCACACATTTTCAATGCTAATTTTACTAATTCGCCTTTTTGTTGCCCTGTCAATGAATTTATCAAAAAATATCCAATGGGCAATTTCCATCTGCCATTTATGGAGGTAATTAAAAATACAAGTGCCTGACTGGCTTCTTCAACTTGGTCAGAATCAATATTCTGTCCACAATCAACCCTACCGTAATATTTTTTAGACTTAGAGTCCCAAGTCAATGACTTGCGTATTGACATTTCATCAATTATGAGGGCACATATGACAGGATGACTGCTTTGCTCGACTTGTCTTTTTAAAGCTAAAAATGATTCATTGGTGAAACCTGGCTCAGCATCCACATGTTGGTACCACTTGGCAAGGGTGCGTGTATGAGGCAAGCAGGTGTTATACTCTTGCCTGATGTAATCATAGGCTTTTGGTGAAAAAAAATGAAGCGTGAGCGCAAATTTTCTTATCTCTTCGGAATATTTACGTGTAAGCGGTTCACCCTTCGTCTTTGCGATCTGTCTTTTCAAAAAATCCTGAGGTCCAGCACATTCTTTCAATATGTTGCACTCTTCGTTTGTTATTAACTTTTCAGCTTTTAATTTCTCCATGACATCTTTTTGTTCTGCTATTTTCTTATTTTTTCGATATACTTGAAGTTTCAGATTTTTTATTTTTTTTATTAATCTGTCACATAATTTTTCTAACTTGATAATTTTGATTTCATTTTGATAAGCCTGAAAATATTAAAAGAAAAATATTTTATTTAATAAACACAAGTTAGAAACGCCTGGTATCCTCAGGAAATTATGCACAAACAGTTCACGCTATCTTTCACTCATTCTACTACTAAAAAAAGTTAGAATCAATAACTACTTAAGTTATATTGTAAAACCAACCTTATCGTGACTTGAATTTGGTTTTGGTTCTTGTTGGTCAGAACTTTGTGGTATGACCTGGTTTTTCAAGTCTGTGAACTGTAATAAAAAAAATGGTTGAAAAAAAAATGGAATGAAAGAATGTTGCTTTTGCGGAATGTCACATGAAAACTTGAAGTTTATTTCACTTACTTCAGCGAGTGCTGAGCGTGGGATTCTTTTCTGTGAAGCCACGCTCCGAACACTAGTAATAGTTGGAGACTGAAAATGAATACAAAGTTTGTATTAATAAATAGCAATTCTCCAAAAATTAAATTTTCTTTTAATTATCATCATGCAAAAGTTATATCCTTCGATGATTATGTAATTTAAATTATATTTAAAAATTTTCAGAGAGGTGCAAAGTAACAATTCTCTTCAAAACACTTACTGATAAGTAAAGTGAGGGTACTGCATCATCTTTTAGCCTGATGAGTCCAAGTGTTCTGTTGATGTTATCATCCTCAAAATGTAATGAACATATAAAATTCTTCCTATGACGTGGGCTTATATTTTCTAATCCAATTGCGTTTATCCACCTTCGCCGCATATTTAAATTAGTGGGAAATCTGAAAAATATCGATAAAAAAGACGGTTTACGGATGCCCATCACTATGTTTACATTTGGTAACTAGGAATCAAGGTTATAAATTTAAAACCTTCTAAACATTCACTATTACTCAATTATTATCGCTTATAGGTACTTGTTACAGTAAACCAGATGATGTTATACGCAAATAATTACAAAACATAAGAATTTGAGTTAACTTACTGGTGTAAACTTATGTTTTGCGACTTTTTAGCGCCACAACCTAAAATCGAACACTTATGCATATTGTACACAATAATTAAAATCAAACTTATAAAATTGATATTTACTAAAGCATTTCATAGTCAAATCTCTAAAAAATCCCGAATATTTTGCACTTTTCCTGAAAGTAAACAAAACACACTGACTGACGCAAACGTATAAGTAAAATGGCGACTGCATTTCACCAAGCTGACAACATAGCGTAAAAAGAAAATCAAACCAAAAAAAGGAAAGGAAGAATTTGACTTCGAGTCTTTCACTCATGTCAAATGTACGCTTGTTAGAAAGAAATAAAGATATGTCCGTAAATTCATCGCACGTTTGCCACATATATCCTACAGTAAACAATTAATGGGCATCTCCTGTCTATTGCTACCTACCATGGTTACAACACACTATAAACCACTGACCTCTATATTTACCACTGGACTGGCGGCTGTCAAAGTGCTTTTGTGCCCGTTTGATAATCGCCATTTTGGCACTGTTGGACGTAGCGAGTGTCCGTGGTACTAAAACTAGTCGCTTACAATATACACATGTCCTCATTATTGATAACTTTTATATAATTCTTATAACTATAACAACATAAAATTCGAATTAATATTCAAAAAATATAAAATCACTTAACAATAAGCAAGCACTTCTCTGGCGGCCACTTGCAATATACGTCAAAATTTGTTCTGCGGACACTCGCTACTCGCTAGTGGCGCTTCAAATAGGCACAAAAAAATAGCTGTCAAACTTACGGAACAGCCAGTCCAGTGGTAAATATAGAGGTCAGTGCTATAAACCTTAAAGAGTGTTGTAGCTAAAATGCATATTAAATGCTTTTTAACAATTTTCTATGAATTTGACTGTTAATTTTAGCTGACTACTATTACCATGGAAATCGTATTATTTTGTTTTGTACGCAAGAATGTAGACAACTGATTGGCGAAATCCGTGAGTTTTTTTTGGAGATGCGACTTTTAAAAGTTGTCCTTTACCGTTTGCTGAATTATAAAGCATTCATGGTGACATCGGTAGCACGGTAGACACCACAAATGTGATTCCCTTAACTTTTGCTTTAATGCCAAATAAGAAACAGAAAACATACGAGACATTAATTTAATTAAATCTACGTTACCGAATTGGTCCCCTAATATTTTTCATTGTGATTTTGAGTTAGCAGCCATCAATGCGTTAATAGAAATTTTCCCTGATATTCAACTAAAGGGCTGTTTTTACCATTGGTCAAAAGCAGTATGGAAAAAAGCTAAAACACTAGGCTATACTAAAAGAAAAGGCCACAAACGTATTATTGGACCAACAGCAGTCCTTCCATTACTGCCGACTGAAGACATAGTACGGGGTTGGGAATACATAAAAGCTGAAAGTCAAGGTTTGGGCATACATAAGTTCCAAAATTATATAGAAAAATTTTGGTTAAAAAAATTTTTGCTAAAATGTCATGGTAGGTAGTAATAGACTACCTACCATGTAAAATGTTGAGTGTTTATGGTCAACGTAATCGAACCAACAACGTTTTGGAAAGTTGGCACTCTAATAAAATAAAACTTTAATAAAAGGGTGACGAAGGGTGGTTCTATTACACTACCAAGATTGTTAAAACTCCTAACGGACTTAAAAAGAGTACAATCGAACAAAGGATCAAAGCGAACTTAAATTTCGATCGACAATGATGATCACATTATGAACATTCTCCTTCAATTTATCAATGGCGAAATAACTGTTGGTTAAATACTGAATAAAGTTGCGATGAATATTACGAAGTCTTGTTTTTTTTATATTGTTTTATTAAAATTTCGTTATAAGAGTTAATTTTTGTTTTTAGTTATACCTACTAAGAAGAAAAAACTTATTGAAAATGTTATTGAATAAAATTTAAAAATATTTTTATATACTTTTTACTTAGTATTGGTAGTGCCATTGGAAATGAGGTAATCCACGGGAGATTTTATAGTTCACGTTTAATCAGCCAATATCAATATCTGTGTCATGGGGAAGTAAAATTTCCCTTCACTCTACTAGTAGTGTCAGGCGGTAGAATCACGGGCAACGAAGGGTTTTTACGATCTCAAATCGAAGATTTTACTTTTGTGAAGTGATATTTTTACATAGGATGCTGACTTTCTAGTGAGATAGTGAGTTAAGAAAAGGAATAGCATTGATTTTGAATGACTGGTGCAAGGAGGTGAACAATTTGCATTGAGTTTTGAACGACCCGAAAAAATCTATGGCCTATAATTATTATATCAAACACAAATAATTAAGAAAAAATAAATAATTGTCTGAGATGCATATTTTTTTACTACTCCCAACTCGCATAGCATCATGCTTTGTGCAGTTTATTTCAACTTATTAGTATTGCGCAGTTTAAATTTGACTCGTTACTCGAATCAAATTATAATTGCGCTAATTGCTAAATAGGATAAACTGAGATTGGGATGAACTGAGAATGGGATCAACTACGAATGGGACCTACTGCGAGTGGGACCGACAGCGAATGATATTTTCATAGCGTCACGTAAAAAGATAATAAAAACATAAGTACAAGTAGGTGCATCTTATAAATATAAAAAATGAATGAAATTAACTTTTTAAAGTGTATCACTTTATTCACCACTGAGACAGCAAATCAAAGTCCGTAAATCTTTGTAAGACAAAACCACGTTTCTTCTGTTTCAATTTCGATCGGCGGTTTTTCTCTCTCTGTTCCGAACTTTCATCATCTGTCGTTGAACTGTTTGATCTGTTAGATTGCGTTCTTCTTAGTTCTTTGTATTTTGTATCAGCACTTATACTTGCTGGTGAAGGAAATATCGGCATTACAATGACTGGTACATAATCAGTTTTTCCTCCTTTTTTCTGCAAATAAAAATAGCTATGTAGTCTGCGTTACCCTTAAACTTGTCATTAAGGTTATCATGCAAAATAACCATGAAGATCTCATTAGAAGAGAATCATGATGAATTAAGATGCAATTAAGATGGCTTAATTGATTAGCGCCGGGTAAAGTATCAACATAATATTCAATATTTGTGATGTCGAGTGTGAAGGATGTGATTGAGATGGATGCAGATCTGGAGTTTC
The DNA here is from genome assembly GCA_944452665.1 of Stenoptilia bipunctidactyla. Lineage (NCBI taxonomy): Eukaryota > Metazoa > Arthropoda > Insecta > Lepidoptera > Pterophoridae > Stenoptilia > Stenoptilia bipunctidactyla. The sequence continues at coordinate 13,850,345 of OX101721.1, read as the reverse complement.
TCAAGGTCGAGGTTACGGGTATAAGGAGCAGGGTTTTTTTCGTGTTGTTTTGAGTAGAAGCTACAAATGGCGGGTAAAAAAATAGTATTCCACAACCCCTATGAGCAACGATCATCCGTACACAGATAGTATATTTACTAAAAGTAATATCTTTAAAAAGAAGCAATCGTTTAAATAAATAAATAAAATCCCCAGACAATCACACCAACTACATGGCCCCAAAGTAAGCATAGCTTGTGTTATGGGATACCATGTAGCGAACTAGAGGGAACCTAGAATATAAATACATAAATAGATAAACACCCTGACACGAAACTTTTTTTTTTCTTTTTCCGTGAGGGAATCGTACTCGCAACCACTGGCGTCTGAGGCAGACAGGTTCACCCCATCGCCAAAGTGGTCGTTTATGACAAAATGACAAAACGTTGAATATTGAATCGATTTTCACCTACGCCTTGCTGCTAATTCTACTGTTCTTAGCAAAATGCATAGTTTTTAATACTGAAATGCGGCGAAGACGCGGGTAGAAATGACTGAGCAAAATTTACTGAACAATTAGAAAATGGTTTGAAGTTTTCTGGTTATTTTTTTTGAAGTCGGTTTATATTTTGGATAACGACAAGGTGTCAGCGACGCGTCATAGGTTAAGGTTTCGTAAAACGTACCTATAATGTTTTTAATAAGATTATTTAGAAAGTTTGATTGTAAGTTTGAATCCTCTCTGTTCATTAGGGTTAGTTGCCATCTAACGCCATGCGAGAGCGAGAGAGAGAGATATTTAGGTACAGGAACTTCTTATTAGAATTCCAGAAAGTATGATAGTATGTACTAGCTGACGCCGTGTGCGAGCGAGAGAGAACATATTTTTCTGTTTCATTGAATACTTAGCATTGAATTGAATCTGGAAAACAAATTCTCAATAATGTCTTGCTTTAATATTGATGTTATTATTTAAATACACCTAAACTCTTTATCTGTTAACTGAAGTATTTCAAGTAGCTAGGTAGGTGCCTACCTACTAAAAATAATAAAGAGAAAAATAGTAAAGAGGTAGATAACTAAAGAAATCTGACATTATTTTTTATTAGGAATTATGCCACAAGAGACATCTGAAACCTTTATTTTAACAAGAACAGGACCAGTTGTAATTCCCAGGTAGCACGCCTAGCATGACAAAAATAGAGCTTTTCTAAGATTTGGTTTGATATGCCTATAATGACTGGACTATTTCTTGTTTCGTACTTTTTAAAGCGTATTTTTAATATCCGGGCTTTAGTTTTTGAACAACATTTTTTTCACTAAGTTCTTTACTTAATTCCCCTGGAGTGCGTTGTATTCAATTTAACGTGACGTCATGTAACCTATAACTAGGAGACAATCAAGAGGCTTTCAACGACACCTTTTTGTTTGTCCAATTATGATAACTAGTTTAGAAGTTATGAGGAACAGATGAACATCCATACCCACATACATAAATACAGATCAAATCATAACCCCACTTTTTGCTTCACTGTAGTCGGTGGTGTAGCTGTTATAGAGCCTTTCGTGCTAAAAAAGCGCATAACTCTAACAGTCGCAGATCAAAAGTGCTGTGTTATGTTTGTATTATTATTAGTTCATGTTATTTTCCGACATTTTTCTGGTTATGTGAGTGGTACAAAGACAACCTATATTTTGGATAGTAAAATATACTTAGTACCTACTTTAATAGCATGTATGAGAGGTAAGATTAGTGCAAACAATACCATTGAAAATAATAGAATAATGTTTTGTACTATTTCTAGTACCTACGTTAGGTTTTTAGTTGTACAACTCCGTTAATATCTACGGTCTGAACTGCTAGTGTTAATTTGTACTTTATTTTGAACATTCGTTCTTACGAAGTTAAATAAATATAATAATTATTACTTACTTTATTCTCCGAAGTACATTGACTGCAGTAGCTTTGAGCTGTTGAAATTGCATTAGAGCTTACTAAGTATTGAACGACAGCTCGGAGGTTTTTTTCGTCTAAATTTGCAGGTTTCATGGTGTCCCATTTACCAGCTGAGTCTATCAGTACAGGGGTTGTCACTGTTAAAGCCTCGACCCCAGGTTTTGCAGTGAGACTGTGAACAATTAAATAAAATACTTTCATTAATTTAAGTTGTTTTAAGCGTTCATGGTTTCAATCTCTTCGAAGCAAAATGTACATACGTGAAAGGAGCCCGATACGCAAAATGTAATGTTTTTTTTTATGAGAGAATTAGCCCACATTTGACCTCTATCTCACCTGATGATAAGGGAAAATGAGGTTTAAGATGAAAGGACACGGGCTTAGAAAAGAACTGCCTTTTCATAAAATATTACCAGAACACATTGCCGCTGGAACGGTAATATTTGGTGGTACATTTTATATGAAGTGTCGTTGCTAGCCAGGTGGACCCTGTTGAGATCCTACGATCAAGAACCACTTGGATTAGTCGCCTTTTACGACACACTTATCCAGGGATGGTTGGGCTATTTTATGCCGAACCTTCATGGTGGAAGAATAAAAAAAGCCTGATCTCCATAAATATGGGATCGAAACGTTTTATTTTCCTCTTGGATCCAATATTTTCGGAGCTCCTATTATTGGAGTAGAAAATTTAGGTGAACTTGATTGTACCCCAGAACCACTTATACTTATAGATATTACCACATTTTTATAGCATTTACAAAAAGTAATGACCTAAAACCAGGAAATTACTCAACTATATGAAAATGCAAGTGGGTGCAAAAGGAGCTGAAATTATTTCCATTTTATTATGCTTATCTGCTCGTTCAATGTATCAATGCTTTAACTACAGTTGAAAGATTTGATGATGCTGATGAAGATTTGATATAAGTAGGCATTTCAAATATTAAACGCAGCAAATAACAAAATTGGAATAGTATATCAGTTAAACATATTATGGATACATAATAAATAACACATTAACGGCTCCATGTGTACATGCCAGTGAGTTCAATTACGTATATTTATAATCACAAATTTTAAAACATTTTTTGCAACAGTTTTGAGCGAAACTATGCATTAAACTGTCGTTCTCAGCGTCTCGTTGTGTGATTTTAGCTGCATCGCTACTAGTGTTGCTATCGATCGGCAACAAACGGGAGCAAAATACAGAGCAAAATGCCGGTACGCAGTATCTGATCTTATAATATAGTCACCATATAATAATAGTTTAATGAGCAGTACTAATGAAACAAAACGAAAATTGCTACAATGCTAAAACAACGACAAAATAATTAAAAACAGTGCAATGCAAAATGTATCCAACGTGCTCTACGCTTGATTCATTTTGAAAAGCGCTGCTACAGTAACTTTCCACAGCTAGGATAACTAATTTGACGTACATTTTTTAAAGGGAGCACTTACACATTTGCATTTTTAGGTGGTTTTTTCTGTGCCATATCTATACCATGCAGCTTGATGGATTTGTTTTATAAATATGAAACGATTTTAAAATAAATTACTAAACAGAAAATTTTTCTTGATTTTTCATTGCCAGATATTGTTTGAATGAAGGTTTTGTTTTTCCTATAGTAAATTCTGTCATTGTACAAATTTTCAGTAGCCAGGATCGAAGTGACACAACTAAATTTAAAAAGTCGATATTAGGGTAAGCGCACACTGTTTTAGATGTTGATGGTAATTCGATATTCAATAAATATTGTACTTATACCGAGACACTTAATTTTTTTTGTTACGTTTAATAGATACTGCAATAAGTGAATAATCCGAGTGACTCCACTGGGTAGTATCATCAAAGCTTTCCTGGCTAACTTTCTGCCGCTAAATATCACTGCACCAGCTGTGTCTTCCGGAAATGTTCAATAAAAGCCAAATTTCTTTCTTAACCCAAATTTTTGTCTTCTTTAATCTCATATTCATTGATCATGGACTTACCTTAGTGACAAGATTAAGGTGACAGGTTATTTACCGATAAAAATATATATATATATATATTTAATGTTTGCCTTTTATCAGCTTTACATCATAAAGCAGATATAAAAAACTCAGATTCGATTGTGTACTGCCCTGACATGCTAGACAAAATTATAATTTTGTTCACCTTTTAGATCGACCCACCATACTCCTCTAGTGTTCCTCACGCCTGGTAATGAAAATTACTGTAGGAGCCACCTTCCTCAACCGTCCATCTTTAAAATTACAATACCATGAGTAAGCAGAGTTACGAGTATGTACCTTTTTGCCACCACTCTTTATAACAAGTTAACAAAACTTTTTTGGAGCCAATGAGCTCAATTCGACATTGCAATCTCTAATTTTAAATCTCTCTCTAATGTCAAGGGGACTTCAAACTCAACAGTGGCTTGCAAAAACTTACTTCGAAGCAAAGACAACGCATTTTCATTGTTTTTAAGTCATTGTTTTAATTTATGAAGTGAAACGTGACAGACTCATACAAAAACAATTTTTTTTTCTTTCTGTCACGGCATTAAGAAATACTTACAGCCGGTTGTTCCAAGTTTATACTTTTACGAATTCGTAAAAAAAAATGTAAAACGTAAAAGTATCCCGTAAAAAGTGTTGCACCACATTTTTTTTATACTTTTTACAGTTACTTTTTACGTATACTTTATACGGAGCTCAGACCCACCTCATAACGTAAAAGTATATTTTTTTGATTGGAAAATGGAAAATAACCTACAGTAGGTGTGCTAAATTTGGTTTAATTATTAAAAAAAATACTTTTTTGCACTCTGTTAATAATAGGCCTTTGTGTCGTATTTAAACCTTATATTTTTCGATATTACAAGTATAAATGATTTTAATATAGAAATTGATTTAGTGCGTATGCGTGTGCGTAAAGCTTGAAAGTTCGTTGCGTATAAAAGTTCCTCCTCTCCGCAGGATTCGTTCACAGGCTTCTTTCATCTGTTACGTTGCGTTAAAACATAGTATTTCTTAAACCGTAGGGATGCGTTCTTAACATGCCCCCGGCCTTGGAAGTACCGACTTCCAATAGAGAAACACCTTATTTAATTTGTATCATTGCATTCTATAGGTAGTGGACAAATTTTGGAAAATGATCTACGTATAGTGCTGCCTGTAGCCATTCGTATAGAAGCTACTCTCGACACTCCGTCTTTCCCTGGGTAGATCGCGATGATTCGTCCCATGCACCACTTGAGGGGGGGCGAGTTGGGGATCGGTTTTGAATTACACATCTGGAATTTAGGTTTGGGGTGGAGGGGGGAGGGAGGCAAAGGGGGTCTCCCCACCACGATGCGGAGTTGCGGAGATGACTAGTTTTTTTTTTATGAATTTTGAAGTTTGTTATTTATAACCTCAAAAATAGGGTTATCAATCACTGATTAGGGGTGATTTTGGTAAAACTACAGTATATGGACCGTCGAATTTAGGGGGGGAGGTGGTTGGTGACCTCCCCCTCTGAGGGGGAGGTGCGGATCCTTGTAGTAAGTGCTCCGCTTTGCTTCGCTCCTTGCATTAACCTCCTAACCTAACCGGTCCATGTCGGTCTGTGACACAAATTGTAAAAGTTACAATTATTAAGTTAATACTGGACTCTTATCGTTTATAAGGGCGAACAACATACGTTTTGTTTTGTACGTTAATAATTGAACATTTCACTAGTACGCATATTAATAAAACAACAATATTTTTCTTATTATTTATTATATTTTATAAACTTGTTTTATTACATTTAACAATTCCATAAATTGGTCTTTTATATACATATTTTAGCAAGTAACGCCTCCACTTGTATTCAACTATAATGTCAGCAAAATTTTCTGGGTGGTTATAATTATCTTTATAGAAAAACCTTTTAACCACCCGCCACTGAGACTCAATCCTTTGGGTATGCATTCCATCTTCTGCCACAAATGGATTGTCTGGATATACGTTTCGTTTTACCAAGCAATCATATAAATTGAATTTTTGTATGTAAAATATCGTTTCAGTATAGGAAATTTCAAACACGTATAATTAAAAAACTATGCATCTCTGCAAAACAAGAGGGGTATTAATCGAAAGGGGAAACCCACCCCTACATAAATAAACCCATTTCAATCCAATTTTCCAGATGTGTAATTCAAAATCCCACCCGCGAGTTGTCCTCCTTGACAAGAACAAGCGTATTTTCTTTCAAGGTGTCTCAAAAGTTATTCCACTTCACCCGGATTTGTAGCTCCGATACATATTCCTTTGACCACCGAGTCCAAAAGTGCTGCCTGGCCTGCTCTATTCGCTGGTAGCGCGACAGTCGGTGTGGCAAAGCTTCATATAATCCCATTTATTTTTTATTTGGTGCGATTTTCTGGCAAAGGAGCATGCGAGATCGCTATTAAATTCATTGGTAATGGCGCGCCAGGCATCTTCCCTCTGCTTAGGTGTAACTTTACCTGAAAAAATGTACATGATTTAACACTTAAGTATATGAGTTAAATTTTTTTAAAACAAAAGGTATCATGCCTGTTTGTTTATTTAATAAAATATGTTATTTTTTAACAGATTATTGAGTAAATTCGACTCATCTTTATTGAATTTAGCACTTCGTTGTTTGAAACAAACAAACACAATAAGCTCGGTATATTTTCTATGAAAACGTGAAAAATTAAATAGGTACATAGGTGCTGAAGATGTTGTACTTACTTTTCCAGCGCAACATTATCTTCAGATATTATTCCATTATACTATTTTAATGCAAAAAAAACAAACAACTTTAGAAATTATAAACAATTTATTTAGTTTGTTTTTGACAATCTTAACACAATATTGAATGCATTGTCTGTCATACAGTCAGCCAATCACGATAGTTTATTTTGAAAGGTATGACAGGTCTTGCCACGTAAAAAAATGGAAATAAAAAGCTCCCAAGCTGAAATGGAAGAGTAAACGTTTTTGACGCCTGGCTACTTTCTATACTGTTACTTTTACAGGAATTTTGTTGGAGCAACAGAAATTTACGAATTCGTAATAGCAAAAGTAATAGTATACGTAAAATGTAAAACGGAATTTGTAAAAAAGCAGATGATTTGGAACAACCGGCCATTAAAATAAGAAAATTTAATATCGAATCGGGCCCATTACACTAGTTAAGTCTTTGCTTTGAAGCCACTAATTTTGACATTAGATAGACTAAAAATTTAAGAGTGTAATGTCAAATGCGGCTCGGTAGGCAGAGCATATTGTTCCCATGTAGGTATATACTTGAATTTCTGAATAGATAAATGTTCTTCATTTTTGGCCATAAAAGCCGTTTTGTAGATGGACGGGGAAGAAACATATTTAACACAAGTTTTGACTAAGTTTTTTTATTGAGTTTATTCTTATTGGCTATACGTTCCGAGACGAATATTGCACTAATAATATAATTGTGAAAGTAAGTATGATTGAAGGAAGTCTACTAAGTAGATAAGTCTAAGTCATTGATAACTCTTCTTGCGCGATTTAATCGACGTGATTTTATCATTTTATCGGAATAAAGTAAACTAAAATTTTAGAACTAAATATCGTCTCTGACTTTTTTGAAAGTGCGTCTGCCTGTTTCGCTTTCACGCTTAAAGTACTGATCCGATTTAAATAAAATTTGGTACCAGACCCTGGATCGAGGATAGACATTTGGTAACTTTTACTATGATTTGGGATGGTTGTGGGATAAAAAATAGGGGGTGAAATTTATTTTGAAAATCCTTAGAACCAATTTCAATGAAATTTGGTACAGACATAGTCTTAATCTTGAAAAAGCGTCCACACTACTTTTTTTGCAAAAAAGGGTTGAGAGGTAGAAATATGGAATCAATGTTGAATAAATTATGCTTAATCACAATGTTTCCGCGCGTGAAACCGCGGGAAAAGCTAGTGTGGGTACAAGGCAGATCCAACGCATCAATACAAACCTTTATAATGCCATTCCTTGTTTGACGAGGCAGTAATCCCACAAAGCTGACCTAGTGTCAGAACTCAGAATGCTGAAATATTATATAATTAAAACAAAAATCATTATTTTTTGTTTTATTTTATTTTATTATCTTATGGTTCCATTGCGGTGCGGTTATGGTGCGCTCAACATTTGGCTTCTTACATGGAATATCTACCACATCCACATCGATTATTTTAAGTGAGGTATTTAAATCGTATGCTTATCTCAGCTTAACCGGTGTAATTCTACTTATTAGGTAAGAAATATATTTTGAAACTTTTGGGAGTCTTTGTGTTTTGTTCAAGAGGTTCTGTTTTCTGTATTTCTAAAGTCCCCGTTTTTTGTTCTTCAATGTTTGGAGCTTCTTCTTCACATCCAATCTGTGGAAGTTGAGCTATTTGTTCCTCATCATCTACACTTAGTGGGGTAGAAGTAACAGGAATCAAAATAGTTGGAAAGTATGGGACCTTGGCTTTCTAAAAACAAGAATAACATAAACATGTCTTATCACATTAAGCTTTGTATGCTAGAGGATACTTGTAGTATAAGCTGATACATTAAAGAAAGGAATCATTAATGGCGGCTTATACTTGCATTGGCAGATAGTACAGTTAACAAACAAACTTTCAAAATATTTTTACAATTTATAATAATAAAAACAAGACCGGGTTTTCAAAATAACTTCTGTCAGCGGCTTCGTCGTCGGCGTGAAAGTTGAAAGTTTAGAAAAAAACGTGGCGCCATCCATTATCATTAGAATGTTATTATTGTTTTTCTCGGAACAGTGTTTTTGGATGAAAGGTTCTTATATCCGTTTCTGTGAACCTGACAGAGTAAATAACAAAATTTCAGGAGAATCCTTAGACCCCAGCTAGACTGTTGGAAATAAAACATCAAACCAAGGTGACCTTGCTAGTTTACAGCGTGCTTACAACCACCTTACAACAGTGAAGACGGCTGTTGACAACCAAATTACATGACCTTGGCGGGTTGTAAACGGCGGTGTTTAGAAACAGACATACATCTACATAGACAACGCAAGTGCCACGATTTGTACTGGAACCAAGCGTGCCGACTTTTTAAGACATATTGTGACGTCACAGCTGATATTTATTACTTGGAAATACAAAAAGATTCAGAGACACCGATGCCGCCGATGAGATCGATTATTAAGGACGATAGGTATTGATATTGTGGACTCGATTTTCTTACAGACATACATACACGCGGATTAAATCTAGAGGCGATCAACCTTGACGCTGGGTCGGGGTTCGGACACGCAAAGAACATGCATTTGCGTTATCCATGTAGATGTATGTATGTGTTTAGGACAGTGTGTACGCTTGTTATTGTATATTTTACTTTGTAACTATAACTATAAATGACTCGAGTTTTGTAGGTTTTTAGCCTGTGTTTCAACCTTTATCCTCAATTGCATACAAAACTGCCATCGCGAGAGATCGAAATGCACTGACGATTTGGGGCGTGGCTTAGCGTGGCCTTGACTTGTGTTTTTGTTTGTCTCCTTGTTGGTAACCACCGTTTGTAACAGTGTGGATAACTCGGAATTGGTTGTCAACAACTTAACCTTCCTTACCTTGGTTGGATGGAAGCATTGGTTTTCAACAGTCTGCCTGGCGCTTAATTATGATGTTGGTCAAATTAGAACAGAAATATTATTTTCAACTCATTTGTTAATACTATCCATTAGACGATCCTTCACCGGGATCAACAGAGGGCCAGGGTTGGCAACATTTCTTCAACCTTAAAGTAGTGTTGTAAAAATGAGCGCTTTCAGTCGAGCGTTGAGCGCCAAGTCGCAGTCGGTGCTATTGAGCGTTAAGGACTTGAGCGTTAAACGCTCGAGCCTTTAAGGCTCGCGAGCGTTGAAGACTAAGAGCGTGCAACTCGAGTGTCTAACTATTATTTTATAAGAGGATATTTTGTATGCATTATGACATGGTGTGAGTGTCATGTCATCGGAAATAATTTTTATCAGCCTGTTTGGCTATTTCCTATAAAATAATAACACCAATTTTATAAATACCTATATTTATTTATAATTAACCTCCGAAAACAGAAATAGTTCCGTGGTTAATACACGCGGGCAAATCACAGAGACAGCATTTACGTAAACTATGTAGTTATTAATATAGGTAACTAGCTGCTGCCCGCGACGTCGTCTGCGTGAACGCTATGCAGCACCAAACGCACCTACGATTATAACACTGCTAGCGTGATAATATGTTGACCCGACTTCTTAACTATCTTCATGCCAAATTTGAAGTAAATCCATGCAGTACTTTTTGAGTTTATCCCGGAAAGACAAACAGACAAACAGACAAAAATTCTAAAAACTATATTTTTTGTTTCTGTTTCGATTGTAGATCATACCCCAAGTATTCTTTTAAAAAAATATTCAATGTACAGTTTTGACTTTCCTACCATTTTATTATATGTATAGATGATTTATTTTTCATATATTTTGTGACGCTCACGCTCGAGTCCGAGTCGAGCGTTGAGTTCGCCGCTATAACTAAGCTTCTTTGTCTAAACGCTCAAGCCAGCACTCGATGATAGTTGAGAAACAACTATGTTACCGATACCGAAAAATACAGTCAACGACCACATTCAATAAATTAAATATATTTTTTTAAGAATTAATGAATGTAATATAACAATTTGTTTAATTGAAATATTTTTTACTGACCGAACGAGAGAACATGATCAGCGCCGCCATTTTCAATTCCTTTCTTTAATGAACCATGTTATACAATATTTCAAATGAAAATATCAAATGAGCAGTAGTTTATTACTGCATGCTAATAAATAGGATATAAGGCTGCGATTTCCACCAGCGAGGATGTGTTGCTAAAGAGGTTTAAAAAAATTTCAACCTCAATATTGGATTTTATTTATTTTTTAAATATTATAATACAGAGTGACTGGTGTCCAATTTAAGATATCGAAGGATAGCACTCTGTACTCGGTTCTGATCATAATTATGTAATAAAAGTTGGAAGGTACTTAATTTTTCACCAGAATTCCCTATAAATAAATAAAGAGACACTTTTCCCGACGTGCCGCGCCGCCTCCATCAACGCGCACACAGTAGTGTTACCGCCACACGCACACCACCACGCTAGTTATCACCCGCTTATTGAGCTATTGTATTACGTTACGCCTATGAGCTTTCGGTCAAGTTTCCTCAGTAAATAATTAATATTTTATTTTTACTTTTTTTTTAAGTCTACGTAGCGCCATGGTTTCTGTGTGTATCATACGATATCACAGGTTAAGCAAGGTTCGGCGCTGTCGGTACTTGGATGGGTGACCGCCGACCATTCATTTCTCACGGCGACTTCCGTGCTTCGGAGGGCACGTTAAGCAGTCGGTCCCGGGTGCTGTATAATTGTATACAGTAGTCGTTAGGGTTTGTCAGAAGCCATCTAGGCGCCCTGAAAGTTCTGGCATCCACCACCCAGCACTGGGCCAGCTTGGTGGATTATGGCCTATACCTCCTCTTCACCCAGGGGAGAGACTCATGCCCTGCAGTGGGCTCATTAGAAAGAGTTGTGATAATGATGATGATGACTTATTTTTTTGTTTAATCTATGTATTTCGTAAAACTTTCGTACTATTGTCGTACCATGATGTTCTTTTTTTAAAATTTGCCGCGGTTTTTCAGTCTCTACTTTCACTAGCCAGACTTTACCCGCTACATCATCTCAATCCTACGAGCTTATTGAGATAAAATCCAAGTATTCAAGCTCAAATTGTCTTTACTTAAACATTACACTGTTGAACAATTGTAAATTTTATAAGTATTTGCTGATTTTAAATTACCTTTGCATCTAAAGCACATTTGCGGCAGCCTTGATTACTGGAAATAATATGATTGTTATATAAATACTCAGCGATCGCACGAACTCTTTCTACATCTACGTCCGATGTTTCATTGTCAATTTTAATTAATAATGGTACCTTCGAAGGAATTTTTAAAGAATTCTCTTTAACCTTAGTGGCCTTGTTTTTACTGTAAAGAAAGAAATGTTTTTACTTTATATGATTTAATTTTTTATAATTATAAATTATACTTATTAGGTGTGAAATATAATCAAAGATATCAAAACCCATAATATATCAATCCAGTAAACAATATTGCTAAATGGTTTTTGGATGAAATAGTTTAGCAAAACGGTTTTTAATTAATCACTATTTTTCTATCCTACCTATTATGGAAGTGTAAAAAGTTGATAAAATAGGATTATTATGACATCAAAAGCTTTTTTGATTAATTCACAAACTGAAAAGACTTTGTCGAGAACTTACTTTCAATAAAGCACTGTATCTTATAACCACAGCTGCGAGCTGGTTTTAGTTCTCTTTTTGCAATCCTAAGGTACGTGCTAAGGAAAATAAATTTAAAGGAAAATATATATATATGAAAAGCGTAATGCGTGGAAACTCTATTCAGAAAGCTTCATAGCTTCTTTTGGAACCTTTCACTCTACTGCTTTTCGCAGTATAGTTATAGTGCTGTCCCAGTTCATATTTTTGTTATACGGTAGATGTAGAGCAAATGAAACCGCCCCGCCAAATTAACAAAACACAATAAGGTAGTGGAACCAATCATGGACGGTTTAAGGACTTCTTTTTTTGTTTTGGGGTTTTAACTTTGATTATGTTATGGTATTGAACTTAAAGAAAGGTTAAATTAATTAAAAAAACTTTGAATAATAATTAGAAGTACTTTAATAAGATCAAGAATTAACGTGGAATTTATTATTCTAAGAAAAGTGGACCTCGTATAATATCCTTATATGGACAGCCTAATCCCAATTATAAACATCCAGTCATGGACGGTTTCCAATCATGGACACCCAGTCGTGGACGGTTTTCAGTCATGGACACCTAATCTTGAACAATCAACTATTTACTAAATTTGACAAATATTTTGAACTAAAAAAAGAGATCTTAATATAATGTTTCAAATGACCCGTTATGGCTGTTATGAAACATTTGGTAGTTATTATAAAAATATACATAACAACAAAAATAATAAATGTATCTCGAAACTTAAACAATTATAACTTGAACAAATGTTGCGATCTAATAGGAACAATATAAAACAATCTTATCTTAACATAGCAATTACATTAATTTACAATAAACTATAATCAGTCTCAATAGTTTTGTTACGTACTTATGTAAATATTTAGTTATTCAGGTTTGTGAACATTTTTTTTTTATAAAACTAAAATCATATTATCAGTCTCAAATTTTGATAATATAGATTGTATTTTAAAGCGATACAAAAGGTAAATACTTCTCCATTTCTTTCACTTTAAAGAAACCTCGTTTATTTATTAGAATAGGTTTTTCTATCTTCTCAATTACAGCTTTTTGATGATACCATATTTGATCGGGATTCTCTGGCCACCGAAATGTATTTCCTTTAGACAATATCATTGTGCTTATTTCATATTGTTGATCGTCGATGTTTTTTATCACACCAGGAAAATATTCGCCCTCATACAGTATTATAACATAAGTATTTATTTTTAGCTGTTTTGGTAGTTTCAGTTTCGCTACTTTATTTAGTGGTAAATTATCATCGTCTGATTCCGATGCCACATCGTATTCACTGTCACTATATTCTATGTCTGCGTCAGTTTCATCAGTAGATGAAACTGACATTTGTTTCTTTTTCCTTTGTTTGTGTTTTGATTGTGCATAATTTTTCTTATTTTCCTTCATTTTCTTTTTTTCTTGTATCATCAATTCTCTTTGAACTTTCTTCTCTTCTCTTTCTTTTTTGCGACGTTCCTTCTCCTCCAGTAATTGCTGTTTTTCAGCGTTTTTTTTGGCCATGATGGCTCTCCAAGCTTCGCTGGTAATAACAGAGGGTAGCTGCTCCTTTGTTCGTTTTTTTTTCGTGTCAGGTTCTGGCCAGAGTAACGCTCTCTTGAAAGGTGATGGAATTTCTATACCTATGGGACTGTTTACAGAATTTGATGATTTTTCAGGTGTAGGGATCGAAAGCGAATGGAGATTGACCTGCTTTGAAGTTGATGGAGCAAGAAGATCTGTTGTTGTAGTTTGCGGCGTAGAGGTTAGAATTGGGTTAGTGTCAGCTTGTGTAGAAGTTGATGCAGCAATAAGAGCTTCTGTACCTTTCGGGGTCGCAGAACAAACAAGCGAGTTTGAATCTCCTTGTTCCACAGAAGTTTTCTTATATGAACAAGTTAGCATAGAATAAGTGGCAACGTTCAAATTAGTTTGTTCTGAAGAAAATTCTTGTGGTGCACTATTTTGAGCTTCACAATTTGAATGTTCTTCCATTAAAGTATCTGTTTGTGTAGGATTTGAATTTTTTTGTGTTGTCAATAAATTAGCCATTACATGAGTACTGGAATCTAACCGTGTAGTTGGTTCAGAGATGTTTTCAGGAATGTTTTCCGTGTCTGCTACAAAGTTTTTGTTTTTTGCCCAGATAACAAAAAGAGATTCATCTTCAGGTGGCAAAATTTTCTCGACTTCATCTCTGGGTAAATAATACAGCTGTTTAAACAAATCCAATTTCTCAAATGAAAACGTCTGTCCTATTTCTTGCTCTAAAATTTTAACAAATTCTGTCTTTTTTGTAGACTTCATACTACTCGTAGTAGCAACCGTCGATGTGGATGTGCGATTTCGTGAACTAATTTTGCTCAAATCAATATATTCAGGACCAAAAGGATAAAGTCCGCTCTTCCGGAATCCGTTTTTGATTACTTCTTTTGAAATTTTTTCTAAAGTTACCTTGAAGTTGGGGGCGAAATTTTCTTTTTTCAATCTTTGCCCGGCATTCGTAAGTTTCCATTCCATTACCTGATTCTTCCAGAAACTTTTCAGGGGACGAAAAACGGCGACGTCCATCGGCTGGAGCAAATGCGTTGAATTCGGGTGCAATGCTATGATCTCAATGCCGTTATCCTTACAAAATTCTGAAAGGTGCAAGGTCATGTGAGACCTGTGTTCATCCACAAACAGAAGAACAGGTTTTGTAACATTATTCTTATCTAACCAAGGGTTGAAAATATTCGCCACATACTCATAAAAGGTTTTTGCAGTCATCCACCCAGTATCAGACTTTCCAATTGCAAAGTAGTCAGGGATTTGATCACCTACATATTTTGGAATGCGCTCATAAGCATAAACAATCATTGGTGGAACTAATGTCCCAGCAGCATTTGCGGTCACTAGTACCGTTAAATTTTCTTTTTCATCGCCAGCTGCACTATGTATATTTTTGTCCCCTCTGCGCGCCAACACTCTCCCAGCTTTCGGTTGAAGAAAAAAAGCGCTTTCGTCACAATTGTATATTCGGTTTGGATCATTTATGGCTGTTGATAATCCTTTTTTTTCCATGTAGTCTTTGTTAGTTTTGAACCAGTCTTTTAATTCTTCTTCCGTAACTTCTTCTCTAGCTTTTGTTAAGTTTTGTGCTGTGCTTTCTGTTACTTCCGGGTGTCTTTTTAAAAATGATACATACCATTTTTTCCCTGGCCGATGGTTTGTAAATGGGCATTGATCCATTTTTTTTTCCATAACAATTTTTTGGACGCTGTCCAATAGATGTTCCCTTGTAATAGGAAAGTGGTTCTCTGCCATAAACAATATCCATTTTACCAATAACGCCTCCTCTTCTTCTGATAAAACAGTTGATGGACCTAGATTGCAGTCCATGGGGCTTATTCCCATCACTTTGTTCCTTAATGTAATTCTGGGAACATTATATTTTTTAGCAGCTACAGAAATTTTTTCTCCTCGTTGTACCTCTTCAAATGCTTTTTTCATCTGCTCCTTAGTGTAGTCGCGTTTCGGTGCCATGTCTAAAAAAAAATACTAAAAATAATATAACAAATCCAAACATGGACACCCCGTCATGGACACTTCTGTCCATGACTGGGTAAAGAGCAAAATTTATATCCAGTAATAAACACTTCAAATTGTAAAATGGAGGTTATGTTATTCGGTAAAGGTTATATTTTGTTTAGATGCTCTATATAACGCTAAAACACGAAATAATCACAGAAGTCGCAAGACTTTTGCATACTGCTTACAATTTAGGTTAATAAAAAACTTACCTGAAGCGAGATTCTTATAATATTTCAGGATTTCTAGGAATTTCCATGCGCCCTCTAAATTCAAACAGAGATGAAAGAAAACATTGATGACTGACAGCTGTCAAAATTGAACTGATGTTTGACACATTGGTTCAGAAATAATGAAAAGTATTGCAAGTAAAAAAATATAGTTCCCATTTACTCAATTTATGTGATTTACTTAAAATGTGTTCATGATTGGTGCACTGTCCATCATTGGCGCCATTACCTTAATTGCTACTCGTTCAAATATTATTCCCGAAAGATTTTCTTCATAAAATCGAACTTATAATACCTGAAGTAAATTTTATGATAAGAGTTCAAATGTTTAATTTAAGGAGTGACAAATTATAACTTATGTGCTTGTATTTATTACCTGATTTTAGATCTGTAGGCCATATTTATTTTGTTTTATTTTGTGTTTTTTTTTAAATATTTATTAACATGAACTTATTTTATACAAAAGCTGTGTTTAAAAATCTAGTGGGTATCTTGCGGGTGACACTAGATTTTACGGCACAATCACGTTCCTACCTATAAGTATAATCGGAACGAAAAAGTAAAGAGTAATTGTTACTTACATTGCTATATATTTCCTTAGCTTAATAATGGTGGGTTTTTGTTGTTTATAGTACATTTACTTAATTTAAATGTAAAGTAATTTATTTAATGACTTCTTGATCAATTAAAAACCGTAAATACTGATTATGAGTCGATACTGGAGCTTTCGCATGAAACTTTAACACGCAAACAGTTTCAAAGATTTCTGAGTCTAAAAATCTCATGATTATTAAGTAGCTCTTCTTTATGTTTCAAATATATTCATGAGGGAGTTGTGATAAAATAATCCTAGATAATTGTATATATATGTAATCAACTTTTACTACAAGAACGCATCTAATCAAAAGGCATTCCTGATTGGAAAGATACAGTAAGTACATGTGTGTGTGGGCCTTTATGTCAGCAGGAGCACGTGAAAGAATAAAAATTACACTTACAGCAATTTGCCCGAAATAATATTCTGAATCATTGAGATATTATTACTACATAGTACATAGTAACTCCATGTACTGAATGGATTTATTGTTCAATTCCGTCACTTATGTCACGCTAATATTATCTATACCCTGGCAAATAATTCAATGCAGTAAAATGACAGTTCCAGTGTGCTATCCCGAGGTGCTATCTTTCGGGAAGAAAAATAATAGTGATGTGGTGGAAGTGAAAGAATGTCATTATTTAAAAAATTATGTACCTAGTTAAAAAATATATTTTGGCTCACAATTTTTTTTTATCTTATGGTGCTGAATCTCTAAGAGAAAAGTTTAAAGAGATTGGTATCTCTTTAAACTTTTCTCTTAGAGACCTTTGCATCACAATATATATATGAAAACATTATGTATATTTATAAGAATAGTAGTAAATTTAAAACCATGAAAGATAAGCATGATAAAAATTATTCTGTAATGACAAGGAACGACCATAAATTAGCGTTTCCCAAATTAAGGCTGGCTAAAAGCACCAAATCATTTATGGGAATGTCAATACGTATTTATAATAAAATACCACAGTCAATTCAATCTCTAACGTTTAATAAATTTAAAAGAACTATCAAAGAAACATTATGCAAAAAAGGCTACTATAAACTCAAAGATTATTTAGATGACAAAAGAGCGTGGGATTGATGTCTCCACAGGTTATTTCCAAATATTAAACATTAATCACTATGTAAGCAGCTTGGCTGCGACATGATATTGGCAAGCACGAATAGCTGTCTTCTGTTTGTTAGTTCATGTCATAGCAGAGCTGTATTTCTGCCAAATTGTACCTATAATAAGCACTTTTTACAAAAGAGTGCCGAGAGTTTTTTTTCCGCCGGCTTTTTTCCTCTCGGTCTACCTAGGGTTCTACTTTCATTTCGTTTTTTAAAGCCGAAGAAGAAGTAGTAGTAGACATCACCAAGACATTGGTGGATAATGGGCGATCATTATCTTTATAAGCTGAGAGACGCACACTTCTCGACGGAGGCCTTCCCCTGGATTCTTCATGTCGTCCGGACCCGCGCCGCCCTCATCCAGCATTTGACGTTCGTAAAGTGTATAAAATTACCTACTACGAATAAAAAAGTTTTCATTTTCATTTTCATTTTGTTAGCGAAGGGCAACTATCCTTAAAATTTCATTTTCAACGACAAAACGTATTCAAAGTAAGAAGTTATAAAGTCGATTTTACTTTTACTATAACCGTTTCAAAGCACCAGGTATGTTTGGTAATTAATAATTTTCAGTAAAGTTACTTTAAAGATATACCTAGTACATACCTCAAATTCAATTATTTAAAATTTTATGCAATACGAATGACAAATACTCGTTCGTTTTCAATCATTCTCATTCAGTACTTACACTACGAAGTTTTTAACTGGTACTTATTATTATTTTTCTGAATATGTTTTTGAAGATTTATCTTAATATTTTAACAATATCAATATTTACGAATGAACACAACCACTTCAATCATCAAAAAAAAAACGAAAATATGGTTACGGCGCGGCGGCATTACAATTCAATCAATTATTATACTTAAACAGACAGTGTGGAAAAAAAATAGTGGCCTCCAGGGCTAGGCCTGGAGGCCACTATTTCACTGAATGCAGTTTTGTTTCTTCTTAAAAATAAAGGAATGTTTCCTGAAAGTAAAATAAGCTAACTATAGGATTTAAGGCAGCTTTCTTCCAGGGCCTCTATTTTTTTTCCACACTGTATACTATATACTACATGTACTACATGTAGGTAGAACTACATGTAGTACATAATTGTATAATAATAGGAGACCATAGTTTTAGAAGACCACGGCGAAGAAAGAATATAGTTGCAGTGAAGACAGAACGCACTTACAATATGGAAGAGCGCGGGGAAGAGAGAAGCTTACAGTAGCAGAATAATAGTGCGTGGTGCTTTCATATATATATATATATATATATATATATATAGTGAAACCCGGACGTGGCTTGACACTCTAGACCGTAATGGGAGAATTCGCATCTACAGCTATAAATCGTAATAGTACAGTCCACTGGTCTGTTGAGCTCTCCTCTCCCCCACTGTAATGTATATTCTATGAAGTTGACACGTTGCTGTCCATCTATACCACGCATGCCCCATACCCTTGTCATCAAATTTTGTGACACTCTTTTTCTTTGGTATAGCTTCATGTATGCGAGTCGAGTTTTAGTTGCAATTAATTTGTTAATTAAGTAATTCTGTTCTGTTATTGTTACCTTCTGTTCTGTTATAACTTCTATTCTTATTATTGTTGACTTTTGTAACTGTTCATCGTTTAGTTTATTATTTTTTTTCGGAATATGGACATGTACTCTCTTTATTTATTACATGAAATTGTTAAATGGCCTTCTATTTTATTGTTTCATATATGTATTAATATCTAGCTGTAAGTTTTCCTGTAATAAATAAATGAATCTACGCTAGCTATACGGTGTGTCCTCGCATGTAGGAATAGGAGTTTAGGAGCAGTAACTAAAGCACAATTTTGATCAACGTAAATACCCCATATGGTGAGTCAATTCCAAAACCCAGTTACAGTACAGTTTAAGGGTTATTGTTGTCCTATTGTTAGAAGACAGAGAGCAGTGATCCCTTCATTAATTTATTTAACACTTCAATTATTGTAATAAAATAGAAAAAAAGAGATGAGTTAATGAGATATTTTTCGAAAAAAAAATTGAATTAAGATTTGTAATTGAACAACCATATGGGATATTTTCGTCGATGGTTTATGCATAGTTACTACTCTTACATACACTAAATTAGATAGATGAACTAAACATGAAGCCATCATTTACGCAATATTTTTTGGGAAACTGTGCATAGGAGGTGACCAGCCATTCAAACGTTAGGATGGCTGGTCAAAAAAATATTGTATTTTTGAATACATATTCCATGTAGCAATAATTTATTATACGCAGCAAATAAAAGCAATTATGTAGCAAGTTTTGAATCTACTTTCAAAGACCAACGCCACAGGCAACCAGTCATTCTGACGCACACAAAAATTAAATATTTTTCGATTGAATTCAAACAAAATGGACAAAGATTTTGTTAAATATTTCAAGAACTATAGTTTATAATTGTTTTGATTCCATGGCAATAAATAATCAATGTCTTTTTATAAATCCATTGCGAAAATGGTATGCGTAAATCGGAAAATTTCAATGTGTCACCGGACTCCTCACAAAAACATTTTAATTATTGTATAATTATTATTAATTACTGAACTTATATTCAAAATTTTAAAAGCTGTCATTTTTTGTAAACGACCCAAAGGTGTGATCGCTTTGGCTTCAAAATTTGTTAGAAGTTCATTGATTCCTTTTTGTAGAGAAAATTATAATTTTCTCTAATATTTCAAAAACAACACCCAGATCATGTTCTTAAGCTTGACCCTATTTAAACTTAACTTGTTATTAACTTGAAAGTACTAGGATAACAGAAGTTAGCAGTATTATGCTTCTCCATGCAATAAGCTGCATGTTCTACAATAGGTAAATTTGATAGTGTAGACCTGAGAAAGAATTAAACAAACTAGACGATAAGATTTATAAAACTTTATTTATTTTACTGAAACATTTTACGGCTTACAAAATGGAACACTACCTTTTACATCACACCCAAAATCATTCTCTAAAATCACTCTACTTACATTGTGAACGATAAAAAATTCATACTAATGATTCACAGTAGTAATCAAAAGTATTAAGATGACTACCACTGTGACATAAGGTCGAAATCAGTATGCCTGCTAAGTAACCAAGGTTTTGGTTTCTTGGTAATACCCCTTGGAGGAGCACATTTCTTCTTTTCTGAGTTTTTACATGAATGCCATACGAACCTGCAACAAACGTTTTTTAAGTTAGAAAGGGTTTAACTCTTTTTTGTTTTTTCATCGGTGACTGATGATGAATTTCAAGATGACAGCAATTGGCTTAGGAAGGAGCAGGCTCCACATACTTAAAACATAGTGGTCACATTGGGCTGTAGATAATTTGAAGGGCGTTATCTAGCCATGAGAGGTCTTGGAATCAAATTCTAACCAGACCAATTGGAGAAAATAAAATTCAACAGTGTCGCGTGTCTGGGTGTAGGTACACCGACTAGGAAGCTCAATAGTAGGAAGTTCTGCTTCGAAGTATGGGCTCCAAAATAAAACGCATATAAACTAACTTTGGCCTCTCCTTGATTGAACTCACACTCTTTCACGGTCAGACTATCAGACGCAGTTAGATCTTCCATCTTTCAATACTTATACAGGGTGACTGGTGACAAATTTTAGGTACTGAAAGAGAGCAGAGAGATACCTTACTACCGTATTCCCGACACGGTGCCTCAGTCAAAACACACATAGTAGTGTTCCCGCCACACACCACCACCCACTAAGTATCTATTGCATTACGCTTATGCGCCATGCGTTGCGTAATAAGTTCTTTAACTTTCGGTTAAGTTTACTCAGGTTATTTTTTTATTCTTTCTCTATGTGTATGATCTCAAACTATCATGTCCTGGAATTTAGAAAATGACCCACCAGTCACCCTGTATAGTGGAAATACCACAAAGTCAAACATTGCGCTTCTGCAGTTCCTTTTTGATATGGATCGCTAAGGTGTGAAACTGCCTGCGCCTGGTTTTGGTTTTTGACTACTGCAGTCCTGGTACTATTAAGGTCAAGTGAAAAGGTTTTTTGTGGATCCACCGTTTACCACCTTTTCCTTATGATCACTTTCCAGCAGGTGACATGGAAGAATAACGTCCCATCCTTGTTAGATAAAAATATTACGAAAAAATTGTTTATACTGCTATTTTCCAGAACGTAATTCAAATAAAAAATGCTAACTACTATTATCACCATTTTGCAGCATGGGATCCTGGTAAAATTATTAAATACAATTACTAGGTACTACAATTTTGTTATCAAACAACAAGCACTCCCTTTCGTAGAAAAGCTGTAAAATGAGAAAATTCTAATTCGTTTTTTAATAAACGTACTCAAGTTTAAACTTCTCTTAAACTAATTTGTCAGATAGCAGACAATTATCGCAGTAACTACTTACCAACCTACAATATCGAGGTAAATTATTGTCAACCTACCGAACAGCTCTATATCAATAAGGTTTTGGCCTTAGGACTAATGCTAACGTTCTTATTTAAATAATTCAATAAGTAGGTGGGTAGTTATCCATTTAGAAAGTAAATAAATACGAGTATACTCTTCGCCAAAACTACAGTTCCCGTTTTTATGATATTACCATCCTCATATTTAACGTAGCTACGGATAAAACCGCGATCGGTATAATGGCAAACAAGTGCTTCAGAAATGAAAAAAACTATACTACATTGTAGTACCTACCAAAGTTTTGGGCTGGAGTATTTTTGGGTCCGAGTACTTTGACTAAATAATTTTCATCCCGTCCACTAGTCAATTCTTGGGTTCCATTTTAAGCCTTACTATCGAATTTTGTTTGGGTATCATTATTTCTTATTCTTGCTAGTCATTATGGCGAATCTGCAATGCACACTTACAAATCACATCTGCTTCAGGAATGATGACGATATACTAAGTGTGTCTGGTAAGAATCAACTCTACTTAGGTGATGGAGCAACCAAACAGCTTATGGGTGGAGGATTTCCGCCGTGATAAGTATCTTACAATAATGCGACTACAATTCCTTGAAAGGTCAACCCACCAAGTAACTTGTGGCTAGTCTAGTATATTAAATTTTTGTAAAATACTGTGGGCCATACGTCAAATATTATTAGATAAGGCAGAGGTCCATCAGAGGCCTTATAATATAAATCAACACGATTGAATTTGGGAAACGTTAATTTATAATGCCTTACCCTGGCAAATAGTTCAATGCAGTAAAATGACAGTTCCAGTGTGCCCACTTTAGAGAAGAAAAAATGTAATGATGCGGTTTAAGCGAATGAATGGTTTTTTTTAATAAAAATACCGTAATTTTTGGAAAAAATATACTTACTTTTATTTTGTCATTTCTACATAGATTTCTTAAAAAAATAGCAAAAACCTAATTTTACGTTAATACTGTAATACCGAAATTAATGTTAATACCTAATTTACTGTAACCGTTTTTAAGTACAACATATGTTTAATAATTAATTATTTTCATTAAAGATACTGAAAACACATCAAGTACACACCTCCAATTCAATTATTTATACATGGCTTTAAATTTTTTTTGCAAAACGAATTACAAAGATTTTCAATCATTTTCATTCAGTACGTAAGTCTTACTACGTCTTCATTATTTTTTCTTTTTGACATTTCGAACTGACAGTTTACTGCATTGAATTATTTGCCAGGGTATAGTTATCAAAACTGTTATAGTCTAGCTAATGAAAGTAGAGAATTAAAAAACCTGGCGAATTTGAAAAAATACCATCATGGTAACTCCGACACTTGATTATTTTTTTTTATAAAATTATCGTAAAAAATATCAATATTGGTATTGTTCTACTTTTTGATGAGAAGTATATAATTAAAATGATAGGCATCTTGTATTAATTGGGCTTAAAAATAAAACAATAAAATACGGTTAATTATTTTTAATTATTGTTATCAAAATCTTTCTTTTAAATTCTGTATGGAATGAATCGTTAGAGTCACTGGTATCACTGTTTCCTACATTGGTTATGAAACTATCAATTTTTTTTTATTTCTTTTTCAAATATGATTTCAGTAGGTAAGTATCTCAATTACCCAAACCATCAACAAGTGACAGTGACACCAGAATGAGTTGACATGACAAAAAGTTTGAAAACCCCCCATTGTCTACTTTCGTTAGCCAGACTCTATCAGGATTATAACGAATCAATTCAAAAATTACAATAAAGGATTTTCTTCATCAAGTGTTCAGCCATTTAATGAAAAGAGTTTTCTTTCGTGATATGTCAACCCACGTGAAGCCATATCAATAAAATTAAAAGCTTTATATTTTTATTTTTTTACATAAACTTAATAAGTCTTTCAAACATTTTATAATAAAATTTATTAATACGCCTTAATAAGCAAAATTAGAGAACCAGCTTACAATAAAATTCGTTTAAGCGTAATAATTGATCGCCACCATGATGAAAGAAATATTTCAATAATGTTATAATTAATGTTTGACCATATCATGAAGACAAATTTAATTGATCTGTTCATATCATTAAACCTTATATCCATTGATCTGGCCTAACCACATAACCTAATGATAAAGGCAGAGATTATTGACTTTTCCATATTCTACGATTAGCTTACATTACCTAAATATGTTTTTTTCATGAAATGCTAGAACACGTAATGAAATTGACTAGAACATAAGGAAATAAAACGCAAAACAGCTGTTCATGTATGCTAATCTTATTTCACAGCCAAGCTGTTCTCCAATTTTAATGAACATTAATAAATAATGTGAATTTTATGAAATCATTTTGCATTATGTTTCCTTGACAGTTTTTTTGAATATATTGAAAGTCATCCGAACACATTGCATTATACAGGGTGTTTGTTTGATCGCAGGCCAAATTGATATTGCCTGTAGAGTAGGTTATCTGCTATGCCCTAGTGGCCATTAAAAATTCAAAAGCCCTGTGGTTTTATTTTAATAACATTTTTAAACATTTTCTGTTTATCATCCCGAAATCATCATAAAATTGTAAAAATAAAAAAAGTATTGAGTTTAGGCAGCTGATTTTGATCTTGTTTGAATGTGTACTTTTTACATCCAAAACAATAAATAATAAAATAAATAAAAAAGTTTATTTCTCCATACACAATATCATTAGTTAACTAGTTTTTGTTTCATTTTCCTACGAAGTTTCGGAATCGAAAATAAAATACAGTCTTTGGCTTTAAATACACATAAAAAAATTAAAAAAGTACCAGGTTTTTCCAATTTCTCAAAAAAATCTCTAGAGTTTCTTCTTTCGAATGATATGCCACATGCTAAAAAAACTATCAAGAAAATCGCGAAATTTGCTAAATTAATAAAAGGGATCGATTACCGAAATTCAAAATTTTGGTAAATTTTTAAATATGATAAAATGGTAAAATGGTAAATTTAGTTTTACATTTTTATTATGATATATTTATAATCGGGGTGAAGGACAAAAAAGTTTTAAAATGTTATTAAAATAAAACCACGAGGCATAGCAGATAACCTATTCTACAAGCCATATTAATTTGGCTTGCGATGGACCAAACACCCTATATAATGAATGCGTGAAACAGTAAAAATATTTTAACACAATGTTTTATTGTTGTGTGCTTTCATCTTATTTTTGAAGAGCTAAAGGTGCGCGTTTACTGGCCCGCGCCGGACGCACCGCACACACGGCTTTCAACGAATTTTGATTAGCTTTGTTGAACGCATATAGAACTGCGTGCACTATTCAAACCGACCGCCACGCACGCCGGTATTTATGAGCAAAAAATACGTTGCGTGCCGGTGCCGTCACAAAAATAAGTTCACGGCTGTCATCGGCGCCAGCCGCTGTTAATTCCACTGAAGACGTCAATTCACAATAAGAAACCACTCTAAGATAAATAAAAAATCCGTATAGATGGACGCATGCCATCGGTAAATACGTTCAGTTCGTTGCGTGCCGTGCGTCCGGCGCGGCCCAGTGAACGCGGACCTTTACTAGAGAATGTAGACTACGGGCTGAAACTACGTTACGGGGTCGCGTTTTGGGCATTTGCGCGGTTTCATACAAAGACGCCCCCGTGTGACACAAGCGACGATTTCTGCCCGTGTAGGGTCGGCTTAGACTGCCCACTGCCCCCGGACAAACGGGTCGTAAGAGGCGTATCCGAGTAGCCCCCGCTTGGAGGTAGGATCCCGTTAGGGTATGACTGGCTAGCGACCACCCTTCATATAAATCTTGCCGCAATATTATCTACTTCTCTTGAGGTGATGTGTTCCGGCAATATTTTATGAAGAGCCAGTCTTTAACAAGTTCGTGTGTTTCATCTTTGACCTCATCTTCACTGACCATCAGGTGAGGTTGAGGTAAAAGCGAGCTTACCATCTAATAAAAAAAACGACGACGGTGTATTTTTGCACCCGGGTAACGTAGTTCCAGACCTAAACACGGTTATTAAGAAACCAATTGGGTTATTAATCCTAAAATTATACAGGTTCAGACTCACATCGGCCTGTTACATTGCGCCTTGCACAGTGGATTGCTACACACTGCCGCCGGCCTTAGAAACAGACCATTCGGCAACATCAGATTCCCGAAGTCCCTTTCACTTTCAATTCTTTGATGGAACGAGGTATGATTAGATGACACCAGTAAAAGTGGTATTCAAATAAAAAAAGAAATAAAAATTAAAAACATGAAATCAAGAAATTGAAAATTATGTTGCTTTACATGCCCCTTAACTGAGGTATTCCTGAAAATCAAATGAAATCTGGCCCAACTGTATTTAGCATGATTCAAAAAAAATTAGAATAAAATTATTTTTAGTCGGATTAAATCGCATTAATTTATATTAATATAAATCGAGTAAAAATGTAAATTACAAATTAGAGTTGCCGAATATACCGAATATAGTACGCTGAATACCGAATACGCTGTCGGCCGAAGCGCAAATAACATGAAGCAAAAAACACATGCTTGTCGAGCGCGTAAACTAGAACCAACATGTCGCAACCTGTCTCCTCTCTCTCGTTTGCTACCAACAAATGCTGAAAAACTTGTTTTAATCCATCATAATTTACCACTACTCAAATTTACTTACTAAGAGATTGTAATTTGTTAAAAATACATAGAATCTTGAGTTATATGATGTGTCTTTTCTTCATGATTTGGTATTCGGTATTCGGCAGAATACCATTTAAAAAATAACCGAGTACTTAGTCGAATATTCGTGGCATCTCTAATATAAATTATTTGCGATAAATCCGGTTAAAAATTGTTTTGTTTAAATTTATGAATCGTAGAAGTTTAAAACAATACTTATTATCAAAAAAATTAAGCTAATTGTACCTTTCCGAGAAAACAAAAATCAGGATTGACTTGCTGTCAAAATGCTGTTTTTGAAACTACATAGGCACATTCAATACGCTCCTTTTAAGATAAATATTGTAGCCATCATTAGCATACATTTAAATTAAAAAGGACGTTGTTATAAGTGTTAAGACGTTAACATGCGAGCCGTAAGAATCATCATAAGTTAAATCATCTCTAAAGTCTTCAAGATCCAGCATTATGATTCCAGCTAGTCTATAGTTGCAGGCCTGCTAAAAGCGCGTCCAAATTCTATACAGTTTCGGTGAGAGGCCATAACGCTCTTCATAGCAGAGACAGAAAGGAGAATCGACGATTCCTTCTACCAAGTGGACATGTTTAAGTATTCCTTAGGCTAATTTAAAGGGCTTCTAAGTATTACTTACTCCTTCTACGAACGTGTTTTATTATCGGTTATGCATACCTATGGATAACTAGCGACCTACTCCATGTTTGCAAGGATACAAAAGTTATAGTAGCAGTCACTATTTGAGATGATCGTGTTGAAAATATAAAGACAATCGAGATGGCGGCGCGGCGTAAGACTTTAATTTACAAAGTACCTACCCATAGAGTAAGATAATGTAATAACTAAAAACCATAAAATAATGACCAACTTTACAAAGTAATACGTAGAAACAATAGGAGGCAATACCTACTTTGTAAAATTGACCCCCGAAACATAAGGTCTCGCCTGCTTTAAAGTTAGAAAACTACCTAGGTACGTGCCAAATATTTATTTCCTCTTTAAAGCGAATATCTAGCATATCATGTAAAACTCTATATTAAAGAAGTAGAAGTTAGTAAAAGAAAATCTCTGAAAGGGCCGGATCATAGAATTATCCACTTTATGACATAACGTTTGTAATGATGCTCTCGTGATTTTATATTTTAGATAAAGCAGCGGTACGAAAAGTACCTATACCTACATTTGCGGATGCATTAAATAATAACCTTTTTTCATGTCAATTATCCTGTAAAGTTCTAAATTTCAAAGGAATATAATTCAGAAACTATTTTGTATTCTACTATACAGCCTCGACAAAAGTATTTTTTCGCTGTGACATCATTACGTAAAATGTGTGTCCAAGACATGCTGATGTAGCTATTTCTATGATCTGGCCATCATGAAAAATCTATCACAAGAACGTTTGTAAACGAAGCCTGAAGTATAATCAATAATGTTTCCTTTTACCTGGGAGTTTTGATCGGCTGGTTATGGATTGGACACTGAGCTTCACAATCAGGCAGTTGGAGAATATATATAATGTCATCTTCTTCCTTCGTTTTTTTAGGTTTATCCTAAAATAATCCAATTTATAAAAATCATTAATGCAACTGCTGTTAAAGTATTGTGCATATTCCAAATTAAGGAACAAAGGAAAATATAAGAAATTAATTTAATAGGCTGTAAAAAATCTGAGATACAATTATAGATACCTACGAAGCAGGTTATTAAGGATTTTAACCACGCCGTTAAATATGCATTTTTCGTTATTAACGGTTTATTAACCGCATTATATGCTTGTTACGGTCAAATAACACCGCGAGATGTCGCTAGTGGATTGAAATGTGTATTGCAAGTTGGGCGATGGTGCCAGCTTTAACTGGCAAAAAAAGTCGGTTGAAATTCCCTATCTCAAAAACTATTGAACCGATTTTGATGAAACTTATAGTATACCCTAAGTTGAACAATACCTAGTACAACAAAAAAGAAGTTTCGGAGATATGCGAATACAAACATAAAAACATACATACACTACTTATTTAAATTTTTCACATTTGTTCAGACGTACGATATAAAATAACATATACGAAAACTGGGCAATTCTGGATATATTACATACGTGGGTAGAATTAATAACCTTCTTTTTTGAAGTCGGTTAACAGGAAAAGAAAGAAAGACTTTATCCTTTTTCGTTGTCACTGTCAGATATTTAACCGTTAATAACTGCACTTTATCGGTAGCGTACCATAAATTTGGTTAATTAACGGTAGCTAACGGGTTTTTTTACAACTTTAGATCAAGGACTGTATACCGGTATGAATTTCTGTACATTTTTTTTCTGTATGACGTCATACCGTTAAATTAGGTGTACTTATTTAAAAATAACAGTACAGGAATTCATACTGAAATAATTTTTGTACCTTTTTTATTATTGTAGCATAACTGATTTTTTTTCAGTTACTTAACTGAAATTTTCCGGTATTAGGTAATATTAATAGTGATATTAAAATTTTATTTTTAAATAACTGTAGAATGTTCGATAGTTTAGTTGAAGCCTATGAAGCGTAGGTACATATGCTGACCAATACATTTCGGTACAGAAATTAAATAAGTTAAAATATTTCTGCACTTAAAACATCCACAGAAATGAATTCGGTATACATTATTTGGGTACTGATATAATTAATTTAGATTTTAATAACTTGTACAGTTATTGTTTGATGAAGCAGTACACTAATAAGGGTACTGAAATTTTACCAGTACTATTTAAAAAATTTTATACCGATATGCAGTCCCTGCTTTAGATACAATCAAAACCTCTAAGATTTAATTCAAAAGTACTAAAACAGATGGCGCTGTAATAACTTACGTCGAAATCTAATGACGTAATTGCTTCAGACGGATCTAGCAATCCATCTAAAATATTTTGGTTTATTTTGCTCTTACGTGCCATATTAAAATGGTTTGAATCTTCTTGAGTCATGGGATAAGTAATAAGGGGTCGCCTGTAAAATATTCAAAACCGTGTTAATAAGCCTGAAAATATATAGATGGCGCTATTGATAGCCTTGCCTTGTATGTAAAACTTACTTGTCGGGATCCAAATAAACAGGCCTACTGGGTAGTTTAAAATGCTTTTTTATATATTCATCATCAAGCAGTCGAAAATCATTTTTACTTTTAGACTTCCTCTTCCGCTCCTCTTTAGGTTTAGGAAGATCGTCCAATGGCACGAGACATAATATGGGTACAGTATCGGATTTTAAAAGATTAGTCTCGGCAGTCACCGCACAACAGCTGAAAAAGTATTTAAGCAATAAATTATGATTATAACTAATTGTCGAGTGATGAGTCGGAGTTGATTAGATCTTTAGCTTATCTGTTTTCTAACCTAAAATAAGGTAAGAACCGAATTTCGTCGTTTTCATTTCCTAGGTGCAGCAAGATTTCTTCTTAGTCTAAGTAGGCATTTTGGTATACACTAGCTTAGGTACTTTCGGTCGAGAGACGTCTAATGTAGTCATTATGCAAACATACCTACTCGAAATCTACTAACTTTTATAGGTACTTAAGAATCTAGGTAGGTACCTACTTACCATGCAATACTTTAAAATAGTACTAAACAGCGATACATTTTAACATTGTAAAATAGGATTTTAAAAATATATTTATCCATATTATTTAAGAATTTTAAACAAAATGAGATACAATCAAATAAAGTGGACCGATTCCTTTTCGACTAAAAGCTTTAAGAATCTCTCAGAGGAATAGGAGCTAAGTACGAATAAAACCGCAGTAAACTCTTTTTTATATCTCCATTTAATAAAGTTGATGAATTCGTCCGCATTGTTGTTGGATTGCGCAGATCTTACGCGTCAGTCCCAGTTGAAAATACTTATATTTATTGAGATAGGAATATTTCATCTAGAAATTCTTACGGGATCAGAAGCTAAGCGACATAAACAGCGCGAATTTGGTATTATTACAGAGAAATTATTTATTATGACAGTAAAAAGTATCAAGTTGTACTCACGGGGGCATCGCGAGGCTAATCTTCAATTTACGTAAACTAAACTAGGACATCCACGGCAAAATAACTGCTTGATGATTTTTATATTATATGCAATTTTTACGTTTTCATTACTTTTCTAATTTTTTATATCCCATCGGCATTCACATAATATAAATTTGATTTGAAAATTTTGACATGAAGAAAATGCCGATGACGCTTTGATTTTTGTGACATAAGTACATAAATGTCATTTCTAGCATATAGGTGTTCAAAAAAAGAGTGTGTTTAGATAAGGAAAATAATTTATATAGATATTTATTTTGTTGTCACGATCTTAAAGCGGCTACACACGACCCTAAAATCAGTGGCGATATCGGGACAGTGGTGGGGAGGACCCTAGATCGTATCATAAATCGTCTCGTGTGTAGGCAAATCCTACCCGATTTTTATCGTCCCTAAATCGTGCCGAGCGAGCTCACGATTTAGGGACAATTATCGGCTAGGGAGCGTTGTCAGTACGTGTGTAGCGAAATCAGGATTGATTTCTACGCAGTCTGCGCTCGAGTGCCGCGACGATACGACGACGTGCTTGCGGATATAATTGTTTATTTCGCGCGAAAAAATGGCGAAGGAGAAAGATCGAGAAGCGTGGACCAAAGCTATCGATCTATTCAACGATTTACCATATTTGTGGGATAAAAAACATAGAAATTAAGGAAGGTCGAACGGCAGAAAATGGAAGAAGTATTAGTACTGGAAGTAAATGAAGTTCGAGAAGGTGATATGGGGTACTAAACTGGAGAGTTTATGAAGTTTGAGAAGATGTTATTCGAGGAAGTAATTATTGTCATGGAATTAATGTATTTGAAGAAGTTGTTGTGTCACCATATTAAGGAGCTCTTCAAAACACTCAAAATCCATTCATAAAAAGTTTCTAAAATTATCTACTTCTAAATGTCTCATCACGTTCATGACGTTTCATCAACCAGTTTTTAACCCAGGTCTTCCTTTTTCGTCTCTGGTTAGGTGGCACCGTAGTAAGTGCCAAAACAATGCCTATTTTCTGCTGTTTTGTGAGTGTCGGCGGCATCTCGGAACAACGTGCAGTCTGTTGCATGGTCGGTTTCGTACTGACTGGCAGGGACGTGTGTAGAGTAGTAGCCGATTTCATCCCCACTACCGCTGTCCCGATATCGCCACTGATTTTAGGGTCGTGTGTAGCCGCTTTTAGTTGAGAAGGTGTCTTTCATGGAGTGTTAAAGCGGCTACACACGACCCTAAAATCACTGGCGATATCGGGACAGCGGTAGTGGGGATGAAATCGGCTACTACTCTACACACGTCTCTGCCAGTCAGTACTAAACCGACCGTGCAACAGACTACTCGTTGTTCCGAGATGCCGCCGACACTCACAAAACAGCAGAAAATAGGCATTGTTTTGGCACTTACTACGTTGCCACCTAAGCAGAGACGAAAAAGGAAGACCTGGGTTAAAAACTGGTTGATGAAACGTAGTAATGTGCTTTCTTCTTGAATTATTACGCCGCTCCATTATCAACAACTTCTTCAAATACATTAATTCCATGACAATAATTACTTCCTAGTCCGTACTAGTACCCCATATCTCCTTCTCGAACTTCATATACTTCCAGTACTAATACTTCTTCCATTTTCTGCCGTTCGACCTTCCTCAATTTCTATGTTTTTATCCCACAAATATGGTAAATCGTTGAATAGATCGATAGCTTTGGTCCACGCTTCTCGATCTTTCTCCTTCGCCATGTTTTCGCGCGAAATAAACAATTATAGCCGCAAGCACGTCGTATCGTCGCGGCACTCAAGCGCAGACTGCGTAGAAATCAATCCTGATTTCGCTACACACGTACTGACAACGCTCCCTAGACGATAATTGTCCCTAAATCGTGAGCTCGCTCGGAACGATTTAGGGACGATAAAAATCAGGTAGGATTTGCCTACAATCGAGACGATTTATGAGACGATCTAGGGTCCTCCCCACCACTGTCCCGATATTGCCAGTGATTTTAGGGTCGTGTGTAGCCGCTTTTATGGATCCTACAGCTAGGGTTGCCATTTGTTTTTTCTAAAAATAAAGTATGTTTGAGTCTCAAAAGAATAATAGCAAACAGTATTTTGGAAAAATAAACAATATACAATTTATTTAACGTTTTAAACACATAATTACTTTCAGAACTTCTTGCACAAATTATTAATTAGAGTTATAGCATATGTATAAAGTGTTAAGCTTTTTATGCTAAAAACAGTATTTTGTATACTTTATTTTTGTTCTAGAAATAAAGTATATTTGAGTCTCAAAAGAATAATATCAAACAGTATTTTGGAAATAATGTATATGTATATGAATAATGTAGTGTTAAAAACAGTATAGTTGGCTGGCAGCCCTACCTACAGATAAACATCAATTCCTGTTTTACAGGCAATTAGCCGTAATGGTCCGTTCAGATTGCTAGTAATGTAACATTCTGCGCACGTTGCGTATTTGTACGTGTGGTGCGCAGAATGTTACATTACAAGTTGCATTACAGCAATCTGTACGCACCATAAGTTGTTGTTAATCCATGTAATTTGTTTGTTCGTGAAGTTATGGTTTTCTCCAAAACTGGTGCCGCCGTCCTATTCTAGGTGCCGTCATATAGCGGCCGTAATACAGAGGTGAATGACGTCAATAGAACATTGTCTATGTCAAAATGGCGTGGATTTTCGAGTGAGCGTTTTTGAGACCGTAATGTAACCACAAAAAGCGTCGCTGCCATTTGCATGACGGCCGTTTTGTCGGTATTGGTCAAAAAAACGAAGAAAAAAAGGCGAACAAAAAAAGTGCTACTCGTCTACGCATTTGTATGCTCACGACTGGATAACGTTCGATAACAATTCGCTCATCTATGGTTTCTGAATGAGTTTTAATATGTCTACCAATTTGCGATAGCGATTTCGATTGACCACGTGATTTAGCGCGTATTATGTCAATCCCATACATTTTGTTGTTTTCTAACTTCGCTATCGTTATTTAAATGTTACTTTGTCTAAGCCTGCAGGCACTCTTATCTTACTAATATTATAAGGTGCAGCGCAGACGGCCCACTTTTTGTGACTCGATCGAACAAAAAGATTTTAGTTATTAGTAGAAATCGGTGGTTAACAATTTTTCTTTTTATTCTCAAATTTTGTAACTTGATGTCAATTTGCACCCGAAAGGACCCGGATACTAGTGCTAATTATTTAGTTTGTAAAACTTTTATACAAACTTTTGTCAAATTATTGTGCGCCGGACTTTTTGCGCGTCGTTACCGCATATAATATCATAGGTTCTATTTTCACAGACTAAAAAGTTCGTCATGGATAGTACGTCGTCTGCGCTGCGCCTAAATGTGAAAGTTTGGACGTATGGATGTATGGATGTTTGTTCCTCAATCACGGGAGAACGGTTCAACGGATTTGGATGAAATTTGGTATAGTGATAGTGTGCAGTCTGGAATAGCACACATTTTATTCCGAAATTCCGGCGGGATTCAAAATTGCGCGGGTAAAACCGCGCGCAACAGTAAGTATCGAATAAATATAAATGCAATATTGAATAAATATAAATATTCGAAATTTATAGTTTATTAACCGTTGGTATGAAGCATACTCTATTTGAACGTAGTGTCACGGGGAGCCTGATTTAGGGTGCCTGGAACAGCAGCGCTCTGACTCCGCGACTCGCTTGAGGCTGCAAACGTTTAGGTACTATTGCAATACGCGTTGTCTGATAAAATACAATGTAGAAAGGCAGCTTTTATCAATTTGGTCATGATATAGAATGTCATAGCAAAGACGACCGGGAAAAAAATGAGAAAAAATGAGAAAAAAACGTCAAGCATCTGAAATATCGTCTTTATGTTCTTGTTTGGCCAAAAGCCCGGAAATTTATTAAAACCTAGCAAACACTTAATGATATTTATTGAAAATAAGTATCACTGGATATTTTTCTTTATTTAGCAGGAAGATGCAAGACAGGTAGGTAGGTTTAGGTAGGTAGGTATTCCTATAAGTCGAAACGACGACGCTTTGACAGGTGTTTTTTTATTCGAAACGAATAACGTGTATCACCTTAGTCCTCATGAGGTGTCATGGAAGACAAACGTTTTTTTATTTTATTAAAAGCAGAAATATTTTGTAAAACATAAGCCAATGCACACTTTTAATATTAAAACGTAAGTAAATGTACATTTCAAAATAAATTTCATATGAAAATCTGAGTGCTTTTGAGACTAAGCAAATTTTTAGTTTACAACATTAATTGTGCTGTGGTCAGTAAAAACACATACCTGGATATTACTTTAACATTGAGAGCTATTTATTCGCTTAGTGCAATACAAGAAAAAGCATTATCAGATACCTACCCAATTTTATCAGTAGGTTCATAGGTCTGTTATTTACTTATACAGAGGTTCATTTCTATTAGCGCCTTCTTATTGAAGAAATTCGTAGAAACCAGAATATCGTTTTTAGACATTAGTCAAAACAATAATGGCCAATCATGTCAAACATTTACATAGTGATAACCTAAACGAAATAGCGTAAGAAAATGAAAATTAAAAAAAAAAATTTAAGTATAGGTACTCTGAAAATATTTGTATCATCTCGAAATAACATTTTTATTTTTTTCTTTTGGTTTGAGTTATCAGAATAAAAATAAAAAACTCCTAACAGCTTTTTATGTAAGAAGTTCTTTTTCATTCATTGGGCGCGGGAACATCGAAATAAAAAGTAGCCAAATTTCATCCAAATCTGTTTTGCCGTTCTGCTGTAACTGAGAAACAAACGTCCATACATCCACCCATCCAAACTTTCATATTTATAATAAGTAGGTATTAGTAAGATATAAGGTAATGACGTAATGACGTCTTTGAAAGGCAATAAATACGCAATAATATAGGGTAACCACATAATAGTCAATAATATTTTAATGGCAGATTAAAAATGATAAGTAGGACAGAATTTCGAAAAATAATGTTTGAACATTTTTCATAATTTAAAATTTCAAAATTCTTCTAAGTGATCAAAATTTAAGTTTAATCTGTTGCTTATGACTACACAGCAAGTAATAAAAACGTTTCCATCTTATTATATGTAGTCATAAAATGATGATTAAACTTAAATTTTACTCACTGAGAAGAATTTTGAAATTTTAATTTATGAAAAAGAGATAAAAACAAAAAAACAATTCAAAATTCTGATCCACTAATCATTCTTAATCTGCTATTAAAATATAATGGACTATTATAGGCGGGCCCTATATAATAACATTATAATTATAAGATTATTTTTTTATAAAATCCCCAGAAAATCACACCAACTACATGGCCCCAAATTAAGCATAGCTTGTATTATGTGATGCCATGTAGCGAACTAGGGGGGAACCTAGAATATAAATACATAAATAGATAAAGATCCAGACACGGAACTTTTATTTTTCTTGTTCCGTACGGGAATCAAATACGCGACCACTGGCGTCTGAGGCAGACAGTGTTACTCCTTTGCCAAAGTGGCCGTTTCTCGAGATTCTTTTCATGAGATCCAATACCTATCCTTAAAACTATTAAACAATTAGTAGATAGGGATACCATGTAGCGATTTTTTTTTCTTGTTCCGTACGGGAATCAAACACGCAACCATTGGCGTCTGAAGCAGACAGTGTTACTCCATCGCCAAAGTGGCCGTTTCTCGAGATTCTTTTCATGAGATCCAATACCTATCCTTAAAACTATTAAACAAATAGTAGATAGTATTTGATAAGCAAATAATAAATGAGAATATTTATTTATGGTAGTCTTTGGCCCTTTTGGCACTTAATTTAACATTAAATAAAACACTTTTTAACCGGATTTATCGCGTAAATTTACATTTTAAATTTTAACTCGACGTTTCGGTGTCTTTGCATACCCCGTGGTCACGAGCGACTGAGTGAAAATTTAAAATGTAAATATACGCGATAAAGCCGGTTAAAAAGTGTTTTATTTAATAGTATGAATCGCGAAAACTTAAGACAATATTACTTAATTTAACAGTCTGAGCAAATAAACTCCTTCTATTTATCAGTAACGTAACACCAACGCAATCCACCATAGCGTCTGCTTAAAGTATTGCCATACGTTTTTGTGTTTATACTTATGAATTTGGTTACTTATAAAGTTATTTGAAAATAGTAATACTTATAGCAGTGGCGATACATATTATTAGCATAACGTTTCTGCATAAAACTATGTTGTCAGTAAAGACTTCCGGTACATAGACATACAGATTTCTGGAGCAGCTTACACAGGGAATAGCTACGTATAGCCACGTATAGGTGTCCGTGAGAAAAGCAACTGTGACTTCGGTCTACTCTGTGCTCCGTTAACGAAGGGTCGCAACGGAAACTTATTGGGTATAATAGGAATCCTAGGTATCAAAAATTTTTTCCTGTACTGCAACCAGTTAAAATATGTGCCTCAATTATGTTTTGTTGTAAATGTATTACCTACTTTTAGTTGGGTGGTCTTTCTTATTAAAATAATAGGGACCTTCAAATTGTATGTGATGGAAGTCCGGGCATATTGAAAGATTTTAAAATTCTTTTGGATGATTTGTAACTTCTTGCTCATAAACCATTCTATTTAAGGAATAGTATACCTACTTTATTTTCTTCTTTAATGTTTGATAATATTTCATTATTTATCACAAATGCTTTGTCATTGCGAGGGATTAAAATAGATCTTTCGCATAACCAGGAATTGTCCTTATTTAACATACTTGTAAGATCACCGTAAACTGATGAAATAAAATTTTACTGTGATTCAACTGTACATTACTTTTAAATAGATAAAACTACTCAGGAGATAAATTTACTTTTCCTGCTTGTTGCTGTGGATATCTGCCATCAACATTTTTTTGAATAATGTTAGGTAAAGGCACCTATTTCCGCGGAGTTTACACCATTACTTTAAAAACCATTTAAAATTAAGTATTTAGTATACCTTTCTGTGGAATTAGCTACTTTAAGTAGAAGCATTGTACAGCGTATTTTTGAAATATACTTACAGTTACACAATAAAAGTTTATTAAAAATGTCAAATTATTAAAACATGTGAAAAAGTCCGAGTCACCTTATTCCGATTTAAAAATCCTAATTCCGATGTATTTGGTTCTTATTTCCGAATGTACAAAATACTAAGGAAAAGAGGTGGGGACGATGATACATGGTGTTCAAAAAATCAAGTCTATTTATTACAGTCTTTGGATTAGTCTCAGACAGCCAGATAATGTTTCTGCCAGGTAAATCACAATATTTTTAATCACGTTTGTCATTGTACGGTTGAGAAACTTAGAGTAGCATTTTAGAGACCCACTTCCGAGTACTTTTTTCTTGGCTTCATTATATTACAATGAACAATTGTAATTAAATAATTATAATAGTATACCTAGATTTCAGTATAGGAAAGTTATTTTGAAGGTCAAATTTATATTCTTGCAGTTACTAAAACCATACAAAAGTTTGTAAAAAAGTTACGTAATAGTAGATTGTTAAACTAGGGTCGGATGACATCAATTCCCATACGAGGTGTTTAGATATAATCCGAGTATGAATTGATGTCATCCACCCGCGGGGAATACTCTACTTTTCATTTCG
Source organism: Stenoptilia bipunctidactyla (assembly GCA_944452665.1). Lineage (NCBI taxonomy): Eukaryota > Metazoa > Arthropoda > Insecta > Lepidoptera > Pterophoridae > Stenoptilia > Stenoptilia bipunctidactyla. The sequence continues at coordinate 13,811,744 of OX101721.1, read as the reverse complement.
AATATAAGGAAAGTAAAAAAAATCATTTTTCTTAAATATTTATTTAAAATTAATGGAAAAGTTCGAACAATTCGTAAAGTTTAAAGTTACATTTTTATTCACATATAAATCGGTGACACATTTCTATGTAGGTATAGATATCATTTTTTACATAAAACAACCCTATGTATTAAAATAATTATATATGTTGGGGGTTAATCCAACATATAGAATTAAAACTACGTAAACTTAAACTAGGATGTCAAATGTAAAAGAAAGACAAGTAAACTGTTGTAAAGTTGAACATGTAATTATGATCTTATTCTATCTTAAATAAGGAAAGTAAAGCTAGGAAGTAAAATGTAAGTAAAGGTGCGTACGACCTTCACATAATACGCTATCGATTGCTATATCAGCGAATCTATCGATGCGATGTCACGATTGCTGTGTGAGCACATCAATTTACCTTAAAACCATGTACTTTGTACATACTGCCACACCTAAGTTACACAAAACAACTAAAACCAAAATAAACAGAAATAATGTAAACAAACTTAAGAATAAAACTTATTACATTATCTAAAATTCAATTAATGGAATATGCAGAGTAGATCGAAACTATTTTGGGATATAAGTAAATTTTAAAATAATGAAAGGAATGCACTAATGTGAGAATATTAAAATAGCTAAACTAACAAAATTAAACATTTAAGTAACCGTCACTAAACACGTAGGTATTAGAAATTAGTGTCAATTATCACTCTTTAGTTGCACTTGTTAACTGTCTAGTTTAGTGTCAAATTTCACTGATGGACCCTGTAGCTTTGCACTCTCTATATTAAACACGATAGGTCCCGGCGTTCTCTGTAGGTTTCTCTGCAATTCCGTGCTTTGTCTTCTATCGCTTCTGCTGTCTGATCTCTGAGACGTGATATCTCTTCGACGTGTCTTTATTAACCAGCAAGTAATAAATATTATGCTCAGTAATACACTTCCGACCAAGGTGTAAATTATTATATAATGGTGCGTGTCGTGGTTTGATATAAAAGTAACACTGGATTGTTCCTTTAAAATGTCAATATCCTTCTGTAAATTTTGAAATATCTGATTGTGCGACTCAGTTTGAATCTTCGAATATGCTAGGGAGGTATTCATAAGCTCATTTAACGGCGATAATATAGGCATTATAACTTTATCATTCACGTATAACTGACTTGTGTATTCCTTATTTGCATACAACATAAACCTATCTGTTTTTACAACGCATCCCTGACCTAGGGTAATACGTCCTTTAAGCGCTCTGTCGCCAGTCCGTCTGGACATAATATGCGTACTAAGCATTCTTCGCAGCACGCGTACAACCATGTGTTTTTATTGTTCAGCTTGACCCACTTATCAACACACTGCAATGTCTCAGTTTTGCAAAATGTATAATATTCAATAGCTTCAATTATTTTTAATTGACAAATGGATTGCGTTGGCTTCATACGGTATACAAGTTGATGTAAATGGCAAAGTAGTTTGTTTGTTGAAATAGTAAGGCACGCTGTTATATCGGATTCCTGTAGTAGAATGACCGTATCTTTGTTGATATCGAATGCAATGTACGTAGAGGCAGGTATAGCATAGGTTGCCATCTTCTTATTTAAACTTACTGGCAGACTTATCAACTTATTAAGCTCATACTTAGTGTTGCTTAGGAGTGGAATTCTTATTTCAAATATAATAAAGTTCTTCGTCATGCGTGCTTGGACTCTTAGTATTTTATATATATCTGTTAATGTATTTGATATGTCTGGGAGGTGCAAGTCGCGGGATAAGTGGAGTGATATTGTGTCAAACTCCTTTTGTAATTGAGCTGGTGATAATAAATGCATATCTATATGACCTCGATATAGGTCAGTCAGGCAATCTAGTAATGACTGTTGAATTTGCTTAAGATGTGTGATTATTTTGTCGGCGGCATAACTGGCTGTAAAAGTATATATCGCATTCTCAGAGCTTTGTTTTAGAGAGTTGGACTGCAAGGTAAGGCCTTTAAGGTGCTCATTGATTAATGAGAATTGTTTGTTCATCAGTTCTTCATTCCGTTTTATGATATTATTATGTGTCTCGACGATATGGGTCTGGTTTTTAAATAAACTTAGGATATGATTTTCATTTTCATTGACCGTTCGTATATCTTGCGCGTACTTTTCAGCGAACCTCTCGTCTAATACTCCGAACAATGTATTTGCTACGTAGCCCACTCCGTTTATAAGACCTCTTTTATTTCTTAAGTGTTTTGTTTTTAATAATGTATTGAAGTATAATAATTCGCTAAGGCTTTGATTCAGTTGGTTACAAATAATTTGGTTCTGCTTGTTAGTCATATTATGTGGCAAATTGTTTATGTACTTTACGTATTTTATAACCTCATACGTGTTCTCCCAGTAAGATGTCATATTGTAGTACATGATAAGCTTCCAATCATCCTTTATCTCTCTTATCTCGGCCAAGGTGTCAAAATATAAGGAATTGTCTGGTTGGAGACCTGTAATATTATAACTTTTATCGTTCAACGCAAGAACTGGCGATGATAAGAACAACCAAAATATACCCATAATGCTTAGTATAACATTTGTCAAGGATAAACTCTGAGACGTTCTCTTTCTTCTTGTTCTATTGTCAGGTTTCTCCTGATTGCGAATGTCATTGTATGATGTAGTTGGGTCCTTGTAATCGTCTGTGAGTAATAAGGGTGTCAATTTGATTATCGGCCGCTTTGCTTGTCCGTTTTGTGTTTTTAAAGTTACTACGCGTGTGTGGCCGTCCTTTCCTGTATGGAGTTCTATTACTCTGCCCATTGCCCATCTGCCGATTGGCAAATTATCATCCTTTATGCAAACAATGTCGTTTAACTGTACTTCTCTGCATGGTAATCTCCACTTGGATCTTGTTTGTAACTGCTGTAAATATTCTCGCGACCATCGTTTCCAGAATGCTGCTGTCAAGTTTTCAAGTAAATGCCATCGTTTTCTTAAATCTAAATGTTCTTCTCGCACATTCGGAGGTGTGATTAGCATTCCTCCTACTAGGAAATGGCCAGGTGTTAAGGCTTCGATGTCATCGATACTTTCAGTCACGGTGCATAGTGGTCGTGAGTTTAAGCAGGCCTCTATGTCACATAGGATCGTAGTAAATTCTTCATAGGTGAGCCGCTGATCTCCGATCACCCGTTTCAGATGATGTTTCATGCTACGCACTGCTGCTTCCCAAAGTCCCCCCGCACTAGGCCAGGCAGGTGCATTAAAATACCATGTAATCCCCATATCTGAAGCTTTATTTAAAAATCCTTTGTCAATCCTTTGTCAACTGTCCAAACATTCTCTATATTGCATTAGCAGTAAACGGTTCGCGCCGACAAAGTTAGTCCCATTGTCGCTGTATACGTGCTGGGGTGTACCGCGTCGTGCACAAAACCGACGAAAGGCTGCGAGAAAGGATGCGCTGCATAATCCTGCTACCAGTTCTAAATGTATTGCTTTGGTGGCTAAGCAAACAAACACACATATATAACCTTTTATAGTTTTTATTCCTCTTCCTTTGTTTGCCTTGATGTCTACATGACCCGTGAAATCAACCCCTGTGTGAGTGAACGCTCTAGATATTTGCACTCGAGGTGTAGGGAGGTCGGCCATTAATTGATACTGCTGCTGATTGCTGTATTTTCTACACACGACACATTTACGTATTTGCTTCTTAACTTGACTGTAACCACCAACAATCCAATACTGTTGACGTATATGATTTAATGTCAGTTTTGCACCCCCATGTAAAGTACGTAAATGGGCTTCTACTTGATATGTTACTGTTGGGCTTTAGTTTGCCATTCGATTTTAAATCTAGTATTTCTTGTCGAAATTCGCAACCTTGCACTGTTTTAATTATGTAATTTTTGCTTTTGTTGATTTCTGCTGACGTTAAATGTAGCCTTCTGTCATTGTTACGCTGTAATGCAGTATTAATAAAACGTAATACCCATGCCAGTAATCTTACTATGCGATTAAAGTTGCTGTATCGGTCAATTAGTGCTGATATTACGGAAGTCTGTTCTATTTGGGTTAAGCATGATTTTGATGGCATCCTTTTTGTTTCTAGGTTCGTGACTTCAATGTCAATGTCATTTGTGTAATTATTTGATGTCTGTAGCCACGAAGGTCCTTTCCACCACATTTGATGATTGAGAAGTTGCGAGGGAGAGAGACCTCTGGTGGCACAATCCACGGCATTGTCTCCGGATTTCACGTGATTCCAACATGATTTAGGCAACGTTTGATGTATTTCCTGAACTCTATTAGCTACGAACGTTTTCCATTTTGTTAAGTCACCGTGTATCCAGCTTAAGGTAATCATAGAATCTGTCCATGCATGAATCGACTTAGGAGCCTGTATGTTATCCCATTCTAAGGCTTGTAATACCTTTTTCATAAGTTTTGATAATATTACGGCTCCACATAACTCTAAACGAGGTAAGGTGACGGGTTTGCTGATCGGTGCTAGTTTCGACTTGGCGGTAATTAACGATGTAATAGGTTCATGTGTGTTATTTAATGTTTTTATGTATACAGCACATGCATATACCTTCTCCGACGCATCACAGAAGCCGTGTAGCTGAATGGCTGTTGTGGTGTCACCCAACCAGCGCGGGATGTTTATTTCTTCGATGATGTGAATATCCTTTGTAAATTGTAACCATTCATATTGTAGTTTCTCTGAAATAATTTCATTCCATTCAGTAGTGGTAGTCATAACTCGTTGGAAAAGTAACTTTGCTCGTACAGTAACGGGTGTCAGCCAACCTAACGGATCAAATATCTTCGAGATTTCTGATAATATAAATCGTCTCGTGTATTTCTTATAACAGTCGGTATCTATTTTGTTAGTGAACTTAAAGGTGTCTGTGGCAGGTGACCATTGTAATCCTAATGTTTTAGTTGATTCTGCATTTTTGAAGTCAAGTATTGTAGAGTTTATGTTTTCTGAGCTTATATTTTCTAAAAGTAAAGGCGAATTACTTGTCCATTTTCTCAAGTTTAAACCAGCGGTTTTGAAAATTGCTTGTAATTGCTTTTGCATCTCTTTTGCTTGTTGTTGGTCATTATGACCACTTAATACGTCATCAACATACATTTGATGTCTTATGACGTAGGCTGCCAGAGGATAACTGTGTCCTTCATCTTCTGCTAGTTGCTGCAAGGTTCGAAGTGCAAGGTATGGGGCTGCTTTTGTTCCGTATGTAACGGTGCATAGCTTGTATTGTTTTAAAGGAGAGCTGGGACAGCCGTCATCTTTCCAGACAATCTTCTGCAATTCTTGGTCTTCTTTGGCTACTCGCAAATACCTATACATCTTCTCGCAATCTGCCGTGAACACATATTGATAAAGTCGCCATTTTATCAACAAACCTTGTAAATCCTTCTGTAGCTTAGGTCCACATTCCATTAGGTCATTCAAACTATAGCCTGAGGATGTCTTGCTGGATGCGTTGAATACCACTCGGAGTTTCGTTGTTGTCGATTCCTCCTTAAGAACCGCGTGGTGTGGTAGGTAGCAAAATGGTTGTAAATCTGTTTTACTCTCCACCATATGTCCCAAGTCTTCATATTCTTTGATAAAGTCTGAATATCTCTGACCTAGTTCGTGATTAGATGTTAGTTTTTTTCGTAGTTGGTGGAATTGTGCCACCGCTTGTGCCTTTGAGGACCCTAGATACTCTTGAAAATCCTTCTTCATTGGTATTTTGACCACATATTGACCGTTTTCTAGCCTGCGCGTAGTGTCAGTGTACAGTTGCTCACAAAATAGCTCACTCGCTGTTAGGTTACTTTTATTACTGTCTTGTTCTCCGATATCCTCCATTTCCCAGTATGCACTGATCTCTTCAATATTATTCAAGGTTATGTGACAATTATAGGTTCTAACAGTGCCGGATAAAATCCACCCTAATTTTGTTTGTTGTGCCATGGGTTGCGGACTATTACCTTTGATAAGGCCTTCCATTAAAATTTGTGAGTAAACGTCAGCATCCAGAAGTACATCTACTCCCCTGGAACTATTGTAATCTGGATCTGCTAATGCAATATGTCTTAATTGGGGCCAGTTTTCCTTCGAAAATGTTTTATTTGGTAAATTATTTACTACATGTTTCATTACCAATGCTTCAGTGTAAAATGTAAAGTCATCGTAAACTGATTTGCAGTGTAATTGAACTTTGCCCTTAGTTTTGTTCGATAATGACCCTATCCCTGATATATTAGCACTAAAGTGCTTACGTTGCAATCCTAATCTTTGGGCTGCATCTTCTGTTATCAAGGTTATTTGGGAGCCTTGATCAATTATAGCTCTTAAAGTTATGTAAGTTCCGTCATTGCGTAATATTTGTAACATCGCAGTTGGCAATAATATCTCGTCATCATTATTCGACACGTAATTGTTTTGGATAGGCGGCCGTTGCTGAGTCGGAATTTGTGAATTTGACCCAGACGGCTGAATCGACCTATTGATCGGAGTTTTCGTCACATAATTATTGCCGTTAAATGCAGGATGTAAGATTGTATGATGTCGGCCGTTGCAATCTTTACAGCGTTTTTCCGATGAACAGTAATTTTTGGCATGAGAGAATAAGCAGTTAATACACAAATTAAGTTTTTCAACCATTTCAAGCTGCATGTCGTATGTCATACTTAAGAATTGATGACATTGGTATAGGGCGTGTTCGTCATTGCATAACGGACAACTGATTTTAATTGATGTATAAAATGCATTGTTCAGAGCAGGTTTTCTGTACTCCATCAAACTTTGTTGTGGTGGACTATTAAATGTTTTTGCCGAATTATAATTATTAGACTCAAATCTTTTCTTATGTAGAGGTTCCAGGGCTGTAAATTTTCCCTCGTAAAATGTCATGAACTCGCTAAATAAAGGCAATTCTCGTGGGGCTTTTCGAATTTCCATATAATCACCATAAGTCTCATTATCAAGCTTCTCGCACAACACATGTACTAACATAGGATCCCAACTACTAATGTCCACGCCTAGATTTTGAATCGCATGAATCGACTCCATAGTAACGTCATAAAGCCTTTTTAGTTCAAACGCTGTTTGTTTTTGAGCGCTTGGTTGACGCATAAAAAGTTGAAATTGCTTAGTAAATAGTAATTGCTTGTTATCGTACCTACGGGTCAACAATTCCCAACACAAATCATAGTTTTCAGAGATCACTTGCAAATGTTGCACTATTCTCTCTGCTTCACCTCTAAGCTTACCTTTTAAATGCTGCATCCTTTGAGCTTTTGTAAGCGATGGATTATTATGTATAGCAGTCGAATATAAGTTTTTAAAAGTAGGCCAATTAATATAGTTGCCACTAAATGTTGGTATATCTATTTGCGGAACTGACTGTATTTGATGTAAGCTTGAAGCAAGTTTTTGATTCAACATTTTCCTAGTGTTTTTGAACCTTTGTTCGTGTACAGCATAGTCATCGTCATATAAATTATCGGAACCCGCCAAAATGCTATCTAATTGTAAATGTAACATATCTATTGTATTCCACCTATTTTGGAGAGATTTAAGTTCAACCTCTAATTCCCACTTCTCATTTAAATTTTCAATATCAATACTATTTATGAGTCGCATAAGAGCACGAAAATTCGCTAACTGATCGCGTTTCCATTCTGACACTTTCTCTCCCATAGCATCAAAATGAGTCGAAGATTCTCCCGACGGAGTACCAAATTGCAGGGAACCATCAGTTTTATGACATAATATGAGTAATTGACGCACCTCTAAATATAATGATTGCACAATGTTATACACCTTGTCACTAAAATATTGATGAGTCTGGTCTTTCTCTTTCATCAATATACCATCATTCGATTTGAACTCTTTCCATAGTTCCTCTAAAAATGATAATTTCAGTGAAACGTATTCTGAGGTCTTACGACTAACCGAATCTTTTTTGAAATTGATTTTGACCTTCTTGATATCTTCAAAGATTTGGTTTTGACGTACCAATAAACCTTCCATTTTAAGATGAATTTAGGATAATGTAAAAGTAATATGGAAAGATCTTACTTGTGTAAACTGGTTTTTATTTGCTGGTGTCGAACAAGATCGTCTTGATTATACTGCAGCGCCTTTGCTCCAACCGATGACGTTGTTTTCCGATGAGAATGATTTCGTTTATCGTAAACGTAACTAGTTATTTCCGATGCCTTAAAACGCGCACTTGTAAATGTAAAAGTAAAGTCACTGAATTTAATGTAATTTGTAGTCAAAGTATCGTAAGAAATGTAAATTGTAAAAATATTTTTTGAAAAAAAAAAAAAAACAATGTTGGGGGTTAATCCAACATATAGAATTAAAACTACGTAAACTTAAACTAGGATGTCAAATGTAAAAGAAAGACAAGTAAACTGTTGTAAAGTTGAACATGTAATTATGATCTTATTCTATCTTAAATAAGGAAAGTAAAGCTAGGAAGTAAAATGTAAGTAAAGGTGCGTACGACCTTCACATAATACGCTATCGATTGCTATATCAGCGAATCTATCGATGCGATGTCACGATTGCTGTGTGAGCACATCAATTTACCTTAAAACCATGTACTTTGTACAATATATAATTAAGAAAATTATATATTTATATATTTTTTTAATGATATTGACAAAATATAGACAAATATAAGTTTTCAAATTACTTCTTTTAACTTGACTTCTAAAATAAAAAAAAATCATAAAAAAATCTAAATTTTTGACAGCTGGCTTCATAAGAAATGTATTAGTTCTATTTTTGAAATCCATTCCGGCCCTTGGTTCGGAATGAATTTGAATGAAACATTCCGACCCGCGGGTCGGATGAAGCATTTTCAGACCGATACTTGGATCAAACATAGATTACTTTCCGAGTATGAGACATGAAATAGTAGATTGTTAAACTAGGGTCGGATGACATCAATTCCCATACGAGGTGTTTAGATATAATCCGAGTATGAATTGATGTCATCCACCCGCGGGGAATACTCTACTTTTCATTTCGAATATAAGGAAAGTAAAAAAAATCATTTTTCTTAAATATTTATTTAAAATTAATGGAAAAGTTCGAACAATTCGTAAAGTTTAAAGTGACATTTTTATTCACATATAAATCGGTGACATATTTCTATGTAGGTATAGATATAATTTTTTTACATAAAACAACCCTATGTATTAAAATAATTATATATAATTAAGAAAATTATTCAATATTTATATATTTTTTTAAATGATAGTGACAAAATATAGACAAATATAATTTTTTAAATTACTTCTTTTACTTAACTTGAGTTCTAAAATAAAAAAAAAACATAAAAAAAATCTAAATTTTTGACAGCTGGCTTCATAAGAAATGTATTAGTTCTATTTTTGAAATCCATTCCGGCCCTTGGTCTGGAATGAATTTGTATGAAACATTCCGACCCGCGGGTCGGATGAAGCATTTTCAGACCGATACTTGGATCAAACATAGACTACTTTCCGAGTATGAGAAATGAAAAATAATAAACACTCTGAATTTAACGTGTGCCATTATTACGGAATTAGGTACTAATATAACCTTATTGCGACTTAAATACAAGGGAATAGCGTTTTATAATATTAAATCTTTAAAGTTTTTTATCTTTAAAGTTTTTATATGGTGCTATTTTTAGAACCCCTCGGAATTGAATGCCTTTTACCTTAGAATCCGGAAATTCTTGATCAAAGACATCACCAATTAGAACTTTTCAGGCACGCTCTTATTTCATCAGCTCTTGTTCCACGTGGAATTACAGGCAAAATTTGCCTGAAATCCTCCAAAAAATAACACCGTTACTCCACCCATAGGTCGATCATTTTGTCTGATATCCTTCAAAGTTATATATACAGCTTCTACGCCATTTCTATGAGCCATAGTACACTCATCCCATATTATTAACTGACACTCGCTAAAAAAATAAAAAATAATTATACTGTAACCTTACCAGGAGTCCGAGCTACAATTATACCGAATTTGATCAAAATCGGGAATTGAGAACAAACAGACAGACAGAAAAAAAACATTTTATGTCTTTTTTAGCTTTGTTTTTCATCGTCGCCCCACATTTTTTTGAAAACTGTCCCTTGCACATAATTTAACCTACTACTTTAAAGATATAGGTAAGCGTTTAACTTTATTCGAAACCCACATGTACTGTAAATTATAAGTAACAATCTCACTGTCTATAGCTGGCCAATAAAATAAAACGTTAAAAATCCCACTTAATGCTAAACGGGGCAAACACATAGCTGATTATGCATGATAACTTCATAAGCTATTGACTTGACAAAGCCGGTGCACGGGGCGGGTGTAGATCAAACAGTTACAAGCTAAGTCTGTATTTCGCGAGGCGATGGGGTAAAGCTATTGTAAAGCTGCGACGCACGCCATGGCGCGTGGCGCCACGCGGCGGCGAGCGCTCGCACTAATCCCGAGCACCGCGTACACGCCAATAACCTACCATATTTATTTATTGCTTTCGCCCGCAGCAACAAGTTTATTGCTGTTTGCTGACGTCTTCATGAATCGTACAGTTTCTCTAATAGTTGGTTCTCACTTACTTGTTATTTATTTAACGACTTTTAATAAGTCTGTAGATAATCAGCCTTGGCAAATAATTCATTGCTGTAAAATGATATTTCCAGTGTGCCCACTTTTGGAAACAAAAAAGTTGTGATGTGGTTTAAGAGAATGTACGGTTTTGTTTTTTATAGTCATATCGTAATTTAGGAAAAAACTCAACAAATATATCTTGCAAAAAATCTATTTATCTTTTTATTATTCTATTAGCAACTCTTTTTGAAATTTACTTTTTAACGACCATAAGTGTTTAAAAATAAAGACGTTATCAAGTCGATTTTACTTGTTCTGTAACCATTTTAAAGCACTCGGTATGTTTGGTAAATAACTGTTTTGCATTAAAGTTACTTTGAAGATTAACTCATCTCAAATTCAATTATTTATACATTGCCTTAAAATATTATGCAAAACGAAGGACGAAGACTCATTCATTTTAAATCATTCTTTTAAACTTCGAAGATTTTAACTGGTATAATTATTTTTCTATTTGACATTTTGAACTGTCAGTTTACTGCATTTTTATTTGCCAGGGTATAGATCTTAATTTAACACAGCGATATCCGGGCATAAACCAGAGATTATGTTAGGTATGGAAAATATGTATAGAAGTAAGTAATACTTTTTGGAAATGAAAACTTATAAGAACCAAAGAAAATCACACTCATGACTAATATCTCCAGATATCTTAACTTCAAACATTTACTTACTCAACATGCGCCACTTTTTATTATCGAACAGTTTTGTAATAAGATCAGTAAGTAGATAAGGTCTCTCCAATTTAGTTATTAGGATAATCGAAAAAAATAGACTTTATTGTAGCTAATGCATTTCCATATAAGATGCCAGGACTGAGTTTTAATTACCTTTAGGTACCTAGTTCGTTCTTAGCACAGGTTCTTTGTATCGGCTACGGATTACGTAGTTCGTAGTCCAAAGAAAAAGGGAGTGTTAAGTTGTAATTAACATTACATGGTTTCGGATCTGAATAAAGATTCGGAGTTACACCTAATATTTTGACCAGATATTATAATATTTTAATCATTATAAATCGCACCGAAAACCAAAATTTTGATATTGCACTGAAAATATAATAGGTACACAATCTAAATCCACTGTGAAAGCGACAATGCGAGTTTTCCGAATTACTCAAAGTACATACATACATAACTTCACGCCTGCATCCCGTATGGGGTAGGCAGAACACCAGAGGTAATAAAACCAACTGATGTCACGTTTGACAAATTTAGAGGCATTATAATAGTGGAGAGAGACTATTGCAGTGATAGGGGGTCAGCCTATCGCCCACAAAAAAGCCTCCCATAACACCTCGGTCCCTTAACTGACATTTAGAGTATGCCCGGGAAGAGAAGCAGCTGGCACATTCTTTGTTTTTCTTTCGCTCCCAGTCCAGCATAGAAGTTTTTTATGTAAAACGGTTACAATGTCATTGAATATCAAAAGAGCTATTCTTTTGCCTACAAGCAGTCGAATGATGTCGAATCATGACATTTAAACGACTAGGAGGGACTCACGATTTGCAACTATTTCACATGGAAAATGTTCTCTTTGGTGTTCCAATATCCGTCAGCAAACTTACTGTCCGTGTGTGTAGAAGGCACGTATTGTGAAACGCAATTTTTTTACCTGACATACGTTAGTCGTAGATTCTTGAATTTCGCAGAATGTTGAAACTAATTTTAGCCCCATGATAAACAAGAAAGGAGATTTTACTGTTATCGTTCAAAAAACTAAGTACCCAAATGTACAAAGGTTGCCTGGAAGAACCTCGGAATTTTAAGTATTCAATGTGGTAATAAAAAGTATTTATACTATTGGTTAAGTTTAAAGCAACACGCTTAAGTGCGTGGATCCATCTCAACGGTAAGGCGCCGTATGCTAACGGCGCGGCACCGTACCGTAAAGATGGGTCCACGCCCTTAGGCGGAATAAACCGAAAATTTTACCAGTTGCTCAGAGATTACGGCATATGAGGCTGAAACCGGCACCCGATTATTATTATTAAGTACTAGATCTGTGAATCAAGAAAAACCTTAAAAAGTCAAACGATGATTTCTGAATAAAAGTTCTATTTTAATTTTTTTGTAAAAATATTTAAAAAATCTATACTTCTTACTCTATTTCTAGTAATACCTCCTAAAAGGAAATCAATAGATTTTAAAAAATACATAAACAGTATAGCCATGTATCTTCAAAAGAAAATTAAATGCTTTAGTCAATTCATTGAAACTGTTTACGAGTAATCATTCGTTTTGTTACTTCCCCTGTGTTCTGAGTTTTTATTTAACATGTTTGGTTTTTTTTCGGGTTTAGCCTGTTTTTGTGTCGCTAATGGCAATTAATTATTATTTGAAGGCTTTTAGTTAGATGATATTTTTTGGTTACAAAAGAAATCTAAAATAAGATTTAGATTTGCCATGAGGTTTCGTATTATTTCGACATCTTTAACGATCACTCTCCTACTTTACCCAATTTAAATTAGGGTCTTGTGCAAGTTGTGATCGGGCACCGAGGGCTCCGTATAGTACCTATAGTACCAATTTTCGGATTAAAATCCGAAATATAATTATGAATAAACGGGATATATCCTAAACACTTTGATTACCTTGGGAATGGCACAACTTGTGACGTTATCTTTTGATTGCGTTGACGATTTAAATTTATGACCTATTGATTTCAGTTTGCTATCAAACAGATAGATATCAAAGTGATTCTTTAAGGGTGCTGTAATTTCGTATGTGTCCATTGAGATATTATTACTAGTACATCTTTAAATTCCGTATGTGTCACGGATTTTAAGAACTAAATATTTAAAGATCTGAAATGTAAAAAACTTCAAAACAAGAACTTAATGTTTTTTACCTTCCTTAAAAATAACACTCTTACAGGAAGTAAAAAAACTCTTTAAGTACTTTCTGATTTATCGCTTTGTTAAGTATCGATAAAAGCCTTTGTTTTTATTAGCCTCTGCCTAGTTTGTGATGTAATTTAATATATTGTTCACATATTAAATTACACGACAACCTAGTCATAGTTGTAACCGATATTAAAGATCAAATAGAACCCCTATTCAATCACTTGTGTATTTCTCTGAAATTTCATTCTTTGACTGATTCATCTGGCCAAAATTATGTTTCAATTTTATCTCTCTCGCACATGTTTATCTATACTAATATTATAAAGAGGAAACCTTTATATTTTTGTATGTTTGTATTGAATAGGCTCAAAAACTACTGGACCGATTTCAAAATTTCTTTTACCATTGCTTAGAGGGATTCTTCCGAATCCGTATAGGCTACTTTTTATCCCGAAAATTCCGCGGGAATCGAAATTGCGCGGGTAAAACCGCGCGCAACAGCTAGTATGAAAATATATATACCACACAACATATGAGGGACTCGTTTTGCTATTGTAGTTATCAATATATCGATGTTTAAAAATTCTAAGTCCATATGAATCAGAGTTTGTTGACAAATAGCTGTATTTTTTTATTTTTAGGTAGATTTCTGTGTTGTTTATTATGAACTTTTGATTTGTTATCATCTTTTTAAGCGTTTTAACTTGTTCTGGATATTTTAGTGACTCTTTTCAGATCTTGAATCCAATAGCAGATCTTTATGGTAAATTTACTGAAATCTACGTAAAACATAATTCAAGGCAATTTCTTTTTAAATAATGTATTCTTGTAAAATCGTTCCTTTCTTGATGGAAAAACTTATTTATTTTTTGATCAATATGGTGGTTTGATCATATGAATCAGGCACAGATTAATCAGAAATTTTCCTAAAATCATGCATAGCTCATCATATACACAGACTTCACTGTTATTATTTTTTTACATGAATCTTTAATCCAAAAATATTACAAGAAACACAAAGTTGAAGTTTTAATAAAATAAAATAAATATAAGCATTGTAACCAGACTGTCACCTATACCAAATACAGATGAATCAGGTATTTTCCTTCATGACACCAGGATCTAAGCCACCTAGCTGCTCATCCTCTTTTTAGCTCGTTTGTTGCAAGGTTTGCTTGTCCCTGCACAGCTAGCCATATTACTATTTTTTTATCAGATCAAGTTAGGTCAAGCGCAGCTTATGCTTATTAATCAGTATTATACGCCGGAAACTTCTTAGTTACATACATACATAACTTCACGCCTGTACCCACCCCTTAAGGGGTAGGCAGAACACCAGTGGTTATAAGACCGTCCGAAGTCACGTTTGACAATTGCGGTATTATAATAATGGAGAGAGGATATTGAAGTGACAGGGGGTCAGCCTATCGCCCACAAAAATGCCAATAAAACCTCTGCCCCTTAATTGACTATTAAAGTATGCCCGGGAAGAGAAGCATCTGGTACATTGTATGTTTTTCTTTCACTCCCAGTCCAGCAAGGAACTTCTTACTTCTTACTTATTTTTAAAAACACCAATGTAGTTGTACCTAATCATACAAATATTATTTTTTAGAGGTCAATTCATTACCTTTCGATAAAATTATAATTTATAATCATTAATCGAACAGATACATAGACTGTGTTGAGAAAAATGACGAACAGACGCGCCATAGAACCAACTTATTTATGTTATACCTAGGCTGCAATAATGAGCAGTAATGAGGATAAAGCTAAACTAAAGGATAAAGCTAAACTATACCCAAAAAATTCATGCATTTATGTTCACTAGTTATAGAATACCCAAAGACATCAAACATTTCGCCTTTGGAGAAATGTCCACTTACCGTAAAGTTTAACACCATGAACTAGTGAACAGATCTCCAACTTGATTAGTAAAAGTCCCAGTTGAATTACCCGTGCAGACAAAGGCGAAGTTATTTGTTCTAACGTGTGTCCTCATTACTCTCGTGGCCCAGTTTCCGAACTTCCCAGCATTTCTCCTTTGATATTGATTGAATGCATTGATGAGGCGAGTTAGGAGCCTGCAACTAGGTTTCGAAACTAAAACTTTATGTTTGATGTACGAAGCTGGGTTTTCCATATCCTGCCTAAAGGATTATATCCTGCGCAGGGCGAGCGCAGTTGGACTTCAATACTTGCAATTTGAGATATTGGCGTGAAAAATAAAATTCAAATTATGAAGATCAAATTGCAAAGCCATTGATAAGGCGCGTGGCGTGCGCTGGGCGGGCGCATGTGTTGTGAATGTGGCCTTATGTGTTCTGTACTTTATCAGCGGAGTTTGTGGCGCAGTGGGTTGCATACCCTGCTGATATGCATGAAGTTGCGGGTTCCATCACCGGCGCTGATTACGCTTTATTGCGTCACTACGTCTTGATGAAAGGATTAAAATATATCACTACGTCGATATATTTTAATCCTTTCATCAAGACCGTAACAGATAATCAAAGAAATTCTTCCGAAAACGACTTATTAAAGCCATGTGAATCTTCGATTAGGGGGAATCTTGAATATGTCAAAGCAAGGGTGTTTCTAAATAAATCTGTTGAAAGTTTAATGTCATTGGGTGTCTAGATTTACACAAGCACGGGTCGATAGTTTATTGGGTGGCAGTGAATCTGTCATCTCCCTATCCATCATTCCTTTCGTGTAAGTTTTCGTTGCCTGATGTATGGTGGAGACTCCTGGGGGTAGTTGGTTACATTTTGAATCTTTTATAAGAAACATTTATAAGCATTCAAAAATAGTCACTAATCTAACAATGACATTTATTAGTTTTGTCGCCTTAGGAATTTCTTGATACTCATAATTGAAAAAATAACCTTTCTTACGTATATCCTATCAAATACAAAAGGACCTGCAAGATCCTTAGCATCGAGTGATTTCAGTATTTTATCATATCGTCTATTGTATATTAAAAACACATTATCGTTCAAGGCTTTTCAACCGACTTCCAAAAAAGGAGGAGGTTCTCAATGCGTCTGTATGTTTTTTTGTGTCTTTGTTACACGATATTTCGGACAATTATGAATTGATTTTGTCATTTAAATGTCATCGAAATCGGTTTAGTAGATCCTACTTCACTGAAAATTTCAAACCTTTGAAAAAATATGTATGATTTCGGATAATGTTTACGTTGATGACATTATCAACTGGGCCAAAGTTTTGACGTGAAGTCGGTTTTTTTAATGCTCTGCATTCGTTGATTATTTGTAACATATACTCGTCCTTCATTCTGCCCATTATTGCGGGTATACCTTTGGTATAAATTAGACTTCGTTGATAGCTAGCGATCACCCTTTTCATAAAATCACCGTCAAATAGTTCCGGCAATATTTTATGACGAGCCAGGTCTTTCTTGAGTCCGTGTGCTGTAAGTTCCTACCTCATATTCATTACTATGTAGGTCAAACGCAGGATTAGTTAGAAATAAAAAAAGACCAAGTGTGAGTCAGATTTGCCCATGAACGGTTCCGTAGCAGGAAGTAACATACAATAAAAGTTGTCGAAGTAGGATTCTGTAATATAAATTGCGGCCATGATGTGTGAGTATAAAAAAAAACTATTTACTAGATCTCGTTCAAACCAATTTTCGTTGGAAGTTGAATGTATGTGTAATATGTTGTTTTATCCTTCTCTTATTTTAGAAGTTACACATTTTACTACTTTAGCGATCCCTCTCGAGCAAATTATACAGTTTAGAATTATTTTTCATTTTTTTGAGAGAGAATTGAAGGACTCTGCTTTTAAATAGCACAAAGGCACATGGCAAAATCAAAAAGCCTACCTAGTGTTCTTGAAATTTCACAGACGAATCCATTCTTCTATCCGGAACATAATTCAGTATAAAACAAGGAAAAAAAAAATACGATAAAAAATTCTTGTTGTAAAAAAACATGTTGTTAAGAAACAAAAGCTTTCCCTAAGTTCAGAAAAATCAATTGATATTATAGGAATATTATCGCGGAATTGTTTCAAGTGGCGATAACAGTGCGATATCGAGCGATACCAACACTTGACAGTAACAATAGCTGGGTATTGTGATCGTGATCCTGTGATCCACGCTTTGTTTGCCAAAAAATGATAAGAATTCAAGATAATACGACCTGTGTCGTTGGGAAAGTTGATAATTGCTATATCCACGATATGAGTCGTTAAATACGGTGATTCATTGTTGTCTATAGGGAAATGATAAAAAGAAACAATTTACCTGTTCAATATGTGTAAAGGAATTCTAGAAATTTTGAAAAAACTAATCCTTTTATATTACTCAGAATATTGCTTGAGACTATGCAGTGACAAATTTTATAATCTATTTAAGTATTAAAAGTCACCAAACGGTACAAATACTTTAAGCAAATAAAAGTGGGTCGTGTTCACTAATTTACAATTAATTTATGGAGACCATCAGTGGCAAACTTAGAGAGACAGTTTTCCTAAGTATTATTTTATTGTTTGTTTCATCGTACGTTTCTCCTAAGTAATATATAATAATTTATTTATTTGCAACCAAAAAAAAAATAAGTACAAAAAACATTATAGGTACATTGTTATGGGCTTTAAACAAGACTTAAATCTAATGGTTACATAATATAATGGTCACAGAGAGAATGTCCCTGACTCCGAAACTACTGAAGTGTGCTATCGGAGCCAGTGATTCCTAAGGAAAGGCATCTGAATAAGATTTATTGGTAGTTTTGTCACGTATACAAGATTTCAAAAGCTGTTACAAAAGTAGGAAAAATAAACTATTTTTGTACATGAAAGGAGAAGTGTGTGTGTATGTATGTGTGTGTGCGTGTGTGTGAATGAGGAGTGTAATTGATGGATGAGTATAGTGTATGACAATATTTTATTTATTGAAATTTAATTGAAATGTATTAAATGACACTTTTACTAAAGTATTTTGTTGTAGTAGTAATAAGAAAATATATATAAGTATACATACAAGTGTAATCAGGCTAACTATATTACTCAAATTCTTGGTATAATAAACGCAGTCTTATATCTACATTCGGTGGTTTTACTCATCTCCTGACATTCCCCTGCATGGAGATCTTCTACCTAGCAGTGGCCATGCAGGTATGAGAAGGATGGTCAATAGCATTAAAAGGTATTATTATTGGCCAGGGTTAGATAATGATGTTTCTTCTTCTTATTATTTATGGCTACGTTGTTACGAGTCAACAGACTATTTTTGCCAGTATCGTGTGAAGGGGCGTAGACTATACAGCCACCAGCCCTTACTGCTTCTTAAAATTGCTGTATAATATCAGTAGTCGGGGATTTGAGCTAGCATTATAACCTTATATTGAATTGATTAAGAACTTTGTTGTGCGTTGTGTCAAATGTCAGTGTCAAAAATATTCGTTACCCATTAAAGAGCCATTAGAAATAACAACGACAGCTAACACAGCTTTTGAAAAGATATACTTAGACTTAGTAGGTCCATTTGAAGTTAATAATAATAATAATAATAAATAAAAGGCGTGTAGCTTTAGGTATAAATAATAATAAATAATAACGAAGTCGTCGTGACGCCGTGGTTACTGTGTGTATCATACGATATCACAGGTTAAGCAACGTTCGGCGCCGTCGGTACTTGGATAGGTGACCGCCGACCATTCATATCTCACGACGACTTCCGAGCTTCGGAGGGCACGTTAAGCTGTCGGTCCCGGGTGCTGTATACTTGTATACAGTAGTCGTTAGGGTTTGTCAGAAGCCATATCGGCACCCTGAAAATTCTGACATCCACCACCCAGCACTGGGCCAGCTCGGTGGATTATGGCCTAAACCTCCTCGTCACCCAGAGGAGAGACTCATGCCCTGCAGTGGGCCCATTACACGGAGTTGTGATGATGATGATGATGATGATGAATAATAACCACTCTTATATGTTAACTCTCTTATATACACTCTCACTCTTTTACACTCTTATATTTTTGAACATCTTATAAAAATGATTCGGAATTTAAATAAGAAGTAAGTATGAAATTACGAATATTGAACACTAAATCTAAATTGCATAGTTGCGTAAAACTTAACTAAAATTACGCTTGAACAACTACAGACAAACGTTTTTCCTATAAGTATATTTAGATGGTAGCAAGAATTAAAACATTATATTTTATGGGGAAATGGTTATAAAATAAGCCACGAATGGTATTAATTAATTTCGTTGCGAAATAGTTTTTATCTTTATCGTAGAGCAGTATTGCGGTCTAATATCTAGATAATAATATTTGTCAATGAACTAGTCTCGAATTTATTAATTAAAGCTTTGTTTGCGTTCCATTGAAGGATTGTTTGTTTCTGAATTTCACAAGCATCTCATTATTTATTTAGAATGATATGGATGAATTTTGTTTTGGTGGACTCTAAATATTTCATCATTAATAATAAAATAGATGAAAATAGGAGTTTCGATAGTCAACGAACCTATAACATTAAGATTTACCTATAAAAATGATAAAACATTAAGATATTATAATAATTACTCAGCCAACATAGATAAGGCGAAAGTAGGATATAGGTGGTATATAATCTGAAAGCATTCCACGAGTAAATAGGTATACGCAAACTAGTTCTTTAGCGTCTTAGCCTTATCCTAAAAATCTTTCACAGTGTTCCCAGTCTACGCTTTCTGGTTAGGAATCTGCATCCCCATTTGAGGAAGGTATTGCCGAATGTATGCCCCAATATCCCGTGCCAATATGTCGCGAGGGAGGATGGAGTCACGTCACCGGGACAATGGCGGAACGAAATTTATGCGTCTGTCGGGGTGTCGCACGTGCGTTGACGAGGGTGACCATCAGTTAGGACACTCAAGGAAAAGTAATAAAAATCAACCAATATAGAGTATTTGAGAAACTGGCTTCAGACAAATTTTCTAGTTTGGCTGAAGTAAAACGTTATCAACGTAACCATACTTTTTCTGTTATCATAGTTTAAAATTTTTTCAAAGTTACTTATTAATTTTGATAAAATTCACATGGTACCTCTGAATCGATCCATAAAATACTAAATTATTAGGTAACAAATATACAAAATAAATACAGTAACACAATAATTACATATTGAGAAGCTCCTCCTTTTGGAAGTTGGTTAAAAAAATATACGAAGATAGTGTATAAAGATACTGCTTATTTTTAAAAGATTTTTTTCCAACCGGATCTGTGATTGATAAGTTACACTGATGACAAGCATCAAGTATCGGTTTTGGAAATAAGATTATAATTATTTAAGTCATATATATACCTATAGAGATATACAATGCAGCTTACGATGAGCTGAGGATGTCGAGTGAAACTTACCGAGACAGTCGTCCCTTTGTGTAGTTTGTTGATAAAAAGTTCTTGTACACCTAATTTCTCGTAATTGGCATGACGAAAAATCGTCAAAGCGATTCTTCCTAGAGTAATGACGAGTCTTCCAAGAAATATTAAAGACGTGTTTGTTGTATGTGCTATTTATAATGAAATACGCTAACTAAAGGTACTGATTTAAAAAAGGGACTCTACATAAATAAAACAAAAATATTGGAAAAAAATATTATGTAAAAAAAATACAATTAAATTTATTTTTACCTGATTATGAGGAAGCTGGTTTTAATGCTAGCACGTATGAATAATCTTGGAATTGTGAAGTTCTCCCTTGGTAATAGACTGTGAGTACTATTATCATGAGTACTGTATGAAAATATGTTACATTTACTATTTATATTGCAAAATTTTTTTTTTGCGATTTAGAATAATAAAAGATGAATCGTGGTCACCCTGTTTAATCCACCTGTCGTCGTAAAGGCCCGCTGTTGAGCCACAAACGTTATGCGACGTGACTAACGCGTAAAGCGAGGGTTTGTTATATAGATACTTTTTCCGAAAATATTTAATTAAATAGATATAAGATTTTTCTAACATTTCTACAAGTTGATTAAATCTGTAAGTTAAAAAGGGCTTTTAGACTATTCAGTTTTGTATTAAAGACAGTTATAAGTTTAAAAAGGATTTTATTTTATCAAATATACTGTAGTTTTAACGTCATTATAACTACAGTCAGGAAGTTCTAGATAAATTGAATAAGCCAGTCCCTTTTTCATGGCTGCCTCGAATCTCAGTGTAATATGAGTTCTCTCCGACGACGAGAAATATATAGCAAGTACTACAGCAATTTAAAATGAACCTTACTGTCAAGAAAAAAATAATCTCCTTCAATGTCTCTCTCCTTCAGACTAAGGCAGACCTAAGTCGGAGTTCACCATTCGTAAAATCGGAGCTTAGAAGTGTGAATAACAGCGCGCCTCATTTCCCCTGCGGTTGTGCGTTGCGTAAAGTCCTTGTTCCGAAAGTAGTCCCATGATTTGAAGGATTTTAATCTCTGTGTATTGGACATAAGAACTATACAGGGGGCATCTTTCATGGAAGCGACTTTAGTCTGCGCCTGCGCGTCACTAATCGGTTGTCAAGCTGTGACACAGCGCGTAATGCGTTCTGCCTAGTTACGACCCTCCGCCTGTGCCCCGCCTGTTCCGACCGTAGCCGATCACGTTATACTTACAACACTATCTTTTATCTGTTTCTGCGATAATCAACCTACCTACGAGTTATTAGAGATTATTTTTGCCTGCTAGTTCCATAACGCAACGTAACGAAAGCAGTGTCACATAAGATTGCGTAAAATTGGATTGATTGATAAGTTATTTGTTTATTTATGAATGGAGCTTATTGTAAAGGTGAATAACAGTATTCATCTATTGTTGGTAAAATTATCTACACTGTACCTACGTTTTGTTATAGATTGAAGAGTCAAGTGGTAAGTAAGGAGACGGAGTGAACTTCCTTCCTTCTATAAATAAGTAATAATGCAGATCCGTCTTACTAGGAAATAACGTTTTTAGAAAACCTCTTTAAATTTTTAATATTTTTAAGGTAGCATCTGATTTTTATTCCGTTAATTTATTCCACATTAGTAAATTAATTTATTATTTAATTTATTAAACATCGTCATCGACAAAGGTCAGTCGGGGCAAGTGCGCCAACGGGGTAAGTGCGCCACCCATGAAAATATTTTAATAGATAAAAGACAAATAAAGCCACCATGTATCAATGCAACAAACTAAAACAAGTTCAATCACGGAATCACAGCTGCCTCTGTGTAATATAAACTGAAATATTCCCCATTATAGTTTTTGTGTCATTTATACCTGCGATCGAAGATAACCACATGATAACCACTGAAATCTTTCAAAATTTGATGTATTGCAGCAAACCAAAGAGGGGAGTACAAAGATTAAATGTCTTTCTTTAAATATTTTACTCTTAATTAGTTAAATTAAAGTTTTATCATTGAATACAAAATGACAATCTTGCAAGTCTCATGCAACAGTCACTTGGGGTAAGTGTGACTGAATATTTAGTAGTATGGCGCATTTGCCCCAAGCAAGGAGTGGCCAACTTTTGGGTAGTTTTTACTGTCTTAGGATTTATTAATAGCTAATAGAAACGGTATATGAGGAGTTTTTTGGGTGGTGGGTGGACAGCTCATCATTATGTGTACCAGTCATTCTGTAGCTTGGATCAGACTTTTTAGTAGCAAGCTGTTATGAGAAATTAATAAAGCTTCATTAATGAAATATTAAGTAAATCACCAAAGAGATTTATTAAGAAAAATAAAAATAAGAAATTACAAGGAAAGGTGAGAAATAAATATCTACCGACTATTATCATCCACAGAAGTTGCCTTAGGTCTGCCTAAAAAGCTCTGATTACCTTGAATAATCTTGCCCATTATTCAGATGATTTGTAAGAAAATACTAAAGGAAAATGGAAATCCTTCCTGGTCAAGAGAGAATTTATGTCATATTTATATTTTATCCACAAATGAAACAAAACTAAAAGCCTGTCTGATTTGGTTTAATATAAAAAAACATATTTTATTAAACGCAAACAAACCTGAATACTTTGACTTAAATCTTTTTTAATTCACCTAAGAACAGCACTCAAAGGTTTAGCATCCCTGATGACTAGTCTATGGCGCACTTGCCCCGTTTTATTTACAGCTGGCATAACTGCCTATAGGAATTGTTTATTCAAACATAAACATGATCAATATACTGAGATGGTAATAATCTTGAGAATAAGAAAGATATTTATCTTATAACGTAACATTTTAATGCTTTTTTTTAAATAGACGCACTTGCCCCGTTTCATTATTTGTTATCATAAAAATAAGCTCATATTTATATTCGTTGGCATTTATTAGTAGGTAATAAACAAAAGGTAGCCAAATTGATTTTTAATTAATGCTACGTTGATCGGAAATGATTGTGTTGCCAATGAAATAATTAAGTAGCAAATTAATAATAGGGCGAACGGTTTCATCTTTGGAAAGCTAATTAATTAATTGTCAAGCTTTGCAACGAGCTTTGCTGTGTAATATGGTGGTTACAATATGGTTTTAAAATTCACAAGAAATTACTTGTGCAAGTTTGATTCTGAGACTAATTTAACATTTTTTATAAATAAGAAAGATTATGCCAATATGTGTATAGCAACATATATTTATATTCACATTATCTACGTTGACTAGGATGAAGTGAAATTCACACCTACTTAAGCAAGCTACCCTTAGTTTAATACAAAAATCGTATTTAAAAAATATGAATTTATGAATAATTTATGAAAAAATAGCCTCTTTTACTATAAGATAAAGTTAAAATAACATATAGTGAGAAGTATTTATTAAATAATCTTTACAGTTTTGAGATCAACATTACAATCTTTATCATCATCACATCATCATCACAACGCTTTGTAATGAGCCCACTGCAGGGTATGAGTCTCTTCCCTGGGTGATGAGGAGGTTTTTAGGCCATAATCCACCAAGCTGGCCCAGTGCTGGGTGGTGGATGTCAGAATTTTCAGGGTGCCGATACGGCTTCTGACAAACCCTAACGACTACTGTATACAAGTATACAGCACCCGGGACCGACTGCTTAACGTGACCTCCGAAGCACGGAAGTCGCCGCGAGAAACGAATGGTCGGCGGTCACCCATCCAAGTACCAACCGCGCCGAAAGTTGCTTAACCTGTGATATCGTATGATACACACAGTAACCACGGCGCCACGACGACTTCTTACAAATATTATAAATGTGAAAGTTCGGATGGATGATTGTATCTCAATGACGGCAGGACAGAGCTATGCGCTATTCCAGACTGTATAATACAGGCTAATAAAAATAATAAGGCAGTAACAAAAATATTTTAATCTGTAATAAAAAATTCAAAAGTAAAGTGAAAGTGGTTTTAAAAAGTATTTATCAGAATCAGAGTCAGATGAAAAAATATGCCGTCTATTCACAACTGTTTTTGATGTGATGGCACTCATCAATATCAGACAATTATGTATTTGGAAGAACTCTAGATTCTGAATGGTAACCTGAGTGTAATGAATTTAAAGTTTAAACTTTGTCAATATTTTTTCGTGAACTGAACTGGGCTGAACTGGACATCGTGTAATGACGATGCATTTCAAACGGCTTTGTTGTATTCATGCAGTCGCAGTTTTCACTATTAAGAGTCTTTGGCTTGGACGCAGCAACTGTCTTTTTTTTTCGCCGCTTTAAGATCTGCCTGTTTCTTTTCTCTTTGTGATTTGATTCTCCTTATTTTTTCCCGTATTTTTTTCTTATTTTTGTCCTTTTTTCTATTCTGCTTTTTTATTCCATGTATGCCATGGAATATTTGTGTAATATTTTATTTTTATGGTAACTCTTTTACTTAATAGATTTAAGTCTCAGCTTAAGGAAAAACAGGATATTTTTTTAGATTGTCATTTTTTGTATTGAGCGTCTAGAATTACAGCTTTGGTTTGACTCTTATGGGGTTTCTTTAATAACTGTGATAAACAAGGTATCGTTACTGTATGTACCTATGGAAATCCAAAAATACACCAATTGTTGCAATATCGGATGATATTGGAACAAACGGTATCACAAAAAATCAAGAAGAAGCAAATAATACTGAAAGAAAAAATAAGAAGAAGCGAAATAGAAAGAGAAAGAAATAGGCCAATACAGCTAATGCTAGAGTGCCAATTTTTATACGTATTAATTTTACCTAAAATATCTTCCCAGCTGTAAGTCGGTAATAGATTTAATTATGACGATTATAATATTCTAAAAGTGACCAATAAAATTGATAAAACAACAGCTAAAATATTTATATTATGGAAACTTTTTACTTTTACTTTTTTGCAAAAATCGTTTCTATAAAGGATACTTATTGTGTAAAAAAAAATTTGGCGGTGACTACAAATCAACACTGTATTGAGGTTTACTTTCGTGGCTGGAGCTGCGACAGTGTTAAATGTCTCGGTTTTGAGCGCGACCCACTCACGGCGGAATGATTGCGTTCGTTCACCATTTACACACGTAAACTTTATTCTGTTTGTAAACCAACAACAATCTTACTTATCTTACTTCTTACTAATATTATAAATGTGAAAGTTTGAATGTTCGGATGTTTGTTCCTCAATCACGGGAGAACAGCTGAACGGTTTTGGATGAAATTTGACAGTAGTGTACAGTCTGGCACATAGGCTACTTTTGATCCCACAATTCTCGCGGTTAAAACCGCGCGCAACAGCTAGTACCTCATACATGTTTAGGTTAGAAGTTTTGTGCAACCTAAATGAAGACTTATATGAAAGATTTAAAAAATAGTGACAGTTTTCAGAAGTCAAAGAACCTCTGTAAATAACTAAAACTCGACTAAGTTATAGCGATAAAATCCAAATAATGATTAACAAAATTTTTAAAAACCTGAAGCGGTATAACGATCTAGTTAAACTTAGGCCCGAAATCTACTGATTGTGGGCATGATTTGAAGATATATTCTCACACCCTATGACCAAACCTATGTTTATCGGATAAAGTTTGTAGAAAAATATTCTTATTTAATAATTAAACTTAACCCCTAACGAATTATCCGATGATCGCAATATGTCACAAGGAGGGGTGTAATCTCGTATTGTTATGCACCCCCCGTTTTTGATGCACCCTGTGTTTGAAAGGGTACAGTGTAAAACGATTTAATGTACTAAAATGTAAGAAATTAGTGGCAACTTTCATGTTGCACAAGTTTGCTTATTGTACATTGCTTGCATTCCTGGGCACACGTGGTCGATCAACTATTTTTGATGCTAAAATTATTAATTTTATTGCTAATAAATATGCCTTTACTATTTTTTAAATAGAAGTGGGGAACAAAACATATATCTTAACTAAAGAAGGATATACATAGGCTTAATACACACCGCAAAGCCTTTTTAGGTATGCTGTTTACTATTACGCTCTCAATCAAGATAAGTTTCACAATTTTTATATTTATTATGTTTATTACATAAACATTAAAATGTTAAAATACATCATCAGTTGGCTGGTTTCTCTTGGCACTGTGTTCTAAGTACCCACTTATTCTTTTAATCTACTATCAAAAAGTAAACATCTTACCTACTGGGCACTATCTTGAAGTATCAATGAGAATGTTTTTTTGTAAAATACTAGAAAAATTAACTTTTCCGTTATCAACTTTGCGAAGGCAATACATCAATTATGTTTCATAACTTCATTCTTTGCGATTTATGGTTAACAACATATATGTAGTAGTGCTACCTAGTTTATGCCTTGCACGGAGTTTAAAGACAATTCTTTTTTCATGTTCTTGCTTTTTTTTAATGGCCAAGCTCGCTGGAACTGTGGGGAATCGTTACTCATTCTGTGTTTCCGTGTCGACGCCTTTGCACGTCAACTCGTCAACTCCAGATATAACAGACAGTACCTTCGGATATTCTTTAAAGATAGGAAAGAAGCGGAAGACGGAAAAGAGTGAAAAAGAGCTTAGGAAAAAGATACAAAAGTTGGAAGAAAAGTTAAGAAAGAAACATGAAGCAGAGAGCCAATTGGAAGGTAACTTTTACTTTTAACTTGGTACGGGAAAACAAAAGGGTTGTCTTTGCCAATTGTTATATTTTTACAAAGAAGTGGACATATATATTTCTGTTTTGTAAGCAAAATTTTACAAAAATATATTTTTCTTTACAGATGCGAATTACGCGAGCCCTGGCAATTCGCACTGCCGTCTGAAGATATCCCCGACTACTACCCGACCGCATCGTACAACGCATCACCACAAGAATACGAATTTCCAAAGCAAGTAACACAATCGTGGCAACATGCTACGCAGCACGAGCCAAGTATGTCACCACAAGGTAATATACCTGTTCTGTTAGAATCTGTGACGCAGGTACAAACCGAGGTAATAACCTCAACTTCCACTGCATTACCAATAAATTGCGCGGAAGCCGTTTCTGAAAAACCGTTATTCCGTCCCGTCCCGATATTCATAAGGATATTGCAGTACGGTGGCAAGCTATTCTAGGCAAAGGCCTAGATAAAGAAACGAGACAAAAATTACAGGAAAAATACCTGGTTCCATCTAACTGTAAATTCATAGCCGCACCTACCCTCTACCCGTAATTAAATTCCGCCATGTCAGAGGCCACCATAAAAAGGGACAATTAAATTGGTGAGAATCAACAAAGAATTGGCATCGCTTTGTCTGCTTTGGGCTGCACGATTGATACCGTGTTTATTTGACATCAAATAAAGACGGTGCATTGGAGGTGGCTTTTAAGCCAGTGAGCGACGCGTGCAGACTGTTTTGCGATATACACCACGCGGACACTAACGCTCGAAGAAATTTTGTTTTTTCCTCTGTAAACCGGGATCATACTAGAAATTTATCAATGGTACCTCGGGACAAATATTTGTTTGGTGAAAACCTCTCACAAAGGATAAAGGATGCCATAAATTTGAAAAGCGCAGATATTAGAAAAGGATTGTCTGGAAGAGATTGTCTGTAGATGATAAGGCCGCCTATTGTACACTGTACCTATTATATTTTTAATAAAGTCATGTCTTACTCCATGTGTACAATGAAGAATAAATAAATAGAAAAGCAGCATAGTATTAGAAACACTCAATACAATTACAATAATAGATCATATTTTAATAGACCAGTAACATGTAGAGGTGTTTTTTAACCAAGACGCAAGAAAAGAAAATAGGCTACAAACAGCATATCCTTCAGAGAAGATTTCCGCAGGAAGCACGGAACAACGGTAGGGCACCGCCGCCCCCGCCATACCCAGCACGCCCAAGCCGTCTGTCGCCTCCACCTCCGCCGCCACAGACAAAGAAGTTCTAAACTTTGAGGTAAAATACGCATCTCGTTTACAATATTACTATAATCAGTGGTCGCAAATAATAAACAATGCTAATGTTTTAAGTTACATAAAGGGTTACGAAATTCCATTCTTGTCAAAACCTGTTCAGATACTTAATACTCGTAATTCCACCTGTCAAGCATCCAAACAAGATTTACCGTTTTTCAGAAAATCAATAGCAAAGCTTTTAGATATTAATGCTATATCAAAATGTTTCCGCGAGAGTAATGAATTCATCTCTAATATCTTTTTCGTGCCTAAACCAAAAGGTGACTAAAGATTTATTATATTAAGATTATTTGAAACACGTAAATAAATTTGTAAAAAATAATCACTTTAAAATGGAGGATTACCGGACTGTGACTAAATTATTAACAAAAGATTACTACATGGCTACAATTGACTTGAAGGACGCATATTTTTTTGTAAACATTAATAAATCGTATAGAAAGCACCTACGTTTCATCTTTGAAGGTAATATGTAAAAATTCAATTCTCTACCGTTTGGTTAATACACCACTCCGTTAGTTTTTACAAAACTACTTAAGCCCGTTGTCGAATATCTTCGCTCCCGAAACATTATTGTTGTAATTTTTTTTATGAATCTTATGAGCAGTGATTCTGATATGCACAACTTATGTAAATATTATAACGGTCTTGCTTATAGCACTTGGTTTTAAAATAAACTATGAAAAAAGTAATTTAGTTCCTTCAAAACAGTACAGATTTCTAGGTTTAATTTTTGATACGTTGTACATGATTTTGAGACTACCTGAGGAAAAAATATTGAAAGTCAAAAAGTATATTTTAAAATATTTAAGCATAAAGAGTTGCAAATTACGTGAGTTTGCTCGGTATTTGGGTCTTTTGATTTCTGTTTGCCCCGCTATACGCTACTCTTGGCTATACCTATACTAAGGAATGGCATAAATATTTGTGTTTGATAAATAAAGAAAATTACGACCAAATTATTGAAATAAACGATACTCTTAAAGTAGATATGTATTGGTGGTTAAACATAATAGATAAAGGTAATTGATTTCTAGTAATTTTGAAATTGATTTTTTTTCTGATGCCTCCAGTACTGGTTGGGGTGCTTTTTGCGCAAATCAAGAGACCCATGGATATTGGAACCAGAACGAGAGACTATTGCACATTAATGAGCTTGAGTTAAAAGCTTCATTTTTTGATTAAAAATGTTTTGCAAGTCAGGCGTTCAATAAAAATATATTGCTACGTATTGATAACGTGACCGCGATTTCTTGTTTAAATAGGATGGGAAGTGTGCAATACGAACATTTACACAAATTATCCAAATGATGTGAGAGGCGAAAAATAATAATTCATGCTTCATATATTAATACTAAAGAAAATTTCAAAGCTGATTCTTTATCGCGAAAATCATTCAAGGAAACTAAATGGGAATTAAACGATTACGCTCTCCAAGACATAGTAAATAAGTTTGGCTGCCCGGAAATATATTTGTTTGCAAGTAGGTTCAATACAAAGTGCAGTAGATATATTGCAGTGTCATGGAAAAATAAACCCGATTCATGGGTCGTGGACGCATTTACCATATCGTGGCATGGATATTATTTTACGCTTTTCCGCCATTTTCTATAATTTTCTAAGTTATACAAAAAATTATAGCTGATAAAGCTGAAGGAATTCTTGTAGTTCCTGATTGGCCTACACAACCATGGTATCCACTTTTTTCTAAAACCATAAGTGCTGAACCTATTTATTTTGAACCTAAAGAAAACCTGTTAATTTCACCTTTCAGATCAACTCACAAACTACACAAAATCCTAAAACTGATTGCCGTGAAATATTCCGGGAAGCTCTATTGAAGCGTTCACTGTCAACCAAGTGACAACACCTACAATAGTATATTATGTAACAAGTGAGCGAAGTTAAGTAAGTAAGTAAGTTAAGCAAGTAACGCTCACGAGTTACATACGACGATTTTCAACACACTTGTGAGTAAAAGACAGACATACGTGGTCATAAAATTTATTTGAAGCAGCTGTTAGCTGCTGCGCGTCAGTAGCCCTGTCCCATTACACGTACACACGCTATTGTTGCTTGGAGGCGCTGTAAGTGCCGCTGCTGCTGCACGCGCGCCGCCTGGACGCGCGCGCTCATATATTTAATGTATAACCCGGATCAATAAAATATGCTCTGTTTACTCGCATGTAATTTGCACTAAGGTACAATTCAACTTTGTAGGATTCATTATATTATGCACTAGGGTATAATATATTATGCACGCGTGACTTATAGCCTAGTTTATAGTTCTAAATTCAATAGAATAAGGCTCACTTTACGAGCAAGTGTGTTGAAATAGTATATTATGTAACAAGTGAGCTAAGTTAAGTAAGTAAGTAGTAAGTAAGTTAAGTAAGTAACGCTCACGAGTTACATACGACGATTTTCAACACATTTGTGAGTAAAAGACAGACATACGTGGTCATAAAATTTATTTGAAGCAGCTGTTAGCTGCTGCGCGTCAGTAGCCCTGTCCCATTACACGTACACACGCTATTGTTGCTTGGAGGCACTGTAAGTGCCGCTGCTGCTGCACGCGCGCCGCCTGGACGCGCGCGCTCATATATTTAATGCATAACCCGGATCAATAAAATATGCTCTGTTTACTCGCATGTAATTTGCGCAAAGGTACAATTCAACTTTGTAGGATTCATTATATTATGCACTAGGGTATAATATATTATGCACGCGTTACTTATAGCCCAGTTTATAGTTCTAAATTCAATAGAATAAGGCTCACTTTACGAGCAAGTGTGTTGAAAACAATATAATGTTTACATTAGATTGGGGGTTAAGTATTGTAAGAAGCACAATTATAATCATTTTTTTTTTGTTCGATTCCTATTATCATTCATTTTTTAACGGAGATTTTCGTCAAAGGTAATCAATATAATACTGTTAATTCTTACAAATCAGCTCTTTCATTATATTTTGGCATCATTTCTGATGATGATAGGATTAAAAATTCATGAAGGGTATGTTTAGACTAAACCCTCCAATCCCCAAGTACAAATTAACTCGGGATACAAATATTGTTTTAAATTTTTAGCTCAACATTGGCCCAATGAATTTAAGTTTGGAAGTTTAAGCTTGGCCATTATTTCTAAAAAGATGGTGAATTTATTGACCTTGGTAACAGCACACCGTGTTCGAAAATTTTCTCTAATAAAAATAAAAAATAAATGACATTATCAATGATGATACAGATGAAATTACCATTGTTTCGTAATCTG
The DNA here is from genome assembly GCA_944452665.1 of Stenoptilia bipunctidactyla. NCBI lineage: Eukaryota > Metazoa > Arthropoda > Insecta > Lepidoptera > Pterophoridae > Stenoptilia > Stenoptilia bipunctidactyla. The sequence goes on along the minus strand of OX101721.1, from coordinate 13,779,578 downwards.
GGCAGGAATATCGGGCGCGGAAGCCGAATTGTTCGGGCATAATGAGGGGATCACCGTCTATAGCAAACAAGTGAACCTGCATTCGTGTGAGAATAATGCGTTTTAAGTTTTTACCCAATGCCTTGAGGAGGCTGATCGGTCAGTGATTGGATGGGATATGATGGGTTTTCCCAGATTTGGGGATGTCTATAACGATTGCTTCTTTCCAAACTTTTGGAACGTGACTAAGGTCAAGGCAGGCGTTATAGAGAATTGCCAGAATGGCAAGAATCTGTTGGGGCAGGTGCTTGAGCGCCTGGTTAAAGATACCGTCCGCCCCGGGAGCTTTTTTAGCATGGAGGCGTTTGATATAAAGGCGAATCTCGTCTTCGGAGATATTGACGGGTTCGCTGGTCGGGGGTATGGAGTCCTTGAAGAGGACGTCGTCTTCCACTGCCTTGAGGTGGGCAGGGTCGACGGGTTGGGTACTAGGGGAGCATTGAGAGGCAATGCTGGCGGCGAACGTTTCGGCCTTTTCGTCGTATTCAGAGGCTAAAGTGCCGTCGGGGCGGACCAGGGAGGGGGACGTGGGAGATAGTATCTGTGCAAAGGCATTCTATAATAGGCCGTGTGGGATGGAGTTATATTTTCCATAAGCTCATTAGCTTGAAGTTCCCTATATTCTGTGAGGGACTTTTTAACTTTACGCTGAAGCTGATTTGCCGTAATCTATGCTCGGGAGTTGGGTAGCGCCTGGCACGACGAAGTGCAACATTCTTTTGTTTTATGAGTAAGAAGATGTGCGAAGGGAGTTTGGGTTTAGGAACCGGGACGGTTTTAGCGTTTCTGAGGGCATCAATGATAATGTCGACTGCACCGTCAATCCTATCGGGGCTATTGAAATAGTCCGCCGAGAAAGCCAGCGGTGAGTCGGGAGCGCAAGAGAGAGTGGTGAGAGATTCCGTAAAACCTTTCCAGTTGGTGAAGGTTTTCGAGGAAGGGATTGGTTCGGGAAGGCTGCCTAAAGTTAGGCGTACGGGACGGCGGTCGGAGCCAAGGTCATCGAGCGAGTCTATAGAACGTAAGTCTAGAGATACGTTTTTGATCAGGGCGAAGTCAGGGATATCGCCCTGATCAAAATTTTCTTGGTGGTAGGATCCCTTCTGGGTCCGCCTGGCTAGCGACCACCCTTTATATAAAGTCTGCCGCCAAATGTTACCGCTCCGGCGGTAATGTGTTCCGGCAATATTGTATAAAGAGCCAGTTCCTTCCTAAACCCGTGTGCTTTCATCTTCGACCTCATCGTCACTTACCATCAGGTGAGATTGAGGTCAAACGCGGGTTTAGTCACTTATAAAAAAAAAATCTGGAGGGTGGTTAGGATTGGCAGGATAGTGGGTGGGAGAGTTTGGACAGAAGATGACGATATCTATGTTCAGTGACTCAAGAATATCGTCGAGTTTGGTACCATTGTTGTTGGTTGAGTAACACCCCCAGTCAGTATGTTTGCAGTTATAATCTCCAAAGACAATGACTGCTAACTTGACTAAGTTACGTATCAACGCATACCCGAAAATACTGTACATAGAAACTTGAAATTTATTATGATGTAAATGAGTACTATGAACAGATTTTTGGAAACTCAGCCCTTATAGGGGTGAAATGGGGGGGAGGGTGAAGTTTGTATTGAACTTACTCATTTCTGGGATTTGAAGTATGAAATACGCTTACGATTACAATTACAACTGATCTGTGTAAATGAAATTGTTAAAATTTTCATCTAAATGGGGGAGTAAACTTTGTATGGTAATTTTCGATATGATCGTGGATACGATGCTAGCGGAGCAGGACATAGGACATGGAACTATCCTCGCACTGCTTGATTTCTCTCGCACTTTTGATAGCATTGACGTCTCACTTCTCCTTTCAAAATTAAAACACTACGGCGTTGACGAAATGGCGCTGAAATGGTTTGAAAGCTATTTAGCTGATCGAAATCACGGTGTAAAACTTAAAAAGCCGGATGGCTCTTTTATTCTGTCTGAACCTAAACCAGTGAGTCGTGGTGTGTCCCAGGGTTCTATACTGGGACCACTATTATTCATCATGTATAGTGCTGACTTAGCAAAAGAAATCAAGCACAGCAAGTTTCATGTGTACGCAGATGACGTTCAGTTGTATATTTCGGAAGCACCTGACAAAATATTGGAATCAGTTCAAATGCTAAATAGGGACCTGAGTAGAATCGCGGATTGGTCTGATAGAAATAGTCTCCTACTGAACCTTACTAAGTCTAAATTTACTATATTAGGCTCCAAATCGCATATAAAAAAAAATAAAAAAAAAATTCCGAAAGTAGTTATTCGCAATCAGACTATCACTGAAGTTGATGTGGCAAAAAATTTGGGAATTTTGATGGACAATCAATTAAGGTTTGAAGCGCACGTTGAGCATCTTGTGAGGAATTGCTTCTACAGACTAAAAGTCCTCTATCGAATCCGTAATCTGCTCTCAGAAGAGGTTAGAATTACAGTCTGTGAAGCTTTAATACTATCTCGACTCAACTACGCAGACCTTGTATATGGACCTAGACTATTGAGCAGGAGTAGTCGTTTGATTCAGCGTGTGCAGAACGCGTGTTGCAGGTTCATCTATGATGTTCCTCCAAGAAGCCGTATTACACCTTTTTTTAATAGGGCTTTAATTCTCAACATGAAATTTCGCAGACAACTTCATCTTTCTTCCTTAATGTATGACTTGATTAATTTAAAAAATCCCGAATATTTATACTCAAAACTAAAGTTTCCTGAATTCCGTAACATATTTAAGCGTGACCCAAGATCGGCAAGACCGCCGCTAAGCATGCAACATTACCGGACTGCGGCATTCACGGGTAGTTTCCGCTACAACGCGACTAAGTGTTGGAATGATATTCCTCCGCCAATTAGAATGTCTAAATCCACAAATATTTTTAAAGCTAAAATCAAATCTTATTATTTAAATATTCAGAAAACACTTACGTAGGATAGCGGAAACATTATAAAGAAAATATATTTATAGTAATAATTATTATACTAATTATTTTTAATTTATTTCGTTCTACTGGACAGAGGTATTTATACAATTTTATAATTCTGACATTCACTTACTCATTTTATATTGTTATTGTCGTTGTATATTATAAAGTTTAAATTAATCTCTTCTAATTTAATATTTATGATAATTCAAATAGTATTATTTATTAAATTTAATGTGTTTGACCTATATAATTTATTGTATTTTTTTATTTTCTCGTCTAACTAAATATTATGACATCTTATCGGTATGCTGCTCCCTTCAGGATGTAGCTGAAAATCAGCGTTTTGCTTTTCCGAGCAAATGCCAACGCTGAGCTGCCTCCTATTGCGCTGCTACAGTACACATACACATCACACTAACCTGTCCTTTTTTTATGTGTTATTCTAGTTTGTAAGACATACAATGATATATATTAATAAGATATGTGTTATGTGTCTGTGAATTTTGTGGTATCAATAAAGTTTTTATCTATCTATCTATCTTTTCTCATTTCTGGACTTATCAGTATAAAACTTGGTATGTAGGTTTTCGATTACAATTAAAACTGACATGTCAAATGTCTGCCATTAAATTTTTGTACACAAAAAATACATATTTTAAGATATCAAAATGGCAGACAAGCTGCGATCACGTTTTTGAAAGTCAATATTTACGCCTTTCGACTTCTACTCACACGCAAAGGAACCCTCGATGGGAATAGTGAATCCCGATTTCACCATCGGAAGGTGAAACGGTATACCTGATATAAATATGGAGCTAGCTACTTTGACGTAAGTCTGCCGCGTATGGGCTCTCAGTCTAATACATAATTAGACATTAATAGGAGTATACAATAGGTTATTCATTTATACTTAATCACAATTATGTAACGCTCTGACTTTTATTAATATCTTCATCCAAAGTTTTACATGAAAGGGAATCTATGAGAGCTCCTATCTTATTTTATGTGACCTACACCTTTAATATTTTTATAAAGTAGGAGTTATTTTTTATTAATAAATGATTGTGTGTTCATCTCAATTCGATGAGAAAAGAAAAAATAGCTTCACCTGAATCTCGTTTCGGGAGGAGCGGGGAGAACTGCCAATTAAATTTTTCTGGCGTGATCTCCGCCGAGTGTGTAGTACAGTCGAATAGCCGTGGTGTGAGGGCCAGCGGCTCTCAAACTTTACTCTCAAAGCAAGAATTCCAAATTGTGCCTTTTTTAATCTTTGTTTTTAAAGGCTTCGATTTACGGAATCATGACACTCTTCATAAGAATTTCGCCACTTCATTTAAAATAACATCGAATTCTGAAAATAAATACTTGTAAACTAGTTAGGAATACCTAGTCTGAAATATTATTGCTTTATACAAATTAGTGGCTGATTTATAAAGTCCGTGATTATAAAGTCCGTGATTTATAAAGTATAAAAAACTAAATAATCATGTAATATTGAAAGGATTTAACAGAATTTTGTATGAGAATATCTGGTACCCGCTTTAATAGACATGTGTGATGTATAGTTGAAAAGAGTTCATCTTCTAGAACAAGAATTGGTAAGGAGCCTGTCTTGATTCTGAATCTAAGCTGATAACCAACCTAATATAATGAATCAAAACCTCCAAAGGCAAAATTAAAAATAAACCCTAATTCAAATGCGCAACAAATAATCAGGGCGGCGATGTCGTTTACTATGTAATAGCATACACGTGACCCGTCTGCTATTTCGGCTCTGGACGGACTAACGATCGGAACTTGGCGCAATAGTAACTTTGATTCAGGTTACTAAGACCTATGCAACGGCGTATCCTACATGGCTATTGGAGTTGGTTACCAAAATTATAGTCTGATATTCAGGACCTTATAGCTCTGAACAAATAAACGATCAGAACTTGGCGCCATAGTAACTTTCCAAGAACTATCCAACGGCATATCCTCTTGGATATTGGAGGTAGGTACCAAAATTATGCATCGTCCTTTGCTACATGCATTAAAATTTGGTTGAATGAGCCACTGCAAACATTGCATAAATATTGTGGCAAAATTTAATACGAATTGAAACACTGATAGCTGTTGTATTGAACACTAAACAAATAACGTTCGGTGATTTTCATCATATCCTATCCTACCTACTAATTCTACTAATATTCCTACTATAATTTTAAAAGTGAGGATGATGAAGGGTGTTTACTAACATAATAAGGCTAAATCATTGGTAACACTTCCGTAGCGATTTAATCGACGTGCAGTGACATCTATAACTAGCGTCCGAGTTATTCTAGGACCTTATAATATATACAAAAATACTTCACGCAAAAACCACCGAATCATATTTTGTGAAACTTTACAGTAATAAAGCTAATACAATATATACAATCAGGCTAACATATAAGCTATAATTCATTAAGATACTGTGTGAATTAAATGAAATACGATATTTCAAGTCTGCGGTGGGTGAAAAGTCCGTTTGTTTCGTGCATAATCGAATAGACGGCACTGTTTTATTTAAATCTCCTTACAGCAGTAGGTATTCACAGTATAGCTTTTCGCAATCTAAAACGAGAGCGTTTCAAGCCATTTTCCCAAAAATTGTTATTTAAAAGTAAATTATAGATAGCTATACTAAGATACTTTAATGCAAATTGGATATTGTTGGCAATAAATTTTAAGAAGAGTGCGAGACGAGAGGTTTTAACGTTGTCAGGCACAAAAATTATTTTCCAAGCATCGCTAAAACTTATTAAATGTGTCATCTAAGCTGATAACTCGAATATGCGGCATCTGTCTCACAATGTTATGTAAGTAATTTATATAACATTGTGGGACAGATGCCGCAGGTTGTGTTGTGTCCGTTTTGCAAAACAAGGCTAGCGATTTGTTAAAAACACGCCGTAGTACCTTTGTAATGTAAAAGTTAGTATTGTTCGGTTTTTTGTGGCTAGGAATTAAAAGTAAGAAAGATAGAAAGAAAAAACATAAAAAAGATTTAAATTTTTATCTGTACTTAATATTATAAAGAGGAAAGATTTGATTGTTCGTTTATTTACATTGAATAGTCTACGAAACTACTGACCCAATGAAAAAAAATTCTTTCACCGTTGGGAAGCTTCAATATCCCTGGTGAACAGAGGCTATATTATAACATCACGCTGAGACCAATAGAAGCGATGTTGCGAAAAAGGGAAAAAATATTCAATATAGAGAGCTATTGTTGTGTGTACTGCGTAAATGGTTTACGCGCTTTTTTTTTTATGCGGTTTACTTTGGCGTTGGAGTTATTTGCCTCAGACGCCACTGATTGCGGGTTTGATTCCCGCACGGAACAAGAAAAAGAAAATGTTTCGGGCCTGGGCGTTTATCTCCAAGTATATGTATTTTATATTCTAGGTTACCCCCTAGTTCGCTACATGGTATCTCATAACACAAGCTTCGCTTACTTTGAGGCCATGTAGTTGGTGTGATTGTCTGGGAATTTTATTGATTATATATTTATTTAAAAACCATGTATGACGGAATTGTTTCTCTTCAAAAGTTCTGAAAAAATGTCTGCGACAGCATATGTCCATATTTTAAGATTGTCTTACAAAAACCTTTTTATGGTTATAAAATGCATTTGAAATTCATGTATTATTATCGGTATATCCTTATCCAAATTAATATGTTATTAATCAAAGTATTTAATTGCGTACAAATTTGTCTTACACATCATTTGATTTCAATCAACAGGTTGATGTCTCCTTAGGACATACTTATAAGTTTTATTAAATTTTATTTTAATGTAAGCATCGGATGTTTACGTCGAAAAAAGCGCAATATAAATTGAAATATTTATAAAATATTTTCTTAAACCTCATTCAAAAAGCGATTCGGAACATACCATTGATATTTGATTAATTAACTCAGTTTTTTCAAGATCAAATTCACAATTTACTAAGAGAACATTACACGTAGTGGTACCTATAGCTATAAGCGTATTCTATGCTATTGGAGTTACTCCTACAAAATACCGACCTTAGTACTAAATCTTACTAAATACAAAACGTCTAAGCATTTAGTTTGAGGGCCACTGGCTTCTAGTTTAATATCGCTACGGGCGACGACATGGCGTCACGTGCAAAGATACACCTACACAGACATAATGACACACACCCACGCAGAACCGTCGGAAAACAATCACACAAACACACTGAAACAGTCCTTTGTGTGCGTGTTACTTAAAAATGTTAGATTTATGCCCATTTTCACGAACTGCCCAATTTAAGTAGCATAAGCTATAAAGTCAGTATGTAACACTGAAAAGGTTTTGGTCTTTGCCAAAGACAAAGGGGTACTTTGATATGCAGATCAATTGCCGGTCTGGGAAAGTTGTGTAAAATAAATATCATATGTATTTTACATTTTAGAAGTTTTAGAAGTTACCTTCGTCCCGAGATAAGTCCGGTTAAAAACTGTTTTACTTATTTAAGATCATTCAGTTAAAACAACGTTACTTTAAAATAATTAAACATGAAAACTAAATCCGGAGTTTTCAATTTTGTGTTATTAATAAAAACTGTGCTAATCGAATCTACAAACGGAGCTATTTTTGACTGCAACTCATCCCCTTAAATTAAGGGCGATCAGTCTCGCATTGCCCCAACACCTGTTACAAGTCCCGGGGGCCTCACCCGCCGTCGCTTTTAGTATAATAAATTATTTTTCAAACCGACCTTGATAACCAAAAATAAACCTTACCGAAACGTAATAGCACAGAAATAGAGTTTTTTTTTATTAATTCAACAATCCGTTTAAATCTATTTGAAATCAAATTACAAAGGTAAGCAAACTAACATGACTATACAAATAATTCGTACTTTGTTATTGAGAACTATCAGGGGAATAATCGTATTAAGTAGTTGGTTTTTTGACAAAGTGGCTTTGCCCTACTTATGAACTTATTAATGATGTTGTTTTTAAACAAAAACAACAATGGAAATTTTTCAAGGGAATAATTGCCTCGACTTTTAGGTGTCTATTGACAAAGAGTCTGTAGACATCCGATACCTCCATTTTTGTTCCGTTAAAAGAAATGTTTATTTAAGATTATTACAAATCTTGAGACAGTTTAAACAATGATGACATTACGACCTATGAAACAAAAATGTTAACTTATTATTTAAAATATGTGTATTCTCTCTGAGTATTGTTAATTTGGCCATATTAAGAAAGAAAGAAGAAAGAAAGATAGAAAATATTTATTACCACAAAAATGTAGATTACAATTTGAATACATATCAGTTAATAACACTAAGTAGGTACATTTGTGGAGGTCGGTGTAACCTCAGCATATTGCTATTGAGAGCGACAAGCATCTCTTTAGCGCTGGGATCATTTTTCATTTAGCATCTCTTTTTCTTTATTATAAAACAATATGATACATATTGCTTTATTTTAAATATCTTTATGGCCATTTAATTCCCGCATACAATACTTAATAAACAACTAGGCCACTATGACTTATGGCGTGCCGTCGAGGGTACGTGGACGTGTTTATTCCTGTTCGCTTCCAATTTTCTACATAGCTAATATTAATAAATATACACATTTCATCTTATATTCTCAGGTATTAGAAACCCAGGGAAAATAATATTTTCGTTTTATATGTATAAAAATATGTTTGGCCCACATTTATTAAATATTGTCGGTGTAGTTATGTGTAGTGTACCAGGAAGATAAGAATATTAATCTCTATTAGTACTCCATTTTTCCATACTTTTTTTATACCATTCAAAACTTAATCTTGCCTACTCTCTGAGCTATTCAAGAATTCAATATAGGAACTAGAAATTTTGATAAAGAAAGTGACTTGTGATATGTTAAAAAATCACACTCCCCACAATAAAGAATCCTTTGGTTGGTGTAAATGAGCATAACTTCTTAAACCTAATTACTTACTATGAAGTTTTTTTGGAATAAAAATAGAACAGTAACTTAAATTCAACCGTGCTTTTATACCAAATGAATTTTAAATCATGATTTTCATATTAACCCTTGTAAGCTATCAATTTTGAACACTTAATATGACGGCTAATTAATTACAGTTAACCCTTGCGCGCGCACCGAGCGAGCAAGTGTGCCGAACGTGTCAGCGAATACCGCGTCATCAATTACACGGAATACAACATTACTGTCCCGACGCGTTGTGTAGGGACAAATAACACCCCCGTTTTGGAACAAATGACTTTTCACTGCACTTGTTTGAGATGGATACATATCGTGGTTTGAATAAAGTTGACATTTGACCATCATATTTAAGGTTTTATGAATTAAAATGTTTTGTGATCTTCATTTTAATGGCCATTCTTGGTGTTATTGAAGCGAGTATATTTTCTATTAAATAAATTCAAATCAAATTATTAACTCAGTTTTGTCGCTGACCTAAGGGAACACCGCAACAGTAGGTATCTTTTCGGATCAAAGGTTTTTGTTAGGGTAATCCTAAAGAAAAACATTTCACATAGTTCTACATGTAATGAAAAACTTTCACCTTACTGGTTTAACAGCACTAAAATGATAATAAATTGAACGGTGTGCATCGTTACAAACTCAGATGCCCCGCAGCAGTAGACATCACACTGTCACAATATTAATCCGATTATCCACATCTGTTTGCCAAATTTTCAAACACCACTGTTTTCCCGTAGCGCTTTTGTTTCGGGTCTTTTTTTGGTGATTTTCGATATCCAAATATTGTCTTTGTTTTTTATTCGCTATTTGGAATCAATAACAGTAACACTTAAAAAGGCTGCGTTTATCTTTTTAAAAATCGTTTTTCATTGTTGAAATTCGTGGGGTTGTTGAATTGTTGGCAAGAATAAAAAGAAAAACCAGTGGAATAACTCCACCATTTATAGACAAATAGCCTTAATTTATGTGAATTCATTTTATATTCTTAGAATGAAATTAACGTCTTGGATTAATAAAATGGAAATGGAGCCAAGTGTAGAAGCTTATTAAAAATGTAAAGGCAGAGCGGGAGTTAAAATACCTTATTTAGTCATCTAAATGCCTCAGTGTGAAATGCAATTAATTCTTAGAATACCAAGTGATTGCACTCAGAGATTTCCGTAAGACAAAATGAAGTCGGTTTCTTTGAAAATAAAATTATATTCAATATTTTTTATCATTTTGCTTTGTTTTACGTCAGAAAGATTATTGTTTTCCAATGGAAAAGTATGCACGCTGAGGAAATTTTAATGGCGTAGTTATTTTCACTACACAGAGTATTTTTAAAGACCATTTTTTATGGAAAAAGCTTTGATCTTCATAAAGAAAAATATATCCTTGTTCAGAGAGAAAATCTCTTTTTATTTTATTTTATGTATTCAAGGTATAATCATAATCCATAATCCGTAGGCTATAATCCACCCAGCACTGGGCCAGCTTGGTGGATTATGGCTTATACCTCCTCTTTACCCAGGGGAGAGACTCATGCCCTGCAGTGGGCTCATTACAAAGAGTTGTGATGATGATGAAAATTCAAGGTAAGTTGACATTTTATTATAGTACATTATACTACATGTACCATTTTGTTCGTTACCTTGCTGCCATCTCGTAAGTGACATGATTCCGTGGCTGCAGATATACATTTTTGAACTACTCTTTAAAAAATCAACAACTTTAACAAGAAAATACGTCTTTTACATTTTATAATGTTATTAGAAACAAACGAGCTCATAGATTACCTTATTTAAAGCTCAGGACTGTCACCTCCCCTGTGTCGAAGAAGCGTTACCAACCCTGAGGTATTAGGTAGTATATCTTGATCCTGCCAGTCCCTTATTGAACTCCCTTTCTATACGGCACTTTGCGTATAGATATAAACCTACGTTTAACCTCAAATTACTTAAAGATTCGTCTGAAGTTTGGGTCAAAGATACTGGCTTTTCATAAAATATTGCCGCAATACGGAGCTGTGATATTAACCGTCCGATTTATATGAAGGATTTTCACCAGGTGGCGCCACTCGCCTAGTCGCCTTTTATTTAGGACACGGTTATCCTGGGGGTTATCCTGGAGGGCAACCCGACCATACGCGGCATAATGCGCATTATTCAGTAAATGTGGAGTAAGTTAAGTAATTATAAACAGCAAAGAAAAAGAATCTAACCTAACCTAATTATTATTTTATTTTATTTTCTTTATTTGTAGCTCGAATATATATTGCGTAGTTATTGTTATGTTATTCTTCTGATTAAAAATATTTATATTCTTACATTTTAAGATAAGAAACCTACTGTTATATTTTAAGCTCTTCCCTGTTTTTAATTGTAATAAAAAAATGTTTTCCTGTTAACGGGTTGTCTGATAGAAATCGCTTGGAGCGATAAGGCCGCCCATATTGTCCATACTTGTTTCATGAATACCTAATGTTTGTGTGTTGTGTTCTGATTGACAATAAAATGTATTTGTCGGCGGTGTCTAGCTAGAGCCTTATAGTTCTTATAGTTATAGAGCCTTATAGTATTTCGATTGTCTTTGGATGCCAGTACCTTCATGGTACTTGACAGAGTCTACGTCACGAGTTTGGCAGCGCAGAGAGAATAATAACAATACAGAAGATGGACACGAGGAAAATGTTCCTCAAGCAATTATTCAAGACAACCTGATCTTCAAGAGATCATCAGCAATGTAGTGACACGCTATCAAAGAAGTAGAAACTGTCATGCACTGAAGATCAATCAGTTCAGCACCACAAGCATTGTGGACTGTAGAAAAACCGACTAGCCCTAAAGACGCCCACACAAAAGACTGTATTAGAGAATCATGATTGAAATCCCCAAGAATACCTAATGTTTTTTTTTTATAAATTATGGATGGGACGTTTGTCTTCCATGCCACCTGATGTTAAGTGAACATGAAGACTAAGGTGTTACACGTCCATCCACGAGAAACCTATTCACTCGACGCTTAAAAGTACTAGGACTATACTGGTCAGGGAAAATAGACGCAGGCAGTTCATTCCAAACCTTGGCGACCCGTATCAAAAAGGAACTGTCTAAGCGCTTAGTTCGACATTTCGGAATATCTACCACATACGGATGGAAGTTCTGTCTGCGTCTAGTAGTCCGATGGTAAAAGGGTGAGGGTTCAATTTGTTCAAACAGAGCACTGGCGCACTCACCAAAATGTATCCTGTAGTACACGGTTAGACACGAGATAAAAGAAAGGAATCACCCCAATTCCGGCATATTTATTATTATTATATTTTTTTAATTTCTGAGAATAGTCTCACTAAAGTCCTAAAAGTGTCTTAAATTACTCTAGCGATTTGATGGACTTAAAATTTTATGATGTCAAGGTTTTTGTCGTAGAAAGCTAATGTTGGTATATCACCTTATAGCGACAATAGTATTGTTTATTGTCCCAGTAATTTAATCCTGAGTGTATAAGGTACGGACGCCAATGAAAGCCCACTTAATTTCAAAACCTTGTACAATCTAACCTAAAGAAACCTAAAAAAGAAAACCTTAAGTAAAATAAAATAAAATAAATAAAATCCCCAGACAATCACACCGACTACATGGCCCCAAAGTAAGCATAGCTTGTGTTAAGGGATACCATGTAGCGAACTAGGGGGAACCTAGAATATAAATACATAAATAGATAAACACCCAGACACGGAACATTTTTTTTTATGGTTCCGTGCGGGGATCGAACCCGCAACCACTGGCGTCTGAGGCAGATAAGTTTACCCCAACGCCAAAGTTGTCGTCAAAGTCAAGGAAAAGTTGTAATACGCATATCACCTTATAGCGACAATAGTATTGTTTACTGTCCCAGTAATTTAATTCTGAGAGTATAAGGTACGGGCGCCAATGAAGCCACTTAATTTCAAAACTTGAAAAGAAAATCTAAAGTAAAGGAAAAGTGCAATATATTTATTTGAGAAACAAGACATCTAAAATTACCTACCTACTGTTTTTGGCATTTTCGCACAAATGTAAACACTTTTTAGAAACTTGGCATTGGGCTATCTTGGGAAACGGTTGCTCAAGATGGCCCGAAAAATATTAATGAAAATATATGTATTATAAACACTTACCCGACTACGGCGAGGCAAAAAGGAAGGTTATGATTTTGACCTGTACCTATTTATGTATGTATATGGGTATGGATATTCATCTGTTCCCTCAGAACTTCTAAACTAGTAATCATAACGACGACCACTTTGGCTTCGTGGTAAACCTATCTGCCTCAGACGCCAGTGGTTGCGGGTTCGATGCCCGCACGGAACCAGAAAAAAAAAATGTTCCGTGTCTGGGTGTTTATCTATTTAAGTATTTATACTCTAGGTTCCCCCTCAGTTCGCTATATGGTGTCCACGTAACACAAGCTGTGCTTACTTTGGGGCCATGTAGTTGGTGTGGTTGTCTGGGGATTTTATTTTATTATTTATTATGATAAAATAAAATATGATGGTGATGATGATGATGATGATTTATTATAATTGGATAAATGATTGTATCGTGAATCAAATGAATATCATGTGTATACAAACAAAAACAATTCAGGCGGTCTCGGCGGCTATCGCCGGTCATTCAAAGGTCCGTCAGTCGTCTACAAACAGGGTGACTGGTGACAAATTTTAGATACTGAAGGAACGCATTCTGCACTCAATTCTGATCATAATTATGTAAAAAAATGAGTACTTAATTTTTCACTAGAATTCCCTACATGTAAATAAATACTACTACTTATGTTACTATTTACTTTACATACAAATTAGTCAATCGCGGAATGCGACCTGGCACACGGATCGCTGCCAACGCTAGCGTAACCATGCGTTGCATAATCAATTCTTTAATTTTCGGTTAAGTTTACTAAGTAAATAATTGATATTTATTTTTATTACTTTTTTTTCTCTCCATGTATGATCTCAAACTATCACGTCCATGAATTTCAAAAGAGACCCACCAGTCTTCCTGTATATGGTTTTCGATTGTGTAAATATGATATTGACTCCTATTTCTTTCGTACAAGGTGCAAAATGCAAGTGCATTGTTTAGGGCTCTTACAATTCAATGATTCGGGTGTTTCCGGGAATACGACAATTAGCGAAGATCTATATAAGCATTATTAATTTGAGAGTACTGTACATGTTAGCAGTAAATGCTTGGTGAGCAAGCATTCTGCTTGCAGGCACATTTGTTTGACATAGGTACTGAAATTGCCCGTATGTTATCAGTTCTATTTTAAATTCTGTTTTTCCTCCTATCACAGGAGTATATTCCTATTGGAAAAATACCCATATAAAAAAACGTCGAACTCACCTTGCTATTACCTACTTACATGGATTATAGTCCGACAAGGATCTTTTGGCGCGTAGCAAAAATTGTAACTAGCCACCGCCTTGGGCAATGTCACTTCATGATATTTACCGCTCATATTCGTTAATGTACCTACTTTTAAATTCAAATGAATGTAATGTAATGTACTTTTAAATTCAAATGAATGTAATGTAATGTACTTTTAAATTCAAATGAATGTAATGTAATGTACTTTTAAATTTAAATTTACAAAATCTGAGCTTACTTATAGTAGTTATAAAATTGAAGAAGTTGTTTTCAGAAAGAAAAACAATTTAACGTCCCAATAAATTCCTTTTTAAGAGTAAAGAAGCAATTTGTCTCTGCAATGTTTACATATAAATGCCATACTTTGAAAAATACACTTTATGCAAAGTTAAATTCATTTTTTGAATTTCAATAAAAATTACCATTTCAGGATAATTCTCTCTTTAGAAAAACTTAGGAGGAGAAAGGAGATTTTTTACAAGCCTTTCAAAATACGAGCAGTTCTAGATACATTTCTAGGTGACGCGGATGACGAGTAAAACAATTTATCATAAAAACATGACATTGTTTTCAGTTACACTATTTTTAATACTTATATTTTCTTGCTTAATCTTCTATTTATATCTACAACCCTGTGTTTTTGTACCACTAACATTTTAATCAAAGTTTACGCGACTTGCCTTTCTGTAGCACATAAAATGAAATAATTTTCAGTTTCAGTTTTCATGTTTGAAAATTTATATGTTTCCCTGAGAAGAGAAAAATTATACTAAATGGTAACCCTTATTTCATCCTCACGCCCCTCTGACGTCATCATGCAAGCGCCAAAAATGCCTTGTTGGAGTAGGTATATTTTCATGACGTCCTTTACGTGTCATCTCCTATAACACAAACAACCATTGAATGATCAGCTGAGTTCCTTTTCAATTACTTACTTATGGATATAAAAATATACAGTAAACAAAACATGTAAAATGTAAAATATAATTGATACGCGTTAAAATCTGAAATTTTACTAGTTGTAACAAAATAAAATTTATTCGACAGAATCAGAAATTACAAGCACTTTCCCGTGTCTTAGAAATACAGTAGAAATTAGAATCCGATTATTATGACTCCGCTTATATTGACCAACCGCTAATTATGACGTGTTTACACAGTGAAGTTTGGTTTTCATATAAATTATATAACTAAGTCGGATATAATGACTACGCCTATAGTGACATACCGCTTATTGTGACCCTTTTTTATCCAATCTTGTCCGCTTATAGTGACCGACTGTATCATTTCTAACACTTTAGGTAGTATTCGGGAGAGTCATGTTATACCCAAAGACTTTCGGCGCGTGAAAGGCTTTTTTGATTTGAGTCTCAGAGCGTAGATTTACTTATTTAGTCTACTTTGATTTATCTCTATTTTATTCCTCTCTATTAAAATAAATCACATAATAACTTAGGCAGTTTATTTATTCTTTCAGTACCTATGCTTTGTATGACGTCCGTTTAGTATGACTTGTTTCTTATTTCCCTTCGATGTTATAAACGGATTCCACTGCATTTCAAATTTACCTTTCGCCATATTAAGTGGAGTCTCGTTCCCACTAAGGTAAAGCAGTCTACGTAGGTAGGAGTAATCTCAGTTGCACTTATGAAGAGCTCTCAAGCTCGGCGAGGTTTGATAAGCCTAAAAGATTGTATAGTCTAGCTAGATGCTTCAAAAGGCACGTAACACGGCCTTAAAGATTCCAAAGCAAAATACATGTTTATCTTTTTTTTTTTAATTTCTTTACATTCCTCTGACGCAAACAATAAAATTATGCCTCTATTTCGAACGAAAAGACCACTACTGTTTTTGCTAGGTTGTATCAAGTCAGCTGAGAGCGTTATCACGATTCGCCACCCAATAATTTGTGCACGGTGGCTTTTCATCCGCGGACGAGTTGTCACCTTAGTCAAAGATCTTACAATCTAGAAAAACACTTTTGATTCTTAGTAAACTTTCTTTATTTATGTTTTAATATTATTACAATAAGTGCACAGTACATTCGATTCAATAAACATTAATAATGGTATAGGAATTAGATAGCTACTTGTTAATTATACGAGTTTTATATACCTTTGTAGAGTATAATAACTAAAAAAAAATATCTACCTACCTAATAGTTTTGGTTTAATATTATCTAAATATAGGCAGATACTAAAAATGGTGTGTGATGTATTTAAAAATATACAAATATGTCTGAGAGCAGTGTATTTATATGGTACTTATATTTATAAATAAAATATGATATAAATATTTTGTAGAAAATCGTAATCAGCTATCTATTTACATTAATTTATTTATGTAAAAAATGAGTTCATTAAACATTAAAATATTACAAAGTAACAACAGTTTTAAAGAAAACAATTCTTTGACTTAACTATTTAGGTTTAAATACTTAGATCGAAACGCAAGTGGCTACTAAGAAGACACTATTTCTAAACTAAGTTTCTAAACTATTTCAGCAGCATCTTCACACTATTTAGTAAACGTATGTTGACTCTGTATTAATAAAACTGTAACTTTCCCACGGAGGATGGTAATAAATAATTCATAGTGAGGCCGCTAAGCCCGGGCGCGCGCGGTGTTTGCACTGCCACGTAATATCGCCACTTTGACAATATTCCGTTGATCTGCGGTCGCCGCGCCGCCGCCGTGGCTTAGTGAGTTAAACGAATTTGAATCACGAGATATTCATTTAATATATATTATGTTACACACGTGACTGACTTATTTGATTAAATTAAAGATCAATTACACTTTATCTACCTATAACATGTAAGTATATGCAAGAAAGGTAGATCAAATTTAATTATTGAACACATATTGAAAGTAAAGCAGGTGTTTGCCTTATTTCCAACCCTTTTATCAATTTTAAACGTTAGATTATTGCGGTTACTGATGGAGATATTGCTATACTTTTTATTATGAGAGAAGAGAAAAAATACTACAGTCATAATTTTTATAACACTATCGTTCGGACTTCGATGCCATGGAAAACGAACTTCATTTAAAACGCCTACAACAATTCTGCATCTAAAGCCTCTGGTTATAATTGAAATATAGAAAAGAAATATAAAGAAAGAAATAGATGAAGTGGCAATTAGCTATTATTCTAAAGGCTGAATAAATCTACATCAATCGTCACAACTTTATTGCAAAAAAATATATCAAATAAGTTATAAGAATTCATTACTACTAAGTGTACCATCAAATTTAAATTGTAATGAATTCTAAAGTAAGATCTAACAATTCCAGTTTGATGAAGCGACGTTTACTCCCCTAGGGCCGCGCACGCGCCGCTAAGCTGACAGCGCCGCCTGCTGGCTGCAAGCGGCAACTCGCGACTATAGTGCGCCTCCCCACTGTTTACATGGACGGGAAATGCCAAGCCCTTAAGCTAAGGACTAGCAGGACTCATTGTTTGCACCTATTCGGGATCACGTGCCTACGAAAAAATAATATTTCTCTTGTCAGAATTCGGTTTATTGTTTCACAATGTCAAGTCTAGCCCGACAGCTCCCTGGGATTCTATAAATATACTGTAATAAACTTCCTTACAATTAATTAAAACTTAATTTTGTCTAAATAATGATCTAGTAAATGTAAATTCAAATAATAATTGCCATAACACAGGACTTTGTTCAAATTCTATTTTAAACCATTGTTTTTTACTGGGTTAGCATTAAGAAGGTAATACAATCCCGAATATATTTTAAAATTAATATTTCTTTCATGATATTTTCAAAATTTATATAATTTAATGTACTATTTGTTTTATGACTAAAATTTGTCTCACTATTGTTTTGTTTTGTTTGAATGAGATAATGTAGATAAGATTAGATAAATTTCAATTGTATATACAACACAGGTTTTTCTTAAATTTTATTTTCTAACCATTTTATAATTTTTGACAATTGAATTGAATTTTGACTTATTTTGAAGACATAACATACAATCTATAGTTATAACATTGAAATCATTCCTTCTCTGAAACCATATTACAGGGTTTGACTTTTTTTTTCAATTAATTAATTAATATAATTTGTTGTTAGTACCTACTGACTTTTTAGAAAATAGACATATACTTACTTAATTTATATTTATGACAAGAGCGTCAGGTATTCTCAGATATTAAGTTTTGACTAGTCTGCATTATTGAAATAATCAAATCAAATCTATTTTTTATTAATTTTATTTTTACTTTAATAATTCTTCTTCTTATAATATTATTCTTTAATAATGTTTCTTTTTAACAATATTAATCCTAAAGTTCCTAGTTTATATATTTATGAAATTTGTATTTTTGTATGATTGATTTGAACTTATTCAAATGTTTATATGATGATCCACGAACTTACAGCTGTAGGCGCCCAAATTGGTTATTGTTACCAAATATGCGGACAGCCATGAAATCAAGAAACTGTACATCAATGGCCGTAAAAATCTATAATAAATTACCTAATGACATAAAAAATCTTGTATGTAATAAATTTAAATATAGACTTAGATGTGCCTAGTCCAAAATTGTTTTTATGACTTAAATGAGTATTTTAATCACAAAAGTTGACATTCAATCCTAAATTGACATGAAATAGTATGTTATATGTACCAAACCTGACCTTAGAATATTTTAAGCAATTAATTAGATAATAAGATTATAATAAACTTACTTAAACTTTGTTAGAGTTAAATTTTTGTATGCCCTAAACGGGTGAATGTGTCTGCACTGAAATTAATTATAAGAACTGTATTTACCACATTCTAACAAATAAATATTTTCTTTCTTTCTTTCTTTCTTTCTTTAAAATCCATATTAAGATCTAAAAGAATATTTAGTATTTACATAAAAATTTTTTGGGAACTTTAGATTGCACTTTGTTTCATAATTTCGCTGACTATGCAAGCCCCTTAATGTTAATATACTTACAATGGATTTCAAATATGAAAGAGAAGAAGTTTAGTCTATGTCCAGACCTGCCCGTAAACTCTACTACCACACACGGACATAATATATATATTTCTAAAAAAATATTTAAAATCTCACGCTTAAGTAAATTTTCCCGATTTTGAAAGGACACTAAATACCTACCTATCAAAACCAAATAGGGAGAGACTTCTGTAGGTATACGAAATTGTCGTAACCTCAATCAAAATTGTACTTAATCTTTGACATCATACAAGCGATTAACGCACACCTGCATAAATACTGATCAAACAGGTACGCATTTATCAGTATAAACAGACACGACTCGACAAAGATATAGATTCCCGAGTAATTACTTTTACTACGCACAAATAAGGTGGGGGATTAATCACTTATTTGATTTTCACACATTAGTTGACAATACGACCTTTTTCCCTTGGAATAAATACTGAATTGTTAAGTTTATACTGGTGAGTCATATTTCAAATGACAAGGTGTAACTGCTTCTCAGAGATGAGGCCATTTTCAATAAAGCTCATATTTTGCTACTACTGAACGTAGGCCTTCCTTGAGGATTTGCAAGCGCTCTGCCTTGCTCTGCTCGCATACAAAAATAACCGGTAGCCTACACCAGATCTTCGCGGTTTACTATCTATCCTCCAGTACGTAGTAGTAGTCTTTAGTTATCCTAAGCGTCCAAATGGTAATCACAATTTTTGACTGTCTCAGTACCACTGATACCACTTTCTCTTCATTTTCAAAAACGTTTCCGATCATTGCCGAATCGAGTTGGGCTTAAAGATTGGCCTTTAACTCAAAACTGGATCTACCAAGGTATTTTTTAGGTTGTTTTCTTCTACATATTTTGCCACATACTTACTTTCTTTTAAAATATTTTTAAGTGAGCTAGCGTAAGTAAATGCTTTTCTCATTTGACCGCGAGTAGCATTATTTAGTCCTTCAGTAATCGGAATCCATCCTCGTATTTGGGAATGCAATATTAAAAAAGCTATGTTTGTCTAGTTTTTATTTAAGCCGTAACACCATTGTCTTTAAACATGTGTTACATAAAACAAAATGGTATCTTTGTATAACTTTACTTATAACACCAATTTGGTTCTACTACGCAAACATCTATTAACCGGGTCAGATTTTAACATTACAATTGAACATGCAATATGAATAAGTATATAATTTTAAGTAATGGACTGCCATTATAAGGAATCAACAAATCTCTGCAGACTCAGGCGCTGAAACAATTACTGGTCTGATGCTAAGTCCATCTATACTTATAATAAACCTGTAGAGAGGTCAATTCTGTACATGAAATATTTTTTCAAAATAACTATCAGGGGGTGATTAGTGATCGATACTGATGCCAAAAATGCAATCAGTAAAATTTTTGTCTGTCTGTCTGTCTGTATGTTCCTTATAGAAACAAAAACTACTCGACGGATTTTAACGAAACTTAGTAAAATTATTCTTCATACTCCTGGGCAGGTTATAGTATACTTATTATCACGCTACAATCAATAAGAGCAGAGCAGTGAACGGAAATGTTGAAAAAACGGGAGAAGTTACTTCATTTTTTAAACTTCCGTCGCGTGTGCAGTCTTAATGGTTAAAGCTACATAGAAATCATGTATGACAGAAATATTCTTCATAAAATTCTATAAAAAATATCCCACAATAGTATATATCTATATTTTATGGTTGACTCACAATAACACGTGTAAATCCCGATAGCTTAGCAGTTCGGAGCTTTCTGATTATATTTGTTTACTCTTACGTTTATAATACTCATCACTAATAAAAAAAAATTAACATTATTACCTATTCAATAAAAAAAGAATCATAGAAATCGCTATAGAAGCACCAAACTTATACATGAAATACGCTAATAACCCATCGCGCGTGAATACTGAATGATATAGGGATTATTTTTGCGTAACGGTTGCCGCGCTCAACGCGGCTCGCGGCGGTAGGGAATAAAAAGGCGGGAGGCGAGCGCAAGCTTTTGCGCGATTTAATATAGGTAGGTACAGAAGGAACAAGCGTTACATTACCTGTCAAATTTCCCCAACCAATTTTAACTTATTATCGAGGGCATAGAGTTCAAATTCAAGTAAAAAAATTTGACAGATTTGTAACGCTTGATGTACTGCCTTCTGTACATACAGAGATAAAATGGAAATCAAGGTTTTGTTTATTTCATGATCGTTTCTGCCTCTTGGAAGTCAGAAACCGTAGATTTCTTCGGAATAAAAAGTAACGTATGTGTTAACTACTATACCAAATTACATTAATATTGGCTTAGCCGTTTGGCAGTGAAAAGCAGCCATACATAACTATAGGTATTATTGTATGTACACTGATAATGGCTAGATTGATGGATTTTTGCTATTCTTTCAAGCAAAAACTACTTAGCTTTACCTAGAATAACAATAAGCTAAGTATAAGTAATGAAGATATTGCATGAATTCAGTAAAATTGAAACACTTTTTAACCGGATTAATGGCGCATAATTTATATTTTAACTCGACGTTTCGGTGTCTTTGCAGACCCCGTGGTCACGAGCGACTGTTGAAATTTAAAATGTAAATATACGCGATAAATCCGGTTAAAAAGTGTTTTATTTAATAGTCATACATAATAGTTATCGCGAAAACTTAAGACAATATTAAAATTTAAGGCACTTTGGCACCCGATTTGTTTATAACGCTATGTGCCTTTGTAGTGTACCTAATAGATAGTTACCTACCTATGTTTGTGGTAAGGAGTTATACATATTATATGGGCGAAGAATCTTCATTTTTATTTTTGTTAATAAAAATAGTTAGGACCTTGGAGAAGAAAATAACCTACTCGAAATACTAATTCAATACAGACGAAGTCGCGGGCATCATCTATGTAATATACCTACCTACCTATACTTTTTCACAAAACCTAGGTGAAACTGCGGATCACTGCTTTGTTGTAACAGTGTTTGAAGTAATTCTGTCTGTTTATCTATCAGTAACGCTTTCACAGCTAAACTACTGAGTCGATTTTGACGAAATTTAGAATAAGGTAAGTTTTAACTTCAAGGAGGATATAATAATAGTATTTATCCAACTCTAAAAATAAACGGTATCCACGCGGACGAAGTCGCGGGGCACAGCTAGTAAAATAATATAATTCAAAATATAATCATTAGTCATAGATCACGCGTATGACAGAATCAACGTTGACAGAATCTCGACAAAAACACAGTAATCGCAACTTATAATTTTAATTCTCAGTCAACTTTAGAGGAATGAAGAAATAAGAGCATTTGAAAATTTTCTATTATATTCTATATTTTCTATGTCAAATAAAATGCCGCCCTTAACCAAGCAAGTAAAATGAGCTTAAAATCACTATCAAAGTCCAATTGTTAAAAGTTTTTTTTCCAGTTTGGCGCCTATTAATAAGAGTTCACTATTCACATGATTGACCCCAATGGGAGGCATTGGAGTTTGACAGATCATATCCTTCAACAAGTGACGACAAGTGCCAATATAGATTGTAATCAAAGTGCGTGCGCACGTTCCCACGGTTGGGGGAGGGGCTGGGAGGGGCGCACGGTGGGCAGGGGGGTTGTCAACGCGTGTCGCTTTCCACCTGAGTCGACAAGATACGCGTAACCTGATATGGAATATCACTACAAACAAAAATAATATTTATTTATTTATTTACTCTTTATTGCATACAAATTACAAAATGAATTACAAACAAGAAGAATTATATGTATCTTATTGTATAACAATTGGCGGTCTTATCGCTATCAAGCGATTTCTTCCAGACAACCCGGACAATATTTCAATTTCGCTCAATAAAAACAAATAGAAGTACCTTACCCTACAGTTCATTCTTACTTACCTTATTGAGTGAGTTGAAAGAAAAAGAAATAATCAATTGTAAATATAGATTGAAAGAAAAACGGTAAGCGATTATACTAAACATGATTTCATCTATGATATTTATATACCTATTTAATCTAGTAGGTACCCAAGTCGTATGTCTTCATACACTCTTTTAACCATATGATTGTAAAATATTGTTTAAGTAAGCCGAAAACGAGACTGTAATTTTCCTATTAGTTAGTAAAATTTACATTTGGTTTTTTCTCTCTGCACTGCAAAATTTTTATTACGTCAAAGGGTTCAAAATTTTTCCTAAACATATTCTGTTTTTTGGGCGCATGAGCGAAGACAGAATCCGTGCAACTGAAAGCGTGTCGCCATCAACGGATATATGAGCGCAAAATGTACTAATTAAAAGAGTCAGTTCTTTTTATTTATTTAGTATGATTTAAATTTTTATTTTATTTTATAATAAGAAACTTCTTAAGTTAAGATAAAATTAAGATCAATTTTAGAAAATAAGATGAAAATTGCTGTACTGATTTGTATATTCTAACAATACCTACTTAAGATCAGTGATTATTAAAAGTTTTTCTGAATTTTTTGTGAACAATGGTTTCATATTTATTTTTATGTATAATTTATAATTATTTCTAAGTATTTAATTTTACGTTTGCGAAAACAAAAATGTATTGGCAATGAAATTTAACACATAGCGCCATCTATTGACAACCTTATATAACCTTATAAACAAAAACATGTAAAATGCAACAATAAGAAATATCACTGTTTTATGTTAAAAATGTATTTTATAGGTAATTCTAATTGTTATTTTAAATGAAAATAGTATGTTTATTATTTATATTTGTAAAATCTTTTAAAAGAAGTAGTTTTGTTTTTATTGATTGTAGAAGAATAAACGTGTATTCCAGTTTTGCTGTTTTACTTTTTGAAAAAGAATGGATCCTGAGCGCGAAGCACTCGGCTTATCGCCGACAGATACGTCTGGTAGGACATCATCATCATCATTATTTTTAAACATCGAAGAAAGTAGTGATGACAAAGATGACGATATTAAAATTGATATTTTTATGTCGTCATCTATTAATATGATATTTGCAGAAACCAACTACAGTAAAATATTTTGATACTTTTACATGATGCTTTTGATTTTTTTAAATATTTTTAATGTTTGTCCTTCAGTGATTTCTCAAATGCCTTGTTTTTTACCTAACTTTTTTCTTTATAATAAATAATTTCTATTTTCAAACATGTTCATGCCACATAAACATATTTTTCCCTGAGAATTGGGTGATTTTACAGAATAGTAACTTTTATAGACACCAAGCGCCAAAAAAGCCTTGTCGAACATGACGAAACAAATGAAACAAATTCAGTTAAATATCTTTTTTATTCAATACTAGCTATTGCGCGCGGTTTTACCCGCGCAATTTCGAATCCCGGGTGAATTCGGGATAAAAAATAGCCTATATGCTATTCCAGGTTGATTCTATCACTATGCCAAATTTCATCCATACCCATTGAGGAACAAACAGCCATACACCCAAACATTCACATTTATAATATTAGTAAGAAGTAAGATTAAGATTTGTACAAACTTATTTACTGAATGGTTCTGATAAAACGAATAATAAATTTTTGTTTTTGTTTTTGGACCCTCCTATTCTGGCCAAAAAAGCATGTAATTCTATGGAATGGTAAGAATGTTAGCCGTCGTTGGCGGGATGCCTTTCACTACATATCACCTGGCATAAAGTCATGGATAACTGTCACGATAACTGAAATTTACTGTCAATCATCTCTATTGGATTTTTCTTCCAATTTTTTCTAGTAGGTAGTTATAAAAGTCAAGTAGTTATTATTACTATCACAGTTTAGACCAATACGAACACGAAGGTACGGCTTTGTCTGTTAAAAAACTTTCGATATAAAATCGATATTTATACACCGGCTTCGCTTAAAATATCGTAATATCTCGGCCCGTAGCGTAGGTCCAGAGGCTCGTAGCTCCGTAGTTCCATAGGCCCGTAGTTAGAGTAGTGATTGTATGCTTTTTGATTAGAATACGTTATTGCGATGTTTAATAGCCTATACTCTGGCAAATAATTCAATGCAGTAAACTGACAGTTCGAAATGTCAAATAGCAAAATAATGATACCAGTTAAAAACTACGTAGTGTAAGTGCTGAATGAGAATGAATGAAAATAAACTGTTTTACTATATCTTTAAAGTAACTTTGATGAAAATAATTAAGTTTAAAAATATTACAGTAGAAGTAAAATCGAGTTGATAACTTCTTTATATTTATACTCGTTTAGTCGTTAAAAATTAAATTTCAAGAATAGTTTCCATTTGCTAACAGCACCATAAAAAAAGAAATATCTTGTGAGCCAATATATTTTTCTATACATTACAATATTATTATTTAAAAAGTAATTACATTTATTCACTTAAACCGCATCACTATTTTTTTTGCTTCCCGAAAGTGGGCACACTGGATCTGTCATATTACTGCATTGAATTATTTGCCAGGGTATATAGGTTCGCCTTAAAATAGTCAATAATATTTTAATAGCAGATTAAGAAACATGAGTGTGGGTCATAATTACGAAAACTTTTATTTTTTTAATCATTTTTCATAAATAAAATTTCGAAATTCTTCCAAGTGATCAAAATTTAAGTTTGATCTGTAGTTTATGACCACACAGCAAGTAATAAAAACGTTTCCATCTAATTGTACGTAGTCATAAAGTGTACATTAATCTTAAATTTTACTCACATAGAAGAATTTTGAAATTTTAAGTTTTGGAAAATATTTGCAAATTCAGACCCTCTCATCATTCTAATCTGCTATCAATATTATATTTGACTATTATTTGTGACACATCAAGATCTGTTTATTCCTTCTGGTGATTACCCTGTCCATATAGACAGGCACTTTTATAAAAAAATAGAGGTAACGATTTCGAATAGCTCAATCTTAGTGAGTTGTATACAAAAAGCTACTGAAAATAGACATGTTATGTAAGTATAACCAATATTTTCAAGTCTTAGCTTGAATATTGGCTGAGATCATATCAGTATCTCAATAAGAGCTGCATGCTATCTGAACTCTTTATCAGATAGCATGAAGTATAATTTTATTTACACTAGATACTTTTTAAAAACCGTATTTACAGGCAAGACTATCGAATAAACAAATGTATTACTCAATTCGGTTCTTCTTTTTAGGAGCTTCTAATAATATTTCGCATCCTAATTCCTGTCATGTCAAACTACGTGTTGAACTAATAAAATGAAATAAATCCCCAGACAATCACTCCAACTACAAGGCCTCAAAGTAAGCAAAGCTTGTGTTATGAGATACCATGTAGCGAACTATGGTACAAACTAGAATACAAAATAAATATACAGTGTGTGCGCGCATGCAGTAATATAAATTTAGGGGCAGTTACTATGTAAGCACTATTTCATCGACGAAAATACCCCGTACGTCAGGTCAATTCGTAAAGCCCGCCAATCTGCAGCCATTTTTATGTTTACTTCAGCAAAATCACCTCACTTAGTAAAACATCGGAGTCTTAAGTTGTACGTTCTGTAGATGCGTATTATTGGTGTTGTTTGAAAGTCAAAAGAGTATATGGCAACATAAAAAAATCTTTTAAATAATAGTTTTTTGCTGATTGTCGAAGGGACAAAGTTCATTTTTTAAATTCCATTACAATATTTGTGATGCTTAAGAAATTGGTACAAGATTCACTGCTCTCGATATAATAGTTCAAAAGTTATTGTTGATCAAAAATACCCCTTTGCTCGCGATAGCAAAACTTACGTTAGCTTGCCAAACGACAGCTGTTTAAGCTTTGCGGCTTGTACGAACTCAGTGATGGTGTTTCGTCACAGACAAAGGTTCAAAGTAACATATAGCGTAAAAGTATCTGTAAAATAATCGTTATATTTGTAATTGCCTAGCGGCCATATTTATATAGAATTTTAGCGCATCTAGATAAATATGGGGCGCTTTAATCTAAAATTTTCCAAAAACCACGCCATTGTCCCATATTTTTTTGTCCCTTTTCAATTGCCGGGTTTCAATATCATGAAAACTGTTCGTTTTGCCTACGAACAATAGAATTCACTACCAAAATGCCTTTCTATATTCAAAATCTTGACATCTAAACCACTGCTTACGAACTGTTTGACAGTAATGGGTTGCTTGGCAACGTCGTTACATTTGACCATTTACAAAATAGGTAAGTGATTTTATCTACCCAACGACGACTATAAATCACATATCGCCAATTTTCATGGAAGAACGTCATGTAAAGAGGGCCCATGCCAAATTTGAGAACTTACAGCTCGTAGCTAAGAGATATTGTGAAACGCTATTTTTTTCCTACCAGTTTTGTACCTGTATCGGTTACTCATACCAGTCAGTTGAATATTGATTTTCGTTTGAGAGATCTCGACAAAGTGTTACATGGATTTGAAACTATTGAAATTGACAACGCTATGTTAATAATACTGTAAATGCGAACGTGAGGGTTTGTTTGATTATGCTGCGGCGAAATCTTGAACTGTTTGCACCTAGTAAACAATTATAATATCCGTCCAAATTTCTAGGAAATAGGCCGGAACGGGAATTTCGTTTTCTTTCTAAACTCGGCTACCCGTATTATTTTATTTTAACATTAGTTTGTAAAAGGACGAACGCTTTCTTTAATGCGGTACACACTTTTAATTTTGGTTATTTCCATACTGGACCTATGATAGCCTTCTTTTAACGTTTTTATCGTCGTTATTAAAACCCGACTTTTACTTTAAAATTTAAAGCTTCTCTTCTCACTCTGCCACTTTATGCCAGTTTATGCTCGAACCGTCAACTTGCGTAATTCATTATTCGTTGATAAGCAGTAGAGCAATGCCGGAGTGGAGCAGCGAAGTGTGACGTCGGAACATTCTCAAAAGCCTAAGCATTCGAGCCTCGCCTTTGTGATACAGAATTGAATTCAGTCTCCGGGCCCACCGTACATACGGTATGTGCGAGTATCATGTAATATATTTTAATATTAGAAGCCTTTTCTACCTTCTCTGTGTGAAATTAAATTGTTTTATTGAACACTGCTTAGAAAGTTATGTTTAAGTGAAACTAAGTGTATTTGAAAGATATGATTTCATTATTTAACTGCCTTTTCTACTAGGACTTTTGAAAACAATTTCAGTAAATAAATTGTTAGATTTTTGAAAGTAGAAGTTCTCTTCAAACGAGGTTGATTGATGGAGTGATTCATAAGAAGGTAGTTCTAAGTAGACTTATAATCATCAAAATCATACTCACATACCCAGGTGAAATCCGGGTCTTCGTCACTGTAAACCTATGTCACCTACATACACTGTCTAACTTAAATTCGTTTTTAATATAAACAATACATATATTATAACTACATACATAACTTCACGCCTGTATCTCTTATGGGGTAGGCAGCACACCAAAGATTTTATTAATTTAGGTTTAGAGAGGATATTGCTATTGTGACAGGGGGTCAGCCTATGGCCCACAAAAAACCTCCAATAAAAGCTCTGTCTCTTAACTGACTTTTACAGCATGGGATGTAATAATAACTATAACTACCTAATTCTAAGCCATGATTCTGGGAGTTATAGTTATTCTTCAATCTCACTATCTCTAACCATTAGCTGAATTTATTTATTTTGTATAAAACCGTTTCAGGATGAATATTGCCAAAACCCAAACGTCGGTAACGATAACCAGAGGCAATATTCATCGAATCAATTCCAATTACACAAGATACCTACAATCTAGTTACTCAACAACGCCAAATTCGTTTTGTACTCGATTGTACACACTTCTCAACGTCGCGTCGGATGCACTGCACCTCTAATATGAATATTTAGGCTATCCCTTTGTGGCTGCACCCTAAGTGCACGTGTTCGTCGAAATTGATGTCAGTTTAATTACCTAAGAAATTTCCTGAACCTTGTTAAATCTACGCAGAAGTGAGTCAAAGCTTTGTAGTTAAATTTCTAGCTTGTGTGTCAAAGGCTTCTAATTTCTGTGAAGAGGATTCTAGTGTCTCTTTTGACGGTTGTGTCGAAATTTTTCAAGCTATACCTCAGAGTCCACATAGGTACTATTGTGGGTATTGTGGACGGTTACGGGAAATAGATTTCGAAACAAAATTCTTTATGGTGATCCAAACAGGTTGCATACAGAAGGTCGGTTTTAGCGAAACTTAATTTTATATACATACAGGGCCGTATTAGCAGTCGTTGAGTTTGAAGATGCCTTATTTGACAACTCAGTCGTCGTGGCGCCATTGAGTTACTAAAGACTAACTCAATTCGTGGCGCCGTGGTCACAGTAAGTATTATACGATATCACAGGTTATAAACTTTCTTGGATGGGTGACCGCCGACCATTCATTTCTAACGATGACTTCCGTGCTTCGGAGATCACGTAAAGCAGTCGGTCCCGGGTGCTGTATACTTGTATACAGTAGTCGTTAGGGTTTATCAGAAGCCATTTCGACGCCCAGAAAATTCTGACATCCACCACCCAACACTGGACCAGCTTAGTGGATAATGGTCTATACCTCCTCGTCATCTAGGGCTGAGACTTATATCATAACCTGCAGTGGGCTCATTACAAAGAGTTGTGATGATGCTGATAACCTAAAATTAGTCAGTGTAATGTCGAGTTGAGCTCAAGTATGTTCTTCAATGTCTTTGTCGTGGTCTTTTTATATCATGAATATAAGCACATAAAGTGATTATGTACCGGAAAATATTCGTTAAAGTAACGGGTTTACGTATATTTTCCGCTTTATTATTCTAGATTTTTCCCAAAAAACACGGTTCAAATACTTTCATATTTCTTTATAGAGATATTTCTTAAACGAGAGCTTAGTCTGAAATAAATAAATTAGATATCTTCTCAGTGAGCAAGTTCGAGCCTCCTCTGTGTCTGTTATTTCTCTTCTTTTTTAATATTTATTTAGAAGGCAATACACCTGTAAAAGGTTAAGTCGGCTAAAATTAAGATATAATATAATAATAATATATTTCCAACTCAGACTTCTGTATATTTCTAAGTACTTACTAACTTTACACTAGTTCCAATCTTACATAAATAAAGTTAGGAGTGGTGGGTGATTGAAGTTGCACCATCGAATCGAATTCTAAACTCGGTGAGAAGACGTCTCGCTGTGCAAATCTAACTTGACCATTTGCTCGATCAAGTCCGAAGACACTTGAACTTGGACTCGCAAACAAGTCGACGGGAGGTTTTTATTACAGTTCCCCTTCGCATAAGTTAATGTGAGGGAGCAGATCTGTGAAGCCTGAATATAAAATTTCTAATTTTGGGAAAAAACATCCTTTTTTTACTGCGTGATGCTAAAGCCAACAATCAATTTTTTATATGTATATAGGTTTGAGGTTTTTAAAGCAACATCTTATAATAGTTGGTACATTTACCTACTTGAAATTTTGAAAGAGTAATGTTCATAGCTGACCTGCCAGATTTTTGATATCTCATGAATGAAATGAATTAAAACAACATATAGTGCAAATAATAGCTCATGTTCGGTTAATTCCAAATCATTTACTTATAATAAAAACCGCAGCAAGGATTTTAATATTTTACCCTATCAAGTTACTCAATAGACTACTGTATGTGATGACCGACTTCATCAAGTGTTTTGTGAAATTCCTAAGATGAATAAAACTTTTTGAATTTTGAATTTTAACTAGTGTCATCCACTTGAAATGAAAATTCCGATATCGTTTCTAAGAAATTAAATCAAGTCTGCAAGTTTTGATATAAACAGACAGCATTTCAACGGCCTTCTCATCTCAAAAAGTAATTTGACAGGTGAGAGATTGTATGGACTGTGAAATTACTCTTTAGTAACAAATTGTCCGTTTTGTAGGAATCTTCTTCTTCAATTAAAATATCCCAATAATCTAAAGCTGAAGCTTTTTTCATATAATCGTACTTATCTCAGAAACTGCCACCTACGCAGATTAGAAAATTCGTTTTGCATTAGATACTCGTAGTCTAACTTTTGAGGACGCTTGTACAGAGTGACTGGTGGGTCACTTCTAAAATCCGAGGACGAGATAGTTTGAGATCATACATGTAGAGAAAAAATATAATGAAAATAATATATTAATTATTTACCGAGTAGACTTAACCGAAAGTTAAAGAATTGATTTCGCAACGCATGGTTACACTAGCATTGGCAGCGGTCCGCGTGCCAGGTTACGTGCCTAGTTGACTCAGGCGTAAGTAAAATGAATAGTTACAAATCTTTATGTATTTAGAGGGAATTCTAGTGAAAAATTAAGTACCTACCTACTTTTATCAATCAATATATATAAAACTGTTCCGTTACTGACTGAGTGACTGAGGTACTGAGTGACTGACAGACAACGTACAGCCGTAACCACTGGGCGTAGAGAGCTGAAATTTGGAACATACATTTTTTAGGGGATGTAGGGGTGCACTAATAAAGGAATTCCCGAAATTCCCACGGGAACGGAAAATATAGGACTTTTTAGTTTATATGAAAAATCTTATTCCTTGAGTACACCGATGTGAAACTTGGTGTAAAGGTTTTTCAATGTGTGTCTGGTTGTGTTATGAAAGGCATTCCCGAAATTCCCACTGGAACGGGAAATATATGATGTTTTAGTTTGTATGAAAAAATCCCATCTCTTGAGTGCACGGTTGTGATACTTGATATAAAGGTTCCTCAATAAGTGTCTGTTTGTATTATGGAAGGAATTCCCGAAATTCCCACGGGAAGGGGTTGGACTTTTTAGTTTGTGTGAAAAATCCCATCCCTTGAGTGCACGGATGTGATACTTGATATAAAGGTTCCTCAATAAGTGTCTGTTTGTATTATGGAAGGAATTCCCGAAATTCCCACGGGAAGGGGTTGGACTTTTTAGTTTGTGTGAAAAATCTTATTCCTTGAGTGTACGGATGTGATACTTGGCATGAAGGTTCTTCAAAGAGTGACTGGTTGTGCTACGAAAAAAATTCCCGAAATTCCCACGGGCACGGGAAATATATGATTTTTAGTTTGTGTGAAAAAAACTAATTCCTTGAGTGCATGGGTGTGATACTTGGTATAAAGGTTCTTTCAGTGGGTGTCTGGTTGTATAGTTTCTGAAATGTTCACGAGAAGGGTAGTTAAGCGCATACGAAGTTGCGGGACAAAGCTAGTTACATAATAATGACCAGAATCGATTACAGAGTGCTCTCCTTCAGTATCTAAAATTTGTCACCCTGTAGTTTAAGAACCTGTCGTAATAATTGTGCTTATAAGAACTATTCTTCTCAAGTCAAGGCTAACTACGACATGGTTTTTTTTTGAATGGTCTACGATATGGAAAACCGTGCTTTACTGGAAAAAAATAATATAAAATACTCCCCACGCAACTTTAAAAAACTTTGAAGCAGCATAATTAGTATCGTGATAATATGATTTAATACCTATCACTCGATATGAAATATTCGTTGGGTCGCTCATTAAATATAAGATATCTTGTGCAGTATTTATTTATTGATCATGTAAATCACTTACCTACCCTATGAAGTAATTATCAAAAATCGTAATACCAATATTACCTGCTAACTGAGTATTATGATTCCTGATTAATTAAAATACTTTGACATTATAAATGTAAATAAAGATTAAAATCAAAGCCCATATTTTCTTGTCTGTCGACAGATATCCAAAATTAATAAAGTCGTGTTCGTAGGAATAATGCGTATAATGTTTAAGTAAAGGGTGCCCGCTGTTTCTAGCCGGTACCGCGCCGGTGCCGGAGCGGACAAGACCGAGTCCGCCGCGGGGGTGATCCCCTTAATGCTGTAATAATAAAATCCCCTGCCGTCTCGTTTTATAGC
The DNA here is from genome assembly GCA_944452665.1 of Stenoptilia bipunctidactyla. Taxonomy (NCBI): domain Eukaryota; kingdom Metazoa; phylum Arthropoda; class Insecta; order Lepidoptera; family Pterophoridae; genus Stenoptilia; species Stenoptilia bipunctidactyla. The sequence goes on along the minus strand of OX101721.1, from coordinate 13,746,391 downwards.
GAACCAAGGATATTTGAGTTCAAAGCTTAGTATATAAATATGTATAGGAATATAAACAGTTTAATGTTGGTTAGTATATTGCTGCAGGAAGGTATGGTTTTTTGGTATAGCGAACTTTATTGTAAATATATTTTTATATTTTCTTTTCTTTTTTTTTATGTGGCATTTGAATACCATGCTGGACTGGGAGCAAAGGAAAAAACATAGAATGTGCCATTTGCTTCTCTTCCCGGGCATATTGTAAAAGTCAGTTAAGGGACAGAGGTTTTATTGGAAATTTCTTGTGGGCGATAGGCGCCCCCGGTCTCTGCAATAGTCTCTCACCACCATTATAATGCCTGAAAATTTGTCAAACGTGACATTAGACGGTTTTATAGCCTCTGGTGTTCTGCCTACATCATTAGAGATACAGGCGTGAAGTTATTTATGGTATTTGAAAACAATTTTATCAGTTTTTTACTTTATCTCCTCAAGGTTTCTGTAGCGAAACGATGGATAAGTAAATAATTAAATACATTAAGCTTAAAACAAGGTTGCGGCAAGTATACGAGTATATCATGGTTGTCTTGAAGAAATGGCTCTTCAGTGATAAGACCGCCAAGTTTTAATTTCTAATTAAACTGTTTTTTTTTCCTTTCCCTGTAGGTAATATAAACTGAAGTGTAAATAAATAAATTAAGTATAGCTTGGTTCATCGTAAATACTATTATTTAAGTTAGCCTTTAGATAGCCATGTGTACAACAATAAGTAGGTAAGTTTTGTATCGTATGGATAAATCTGAAGAAATCCCACAAACTCCCTGTAGCTGTAGGTAAGATGCTAAACATAAATAAGATTTTACAAAGGACTTACTGTTATCAACTTTCATAAAATTGATTTTGTTTCGCTGACTTTCAAATACCGAACGCCATTCTCATAAATCACAACGACTCCTCATAATAACGTGAAAACGACAGACAGTAAAAAACAATACAGTTGCGAAGCGGCTTCCAAACTCCACATCGTTCGCATCGCAAACCAATAACAGCAGATTTCGCGTTTTTCTTTCTTTTTTGGTCTAAAAATTAATAAAAACATCTCGCTGCTGGATGGGGACACGGTGCGAGAAATCGACTTTTCCAACTTATATTTTAAAAGAAACATCGCGCATTTTGAAGAGTGTCTTGAAAAACTTTGCGATTGATGTTGTTGATGTTTTAGATAAGGGATAGGTAACTACTTAGTTTTGATCAACAGAAAAAAGAAAGTAGATACGTATCTACCTACTAGCTCTATATCCATATATCCTCTATTGAAAACAAAAAAATCTATAAGTACAAGTAGAGTTCAAACTAAATAAACTATTATAGGTAATACCTACAAGTCTTATTACCATATCAAAATTGAAAAACCCTAATAAAGCTTTTGGATAAACTGCATAAGCTTTAACAGTACGAGCATTAATCGAATCAAAATTGAGAAAAGCCGAACATCATGGGAATCTGTATACTTCGAATCTGCGTTTAAATTTAAAATTCCATTCCATTCACAACAGTTCACGTTATTCTCACAGCAATTAGCTCGCACCATGCCAGCGAACTAAACACTGTGGACGTACAAGCACCAAGCAACCCCGTTTCACAGAGCTATCGGCACTTTGGCCGTCAATCTGTTAAAAGGCAGAAAGTATCATTGCTAATATCTATTTTCTATCCAGTGAGCCACGTGCGGGGATCTAGAACAAATATGAAGGGAACAGATGCACTGTTTATATGAAAAGACACCCCACAGGGCAGCACGACCGTCACGTGCCGGTATTTAACTAAAAACTGTTCGAAATTTGATTTGTTGCGAGGGGGACGGATGAGCAATAAACGTTAGAAGTAAATGAATAAAAATACGTGCGAAACAGGTAGCTTAAATTGTGTGTTATGAGAAATATTGTGTTCAATTTCATCGTAATAGGTACTTATAATTTGACACAAAAAATCCCTTAATATGACGTAAAATCTAAAACAGTTTGATATTTAATCTAAGTAGGGAAGTCTTCAATATTACATTCCAAACACTTTTACAATAAAAATCCAAAGAAAGGATGAAAAAATTTTAGATACATAATTTAGATTAATTAAAAAAGTCCAGCCATAGTGAAATACTTATGATATCTTTTTGATAAAAGTATTCATCGAGAACTTTGATTTACATTGATCAAACAATTCAAGAATGTGATGTTAGGTATGATGCGTTATTGAATATCTATACCTAATGTACCTACTAAAATGCGATATATCTTATTGAATCGTATGTTATGCCAATTTTTTATTGCCTAATGCCTAATGATGTGTTTGCGTTTGCTATGAGATCTATCCTAAATAACAAATTATTCTTATCATATCCACTACACGTAATCTTGTGTAACAGATATAAATAAACAATTTTAAATAAAATATAATCATTAATGACTTGAGGACTTACTTATATCTGTGTTCATCACACAAATACCCAGCTCTGTTAATGTTTTATTTTAGATATCAGCCATCCGTACAGGTTCAACGAAACCCTGCCTAACTTGCTAAATTTAATGCCAAATGAATGATAGCAGCTTCGTAGTAAAATCCCATCAGAGTCTAGCTAAAATCCAAATCATACTATTCTTTAATTCGCACTTAAACACAGAAAATATAGAAAAGTAGATTTCTTAAGAATAAATGCCAAGAACTTCGTCATTCAAATAACAGTTTACTATTTAGGTAGGACCTTTATCGTCCATGAATATTTATGAAGTAGGTGATTTTGTCAAGTTATTGGTCTTACTGGTCATTGGTCCCTCCACTGGGTGAGATTAAATTAAATTAAATTAAATGGTGAAATGGGCAGGTACTGGAACACCTGGAAATGTATCATGAAGAACTAGTTACTTCTAAAGCTCGTGTTTTCATTTTCAACCTCATCAACCTGGCACGCGCCGGGTCTTCAAACCGGTCCAAGCGGCTGTCGCTCCGCAACTCGTCCCCCGCAGCTGCACCGGCGGCCATTACATCCTTACTACGCGAACTACGAGGACGCCCGCATAAACTACGACCATCTTTATTATAAAACCAAACCAGAATACAGTATTTCATAATACAAGTATTTCATATTCGAAAATTACAGCGTGACAACTGCGTCGTTCATATTTAAACTATTTTTCAATAAGCTGCTTCCCTGCGTCGTTCAAATTTAAATTATATTTGAATGAGGACCTTTTTTTTTGTTTTAGGAAATTAATTTAGAAAAATTATAAACTTGTGTAGGAAAACATATTATTTTACACTCACTTTCTGCAAATTTATCAATTTACGACGTCTCGGGATAAATTTATAAGCTAACAGATATCCATTCATAAGATTCTAAACGTTCAACCGTATTTTATTTTATTTTTCAACGTAGTCTCCCTTGAGCTCTATACGCTTTGTACTTCTCCAATTTTTGTATCCCTTCCAAAAAATATGATTTGTCGAGGTCCTCAAAATAGGCCTTTGTTTGCGAGATGACTTCTTCATTGGAGTCAAATCTTTTTCCACCAAGCCATTTCTTCAGGTTTGGGAACAAAAAGTAGTCACTCGGAACCAAATCTGGAGAATAGGGTGGATGAAGGAGCAATTCATAGCCCAATTCATAGATTTTTGTCCACATGTGTACACCCTTGCATTTTCTTGGTGGAGAAGAACTTTTTTCTGGGCCAAATGAGGTCGTTTTTTTTTCAAATCGTCATTGAATCGGTCCAATAATTTGGCATAATATTCCCCATTGATTGTTCTTCCCTTTTGAAGGTAGTTAATGTCACATTGGCCTTCATTGGCGCCGATTCGCCCTTAGAAACCCACTGTTTTGACTGTTGTTTGGTCTCTGGTGTGTTGTGATGGATCCATGTTTCGTCCACGGTTACAAAACGGCGCAAAACTCCTCCATATTGCGATTAAACAACGCCAAACCTTCCTGTGAAGTTGTTACACGATTGCGTTTGTGTCGACTGTGGGCAAACGCGGCACCCATCTTGCGGAAAGCTTTCTCATGCCCAAGTGATCTTTCGGCATCTCGCTAATTTGTCACGAAGACAAACAATTACCAAATTGGATTTATGGCGCTTCGCCGGCCACTGCGTTTTGTTTCCGCTACTTATTATTTTACGCGTGAATTCGATAGGTTTATGAATTTTCGGAAAATTGAGCGACAAATAATACAATTTGTGTCGAGTTAGAATAAAGAGATATAATACAATCCAATGCAAGTTTATAAATTTCCTGGGTTTATGAATATGCGGTTCTTGTAACATATCCAGTAACATATCAGATCATAAGTGTAAGTTCCATGACCTTTAAAGATATTTTATATCAAGTTTCATGTGTTTCATCACATGTTTTATTTAACTCTTTATTTTGCAGCAAATAAATTTATGTTCCTGAATATCAAACTCCTCGTTAAAATATGAATACCAGTACGTATCTAAGCAAAGGCTTTGGGAACTAAATATCGTTACAGAATTTTCTAATTCTAATATTTTTTGGATCCTATTTATTTTATTTAGAAGCCCTGCAACGCAGCGCAGGCTAGGAATTCACTTTTGGATTTGTTTATTTTTAGTACATATTGCCACAGTGCGGGCGGAAGCTGCCAGCGCTAGTTTCGTGATCAATATAATTCCGGTGCGTTCGAGCGTAAAACGTACAGCGAATAGGCAGCCAATATAAAGCAAACATTCTACAAATTCATGCCACAGCGACTGTTTTAAACTTATACAACTTAAAATTATTTGTAATGTTAACTTTATAAACAAACACTACTTATTTGAAATTTTTTTCCTTATTCGATAAAAAAATCGGCATTTTCTTAACATATGTCTCTCGTGACCACAGGGTCCGGTAAGAAAATGCCGACTTTCCATCAGGTGATCTGTTGGGGAAAAAAATCCAGTTTTTTTAAGATAATCAAACAATTATATTATTGATTATTTAAATATCAAAAAAGCATACTTTTCGTATCTTATATTTTAACTAGCTCTAAGTTTTCTCGAAATAATAAATGAAGATAAAATAGACAAGAAGGTTCCACAATGGTTATGCTTACGTTCTGAGCGCAGCGCAGGCTTTTTGTATGTTTTATTTTACCATTACACTGCTCCCGTGGGACGATCTAGGCACAGTACAGATATCTACAGTAATTAAACTCAGCCGCATCATTGAAATAAATGCCTACAGCGCCTCGGTCCGTTCACATGTGATAGGGCTGCCCATCTTCAGTGGTTAAATTACATTTGCCTACTTTGTGTTTAGTTCCATTTAGTTTTCTGACTGCAAATATATATTTATTTCTTAAACAAATAAAATACTTTGTAAATTGAATAGTATTGTGTTTTGTGTCAAAAAACCATGTTTACGTTTGAATAACAAATCGATCTTATAAATTAGAAACCGAAAAATACTTGCGCCTTGAGACGCACGAAAAGATGTATCATTAAATTTAAAAGTATAAACAATCCGCATATTAACGTAAAGCTCAATCAACTATTAATTCGGTATGCAAAAACTCGCGACTGGCCGCATGCCAGCCGCATAGGTATTATAGCTCGCGTTTCGTCCGTTTGTATGAAGTTGAATTACTCTAGATATCTGTACTGTGATCTAGGGTTAGGGGAACCGGAAGCAGTAATTAATTTTACAACCAACATGATATGAATTAAGGTTTACTCAGTTATACTTAATAGCAATTGATAATTACGCAATCCATTCCACAATTATGTCCTTTCAGATATTAATGAGGTAAAATAACTAGGTAAGTACCTACACTTATGTTTAAAATTGTTTCAGAATTACTATGGAGGTATGTAGAGATATCGTACCTACGTAAATATATTTTATTATATACAAAAATCTAGTAGGTATATACTACAGTATATAATCCGTTTATAATGACATCGAAGGGAAATAAGAAACAAGTCATACTAAACAGACGTCATACAAACAAAGCATAGGCACTGCATGAATAAATAAACTGCTAAAGTTATTATGTGATTTATTTTAATAGAGAGGAATAAAATAGAGATAAATCAAAGTAGACTAAATAAGTAAATCTACGCTCTGAGACTAAAATCAAAAAAGCCTTTCACGCGCCCAAAGTCTTTGGGTATAACATGACTCTCCCGAATACTGCCAAAGATGTTAGAAATGATAAGGTCGGTCACTATAAGCGGACAAAATTTGATAAAAAAGGGTCACAATAAGCAATATGTCACTTAAGGCGTAGTCATTATATCCGACTTAGTTATATAATTTATATGAAAACCAAATTTTACTGTCTAAACACGTCATAATGAGCGGTTGGTCAATATAAGCGGAGTCATAATAATCGGATTCTACTGTAATTGTGAAAAAATTACCTGACTGTAAACACACGTTACCCTGTAAACATACATTTTAAAGACCGGCTGGTGTAGCGGTAACATACATTGCCTTCTATGCCAGAGGTCCTGGGTTCGAATCTCGTCGGCGCGGCGGATATTTGTGTGATAAACACAGATATAAGTCGTCAAGTCATGGATGTTTATATATTAATTAAGGTTATTCTAATAGAAAATACGTATTTATTCAATATTTATGTTTATATATTTTTTAAGTATATCAGTTATCTAGTATCCATAACACAAGTTCTTTAAGAAACTTAATTTGGGCTAGATAATGTTGTGTGAGTGTCAGAAATATTTATTTACTTAGGTTTATTGGTAGGTAGGTTACATAGACGGTGCCCGCGACTTTTCTGCGTTGAATTATTTTACTTAGGTTATGTTCTACTCCAAGGTCCTATCTGTCTTTAATAGCAAAAAGTCAAATTGAAGAATCTTCGCCCATAATATGTATAATTCCTTTCTATTACATTACAAAGGCACATTTTGTTATAAACAAATCGCTAGTGCCTCGATTATTTTTTAATTCAAACAATATCTTCATTAATTATAGCTTAGGTATATGTTTTTCTAGGCAAAGCTATACTACTGTAAAGTTTCATAAAAATCCATTAGGTAGTTTTTGCGTGAAAGAGTAGCAAAAATTCATCCATCCCGCCATTATCAGTGTATAATGTGTATCTAACTATATGTTTAGCTGTTGTCCAATGCCTTGCCAATTTTAATGTAATTTGGTATGGTAGTTCATAAAGTCCTGTGTAACACCTACGCTAATTTTTATTCTGAAGAAATCTACGGTTTCCGTCTTCCAAGAGGCAGAAACGATCACGAACAAAGAAAACCTAAACGATATTGAGTTCCATTATTTTAAGTTTAACTTTATTGATACTAATTTCGTACTAAAAAAGTTAAACTTAAAATAATGGAACTCAATATAATATCTAGTACTAATGTCACGTTTCAATATCAAAAAAACTATTCGTTCGTTGCTTCGATGCTGGACTGGGAGCAACAGAAAATCATAGAATGCACCAGCTACTTCTCTTCCCGGGCATACAGTAATAGTATATTTCATTACGAGTGCGGAAAGCCTGTCATTGCAAAGAGTTCCGACAAATGTCTACACGAGCCGAGGCGCAGCCGAAGGCGAGGGTTGACAGTCGGAACGAGTTGCAATGACGGTTCCGCACGTGTACTGAACGACTATTTTTAATACATTGCAAAAAAATTAAGCAATTTTATAAAATATACAAAATGGCGCCAGCCGTGAAAGATTATAAACAGAGATTTTTTTTGTTTACCCATTCTGGGTAGGCAAAGGGAACTATGCCCATACAGCCAAGTCTTTAGTAGATTTTTTGTTTTGACATGAAATGAAAATTAATTTAATGAGATAAAATGAAATGAAACCTAACCTAAATCATTGCATCAAATCATTATATCTGATATTGAAACAAATTAGTAGCTTCTTTTCAGAAATATTTTTGCATGAATCGTAAAAACTTCTATGAATTTTTTTTTGTAATAACTTCGTGGTTGATTTTTTCTTTTTAATAGACATTATTTTGACATTCGGGAAAGAGAACGCACGAGTGCGGAAAAGGTAAAGAAAAAGCACAAGTGTGTAATAGCCCGCATCCCGAACGCTAAACGTCCCTGCAATACGCCACTTTTTGAGCAACTGTATTAAAATAGTATATTTCATTACGAGTGCGGAAAGCCTGTCATTGCAAAGAGTTCCGACAAATGTCTACACGAGCCGAGGCGCAGCCGAAGGCGAGGGTTGACAGTCGGAACAAGTTGCAATGACGGTTCCGCACGTGTACTGAACGACTATTTTTAATACAGTTGCGAAAAAATGAAGCAATTTAACAAAATAATAAAAACACAACAAACTCAACAATAAACAAAATGGCGCCAACCGTAAAAGAATATAAGCAAAGATTTTTTTGTTTTCTTCACACATCCTGTCTGGGTAGGCAAGGGAACTATGCCCATACAGCCAAGTATTTAGTAGATTTTTTTTATTACTATGTAATGAAAATTAAATGTAATGAGATGAAACCTAACCTAACACATTGAATCAAATCATTAAATCTGATATTGAAACAAATTAGTAGCTGTTTTCAGAAATAATTGCATGAATCTTTAAAACTTCTATGAATTTTTTTTAGTAAAAACTTCGTGGTTGGTTTTTTTCTTTTTAATAGACATTATTTTGACACTTGGGAAAGAAAAAGCACGAGTGCGTAAAAGCCCACTTTCCGAACGCTATACGTCCCTGCAATACGCCACTTTTTGAGCAACTGTATTAAAAAAGTCATTTAAGTGATAGAGGTTTTACTTGCGTTTTTGGGCGACAGGCTGACCCTGGCACTCTAATATTTTTTCTCCATTATTTGGTTTTATTGCTTCTAGTGTTCTGCCTACCCCATAAGGGATACAGGCGTGAAGTTATGTACAATGTTCGCTTAATAATAATAATAGTCCATGATTATAACTCCAGTCCGATATCCGTTTTAAATCAGCGTTGTGTAACTGGATAGTGTTTGGTAGGTTCTCGAGGCTACTTTGTGTATAAATTTGAAGATCGTCCGCATACAGATGGTAAGAAGAAGATATATTGAGAGAAATCGAATTGATGAATAGAGCAAACAGGAGAGGAGACAACACGCCACCTTGCGGCACACCGGTTTTAATATCAGGAAATAATTCTTAGTCCAGGAACAGTAGAATTAGCTACCAACATTCAACGTCTTTTCATTGAAATTACTACTTACTACATTTATATCTACCTACCATTCGTTTGTCGTAGCTTTTACTCATGTAAAATATTGAAACCCAGCAGTAATTGATTTCGACGACAATTTAGTTATTACCCCTAGTATAACCCTAGTATATCGCCCTTGGTTAAGCATGTCGTCAAAATCCGAGTGAGCCACGCTTGGTGGTAGCCTGAGTGTCTGACAAAAATTTGCCGCCAAATATCGCCACTGCAACGGTGATGCGTCCCGAAAACATTTTATGAAGAGTCAGTTCTATTATAACCTTATTCACACGTACCATCAGGTGAAAATGAGGCTTAGTCACCGATTAAATAAAAAAAGTAGTAGGTACTTAGATTTTTTATGTTTGGGAATAGAAAGTAGTTACGCAGAAATTAAACTTGTTGGTAGTCTGACTCCGAACCGTTACACGGGTGGTTCATTCACTTAAATCTTATTTCCAAGTAAAATGATAAAATTTGAAGGAATATGGTCATAGGCACCCGAGTTCGGTGGGTATCTCGCAGTATTAAAAGCGCGAGTGGTCGGCCATGCCAGCGAATCACTTTTCCCGAAAATAGGCAACTACCTATTTTATTGCGGAGTTATTTTAAAATTACGATAGCTCCTAAGATATTGATTGAAATCAAGTGATGTGAAGGACATTTTTGTTCACAATTGAATACTTATACGTATTCCATAAGTAGTCAATTGTGAAACTCCATCGCAAATTAAAACATTATTTTCGAACAAAACTTAAGATCGAATGACAATCCTATGCTTTACACAACATTGAATCTACCTTTGTTTGACGTTGCCCTTCTCAGTCTCAAGTCACGCCATGACAGAGATACTTTATGGGAGGCGTAAGTCGTTTACCTTAGATACATACATCAAGAACACCATCTACGAATAAGCAATAACGTGCCAATAACTATTGAATGTAATACTTGTAGAGTTCTATCAAAAGTAATGCAAGCAAATTTTCATAAAACTTTAAACTATAAAAAAATCGGATACGCCAATATCAATCAATTACCAATTGACAAAACTCCACAAAAACAGGTATTCGTTGTTATCTACACATCTGGTTTATTGAGCAGCAACGCCAATTGCGTTCCTATTGCTACAAAAAACCACGACTCGTTGGAACTATGGAGTGTCTCGGATAGGGCACCCTGGGCCCTTTGTGATACAAGTGGGCCAATTCCGCCATTCAGACCGAACAATACGCCGTGTAAACATCGCGGACGAGTATTTGTGATGGGGATACGGTATATCAAGGTGTACAAGAAACGAGTATGGCAAGAATTGCTTTATTTCTTACAAGTTGAATTTTGTATGTATTACTATACATATGTATAGTATTAAAAATTTCTTTGGACCTAGGCACCGCAATTCACTGTAGGCACCCCTTTTTATCGAACAAGTATCCGTTGTAGTTTCACAAAACAAGTATTATTATCACGTAAAGTGTAAGTTGAGTGACATTTAATTGAATATGTAAATATTGAAACTTACAAGCGATCTAAATAATTACAAAATAGAAAAATGATTGGTTATTTAACTCTTGTAGGGTTTAATACGAAACCATTGTTATTCGATAACCATACTTATTCCATATCGATTTATAAGGGAAGACTCATCGATGCCGCATCCAACGTAATTCTTTACTGATCCACGAATTATTATTATGTTATGTTTTCATTGGACCAAAGGTTTGAATGGCGCTGCATGGTTCATTTTTTAGTTCCATTGTAGAGTTCTCTAAACCTCTTCAAGTCGAACGCTGCACTGATCACGAAAAATGCTTCATACAGACGATGGGTTATCCCTTTTATATTAGGGAATATGCTCGTCTCTAACCAATGTTTGGGTTACTTTTTATAGTTGTTAACCAAGCGTAGTATTTCTGGTGCCACTGCACTGGTTAGTAATTGATAAAAAGATTCCGTTGGGTTCCGTTGATTTACAAGGACATACTTGCGCTTGCATACTGAGTTAGATCATATATTGGCTGAAGTCTACGGTCGACTATACTCAGTTTCTGACTTCTGTAGCTGAACAATTGGGTTATAATAAACTCCTTCCAACTCTTTATTTGTATCAAAAAAGTCAAACTGAGAAATTGACCATTACATTACTTTCTAGTTTGTAAAAACATTTTCATAAAACTTTCTGAAACCAAATTTTCATTGAATATTTATCTGCCACTATATTATGCTATCTTAGATTTTGATAAAAAATTACCTACCTATAGTTTCGTGTCTAAAGTTTCCTTTACCTACAGAATTTTTAACCGGTGCTTCTTGCCCAGCTATACTTGATGTATTATATGCAAATAATCATATGCTTTTTAGTATTGTCATCTGTGTTACTAAACTAAGATATATCTGGGGCGAATGAATGATCTCTCAGTAAAACGAAGACTGAATAATCTACCTTTTAGGAATTAAAGAGTGGTCCATGTTAAAATACTTAGTTGTGCAAGCGAACTCTAAGCAGTTTTACGTTACAAGGTCTTAAACCTAAAATAATATTTTCAAAAAGTTTTGTTCTTTCATTGCTTAGAGTTCACAGCAGCGTCATTGTTGGAATACTCTTCGAAACAGAGTAACTCAATGTCTATGGCTTACACTTCGTACTAGTGAAAGTATATTCTTTTAGTGTCCCGTTATTAACTGTTGTTACCTATTTTAAAGCACGATTAAAATAAAAGCAACACTGATACCTCTTTTATTCTTTGCCCGTTTGGGTTGGCAAAGAAACCTAGACCATGCAGCCAGCAACGGGCACCTTTAACAAACCTTTTTGCCCAACTTCTTTTAATTTCGCACGCTTTTATTTAAGCAAAAAGACATGATCTATCCCTCTAATTTGTAGAAATGATAAACATTTAAGAACCACAAACATGGACGATTTAAACAGAATACAGAAAAAGGCTTTGTTTCAATGCATAGGTACCCCACTAGCGCTCGGAGAAACTTCAACAATGCTAATGAGAAGTGAACACGATGCTATCCATGACATCAGTATAATTAATTGTTCGATTTAGTCAAAATAGATTGAATGATTGTTCGATATTCGACGTGAACTAAAATCTTTTAATAATGATTTTGTCTTGTTTTTTTTTCAGGTTAGAAACATAGGATTACTTTTCAATTTGTTCTACTGTGTTATAGTCTTAAAGAAGGTCTGAATAAAGATTAGATTAGAATAAAAGTACATAATATATTGACATTTTCAAACGTAACATTAATATCAGCCTATGGTGTGTTCGTGTCTTAATGAATAATTAGCGTCGACGACCTTTACAAGTCATCTCTACATTCTATTAGATGAGCGAGTAGATTGATTGAGTTGCATAACCTTATCTATCACTGAATAGCTGTTGCGCGCGGTTTCACCCGCGCAATTTCGATTCCCGCGGGATTTTCAGGATAAAATAGATTAAATAGGTGAAAAAATTGTTTAATTATTATGTTGTTGATATTGTTTTAAAATAGTTTTACAATTTATTTTCCTTTCCGATTAATTATTTCAATAGTTCGGTTTTGATTTTTGTTTTTATCTTGGTTTACTCTTTTACTTTTGTTATTTTCAAATTGTGTGTGTTACTGTTTTTTGGCAAATAAATCTTTTATCTATCTATCTATCTATCTAAAAAGTAGCCTATACGGATTCGAAAGAATCCCTCTAAGTAATGGTAAAAGAAATTTTGAAATCGGTTTAGTAGTTTTTGAGCCTATTCAATACAAACATACAAAAATACAAAGTTTTCCTCTCTATAATATTAGTATAGATGAGCATCCAAAAAAATATTTTTTTAGAACTTGTAATTTATTTACGATATCGAATAGAACAGTGAATATCTGAAAGCAAAAACAAAAGCTATAAAATAATATTACCGGCTCGTTTTTTGGCCTAAATAAACATACCTAAGTGGGTAAAAGTCATCATCATTTTTGGTTTCATTCGCTCTAGTAGTACAAGTAAAGGCTAGTAAGGTAGGTTCGGGATATCTTATAGTACTGGTCCTTTTCACACAACACTTGTTTTACCGTATTCTTAAATCTGTCGAAGGGTATAACTTAAAAAAAATTGAACTTTATTATAAAAGCGAGTTAGTGACTTTGTGAGGTCTACTTTTAGGTATAGCCGGCTGATTTATAAATAAGGCTAAGAGGTAGGTACTAGACGGAAACGTAAACATAGATATAGAGTTAAAGATAGATGTAGAGATTCACTTGCTTAAACTTAAGACTTAATATTCTATGAGAAAACATTATCAATCCATAACAATCTAAACAAGGTACCTAATATCTAGCTATCTCCCAAAAAATGCACTATAGTTGTATCCAAGGCTTAAATCCTATAAATTACCAAAACAAAATTATGAACATTGATGTAATGTTTTATTAATGCATGGCTTAATAATGCCCAAACAATATTTTATTATAGTTAAATGAAATCATACTTTATCGAGTAGGCCGCTAAAAGATATGCCCATTTTTATTGAGGTATCTAACTTACATTAACCGATGTAACATTAACCATTTTTGTTTTATTTAAATAATAAATACAAATTGAGTTGCTTGCGTGCGTGGGGCTCGAAATTCATGATTTAATATACTGCACGGAATTTATTTAATTATGAACCACGCGTTCGTTCGGACTCATTAAATTTTATCCCTCGTAAAAATATTTAAGAAAAGAAAACTGACTTCAAAATTACACCTAGGTATCTATTATAATTCTATAAGTCGGTTTTTTAAGATATTATTATTCCTTTTTTTTTAAATAAAGTTTTAGGGGAAAATAGTGCACTTAAGTCCATAAGGGTTTCTGATATTAGATAGCACCCAGGACTGACTGCTGAATCTGGCCTCTGAAGCGTGGCGAAAATTAATAGACGGTGTTCTTTCTCTAGTGGTAAGTGAATTTTTAGTTGTGTTGAAGGTATTCTTTCTAAACTTACGTAAGATACAATTTTTTTTTACTTGTAGGTTAAGGCCAGGTACTTAAGGGTTCCTCATTGATATTATAGGTAGATATATATTTTTCTTTCTTAGGTAGGTATTATTTTTCTTTTCTTTCGTCGGTTGAGATTCCCAATCTCAAGAACTACTGAACCGATATTGATGAAACTTGCAATATTCCCTAAGTTGAACAATACGTAAGGTACCTGCGGTAAACAAGGGCCACGTTAATTGGAAACTAAATATAAAAAAAAAAACAATTCATCAATTGGATATTATTTATTCTTTTTGGTAGGTACCTACTTGACAAGTATTTATTTTACCTATACCTTTACAATATCGAATCAAAATCATAGTTTTTTAAAACCTCCTCTGTGGCTCTTTTTTACGCTACTTGGTTTAATAAAGGCGTATTTTAATTCTACTTGTGGAAAGTTAATGATAAAGAACATAATGATGTTGAGTTTCCTGTACCTAACTCAATTTAGGATTAAACATAAAATTTCACGTTGGGTAGACATTTGTTTTCCTAAAAAACAAAAAAATAAAGAGGGCCAAAAATAAACCTAACGAAACAAAACATTAAGAAACAACCTATATTTCTATTTTTTATTCACATAGTAGTCGTAGCTCTCTATATACTTTTCTTGGAACTAAATGATCTCTTAAACCAAGAATAAAATAAGTCATTAAAAATGTTTATTAAATTAAGTGGACCTAATTAAACGTATCATCAACTCTTTGTAATGAGCCCACTGCAGGGCTATGAGTCTCTCCCCTGGGTGACGAGGAGGATTAGGCCGTAATCCACCAAGCTGGCCCAGGGCTGGGTGGTGGATGTCAGAATTTTCAGGGCGCCGATATGGCTTCTGACAAACCCTAACGACTACTGTATACAAGTATACAGCACCCGGGACCGACTGCACGGAAGTCGCCGTGAGAAATGTATGGTCGGCGGTCACCCATCCAAGAACCGACTACGTCAAACGTTGCTTAACCTATGATATCGTATGATACACACGGTAACCATGGCGCCACGACGACGACTCTATTTATGATTTGGTAAACTTATTCAAGTTTTTTCTTGTATTAGTACTTTAAACAATAATCAAAAAAGGTAAATCTTTATAAAGAAAACGATATAAATCTAATACTTACATAAAACAGCCTTTAAGTAGGAACATAACTTAGGCAGCTTCCAACTGTTGCAGTGTCCAGAGTCCTCGAGACTTTTTCACGGAGGGTTCTATAATTATAACCTTTCAAAAACGCAACGTTAAACAAAGCATATTATAATTTCTTTAAATATTTGATCTCTATCATTAGAATAAATTAATTATTTTTTTGCAAAATATAACAAAAGTGAAATAGATTTTTTGGTAGTAGGTAGGTACCGTAAGGTTTGTGTGCGCCTTGTAGTTAGTGAATAAAGAGTTTATAAGTACAAACCAACCTTACGGCAGATGTAAGGATTACATTTGAATTATTAAAAATAAAACCCAGCCCTGCTACCTTCTAATAAACCGAAGTGTATTAATAAAATATAAAGTGATCGATTGCAGTGGATAGAATACCTGGGCTGGTCAATAAGTCCGTGACTTTTTGAATTTCTGACCTCTTTACTGAAAAAGCAACACTACTCCTGTCAACAGGCAGCTGTCAGTTGACACCTGTAAAAATTTTATCTTGCTGCGTCAGTTAGTTTGTGTTTGACAGCTATCTTTATCAGACTACCCCGTAATTTGAGAAAAAAATGGAAAAAAGTGAATTTCGTGATCTTATGAAGCATTATTTTTTGCGAAAAAAACCATTACCGAGACCAAGGCTAAGCTTGATAAATAACATGGAGACCATCCACCATCGATCTCAATGCTAAAAAAGTGGTTTACTGAATTTCATTGTGACCGTACAAGCACTGAAGATGCCGAACGTTCTGGATGCCCAGTTGAGGTCTCTACACCCGAAACAATCGAAAAAATTCACGATATGGTGTTGGCCGATCGAAGATTGAAAGTGCGAGAGGTTGTGGAAACCGGAGGGATCTCGCATGGCTCAGTGGTTTGAATTTTGAAGGATCACTTGGGCATGAGAAAGCTTTCTGCAAGATGGGTGCCGCGTTTGCTTACAGTCGACCATGAACGCAATCGTGTAACAACTTCACAGGAAGGTTTGGCGTTATTTAATCGCAATATGGAGGAGATTTTTCGCCGTTTTGTAACCGTGGACGAAACATTGATCTATCACAACACACCAGATACCAATCAACAGTCAAAACAGTGTGTTTCTAAGGGTGAATCGGTGCCAAAGAAGGCCAAGATGGGTTTGTCAGCCAATAAAGTTATAGTGACTGTTTTTTGGGATACACGCTTGATAATCCACATTGTCTACCTTCAAAAGGGAAGAACAATCAATGGGGAATATTATGCCAACTTATTGGACCGATTCAATGATGATTTGAAAAAAAAACCGACCTCATTTGGCCAAAAAAAAAGTTATTTTCTACCAAGACAATGCAAGGGTGCACACATGTGTAGTTGCCATGACAAAAATCCATGAGTTGGGCTATGAATTGCTCCCTCATCCGCCCTATTCTCCAGATTTGGCTCCGAGTAACCACTTCTTGTTCCCAAACCTGCTGGTTTGCAAACCAAATGGCTTGGTGGAAAAAGATTTGACTCCAATGATGAAGTCATCTCGCAAACAAAGGCCTATTTTGAGGACCTCGACAAATCATATTTTTTGGAAGGGATAAAAAAATTGGAGAAGCGTTGGAAAAGTGTATAGAGCGCAAGGGAGACTACTTTGAAAAATAAAATGATTTATTTATTAAAACATGTGTTTTATTCCAAAATTGAAGGACTTGTTGACCCGCCCTCGTAATAAAAAGAGTGATATCTGAATATGCGAATTTAATTGAATAATTAATCTGCTTCTCAGAATTGCCGCTTAACGGTCACGGATTTTACGGTAACTACCTGCCTACCCAAGAATACATGTTCAACTAACTATTAAAATCGAGATAAAACATGCACTTACGTTAATAAAATTCGAAAATACCCGGTTTAATAAGATATGATTTTATTTTATTATGATGTATAGATGTTATTAAAATTAAACTTTTCAAAGTTTAATAAGGGCCGGACCTTTTACCCACCTTTCATGTGGACCTAGCTAGACTTCGTCATACATTTAACTAAAGCTGTTGTGAAATACGCTTCAACTATGTATTAAATCAATTTAAATTTACCTTTAAGTAGCCTTAAGATAAAGTATATTTTGCTTCGATCATGTCAGTATTGAAAAAAAAACATTAAATAACGCGCACAGTTTTATAGTTTTGATGACAATAATTACTACAGAGTGACGTAGACTTCACTCTGTAGTAATTATTGTTCCGTCTCGGGACGGAAATCTGACTATTGACTAAACGGCTCAATGCACGAGCTCGCGGCCACGAAAATACCTAAGCTTTCCTATTGGGACTTTCTTGTTTGTGTGTAGTAAGAAATAATATAAATAAAACGGTTCAAAATGCGTATGTAGAAGTGGCCCTTGATATACACCAGTATACACTCTTGTTACCCGCAGGTACCTTAGTAACACAAAAAAAGAATGACTTAAATCGGACTTGTACTTCCGGAGATATGCAAACACAAACATAAAAACATACATGCATACCTACACTTTTGAAAGGCACATTAATTCAGATGCTGATATGGACTAACATAGGAACCTACCTACCTAACCTATGCCTACGAAAACTGGGCAGTTATGGAAATATTATGTACCTCCTTGTTTTGAAGTCTGTTAAAAATAATTTTAAAATAACATTTTATTCTGTTTTTAAACTTACCTACTGTGTATAATATAATTTAAGCTTACTCTACATTATGTTTAGTGTATTTAGGAGTTACCAATCTTTTTTTAGAATTACATAAATCGGACTTGTAGTTCTGGAGATATAAGAACAGAAACACAAAAAGTCGGTTGAAATTTTCTATCTCAAAAACTACTGAACCGATTCTGATGAAATTTACAGTATTCCCTAAGTTGAACAATACCTAGTATGATGTTGAAGTACCTACAGATTATAAGTATATTTTATTATAATCCGTGACCTGAAATTTGTTAAAACACATTAACATATAAGTAGGACTATTAAATTAACAATAAAACTTTCTCTTTAATGGTAAGCATACTTAGTTTTTAAAACAACTAAAACTAAACTTTTTGAAGAGAGGCAAAGAAATTATCAGATTCAATTGTAATTATCATATGTCACTTACAGTCAAGCGAAGATAATCAAATTAATCACGTTCACGGTTTCAAAGTTGAGAGTAGAAAATGAGCGTTCAAAAGGACGAAGTACTAAGTGCCGAATATGTGAAACTGCGCTCTTCCAGTCCACACAAAATCCTGTTAATAATAAAATGCCAACATGCGATGCAATTAGCCAAGGTGAATATTTCGAAAAATGTCAAAGAGACAAAGGCGGTTTCTAACGCCAACTTTTTTGCTCTGCACAATTATTTGAACGTCGAATTTAGCTAGAAAAGTATCCGCGATATAAAATGTAGGTTGGATTACAGATGGATAGGCGGGGCTTGTCAGAATGTGTGGTCCCCATTGGTTGGTCGGGTGAGGCAACGGGTCGATTTGACAGACGAGGGTGTTAGTAGAGATTTGGACGGCAGAGTGCGCGATATCGTCGTCGTGTGAGGGTCACGCGCAGTGTTGCAAGTGTGGAGCTGTATATGAAAAAAATGTTGGAATTCTATGCTAATATAAACTCGGGATTGATACAAGACGGCATGCAGCCTCCCATTTCTTGTTCGGGAAGGACTGGTAAGTTTTTATTAGAATTAATTGATTTGCCGATTTTTTTGGCTAAGATTTCCGATCTTAGAAAGAAAGAAAGGTACCTACTTAGGAATATATACAGCCCCTACTTGTATTTATCTATAGTATTAGTAGGTACCTTAATTTCTTACCTATGAGTTATCTCTCATTCAGCGAAAAGTTTTTAAAAATAATGGAAGTATAAGATTTTTAAAGCGTGTACCTACTTAGATGATTGGTTTAAGGCGAATTTTATAACTTTTTTTTATTACATTAATTACCATAAACAATTGACAATAACTTATAGGTGAGTTCTAACTAATAGCGTTTATTCAAAATTTATTCTTAAATAATTAAGAAAAATGTTAAATAGGTTGGTACTTACCTAGATAGTATTGGAAGCAAATTATTCATTATGAAGAAATCGACTGGGCTCTGTATTTCTGGATAAGTAATCTCTACTTCTGAGTTTTGTGTGCTATTGTTTGTGCTAAACATAAGAATTAATCTATTTTAAAAAACAATGTCAGCGTAAAAATTACGTCTCTATTTTATCATTTAAATTTAGATTACATTAATTTGAAATCCATTATATTATAATATATTAGAGAATGATTTAGCAATTTACAGTACCTATTAGATTACACTTTTGTAAGATTGTTTCATGTAGGTATACAATAAAATAACAGCAACGAAATGCTACTGATATTTATTGTCAAAAACCTTTAATAAATAAAGTCGAATATCATAATCATAACCCATAACATGCATCGCAGTCTCATTAAACATCTTGTTGTCTACAGGTCATCGATTGCTGGTTGACTAAATGATAAACCAATTTCAAATCTATTCTAATGAATGCAGAGTTTTTTTTTGTAGGCTTGAGCGCTAGGAGCAGAACTCTTGGGACAGGTTATTTTATTAAAAAATGCCTTAGATATCAAAAGTAACGCAGTAAACACCGCACTCGGCCTCTAGTTTCCTTACTATATACAGTGTATCCCCGCATGTAGTAATAGGACTTTAGGACCAGTACCTATGCACAATTTAATCGACGAATATGCTAGGTCAATTCGCAAACCCTCCCATTCTGTAGCAACTTTTATTTTTACTTTCGTAGAATTCACCTTTATTTGTAAAACAACGGCTCTTTAAGTTATGCATCTTGCAGGGGCTCAATATTGATGTTATTTGAAAGGGAAATGTGTAAGGTACCTAAAGAATAACATAAAGAAGTTGGTTAAAAAGAGCTCTGACCAATGTCGAATCTCTGAAAAATATTGAGAATATAACTGAAATTAAACATATCTACACTATTTCATCTGAATGAAGAATATCTTAAATGATTTTTTAAATGCCACAACACAGATACACACTTTAAACTTTAAATTACCAATATTTTAAATCGAGGGACCAAACCCTCTCAATTCGCTACATAAAAGTTAAAACTAGCACTTCACCTACATCACGATCAGGCCGGTTCGAAATTCGAAATACTGAAAGTAGCATGATTGAGATCGGTTTTCCTAATTGCGGAAAGCTTAGAGGCTGATCGGAACGAACAGAACGAGACTAATAAAAGGTTAGGTACATCAGTTCGGTTGGCGGTACGAGTGTTTCAGTTATTTCGGGGAGGCTTAGCGATTGAAAAAATCGATAACACTGGACACTTCATCCCGTACCATCTCCCTTCAAACCTCCAAACTATGACATGATAAAAAACGCAGTTAAGAATTTTTTCATAGCACACTACGGATTCTTAAATACGTTTTTTGACACCAAGGTATGTACTTGAAATTCTCTATCTACACTCAATTTAGGTACTCTAATTTATTCTAGTCTTCCAGTCAAGAAAGATATGTTTCGGTACCGAAATCAAATATTATTTTAACATATTTCCCAAGTTTGTTAATACTTTTTTCGTGTATTTTTATGTTCTAAAGAATAAAGTGTTTTAAAATATAGTAAAAATAAAAACAACTCTTGCGCAAGTAAAATTTTTTCTAACTGTTTTCTGATTTAACGTTTCGGTCAAAAACTAAATTGAACTAAGTTTCTATAGCTTTTGATTACAATCCACCAATCCCCTTGCTGGCTGGTGGAAGAGAATATAATATTCTGACATCTGGCAAACTCTAATCTTACTCTCATTTCTTACTCATTATGGGTACACTGGTGGGACACATTCTCATCAATTTATATTACAAGTTTGAAGAAAAAGCTGTCAAAGAGATTAATGTCATTGAATTATAAAAATGTGATTTAGTGTTTGAGCGACCTTAACTTTCATAGCACCTGGAACATAATGTTGAATTATCATAATGTTGGATTCTCAAATGGTTGAATCTCATAATGTTAAATTCTCATAAAGTTGAATCTCATAATATTGAACTGTAAAAATGTATATTTCCGGTTATTTTAAAGTAACAACATGGAACAAACCAACAAATAATAAGAAGGTATTTCAAAAAAAATATTGCTGAGACCCCATGATTTCCTAGCTAGCCTTTTATGCATTGTATTACAAAATATGCAAAAAAATAAAGATGAAACCTATGTAAATAAATTAATTATCTTGTCACATAAGCGTCCCGCCCGTGCTGTATTTCAATATATTCCTTTTCCAAGCCCTGATTTACATGGAACAGCATTTAGCAAAATTTACAAATCGGTAGTGTGTTATAGTGTGTTATCTCCTACAATTAATATCCTCCCTTGGAAAAAATAATTTCTCCCACTCCGCCTAATGCATATCATTTTATTAACAAACATAAGGTGGATTTTTAATTTATTAAAGTCAATGGTCGATTCAAATACCACTGCATGACTTTCAATCTAGATTTTGGTTGGCCAATAAAATTGAAAATGAACTTCTTAATCAAAGAAGTATTAAAATCTTTTACCATACTTTTGAAATCAATGAGACTGCGTGAAATTGAAATAAAAACTCTTGGCATGTTCCTACACATCAGGGTCTTTTTTATTAAGATGAGAATATTTAAGGAGAAGGTTAACAATGATGTGTGGATTCAATTTATGACACAAAAAAATTTTTTTTTTTTTAAATTGAAATTTTACAATTTTTTCACGTGACCAAATTTTTGTGACTATTGAAAAATCAGGGCTTAACGTATTTCTTAATAGAAATAGTTGGAAAAACGCTTTTATTTCTCGTACAAGGTATAAATAGAATGTCAGTTCTAGTTAAATGCAAGGAATCCACTATTGTTAGAGGTGATACATACGTATATAATTTATGCAAACAGAGGTCATGAAAAATAATAGTATGTAAGCATAGAGTTGTGATAACAGCGAGTCAGTGGCAAATTTGAAATGAGTCGATAAAGTACCTTTGTATTTTTGGATATTAAAATGTCTGTTCAATAAAGAAATATATAAATAACACAACAAAGCTAGTCCAAAAAATATGCAAAAAAAGTACTGCTGACAATCTAGATTTCCTGGAGTCAGGAATAATGGGAACATTCACATTTTCCCGTCAGTTATCGTAAATAGTATAAAAACAAGCAATATCTTCGAATAATAGAGGATACTATAATAAACCCGTATTTTTACAAAAAAAAACTGGGTTTTTAAACAAGGATTTTGGACAGAGATTCATCATTTTATAGATATAGAAATCCGCTTTCGAGGTGTTCGCACGTTGAGGTTTTTTTTGTTCTGGCTTGACGGCGAAATGAAGGTAAATATTCAAGGCTCCAGGAAATGTAGATTGTTAACTTTTTTGCATAAGTATTTGTTGCATTAAATAGTTCTGTTAGGTTATTTATATATTTCTTTATTGAACGGACATTTTAGTATCCAAAAAATACATTTCAAAAGTATTTTATCGACACATTTCAAATTAGCTTTTACATCTTGTTTAAACGAAATCACTGACTTGCTGTTATCACAACTCTATCACTAGGGTTGTGATAACAGCAAGAGGTACCTACTGTTATTTTTGATGGCGTGTGTTTGCATCAATAACATAGATCTTTCAATTTTCATTGAGTGTTTTGTAAAAAAGAAACAATTATTTCTTATGATAGGTCGAAAAACTGCATAATAAAGCTAAATATTAATGTTATCACCTTTTTACTCTTACTTAAAATCAGATATTTCTCAATTATTTCATAAATCATCGCTTAATTTAAAATCTACCCAAACAAACATAAAAAAATCAAAAAAAAATTTCAATTACCAATAATTGCGAAGTCCTAATTGAAAGCATACTTAGTTTGCATACTGCAGATAGGCAATCGGACTCATATCCCAACTTTTTTATCAAAAGATTTTGGATGGGTATTAATAACGACGCAGCAAAGTGCTTTAATTGAAAAAAAAGAGGTATTTACGGGATTTCATCTTGTTAAATACTTTGTTCATTTTAACTTTTCGTTCCGCTGCGTTATCCTGCTAAGCAATAGTCGTTTGTAACACTTATTTTAATGTATAAAATTTGGGGAAAATATTATTATAATAGACAATATTTCTTTTTTTTAATACAAGTATACATCGTGTAACATAATGAAGAGATAAAACTTAAGGGAATTGTATGTTTCTTAATGTAGTTTATAAGTAACAGTAACATAAATTTGTTGTCCTTACGGTTCGTCCAAAGAACAAGTTTTAAGTTTAGATCAAAATATCTAAGTTACCACCCTAAAAACAGCTGTTAGCTTTTGATGAAATCTATTCGATTGCAGATAGCGTAAAAAGAAAGTGAAGGGTAATTAAGACAGATACTACTAAAACTACTACTAAGACAGATACTTGTTTTAGCTTATTAGGTTGACTAGGGTTGTCAAAATATTTTGTTGTAAAATAATTAAATAAATTTGTATGAAAGTCAATACCAGCACTTATCACGCTAATTCTTTGACAGTATTTTCTACGTATGGTATAGAAGCTAACCCTTAAGTTTTATCTCTCCATTTTGCTACACGTTGTATATTGGGTACAGATATTCTATTTCACGAAGTCCGTTCGGCTTTGATTGTAGTAGTGACGTATCCCGACAAGCGCGCTTGTGTGTGTAAATGTAGGTAACGTTAGCAAAGAAATCATAATAATATAATATTTCAAGTCGAGATTTAATAATCGAAATAAAATTTTGGTTTTAAAAGTATATACTTTTTGTCAAAAAATTAGATTAGGTTGCAATAAATACAAAAATATTAAGAAGATGTAGGCATTTAATTAAGCATTGGTGTTACAGAATGGAAACGAAACAACTAATACTATTCAGTATTTTCAATCACTATCAGATAAATTTTCGATTTCCGATTCCGTTTTGCTGTCGTCAGAATTATAAATTCAAAATCGAGATCAAAATATTTCAAGTAGTCTTTTTCAAGTTTTACAACATGATCACAAGTTTTCTGCCTCGTTTCACTGCTAACTTGGCCCAAACTTTCATTGATCAGTCTTTCCGTATTCGTCATGTTTTGCTCGATATTTTTATATGCGACATAATTTTTAACGATCACTTCAAATATGTAATCCCTAAAACAAAATAATTAAGAAATATAAACATCTTATAAAACAAAAAAAAATCATTTTATAAATACTTCTATTGCTATATTAAATATCTTTCCATAAAATTTTAATCGAAAACGTATAAATAAATATTACCTCACTATGGACAACTCTTCTTCGTTTTGTTGCCATGCTGACCTTACTCCGTGAAACAATTTGGCGCGAACTAAACACACTACTGATCTGGACCGTGTCCCGATCGACACTGAGCGCTCTCGAGGTTACGCACACAAAAACAATGTGCATGTGCACGCTTGACAACATTCATAGCCAAACGGACTTCGTGACATAGAACATCTATAATTGGTTTTATATTGAAAATGCGTTCATTTCGAGTTATTTTAGTCTGCAGCGCGATTCAATTCTGCTTAGGGATATCAAACTATACAAGGTGACTGGACTTTTGAAATTGAAGGAAGTGATAGTTTAAAATCAAACATGAAGAGAATAATATAATAAAAATTTGATATTATTTATTTACTGAGTAAACTTAACCGAAAGTTAAAGAATTGATTACGCATCGCATGGTTACGCTAGAGTAGGGATGCCGCGATCGACTCAGTTGTATGTAAAGTAAATAGTAACATTGTAGTATTTATTTATAGGGAATTCTAGTTAAAATTAAGTACCTACTTACCTACTTTTATTACATATTATGATCAGAATCGATTACAGAGTGCTCTTCTTCTGTATCTAAAATTTGTCATAACCCTGTATAATTAAATAGTCGTTAGGAAATAGTGATTGTCTAACGTATACTTGCATATACAACATTTTCTTAAATTACAGATCAAGAAAATATCTTGTCTATGAATTCATTGCGCCACAATACTTTTTTTAAATCATTTATTTAAAAAGAAAACAATTTACAATATTTAGAAACATACCTTAAGTATCGTTGATTTGTCTGGTATGTTGGATTAGTTAATTTTATGACAGGTTTTTTTAACATTAAAATTTCATTTAAAACACATTACAAACAAACAAAAAATAAACACAATAGAATACAAGTCAGAGTTAGAGTTCTCTGTGGGTGTAGTTGTTTTAATGCTAATGGCAACCCTTTGAACCTGCCATTTCATAATTTTAATAGAGGCTTTGAAAATCAGTGTATTTGTCTTTTCCCTTTGCAAAAAAACAAATCTGACTAATATATTCGCATTTTCATTCACCAGCATTTCACGTCAAACTTATAACAACTCTGTTTTTGCGTCGGGGTTAAAATAATTAATTAAACTATTATTTTTTTAGTTGACGCCTGAAGGATAAAACTGGCAATTTTTACATGTTTGCAAGAAGAATCACGATCATAACCGATTATTATTTTATTACTTACTAGCTGTTGCGCGCGGTTTTACCCGCGCAATTTCGATTCCCGCGGGATTTTCGGGATAAAAAGTAGCCTATACGGATTCGGAAGAATCCCTCTAAGTAATGGTAAAAGAAATTTTGAAATCGGTCCAGTAGTTTTTGAGCCTATTCAATAAAAACATACAAAAATACAAAGGTTTCCTCTTTATAATATTAGTATAGATTATTATTGATTTTTGAGATACATCTCATTTTCCCCGGAGCTGGGTATTTTTAGAGCACTTACCTTTAACAAAAGAAAATATTTGGTAATAATAAATGAATTTGTGTTCTTTTCAGTAAATCACTTTTGTACCTGGCTAAACCATTTTTAATTTTGCTAGATGAAGCAGGTTACTAAATTCAAAAAATTCAAAAAAAAATTCAAATCGGTTTATAAAATAAAAAGCTTACTAAGAACAAATTTGCTTTCTGTTTAAATACATAGATACCTCGTTAGATAGGTATGTTACACCTATCTTTGTCAATTTTTTTTGATTACAAACTACAAATAAAATTCAGGAGTCCCACTAAAATGATTTTTGTTTAACTATTTTATGGAGATTTTGCGCTTCCATCCTACCATCAATCATTACCTTACTTAGTTCTTGGCGCACATACCAATTTATGAATTCTTGAATCCCATGTAGAATTTTCTCAAAATACAAATATTAGGTAATATGGACCGTTCAACGTTATGGTGCGTACAGATTGCTTGTAATGCAACTAGTAATGTAACATTCTGCGCACGTTGCGTATTTGAACGTGTGGTACGCAGAATGTTACATTATAATTTCCATTACAGCAATCTGTACGCACCATTAAAAGTACGTTTGCCGACGAATAAACACTATCGCAGCGCGAGAAATATGAGGCGCAATGTAATTTCTCAACTAGTCCGGAATACGTCGTCTGGCTTCGGTATGCGGCACATTCGCAAGCTGCTATGAATATCGAAGGGATGTGAACTATCTTTGCAATCATAGATATTCACTTTCATTATTTATTTTAAGTAATAATGAAAGTTAATATCCATATCAATATTTACCTATTTCAATATTTCTAATTTTTATTGGTTGACGAGTTTCTGCTACTTATAGGAAGTAAGTAGGTACCTAAGTACCAAGAGTGTAAAACTTTTGACGAGGTCAATTCTTAAATTTTAAAAGACGTAGGTAGGTAGGTACCTATATTTTTCTATCGCAGCTCATTTTAAAGAAATTTTATGCAGCCCTGAAATTCTATCACCAGCAAATCTAAATGGAGTATTTTACCTATAGATAAAGTAAAATCGATAAAGACCGTCACTTTGAAATAAGTTTAAAAAATGGCGCAGTTACCTTGAAAAATCACTATGAAACAAGAATAAAGACAAGTTATAACTAAATGTAACAAACATTTTATTAATTCTAAAAAGAGATAACGATCTAGACTTAATAGATACAAGACTCTATAAAGTCTGCCTTATTTAGGTATGCAGCGAAACATCTCGCCGCAGTTAAGAAGTTTTCTATCATACTACGAATAGCAAAACATACCATGTAATTTAAAGATTTTTTTACAATTTTCGTTTTCATCGATGACAAAAATCATTTGTTAATCGTATGCAGGAAAACTGAACATAGTAGGTACCAAGCTAGGTTAACACCGTCTATCAATCATTGGAAAGTAGAAAAGTTATTATTGTATTTCTACTGTTGCTATAACTATTGCTATTAATCCAGAAGATTAAGAAAATACTCGCTGAGCTTTAAATCATCATTTAAAAATAAATTAGGTGCGAAAATAAGAAACACGTAATACTCGACAACTGCAATAATCAAAATACGTAGATAATAAAATTTTGGTGCCTCTTTAGAAACATTAAGGTGCCGAAAAGCATCTCATTAAATTCATAAAATCTCATTAATATTGAGAGCATCGATTATGTGTCTGACTTTTTGTTATCCCGTTCTGGCCGCAGATCGTCGCCCTCTCGGCCCGGCCCGCCCCCTCCCCTCGCGTCCCCCGCTGATGGGCGTGTTGCACCCCTCCCTGCTGTCTTAGAATCGTGTTAAGACCCCAATGTTTTCCCCTCAATCCGACCTTTCGTATATTTGTAGATAGATATATAGACGGAAAACGAGGAAATCGGCTTTCCTGCATGGCTGCCATGGTAAGAGCTTATTCTGTTTTAAGCTTCAGTTACTTAGTCAAGGCATTTTCACATATAAGAATGTATATGTGGAATATAACTAGCACGGAATGTATTTTATTCGATATTACATTACGGAATTATACATTCGTACTTATTACAGTTTGTTAAACGGATACTTTAAGTAGAAAATAACTTAAGTTCTACAAATTAAGTATTTGACTTCATTAGTGTTTTCGCATTTTCATTTCAGCTAAGCGAACGCTCATTATAATTAAATTGAAATTTTATTTATCATTTCAATAACTGCCACATCTTGGCGAAAATATTAGAGATTTATTCTGATGCTATTTCATATGCATTCCACATGCTTGTAACTGTAGCTTTCTTGTCTACAGAATTGAGTGCCAGCATCAAGCGCGAGAAGATTGTAGAAATATGCGAGGGCTGCGGGCAAAAGATCCAAGATCGATACCTCATGAGGGTCGGCGAGCTGTCCTGGCACGAGCAGTGCCTGAGCTGCTGCGTGTGCGGCTCCCCTCTCGCGCACACCTGCTACACCAGAAACACCAAGCTTTACTGCAAACCTGACTACGACAGGTAATTAATTCTACCCCTACCCCTATCCTATTGCTTCTTGTATAGATTTAATTCAGCTCGGCGATTTGAATTTGCGATTACCTGCCTTGCGAAACACGCACCTATTTAAGCCATGCGAATATATCGCCCACTAACCTCAACTTAAATCATTATTTTCCATAATTTGTATGTAAAACTTTGTTCATAGACTATTCGGAGTCAAATGCACACGATGCGGAGACCGTCTACTTCCTCAAGAAATGGTCATGAGAGCCCAGCAATACGTATTTCACATACAATGCTTTGTATGCGTAATGTGCTGCCAACCTTTGCAGAAAGGCGAACAATATCTCATAAGAGCTGGTCAGATATTTTGCAGACAAGATTTTGAAAAAGAAATGTACTTGATGCAGCATGCAGAAGATGATATGATAATTGATGATTCCGAACGCCCTAGGGATGGGAGAAGAGGCCCTAAGCGACCGAGAACGATATTAACTTCTGCTCAACGAAGGCAGTTTAAAGCATCGTTTGAAGTGAGTCCAAAACCATGCAGAAAAGTCCGAGAAGCGCTTGCTAAAGATACGGGGTTGAGTGTCAGAGTAGTGCAAGTGTGGTTTCAAAATCAAAGAGCCAAAGTAAAAAAGAATCTTAGAAAAGCAAAGCAAGAAGGAGAAAAGAACGGTGACAAAGATAAAGACAAAGATGAGAAGATTATTAAACAGGAGTCGCCAACTAGTGAACACGGGAATTACTTGGGCTTAGATGGCACATACTCTGCTTCGAGTCAGCCTTTAAATCCAAACCTACCCTACTCTCCAGACGGTGAGTATTTACGCTTTAATTTATCTTATACTTTTTTTCTTAGTTCTAAATGACTTACTTATAGCTTTTTAATTAAATATTTATTTAATGAAATCGGTTCCGCCCACCGTCGTCTACACTATAAGTAGTAAACTTTTCTTTAATAAACAGACCAACTAAAAATCTAAAAACATCAGTATCCACACTGTACAATACATCAGTACACACACCGTACAATATAATACCTTAGTATTATCGCCTAACAAGGCCTTCAAAACCATCTTTTCACAATACCCAAGTAATCACGTATTTGCACAATACTGTCTCCTATAAAATACAGTCTCTTATATTGAGATTTGATATAAGTATTTGATTACATTTCCCCTCTCAGAAGTATCTAACATATTGAAATTCCTGAAGGGGTAGGAAATGAAAC
This sequence comes from Stenoptilia bipunctidactyla, assembly GCA_944452665.1. NCBI lineage: Eukaryota > Metazoa > Arthropoda > Insecta > Lepidoptera > Pterophoridae > Stenoptilia > Stenoptilia bipunctidactyla. The sequence goes on along the minus strand of OX101721.1, from coordinate 13,716,545 downwards.
GTGATGTATTGAAGTTTGTGTAACCGAAACGACTTCAAAGGAGCTCTTCAAAGTTTGAAAGCCGTGGGTTTTATTTCCTTGCCAATAATAAAATTTAGATCTATATTTATTAATATTATAATAAATTAAATATGTTTAACAAAATGAGGAAATTCGTGAAAATAAGAAACAAAAATCCAAGACATGAGAATAAATAACCTACTACCTAATCCATAATATATTTTTTGTGCAATTTTAGAAGGCTTGTACAGAGTACCTTACGATCTCAGATACCGACAAATACTCAAAGCCATAAATTAATTCGGGTAGGCCTGGGGTAGGCTATTTTACGTTTATCATTAGGTAATCCAAATATCGGACACATATCTTGCTAGATTAACCTTGTGGAAAATTATCAACTTTCATAAACATACCATACCATAGTAATAAGTAGATACTTACACACCAAAAGTTTTCCACGTGATAACTCAACTTATTGTTCCAGATTACCCCGCGCACTCGGGAGACAGTTTCTGCAGTTCAGACATCTCATTGGACGGCAGCAACTTTGACCAACTAGACGAGGGCACGTCCGACACGATGAGTCTCCAGAACCTTGAAGTCCACCACCAGTCACATCCTCACTCAGCACACCAAACTCATGAGCCCCTCAACCTAGGGACAGGAGCTGTTGTTAACCCAATAGATAAGCTTTATCTCATGCAGAACTCGTACTTTAGCACCGATCACTGATTCTAACTTAGAAACCTGTGTAGATTTGTATAACGAATCTTAATTCAAATATAGCTTAAAATGGGAATGTAAATAACCTAGAAAAGATTCACTAAGTATTGAAGAAGTGTGTGTTAAAAGCTGAAGTACCTTCGGGATGATTTAGATAAAGCCGCAAAGTTCGTAGTTCTTTGTACATAATTTATTTATCTACGTTTACTTTGTAGCAATGACAATAACTTATTTCTTAATTATTCTTTTATCGACATATACGAGTATGTTTCTACTGCAAAGATAACAACATAAAGCTGAAGTGATAATAAGATTTTATGTATTGTTCTAAAGTAAATTTTTTAGTTAATTTGTAGACATTATCGCCATACTTGTTCATTATAATTTTAAAGTTTGCAGTTCTTAGTTAACTGAACTCGAAAGCACAATGTTAAAATCTAGTATATAAACTTATAACCTATTAGGAATTAATGTATATTAGGAGGACATAACAGAAGTATATTTGTAAATAACTTTGTACATAACTTCCACTCTCAAAAATAGTCTTTTTAAAAAATGGCGGCGCTTCGCATTTTTGTGTTCAAAATATATTTATTGCAATAGATAGGTAATTAGATCTATGTTATACCTACTTATTAATTTCTATAAAGGTATTTTTTGCGTAATACCGAAATATTTAAATATATTTAATGAATTAGTTGAAGTTCAGTGACGATTATAATGGATTTATACCTACTATTTGTTATGAAAATCGTAAAAGTGCTATTATATACCTACCTAATTCGACTACAGTAGTGACGTGATAAATTTTGTAAACAGTTCTTGGGCTTCAACATGTTTTTATAAAAAAATATTGCGATTCAAAAACTTTAGGTCTATGTTTTTGTCTAACTTAAGGGCCAACTCTATTCTACGCGAAAGTGGCGCGGGCGCGCGGTTCCATGCAAAGATTATCCGTCGCGTTTCCTCACGCGGGCGTTTTTGTATGGAACAGTTAAATCGCACCCTAAGCAAAAGTTGCTTACCCTCAAGTATGCTCTTCGTCAGGTGCCTATATGAATTTCTTGTCGTTTATCAAAAACATATTGGATGAAAGTTCGAAGCACAAAAATGCCTTTCACTTTACAACTTGGCAATTTTTTATTTCGATGTATTGGACCTAATAAATTCACTGTCAACCACTTGACCCTACCTGTAGTTAAATAGGTAGATCAAAAAAATTCGCTCAAGATATAACGTTTCTAGTCAATTTCTTTTTGTGGAAAATCGCAGGTATCCTAACTGTAAATAGAATAAATAGATAAGGCTAATATTAAATATTACCAATGTATTTTAACATAAATTTATATTACAACTGTCTGTGTTACCAGCTTAAACAACGTAGATGAAATAATTTAGAGATCGTTTTAATATTTAATTCTAGTCAACAATTGTTCTAACTTAGAGTGGCATTTATTAGTGAGATGACCCATTAAATAAGGTATAAATTTATCAGTTCTTATGATGGCATTTATAACGCACTAGTAGGAATCGCGACATTGTACCTAATTATGTTGATGTATTTAGATTTTGTCGTTTTGTATATGAATGTAAATTGAAAATCTATTTAATATAATGAGTAAGTATCTACGTTTAAAATTTTCTTATCACCCCTATCCTATAGAACATTTCTGCTAAGCCACGTTGGTTACTCAAATTTTCCTGTATGGGAGACCAGGTCAAAGCTAAAGCTCTGGGCATGTAGTTAATCCGTTTCAAAACTCAAAAATCAACATATATGTTCAGTCAGACTCATCAGGAACCCATTACAATGAACACATTTTTAAAAAATATATGAAATTAGTCGACAATTTTAATGAAAAAGCAAATAACTACTTTTCCGGTCTTGCCCCAATCCATGGGTAAAACCGTATACGATATTGCCCCAGAATTTACCGTGTGCGAAAGAAGTCATCCAACTCCTGTGTATCACATCTGGTTCAGTATTCATGGGCTCAACCTTGACAGCCTATACCTACATTTCACGAGCTCGAGTTCAGTAGTGGATGTTGATGAGATCGGGTCTCGACCAACTCTTTGCCCAGTGGAAGTTCTCTTGAATGACACATGGAACGTTGATGGAGTTTGGTCAACGAGCTGACGAAAAAATGATAGTAATTAGACTTATCTATCTGGATCAAAATCGTATATTTTACCTCATACGGTTGTGCCCCAACACGGGTGTAGAACCAAAAACATCACTCACTCACACAAAGGCAATACAAACTTACAGGTGAAAACATTGCATTTATAAACAAATACATCACCTACAACATATTGTAGTTGATTAGTAACTTACCTATAGCGTATGTACACTTCACAATTACTGCTTTTACATACATACATAACTTCACGCCTGTATCCCTAAAGGGGTAGGCAGAACACCAGAGGCTATAAAGGTATTATTATGATAGAGAGAGACGATTGCAGTGACAGGGAGTCAGCCTATCGCCCGCAAAAATGCCAATAATACCTCCGTCCCTTAACTGACTTTTACAGTTTGCCCGGGAAGAGAAGCAGCTGGTACATTCTATGTTTTTCTTTCGCTCCCAGTCCAGCATCCACTGTCTACAGTCCAGCATCCACTGCTTGTATATACACGAAAATATGATCAAGAAAGACAACTGAAAAAAAAGGTTAAATAACTACAAATTGCGCTAGCCTACAACGACAAGTGTTTGTTTACAAATAGTACTACTTGGTAGGCACCTCTGAGCGGCTTATGCGCATGAAATTTGGATTATTAAATAGATACGCTATAACGTCATGGTTTTACCAATGTATACGGTTTTGTACAGGTTTCCCCTACCTACATTAAGCTCAACGGAATTGGTTCACTCAGGTAGGTATGAAATAAACAAAATAAAAAATGAATTATGTATAATGTATAATTCACAAACATAAGTTAATTTCCAGTTATGACTTCATAATATAATATATGGAACATAACATATTATGTTACATCAGTTGCTAAAAATAATCGCGCCCGCTTTGTCCAAAATTTGGTTGATAAATCAATATTTTCTGCGTTTGTAAATACCTACGCCATAATAGGGTCCCCCAACAGCCTCCCCCAAGGTTTTCCACGTCACTCAGTCTCGTGCCGCCCTTGTTATTAAATTCGTATTTCAATTGGAACATCTTATAGCGTTTGTACTTATTAATTGAACACTAAGATTTCAGTAAATTTCTAAAATATATAGGGGTGTTTTTTAGTCACCAGCCAAATTTAAATTGTATTTTCTTTGATATGATGTTTACCTACCAGCATATTTATTTTAGTATCGCTCAGTAAAAAGTAATAAAAATATGGAAACAAAAATATTTTTATAAATAGTCGCTGTTGATGAATATACAGTGTGTAATTTGAGGGGTGTATCAAAGGTTTCCCAGCCATGGAGGAACTCAATACCTACCAAGGTTTTCCACGTCAGTCGGTCTCGTGCCGCCCTTGTCCAGCGTTTACCGGCAACTTTGACCATGTCGTCGGTCCATCTTGCGGGGGGCCTGCCTACGTTGCGTATCCCAGTACGTGGCCGCTACTCGATAACTTTTCTGCCCCAACAGCCATTTGTTCTGTAATCTATGTGCCCTGCCCATTGCCACTTCAGCTTTGCAATCCTTCTGGCTATGACAGTGACTTTGGTTCGCCTGCGAATCTCCTTATTCCTGATTCGATCCTGCAGGGACACTTATAAGGTAATAATAAATAAATAATAATAAATAATAGTATATTATGTAACAAGTGAGCGAAGTTTCGCCTGCGGCTCGGGCTCAAATCACAGCCTCGACTGTAATTAGCAACGCTCACGAGTTATATACGATGTTTTTCAACACACTTGTGAGTAAAAGACAGACATAAGGGTAGGGGTGTGTAAGAGTGCGCGGTGTGCAAGAATGCGCATAGGCAATAACCAATCAAATATACAAACGCATCCATCTTTAGTTGTCATCTGAACACAGACAAACCACATGCGTGCCTACCAAAACATTTCAGCTTTTAGTGAATTTTCGAAGACTTATTGCAGAAAATTAGTTTTTCCTTACTGCAATCTATTTTATAAGGATTTTCAAACGTTGATTGCCAAAAAGATAGTAAAGGTAAGGCTTATTTTAAATTATTTAAATGATTTATTGTGTCTTCGAAATCCTTGCCGGCTTGCCTAATTTTTCAAGAGTGCTCATAGATGGCGCTAATTACCTTAAAAGTTTAATTACTCCGATGCATGCAAGAGTGCTCAGTAACAATGCAGCCAAGAATGCGCGCGCACTCTTGCACAATGTTATCTGCAGAAATAACCATAATGTACAGAAATTTATTTTTTATTTTGTTAATATTTTCTTCCAGTATGTCTAGAAGACCAAGAAAAACGGCAAGGAAAAACGTCGATTTTAGCGTTATAGAAGAAGCTCGACGGCTAATTGCAGGTGGAGAGAGTCAACGACAAGTAGCTGCAAAGCTTGGTATGCCTGAATCAACATTAAGGAAAAGATTGAAAAATAATGCAGCACCGCAGTCAGATGTAGGTACTTTTAGTACTGAAGTAGAGCTGGAACTGCTTCAATACATTCAAAATATTGATGCAATGTTTTATGGACTTACTCCTAAAAAACTAAGAGTATTGGCTTATGATTTTGCTGAATGCAATAATATAGCACACCAGTTTCACAGGGAAAAGAAGATGGCTGGTCGAGAGTGGCTACGATGTTTTATCAAAAGACACCCTTCATTGTCTTTAAGGCAACCAACGTCTACTAGTCTAGCAAGAGCAATGGGGTTTAATAAGCCTCAAGTGGATCGTTTTTATGCAAACTTGTGTGATCTTTATGACAAGCATAAATATCCTCCGCACAGAATTTTCAACATGGATGAGTCAGGTTTGTCCACTGTCCCTAATAAGCCCCCAAAAGTTATTTCAACCAAAGGTAAACGTTGCGTAAATAAGATCTCCAGCGCTGAAAGAGGGCAAAACGTTACAGTGATTTGCGCCATGAGGGCCAGTGGCCTGTTCATCCCACCGGCATTCAAATTTAAACGCAAAAGAATGAAAGCTGAACTACTTGACAACGCTCCTCCATCCTCGATTGGAATGATCTCTGATAGCAGTTTCATAACCAGTAACTTGTTTCTCGACTGGCTAAAACATTTCAAAGATCACGCTTTGCCAAGTAAAGATCAACGAGTGCTTCTGATCCTAGACAATCATTCGTCACATTGCACGCTCGCTGCTGTTGATTTTTGTCGCAAAAAGTACATAGATCTTCTTTCACTACCACCTCATAGCAGTCACAGAATGCAGCCGCTTGACAGATGCTTTTTTAGTCCCTTAAAAAAATATTATTCAGCTGAATGTGAAAACTGGTTGCGCAATCATCCCGGTCGAACAATAACTACATTCCAGATAGCAACTATATTCACACCTGCATATGCTAAAACGGCAACGGTTGCTAACGCTATTGAAGCATTCAGAGTGACTGGAATATGGCCATTTAATAACGAAATTTATACCGATGCTGACTTTTTAGCCTGTAGCGTTACCGATAGACCACCGGAAGATACATCCAGTGAACCTCCTGCAACTTTACAAACACCAGAATTTGTCATGCCAACCATCCCTGCTCAGTCCGAGTGCATGTCAGTAAGAGAATTACTTCCAATTGAAGAGGATATTTTAGAAGCCTCTAAAAAAATTTGTGAACAAACTCAAAACTTAACCTCGAAGTCCCAAGACCCAACTCCGTCAACTTCGGCTTTTAATGTTTTAGGAGGATCCCAGTGCATGTCGGTTAGGAAATTGTTTCAAATTGAAAAGGATATTGTAGAACCTCCGAACTTACCTTCAAATTCCCAGGACCCAATTCCGTCAACCTCTACTTTTGTTAAATTTTTACCATATCCAAAATCTTCTGTGCAACGTCCATATAGCAAAAGAGGTAAAAAATCGGAAATATTGAGTAGTTCTCCATACAAAAAACAACTGGAAGAAACTACGGTGAAAAAGACGGAACCTACACCAAAGAAAGTTGGCTGTCTACAAACCAAAAAGTATTTGTGTCCAGGCTGCTCTGAAGAATATATAGAGCCTTTAGTAGAAGACTGGATCCAGTGCATTTATTGTAAAAATTGGTGGCACGAAAATTGCACAGCATATTCAGGCCTTGGGCACTTTAACTGTGATTTTTGTAAGTGACTAGTACTGCGCATTCTTGCACACCTTCGTGCGCACTCTTGTCAACTACATGGTTCAAGAGTGCGCAAACGGATGCCTTGCATTTTTTTTTAATATTTTTTTTTTTACTGTCTACTTTTTGTTAATTTTTTAATAGTTTTTTTGTAGCCAGATATCTAAGAAGTTAATAAATTATGATAACTATAACTTGATGTGTATATTTTTCTTTTTATTACATTAAACCGTGAAAGTGCGCACTCCTACACACCCCTACTATACGTGGTCATAAAATAACAAACACACTTGATAACAAAGCTGTGAATTGTGATTGAAAAATGGCGCCGAACCTCGCGCATGCGCGTAGGTTTTTTTCCGCCAAATGTGTCAATGGCTGTATAGCATATACAGCCTATTTTACATGAAAATATTTAATTTGGAGTGGTAAATCCAAATATTTTAATATTTTGCATTAAATTATTGTGAATTGTGAATAATTTGTTTGATATACAATTTTGTTTAGCTAATATAAGGCGTAAACATTTAAAAATGTATATGGGTTTGAAGTGGTATAAAACCTCTTTGTTGTTTCTGAAAAAATTTAATGTATAACCCGGATCAATAAAATATGCTCTGTTTACTCGCATTTAATTTGCACAAAGATACAATTCAACTTTGTAGGATTCATTATATTATGCACTAGGGTATAATATATTATGCACGCGTGACTTATAGCCCAGTTTATAGTTCTAAATTCAATAGAATTAGGCTCATTTTACGAGCAAGTGTGTTGAAAATAACGTATCATAACGTTATACGTTATAATAACGTATATTGTTGCTGTTCATTTTAGTTATCATTAACGACAGTATCTATTGTACCTTTGAAAATAAGCTACCTTAAACAACTAAAGCGGTAATTTTTTTAACCCCACTTATAACAAATCAATTTTGTTAAAATAATTTAATTTGAAAACTTTATAACAAGGTTGACCAAAATCTGACATTAGCCTGAAGTAGTAACGTTTTAGCACTATGGTTGCCCTGCCCATCACACCTTGGTTGTAAGGGAACACTTAGACGCCTGTTTTACGGACAGCTGGGTCGGTCGAGGTGGACCAATCCCTGAGTCGCCCAATCTAACATCCGTTGATTTTTATGTTTGAGGACGGGCTAAGAATCTGTTTTACTCAAAAGAAATCAATACTGTAGATGAGTTGAGATAGAAAATTCAAATAAGTTTTGAAACCATGAAAGAAGAAATGAAATTTGAAATTTTGGGAACTACTACTACGGACGTAAGAAGACGAGCTCGTGCTTGTATAAGAAATCACGAGTCCCATTTTGAACACGAATGACGTTTTTTTTTCTTTTATAATGTAAGTATAATAAACTGTGTGTAGGTACATAAATAAATAAATGAAATATAAAAAATAAGTAACCAAATTTTTGTTGTTTGATTTTGTCATAAGTACCTACAAGGAAAAAATCCGCTTGATTAGTGTAGGTAGCTTATTTCCAAAGATACGATAGGTACCTACTGTCGTAAATGATAACTTAGATAAAAGAACAGTTACCAAGCAGGTTTTTTAAAATGATTTGAATAACCAAAAGTATTTTAGATTTTTTTTAAAATCCGGATTTCGGGGATCTAACGCGTGAGCGATTTCCCCGGATGATGGCAGGCCAGATAGCCGGATGCTGGTGGTCTAACGCGACGCGATTCCACCATATTGACGGCTGGGGGGGGTTAGATTCTGGTGATCTAACGCGACGCGATTCACCGGTCCCTAACCCTTTCCGGCCATAGTGAAGTCCCTGGGCGGTGGATACGGGGGTATCTGCCGCCCTGCTCAAGGGAGTTCGCTGAGGTGCGGCGTGCCTGGTGTTCTCGGCACGCTGCATGTTGAGGGTTCCGCGCAAGCAGATGGCGCCGGCGGTTTCGCGGTTGAATGCTTCGGCTTGCCCGTGATCCCGCCACTAGGCGCGGAGGAGGAACACATTGGGGTTTTAGCCGGTTAAAGTCCAGGCATAACTTTGACGCTCCCCCGAGCGTCATCGTATCCATGGAGGACTTCCCCAATTAAAAAAAAAAAAGGCGTCCAATCGAGTGGCTAATTTAACCAGATGACTGCGACATATATAATATATCTGCTTTCTGCCCTCCAAATCATAAACGTAGTAACGACCATTTGATAGTTTTGAGACAAACGCGTTCAAAGTTTGACTGAATCTTATACTGAATCTTATGCTCCCACGACTGCCACAAAAACTTTTATTCACATAGAAGTTATTTTTTAAGTATATCAAACTAAATAGATTCCATATTTATCTTCCATTTTAGATAAACACTAAACAGTTCGAATATAATTTTAAAAATGTGTTAATGGTAAGCGTTGAGTTTTTAGTAGGATTATACAAACCATGAACGCAGTGGATTTGTTACGTACTGCGTTTATGTGTACCAAATCTACCAAAAATCGTCAAAACTTCTGCCGTAAGTTATGTTACTGCTTTATAATTGGGAAGTATTTGAGTATAAACCAGACAGTCGATTAGTATAAATAGCGATTGCAACTACAATTTGAAATAAAAAAATAATAATATAAAGGGTAAAAAATTGATCTGATATGAGTAAATATCCTCCCCCAAGGTCTTCCACGTCGCTCGGTCCCGCCGATCAATAACAAATCCGACATAAATTATGAAGAAATAAGTATTTATACATTGAACAAAGGAATTGCATAAAAAATTGAAAAAGTAACTAACTTTTTTTCTACAGCTTCGTATACTTGCGTAATTCGTATACTTGCTTGGGGGAGGCCTATGTCCAGCAGTGGACAGCTTGTAGTCTACTGCTGGACATAGGCCTCCCCCAAGGTTTCACGCCGCGTCCACATCCTGCGTTTACCAGAGACTTTGACCAGATCGTCGGTCCACCGCTCGAGAATTTTTCTGCCTCAACGGCAACTGTTCTGTGAGCTATGTGCTAATTGCCACTTCAGCTTTGCAATCCTGTTGGCTATGTCGGTGACTTTGGTTTGCCTACTCATCTCCTCATTTCTGATTCAATCCCGCAGGGAAACTCCGAGCATAGCCCTTTCCATTAGCAACTTTAAGCCTCTTTAAAAGGCCCATAGTTAGCGATCACGTCTCAGTACCAACGCCATTCGACGATTAACCTTTTTCTCAAAGTTGGACCTAGGTCAGTGAATTTTATGACCTAGGCAGAATAATCATCGACGACTTCGAGCGTGGTGCCTCCAACTACCACAGGAGCTGGTGCAACATGGACGTTCGACACGACCTTCGTCTTATCCATGTTCATTTTAGGATCTACTCACTACGAGGCTCTACTGAGGTCATTGAGCAATTTACTCAGGTCCTGCAGGGTCTCAGCCAAGGGTACCTACTTCCGTAAATCATACCAAAATTGCCTTCTATTCTACGGAATTAATGCAACGAGGTATATTTAATTTGTTTCTTCGTGGTCCTCGGAATTGCTTGGAACTTGGAAATAGTGGTTGATAATAGTGGTACTGCAGTCCTTCCTATTTTAAAGGGGTGGAACAGCCCGTAAAATTACCGAAACAAGAAACTTTAACAGCTGAAGCCTCGGGTCGTAAAACAATTCCATGAGCAGAAGTTTTAGCCGTTTTTAAGGGAAATTTTCGTCGCTCGTGACCACGGGGTCTCATCGTTGTGATTTGTTTTAAATTTGAAATTAAACTGGCTTCTTTGGGCTTTGATAAATACGATGACCGATGTCCTGGTAGGTTTTACATAAGACGACGTTTTTCTGGTCCTTGCCAAAAAAATAAAATAGTATACGTACACTCTTTCTCTGATATTTTGATACCTTCTTACGCATTATAGTCATCTACTAAAGGTTTGATAAATAAACTTTAAGCTTTCCAGTACACATTTAAGTACTTTTTGAAAATATTTTCTCGCCAGTTATGTGTGTCAGCCGGTGTAGAGAGTTTTAAAAAAGACAAGTAAGTTAAGTTATTACTAGGTATATTTCTGATTCTACAAAATAAAACTTAGCCTCATTAAACCTAAAGCTCTGAGTCCACGATTGACCTCACGCAGAGCTGTCTTATTAATTAATTATTTTAAATTACAAATTATATTTCACTCGCGGTAACATGGTTGCGACACTTCCAATGAAAAAGTTAATTCAGCAAATCAATCGATGAATCAATAATTAATATTCTCACGGGAACTGAAATACCGAAGGATGAGTCACTGAGGTTGACAAGCTGAAGGGCCTTTAGGGTCCGTAACACCTCCCCTCCTAGATGAGCAACTATTTTCGAACATTGAGAGAAAATGTTGCGGTTCTTCGGTCTTCTATCGTTGAAGCTGGAGCTGCAGTAGAAATGGTCGCTGATGCTGCGTTTGATGCCCGCCGTTTGAAGTAGGTAAAGGCAATGATTGCGGCAATAATCATCAGTATCAAAAAGGTAGGTATCGTTGTATGATAAATGCTTGTGAAGTCGTATGTTTCATAAGTTTCAGGAACGCTCATTGTTACTTGATTTTGAATTGCATGCAATTTATTCAAATCAATTGTTGTTAAATTATAATTGAATTTCTGCGATGTGGGTGGTTTCGATGCTGGGAACGACATTATTTCAATAGCATGACCGTGAACTTTGTCATCAAGGTTGATAATGCTGAATTCAGGCGTTTTGAGCTTGCAATTATGTGGAACTGTTGCTAAAAATGATCCTTGAACAATCTTATGTTCTACGTCGTTGCAGGATAACTCTATCTTCGTAGGTTTCGGGAATGATAGTATATAGTGTCGGCTATCTAGTTCTATTAGAGCTTCTTTTTCCAGGATTACAGATGTACTGATACATGACTTGCCAATGTCTTGATTTTTAATTAATTTGTAGATGCAATCTTCACCTTTTCTAGTTTGGTGATTTATCTTCTGATGGCAGATGAACCAGCTGCTGACCTTCGGACATTCTGCCTCTATGTACGCGTATTCAAAAGAATTGGTTGCAATGAAAGGATATGTGGGAATAATTACTAAGGAATTTTTATTAGGAATGGGACTAAGCCTATACAAATTATAAGTTGAGGATGTAACTATAGGGAACTTCATAACTAAAATAATTTTTTCATCTATATAATAATATCCTAAGCTAATTAAATCATAGTAGTATCTAATATCTATATCTAAAACTTTATCATATCCATATAAGGATTTTAGTTCTTCTAACATATTACTTAAATCTTTCATAGTTAATAATGAACGGTGCATTGAATTAGTGTGGCTAAAAGCTAATAAGTTTTCAATTTTCCTTACTTCTAAACTTAAATCATTAACATTTTCTGAAATAATACTTAATATTTGCATAAATTGCAATTTCTTATAAAAATTTTCAGATTGATTATCGTTACTTCTAATTATTTGTTGAACTACTTTATTTAACTTAATTTGATTAATATTTAAATTATCTAAAATATGATTTTGCTGATTTACGATTTCTTTCTATAAACTAATATGTTTGTTAAAGTTAATATTCATTTCTTTATCATTTTGATGTAAAATCTTAATGGCGTTTTGAAAATTAATAGCATCGTTGCTGTCTAGGTTACCAGAAATGCTTTTGATGAAGGTTCCAAGTGGATTGAAAATGCCACGTTTTGTGCGTTTTGGCTCGAAAGTATTAAATTGTATAGATAATTCGTCAATTTTATGAAATAAGTGCATTAAAATAGTTTTTAATAATGAGAAATCCGTATTATTTATCTTATTTGAAATATTACCGAGCTGAGTTTTTGTTAAACCTATTTGAGTTTGAATTTTGTTAATATCAATTTCTTGTAAAAATATGTGTTCATGGGAGGTCATTTTTGTTGGGCCTAGGTTAAAGGGTAGGATTCCAGGTCCATCAGTCAAATCGTCAAGTTTTATTGTCATGTCTGCTAGTACTTGGGCCAGGGTCGTTATGAGGACGGTCCTGTAACAATAGTGATTTATTTAATTTAGTTTTAGTTCGTTTAATACGATGTTTAGCTATTGGGCCACGTTTTCGAGAAGTGTATATGTGAATGGGAAAATTAGTGGTAACTTTATCTCGTGTGTATCGGGGTGCAATTTTCTTCCTAGATGCCAAAGGATTTTTTATAAATACTTCCTGTCCTTCCGTATAATCTAATTGAGGCTCGCGATCAAGGTTACGTCGAGTCATTATTGCATTTCGTTCTAAAAGTGCTGATTCGTGAATTATATTATAAACTGTCTCCATTGATTTACGGTGCTCCTGAATGTAATTTTGTAATAGTCTATGTGTCAAATCTAAGTCTGTTGGGTCTCTTGGGTCAAAGTGTCTGTTGGGTCCAGTCAATAAGTCGTATGGTCTACATTTAGTTAAACTATGTATTGAGCTGTTATAAGCTATAATTGTGTATGGTATCAAATTACTTATTAATTCGTTTTTTCGTTGTAACTTTAAAAGTCGTAAGTGTTCTAAGAGAGTGCTATGGAAACGTTCTATTAAACCATTTTCATTGGGTGAGTGTGCTGCAGTTAAGCGATGTTGAACTTTATGTAGTCGTAAAAATTCAGAGACAACTTGATTTTTGAACTCTGTGCCTTGGTCTGTTGTAAGAACTAATGGGAAACCGTGATGAGTGCAAAACGTTAATAAGGATTTAACTATGTTTTGGGCAGTGCAAGAAGGTAAGCGATAAATTTGTGCATATTTAGTGAATGAATCAATTATAGTTAGGTATTTTTCTTGCTCAATAGTCAAAACATCTGCATGTGCTATATCAAACGGTTTCGAAGGTGGAGGAACTATTTGGTATTCAGGTCGTAATGGCGATCTATCATACTTTGCTTGGTTACAGGTTGGGCATTCGTTAATGAATTTAGTAATAGACTCTTTTTGTTTTGGCCAAAAATATCTTTTAGATAAGGAGAGATAAGTTTCGTTAATTCCTCTATGATTTGTTTTTCCTTCGTGATATTTATTGAGTATGTCTTGCTGATCTAAAAAATCTGAAATATTTTGTATTTCAGACTTAACAAAAACTAGGTTTATGTAAGAACTTTCAAAAGTTTTTTGAAGAATTGGTGCTAATGAGTACATTTTAATAAGTGGTTCTACTAATATGGCTGTTTTCAATTTGGGATCGATATGTTTTTTTATGACATTAATTATTTCTTGTTCTAAATTAGGTTCAGCTATACTAACATAAGTTCTTCGGAATGTTTCAAAAGGGTAAGTTATTTTTGGTTTACAGTTTGTTGGTAAGTCTGTCAATTTAATTATTAATTGTCTTTTAAATTTATTAAGTTGTTCGTCTGAGATAGGTATTTCAAATATTGGGTTTTCAAGGCTTGTATGTATAGTGCAAGAGTCATCATTAGGTACTGTATCAGTGTCAGAGCTACTTAACAAAGGTCTGTCAGAAGGTGCGGTATCTGTAGAAGAGATACTAATAATTGGTCGACTGTCGGGCGCTGTAATAGTTCGAGAACTACCTGATGAACTACTAGAGCTTAAATTAACAATTACCGAGTCTATTTCCTCATTGTGTAATTCAATGCGAGATAGAGCATCGACGTTGCTGTTTAATTTACCTTTTTTATATATTATATCAAAGTCATATTCGGATAGTTTTAATTTCCATCTTGTCAGTCTTGAACTAGGTTCTTTAACATTCATTAACCATTGTAGAGGCTTATGATCAGTCATAATTTTGAATCTCCTACCAAATAAATAGGGTCGAAAATACTTTGTCGCCCAAACTATCGCTAGTAATTCTTTTTCTATGGTCGAATAGTTCATTTCGCTGTTGTTTAAGGTTCTGGAAGCGTAAGCTATAGGTCTGTCTGATCCAATAAGTCCTTGTGAAAGGATCGCTCCTAATGCTACGTTAGATGCGTCAGTTGTAAGTATGAATTCTTTTGAAAAGTCCGGATATTGCAAGATAGGGTCGTTAGTCAAGAGTGTCTTACATAAATTGAAACATTTTACATAGTCAGGGGTCAAGTTAATTTTAGCTCCTTTTTTTAAACGCGAAGTTAGTGGTTTCGTCAACTTAGCATAGTCTATAGTATCCTAGAAGTCCTAAAAAACCTTTGATCTGTTTTGGTGTTCTTGGTATAGGATAATTGAGAATACTGGAAATTTTGTCTGGATTTGGTTTTACGCCATCTGGTGTAATAATATGACCTAAATAGGGTGTTTCATGCTTCAAAAATTCAGATTTATCCATCTGTATCTTTAAATTTGCGTCTCTAAGTCTAGTGAAAATTTTCCTAAGGTTAATCATGTGTTCCTGAAGGGAAGTTGAATACACTAAAATGTCATCTAAATATACTATTACGTTAGGAAGACCTCTAAGAACATTGTCCATTACACGTTGAAATATTGATGGGCTGTTTTTTAAACCCATAGGCATTCTCATAAACTCAAAATGGCCTAATCCATCGGATACGCTAAATGCGGTTTTGTGGATGTCCTTGGGGTCCATTTGGATCTGATAAAAACCACTGTAAAGGTCCAAAGTTGTGAAATATTGACATTTGCCAAGCTTATCTAGGGTTTCAGTAATCGTTGGAATAGGGTATACGTCACTAACTGTTTTTTCATTTAATTTTCTAAAATCTACAACTAATCTCCATTTGGTTTTTCCAGAAGCGTCCAATTTTTTAGGTACGATCCATATAGGGGCATTATAGGGTGAGTTAGAGGGTCTTATTATACCTTGTTGTAGCATTTTTTCAATTTGGCACCTAACTTCTTCTTTGTGAATATAAGGGTATCTATATGTTTTACTGTGGATGGGGATTTCGTCAGTAGTCCGAATTGTATGTTTCACCTGATTAGTAAAGGTCAAAGGATCTCCGTCAATAAAAAAAATGTCGGAATACTCGGAACAAAGTCTGGGTCAAGTTTGCTCTTTCTTCTGGGTTTAAGTGTGTAGTGCGTATTCGAGACAAAACTGCTTGTGATCTTTCATTGCTATTGATTAATTGTGATATTGGAATAGTTTTTTCATTAAATATATGAGCGATAATAGGCTGCGATAATCTAAAAGTTACATCATGATTATGAGGGTTATTAACCGGAATAAGCGTTTGATTATTCTCTGCCGTTGATAGACAATCTGCGATATAACAGTCACTAATGGATTGATTTTCGATTGTTATATTTCCGTCTGAAATATTTGTTGGGACCTTAACAAGCTGAGTTGATTGCGCAGGTAAAATAGTTTCGACTAAATTAATTGAAGATGAATCATATAAATGAATAGGGTTATGAGCTGATGTTGTATATAAAGTTTTCGTGGCTAAGTCAATTTTTGCTTGCCATTTTTGAAGTAAATCTAAGCCAATTAATCTATCGAAATAATTATGAAATTTATACACATATAATTTAATATTTCTCCTGTCGTTAAATTCACTAAAGTTAGGAATGGTTATCGAATAATAATTTTTCGTAGTTGCATGAATATTTGTAACAATGAATGGGTCATAATTCAATGGTAAGTTTTGAAAGAATGAGTCTACTATTTTAGGACTAATGAATGAATGAGGCTGATATCTAGGTGGTATTTTGAATCCTGTACTCATATCAGAGCGAGGCAAAGCCTTCATCATCTGCTGGGTACGAGAAACATTTTGAAAAGGATCGTGTTTAATTTGTTGATTTGGTTGCCGTTGATATCCTTTAAAATTATTTGAATTAAAATTATTTGGGTAAAAATTATTTGGGTAAAAATTATTTGGGTTCAAACTATTCGAGTTAAAATTATTCGGTTTAAAACTATTCGGGTTAAAATTATTTCGGTTAAAATTATTTCTGCCAAAATTATTTGGGATAAAATTATGTCTTAAATTATTTCTATTGAAACTTATCGGTTTTTGTGCACTAAAATTTATCATGTTGGTTTTCTTTTGTAAGTATAAAACGTTTAGTTCATCTTGCGCAAATTCTAATGCTTGTTCTAATGTTACCGGTTTCATGCATCTGAGGCGAGACCCAAGTGGTTCATGTATACCTCGCAAAAATGACTGCAGAGCTAACTTTCTATATAACTCTCTTTTAGAGTCAATAGTTGTCTGTACCTGTTCGTGTAATTGTACATGAGTCATAATTACAGATAAAAGATTTTGCACTTTTTCATAAAATAATTGAATTGTGTCCGCGCCTTGTGTTAACATTGATAAGTCTGTATATAGGGCGGATTCATCTCTATGATCTGAAAATGAATTTATAAGAGCATTTCTGATACCGTTCCAGTCTCTGGGAATACCATTATTTGCTAAGGTCCGTGCTGCGGGACCGGTAATTTTATTTAAAATTCCGTTTAATACGGCTGCATTATTTAATTCATTGCCAGGGGCAGGGTTCACGAAAGTTAATACAATTTGATCACAAATGTCTAAAAATCTAACGAGAACATTGGAATTACCATTAAAATCTGGAACTAATCGTAAAGCTTTCCAAATTTTATCAGTATCATCCAAATTAATAGGTTGTGGTTGGGTTTGTTCCATTTTTATTAAATTATCTACTAACTTTTGGTGAAATCTACCTTTTTATCTTCTCGATTAGTACGGTTAGCCTTTGGGTGAAAAATTTTGACTAATTATTATTTCACTATAAAATAAAATAAAATAAAATTTTAATATAGAAATGTTCAATAAATGTAAAAATATTTAAAAGTAAATTCAATTCTTAAATTTTATTCATTCTCAAGGTAAAACGTACTATTCAAATATAAAAGGTTTATTCCGCTTGCAACCCAACGAGATAAAATGAAAGTCTGATAAAAAATAATTAAGTAAACTACCCAAGTATATTATAAAAGTTTTTTAAAATGTATATCCTAAAAATATATTTTAAATAAAGTTAAATTGAAATTTTTATCTTACTCACTTACCTAATTAGTTTATTTTAAAAGAAAATACTTAAATTCGTTTATTAAAAATAAAAATGTTAACGAGAATAAAATCCTTTCTAAAATCTTAATTCATTAATTTTCATGTAAGTACTTTAATAAACTTCAACTAATAATCAATTAAGTTCACATAAAACTTATAAATCTTTAATTATTTACTTATCTAAACTAACTAATCTAACCGAGAACTACAGGATCGAGTTCAGGGAATGGAGGAGGATTTCCTATTCATGGAAACAACCAAAACCTCGAATTTACGTAATAAAACTTTACTTACAGTCTGGTACACCTCATCTTTGCCTTTTCCGATACCAAGATTTATGATCGATTTTCGGATCTCCTGGGTTCTGGGGCTGCGATGTGTCCTCTTCACCGGGCGACAGGTTCTTTTGTAGCCGAAGGAGTCAACTCATTGACTCCCGATCAGTCACGAAACGCGCGATCTACTAATTTCGACTACTTCCGACTGCGCCAGTTATGTGTGTCAGCCGGTGTAGAGAGTTTTAAAAAAGACAAGTAAGTTAAGGTATTACTAGGTATATTTCTGATTCTACAAAATAAAACTTAGCCTAATTAAACCTAAAGCTCTGGGTCCACGATTGACCTCACGCAGAGCTGTCTTATTAATTAATGATTTTAAATTACAAATTATATTTCACTCGCGGTAACATGGTTGCGACACTTCCAATGAAAAAGTTAATTCAGCAAATCAATCGATGAATCAATAATTAATATTCTCACGGGAACTGAAATACCGAAGGATGAGTCACTGAGGTTGACAAGCTGAAGGGCCTTTAGGGTCCGTAACACGCCCGACATTACCAAAACCTACCTAAGTATTGTTTTTTGCATAAACTTGAACAACACTCTTTCATAAAATACTTTTTTGTAATGTTTTTTTCTTTCCTTTTGACCAAATCTTTTTAATATTTCTTTCTTTTCCTGGAAAGAACAGGCCCATCTCCTACTTTTTCAGTTATATACGGTTTGTGTAGATCACAATTATTGTTCGAACCATGGTACAAATAATGACCTGAACATCTTTTTCGCAACCATTGTACTCACAATATTATTTTCTGTCCTGTTGATTTTGCTGTTTAGTTAGTCAGTTAGTTTGACTTTGTCATTATTCTTAAAACTCTTATCTGTGAGCTACATATAAACGCCATAATAGCACTTACTGAGTTTATGCTATGGATAGGGAAGTTATAACCACGTAAGTATTAAGCATAAAGAGTGTTTACGGCACCCACGTCATTTATGTTATGGAAAACTGAATATAAAGGTGGCGCTTTCCAAATTCGATTGGCGTAAGATCACTTACTGCACACATTTTAAGTAAGATCGATATCGAGGATTCACTCACTGCGTTTATGAATTTTCTTATTTCTAATATAGCTAGCGGAAAGCGGAAAAGATTGCCGGTAAGGTCTTCTCGTGCTGTTGCAGAATATAAAATAAACTAATTTTCGAAAAATTTGCCGCACTGCGTTTATGATTTGAAGGGCAGCTTTGTAGTTGAGCTTATAGCAGGCAGCAGTCGGCAATGCATCATCTTGCTAATATTATAAATGTGAAAGTTTGGATGGACACCCATCAATAGATGTTTGTTCCTTAATCACGGCAGAACGTCTCAATGGATTACGATGATTTGGCATAGCGATAGTGTACCTACAGCCTGAATTAGCACATTAGCGATACTCCCGCGGGATTCGAAATTGCGCGGGTAAAACCGCGCGGAACAGCTAGTTATCTATAATTATGTTTTGTTTTGGGTTGCCTGGTAGAAATCGCTTCCAAGCGATAAAGCCACCCTTTATACATTATGTGTTCTTTTATTTGTGTTTTTTTTATATTCTGGATTTGGTTTTGTGTATAATAAAGGGTAAATAAATAAATAAATATGTTTATGGTCCTTGATGTCACCAGAGACTGTATAGTAAAGTCAATAATTAGTGATCAAACGAACTGACAAGCGCTACCTAGTCTATGCGTTCGCAAAGAATGAAGTTGTGAAGTATAATGAGTAAAACCACCTACTTACATCACGAACAAAATTTCGTGCCTCGCTATTTGTTACCTGCTAAGATACAAGATGGCGCTAGGTGTTACGAATCATGAAATAAAATTGAAAATAAAAATACTTAACTACTACTTCTAAGTAGTACAATATAAAACTATAGGCAGCGCTATTTTGAATTTCAGTGAGCCAAAACAAATATAGTTCGAATCGTCCCACAGTGGTTGTGGGGAGCTCGAGCTGACTGTATAGGTAGTACCTATATGAATTAGATCGATTGTATTCAATGAAATGCGCTATCCACCCACTCTGTAAGCTGGAGTCGATGTGAGGGGCAAAAGGAAAATGCGAATTCACCCTTTACACGGTCGTGAATGCCAAGCGACTCGGCCGTTTCACTGCACTTCGCAAAGAAAGACGCCACACACTATATTCTGTCTTCTCTTTTCCCGCGCTCTTCTGTCACAGTAATTTCCTGCCTTCTGTATTCTGTCTTTAATTTGACATCAGGCTTCTATTTAGAGTCTTCGGGCTTCAAGACAGTTTTCACAGTTCAAGCTTATTGCGCTCTTTGAGGCTTCACTAGTTCAGGCTTCATTGGGCTTCTTTCTTCGGAGATGTTCACTCTTCGGGCGATTAATTGGTCTATTATGAATCGATTTGCATGATTCTTGTTTCATTGGATAGATCACAATAAGTCAGAGGTGGCCCATTGAAATTTAATGGAAATCGATTCAGTACCTACTAAAAAAATATATATGTATATGAAAGCGGAGGATATATTCCTACGTAGGTGATATTTCACTTCAGCCAAAGTTTTGACAAGGATTTAAAAATGTTAGTGAAGTTGGTGTTTAATGGTCTGCATTTCATAATACCTCTCTCCGCGACACTTCACGAAATTAACAGATCACACGAGATATAGAGTCCGGAGACCTCATTCGTGCTCTAATTTTTATCAGAGCTTCAGTATCATATATAGGTACCTATATTAAAACCTGAGTGACCCTGTGCAACCTTGCAACTATAGGATCTTTGTGGAAGTAGGTACAGTTTATTAGTTAACTAAGCACGTTACGTGTACCATATTAATAAATAAAGTGTTAATAAGTACACTACGTAACTTCATGCCTTGTTTAGCGCCATGTTTCTTTTGTATACCTATTTTGATACACCATCCGTCAAAAAA
This sequence comes from Stenoptilia bipunctidactyla, assembly GCA_944452665.1. Lineage (NCBI taxonomy): Eukaryota > Metazoa > Arthropoda > Insecta > Lepidoptera > Pterophoridae > Stenoptilia > Stenoptilia bipunctidactyla. The sequence goes on along the minus strand of OX101721.1, from coordinate 13,695,467 downwards.
ATATGAAACTGATCCATTTATGTAGAAATTCCGTGAAAAATAAAATCGTTGTCTTATTTTATGAGTAAAATTTTATATTCTAAAAATTCCTCGACATATTTGTTGATTTTTAAAATAATTTAATTATGATTTCATGGTTTCAATGGCCTGTAATAGAGTTTCCAGGCTATTTACCAGCGCCATCTGCAAATAACACGGGATTTTGAGCTTTTTCCGTGGCACGATTTTTTATATGGTCAGGATGGTCTGGATTGTCAGTCTATTTACTTTACTAGTCTCTGTTGTCACTTACCGCCTGGTGCATACAGTGTTCGTTGCAGATTCCCTTCACTTGACATTATCATTCAGCCAGGAGACGCCCACTGCTGGAAAAAGGTCTCCCCAAGGTTTAACACACCGACTTAGACCTGCAGGACTATTCTTCTAAACTACAGTGTCGAGTTCATTGATACAACAGCGACGAGTGACACACTTAAGTATAACACGACACCAGCCTTATTCGTCGAACTGTTTGACCAATTTCTTTAGGTTTTGATAATCTGCTAAATGTGAGCTCAACGACAAAATCTTTGCCATCGTCGGTTTATCTTGCGGGGTCTGCTTACGCCGCGTCACCCAGTAGGTATGTGGTCGCCATGAGAACCTTACTTTCCCAATGGCCATCCGTTCTGCAAGCTATGCCCTGCCCATTGCCACTTCAACCTTACAACCATGGCTATTTCGGTAACTGTGTTTCCAGTTCCGATCGAACCCTGGTTCATTAACATCATCGCCACTTAATTCCCAAACTAAAAACTAACAAAAGAAATGTAAGTAAGAAAATAAAACAAGTTTTATTATTTGTCCATTATTAATATATTTCATTGTTAAAGTACTTTAAATTACATTCAAATATGGTATCTCAGCAAATAAATACTTCGTCAATTATTAATTTATTTCATTATCTACTTGAAATTGCATTGAAATATGATATTAAAGCAAATGAGTTAGTTTTATCAAAGGTTAACGCCAAGTAAAACACAAGTATCCTACATTAGAATTTAATAAAAAACGTAGGGGTATCTAGGGTTCCAAAATTGTATAAAAACAGTTTTATTGCAATTTTTATACAATTTATAACACGTTTATTGCTCAAATACTATTGAACAAATTATTTAAAAAAATGTTTTTACAGTGCCTACGATTTAATTTTATATTTTAATTATCGAGTTTGAGCAGGAAATCGTTATGAAAAAGCGTTGGACACTATTGAATATACATAGGTACGAGTTTAATTTTATGGCATAGATACCCCGAATAAGTGGAAAATAATGGTAAAGTAAATAATACTAAAATATTTTCATTCAAAATAAAATGAATCGAAGGAAATTTACTCGATATTAGCCGAAATCCAACTCTCTTAAATTAAGGATAATTTTTAAAATAAGTATACACAAGACAACTAATATAATTATATCAAGGAGCATCATTTTCATGTAATAACTGTAGACTATTCAAATTTAAGCTACTTCCTACTTATCATGGAGTGCAATATAATGGATTATGTAATTATTGCAGGCTTATTCAACGTAATTTTATGTTCATACGAAACCTGAAAACAGAATCGATTGCAATAGTTTTTACAACAAACCTACTCTAAAACGATTATTTTATTGACGCAAAACAGTGAATAAAAAGGCCTTTTATTCACTGTTTTGGTGTTTGAATTTGGAACACAAAAATATATACGATCTCCATTTCAATGCTTACACAAACTCCTTGCGCCAAGATTCGAAATTCAAACTCTTTGGTGCAAATAAATTCTCGAGATTTGATTGGTCGATATTTGCGACAAGGAGTTTGGCATTAGATTAATAAATATTGTTTCACAAGTTGATCACCCTAATGATAATAATAAGAAAATTAAATTATGTCTTTTTCTCGTAGTCATGGTATAAAGCATAGTATGCAACTCCTGAATAAAGTACGAATTTATATCGAGGGCCATGAATCACTCGCGTCGCTTAGGATTGACCTACGGCCCTCGCTTTAAATCCGTCCTTTATTCACTAGTTGCATAATATACTATTTCAACACACTTGCTCGTAAAGTGAGCGTTATTCTATTGAATTTAGAACTATAAACTGGGCTATAAGTCACGCGTGCAATAATATATTATACCCTAGTGCATAATATAATGAATCCTACAAAGTTGAATTGTACCTTTGTGCAAATTACATGCGAGTAAACAGAGCATATTTTATTGGTCCGGGTTATACATTAAATATTTTCAGAAACAACAAAGAGGTTTTATACCACTTCAAATCCATATACATTTTTGAAATGTTTGCGCCTTATATTAGTAAAACAAATCTGTATATCAAACAAATGGTTCACAATTTACAATAATTTGTTATAAAATATTAAAATATTTGCATTTACCACTCCAAATTAAACATTTTCACTTAAAATAGGCTGTATATGCTATACAGACATTGACACATTTGGCAGAAAAAAAAACCTACGCGCATGCGCGAGGTTCGGCGCCATTTTTCAATCACAATTCACAGCTTTGTTATCAAATGTATTTGTTATTTTATGACCTCGTATGTCTGTCTTTTACTCACAAGTGTGTTGAAAAACGTCGTATGTAACTCGTGAGCGTTGCTAATTACAGTCGAGGCTGTGATTTGAGCCCGAGCCGCAGGCGAGGGCTTAATAATGAGCCGAGACTCACTTGTTACATAATATACTATTATACCATGTTATATTTTAACTCAATAATCTTTACAGATCCTTAAATTATGTACACACTCACTCGCACTCGCGTATTTTACGCGATCCCAGGATGCATGTAGGTACCTACGTCGCATGAAACAGTAGCGAGCGAGCGGCGTGCACTGGGTGACCTCACTCGCGTGACAAAAGCGACTAAAAGACAATAAATTTTTAAGATAATATTTTGTTGTATATCGATTTTTTTAACGAAAATATTTGACCCGTGTTCTAGATTTACAAAAATTGAAGTTGTATGTATAGTTTACACACATGCTACGGACTATTGATATATGAGTAGGTATATTATTAAGAACCTGAAGAAATGACACAGTCACTACCATTAAGTTATCGTAAGATAGACAATATAACATTATCGAAAATCCTTATTTAATTACATTTCTATTAGTAATATATATCGAAACGGCCTACTAAAGCACTTATGTTGCCAATATTAAATATTTAATCTAAGACTGTTGTGTATACATTTTACTAATGTTATAAGAATAAAAAGGGAATGCAGACTATCAGTTCACTATTTAAATATTGCTTATTATAGTCACGGTGGCGGTTTATTAATAAAAGTGCCACACCTTCGCTCCTAATACCTATTTCATTCAAATATCGCAGCTTTGTTGTAATCTAATACACATTTTATTGAAAACTTATCTGCAATTACGTTAAGTGCATTATAAAACTTAGTTAATTTTTGTGGAGCTACAGCAACCAGCCGCTGCGGTAATCCCCGCAAGTTAGTACTGCTCTGGAACTTTGTCTCATTAACGTCCGGGTGACGTCAGTCACTACGTCAGTCAATTTGCATACTTGTGATTGGTTAAAGGTACTGAAAATTCGAAGCGTCGCCGTCATTCTAAGGTCACAGTAATGGCGGCGACGTACATTACCAATTTGCGACTGTTATAAAGGTATACTACACAATAGACTATTACTGCCACATATCGGATATGTAACACCTTACAATCGCAAAATATAAACGTTGACAAAAGTTGGACGTACGCCTATTATTGAAACTTTCGACATTTTGTTGTGATCGAGGTGTCAACCATATCTAACTGTGAGTACCATATCTCACATGCTTGTTACTTAGCAGGTAGAAAAATATTCGTTATCTTTTGAAAACGGTTGTCTTTATAAATTATATCAATATTATCTAAAAAATAATATTTTTGACATATAGTCCAAGTGGACATATTATGTCTACTGTGAAAAAGGCTATAATTACTAGTAGGTATGAATACAAATTTAGTACTATAAAGGGTGTCCCAAAAACGACACGTTTGGGTCGGTAAATAGAACTACCGGTAATGGAGGAGGTAAATGGAACTTAGGCCTATCAGATAACATCAACATGACCTCAGTTAAAGTTATCTGGATGTTGTCTGATATGCCTAAGGCCATCTACCTCCAGTGTCATAAGTGTCAATACTAAATGGATTTCATTCTCCGATTTATATGGGAAAGAATGTATTTTAACACGTTTAACGCTGCGTTTTTACTGACGCGGAGCGGTGCCAGAATAGAACAATCACTATGCTCGTTCTGTTTCCATTGAAGCAGAGCGCAGATTTCGATCATTCATAAGCCGCTTAGCTCCAGTCCGCCTCAGTGGAAACGCAGCTTTAGTCCCGACTTATATTATCAATATGGTTAACAGTAATTCGCCGAACTGGTTTATTTACAGCGGTTTCGCACTATATCCGTTCCGAATCCGAGAATACTCGGTCCTGTGTAGCCGTAGAACCAAGTATTTCTAGCTTATGCACTAGATCCGGCTTCCGTCAACCGCCATTTCATACTAGACTTCTGGATTCGTATTTTCTCGGGTGTAGTGCGTAGCCGCTCTAAATCTTTTAGTGCGAAACTGTATAGCGAAATTTAAAAATTAAAGTATTTATATACATATCAAACAGCGCAAAGTTTGTATTTAACGACTGCATACTAATGACCTATTAGTACCTATTTCTTTTTAATAATTCAGGACCTTAAAACAAACACCTAAATCGTTATAATTCTTTTTAGACTATTAAAATACTTTAAGTTATCATAGGCATATATCGATAAAAGTAACCTAAATTCTTAATTTCTAATAATGCGACTATCACTTTGAAAAAGGCAGCTAGAATACCATTATTATAAGTTAACTTTCTACATGAGCAGACATTTAGTATAACAAATAAAATTACCATTTGATAACTCATTAATTGAATTTTAGTTCACTTTTTTACTGTAGTACAATTTATGAATAAGCCTAAATAAAAAATTAAGCAATTTACACAGACATATAAAAAAAGTTTTAATGTGAATAAGTAAGCGCTACTCTATTTAAATATGAAATACCAAATATATATGCTAGGTTAAATCTGACTTTTAAATAACTAATAGCGTAGTAAGAAACTAAACAGTATTTTTCATATCCATTTAACATGATACATAGTGGTAAATTTATATGTATGATTGAACATTTCAAAGTTACTGTATTTGTCCTACATATTTAAAAGGCAAAATTTTTCAATTACAATTACTTGATAAAAAATAAAATTAGCTTTGAAAGCAAATTTTAATATTTTTTTTATATCAAACCCAAGAAAAAGTCAGCATGGATAACAACAACAACTTTAATGCGTTGGTAAAAGTAAAAAAAAATATCTCTTTGGGTATTTAACTAAACATAACCATTACCACTATATTTGAATATGTTAATCATTTATTAAAATTGCCTTTGGCCTCTACTAAGCTTGATGTTAATAAAGGTTGAATTGAAAAGCATAAGCTTCTCTGATTCCGTATCAGCTAAATATTTAATGTGCAGTAAATAAGCTCGCCATCATAAGTTTTTTCATACAATTATCGGCCTCTTCAAATGGTGAATAATTTTATTAATTCTATAATATAATTGCGAAGGGGATACAAAGTGTTTAATCATTTCTTAACCTGACCTTTGCAGATTTTTAAACAGTATAGCGTCCTTGACAACATTCTTTTAATTTGAGCCAATGCAGGTTAATTTTTTGGAAGTAAAAATAAAATAACTCATCAATTTCAAACTGCCAAACACTAAGATATCACTTTGCATTTGTCAAGATTCTGCGCGAATAAAAGTATCCCTATCAATTAAAATTAAAAAACTTATAAACTATCAAAGTCCTTATCCTAGTAGGAAAAGCTTAACCAATTTCAGGTGGTCACTTCCTCACCAGCCCCATCAAACTCCAGCTTGACATCGCCTCCAAGGCCTTCGACGTCAACCTCATTCTCTGGAGCGTTCAGCATATTCAAAGTCACCTATTAAAGAAATCAATGTCATTAAACATGTTTAAGAAATTTCTTCTAATTGATGTGACATCTTTTAACTTTTTTAAATAAAATAATATATTTTCTGCTTTTTAAGCATGATTTTATGCAGTGTGTTAAGGGAATTAAAATACTGTGCTCAACTAAATAACGCCTTTTATTCAAGGCCTTTTTTAATGATAATTTGTCATGTAAATAGTATTTCAATCAAGAGTTATTTATTACATTTTATATTTTTATACTTTATTCACTGTAAATATCGCTTGCAGGAAGAAAACAATTTTTTTTTTAAATACCCACCTTTACCTTTGTTGTCAATCTAAAAGTATAAAAAAAATCTAGCATAAATAAATTGCTAAACAGCTTTACTTCTACCGTGTTGAAGGCATTGTCAAAAACACACACACATTTGCCTAAAGTGCAAAATTAGGATATCATAAAAATATAAAGTTTATCCGAAATAGTAATTAAAAATTTTATTGAAACACCTTATTTCTTAAATTTTACAATAGAAGATTATCCATACAAGTCATATACCACCTATACCAGAGATTAGTAAATAGACTGACAATCCCCATATAAAAAATCGTACATACATACATACATAACCTCACGCCTGTCTCGTGTCACGGAAAAAGCTCCAAATCCCGTGCTATTTGTAAATGGCGCTGGCAGATAGCCTGGAAACTCTCTTACAAACCATTGAAACCATAGAATCATAATAAATTGTTTTAAAAATCATCAAATAAAATTTTATTTTACATGGTATTTCCACATAAATGGACCACTTTCTCATTTTTTTTGGCAGATAGCGTATGAAAATAGTATACAAAAAAAAACATCGTTCTTTTGGTAGATGGCGCTGAACAAGGCATGAAATTACGTAATATTTATTAGCACTTTATTTTTTGCAATACACATAATTCGCGTAGCTAGCTAACATGCTGTACCTACTTCCATAAAGATCCTATAATTGCAAGATTAGATGCACAGGGTCTATCGACGCAGAGATTGTTACTTTCCTACATATTTATATAAATTAAAATAATAACTACACGCATTCTTTTGAACATTTTTATACCAGGGCATAATTCCACGAGACCGTTTTAGGGCCCTAAGCTTAATAATTCAGATTTCTTAATGCTCAAATTATAAATTTAACAAATATGTGATCAATTATGGTTTTCATAACGCATATTTAATAGTTCCGGAGCTTCATATCTTAAAAGTCCATTGTCCATTCTATCAAATTTTTCATACAAGTTTCATACAATATAATTTATAATTTTTACTTTTTTAAACAAAATCAGCTCTACATGTAGCTATAGAAGTATAAAAATAATGCTATAAAGCTAAATTTTAGGCTACTGTGCGACGCGTGTGCTTCGGCTCACTGAAATTCAAAATAGCGCCCCCTATTTTATATTGTACCACTTAGAGGTAGTATTTTATTTTTCAATTTAACTTCATGATTTTCAACACCTAACGCCATCTTATATCTTTAGCAGGTACCAAATAGCGGGTCACGAATTTATGTTCGGGATTGTAAGTCTATTTACTTTACTAGTCTCTGAATATACATATAGTCAGTGCCCTGCTTTTACAAATCTGATATAAATAGCCATACCAAAATAATAACCCATACCAGCAACTGCTATCAAATTTAGCTGAGAGTACTCTCCCAATTATTTAAAAAATACTTTGCAGTCACAAAATTGGAAGAAGCGGCCATTTTACTCAATACACTAACTAAGTAACTCATTTTGTAGAAAATGTTTCTAGTTATTTTTTATTATTTACCATTGTGAGAAATATGTTATTTAACCTGATAATTTTGTATCACCCAACAACATTTTTTTTTCAAATCTGCCCAAAACCGTTGGAACACCATCCAATTACTTAACTAAAACCACCACCCAAAATAAATGGTATTATTTAATAGGATTTCGTTAGGATTCTAGGAGTTTTCAATCAAAACAAAAATGATAATTTTGTAAAAAAAAATCTAATCATTATTTAACCCAAGTTAACAATAAATCAACGGTAACAAAGAACAAATTTAGCTCTTACAATGCAGGTAATATTCCATTTCCAAAAATTCCAAAATTTTATTTTCTTACATTTTATGTTTTTCACTGAATTGGCAGCATAGGCTGAAGGCCTATGGTATCTTGTCAAGGTCAAATTCAGAGCTCAAGTGGATAGTTAAACCCCACTTGACATTGATTTTAATGGTTGACTAATTAAAGAACACAATGTATCTTGCAAAAACATTTGTTTGTTACTTAAGTGAATTAAAGGCACAGAAAATCCAATTCAATATAGTAAAGCAAAATCTGTCTTTATTTTATAAAGAATAAATTATTTCCTAACATTATTACACTTAAAGTTTTTCATCCCATTTCAATAACTTTTAAAATAGTAATATTCAATTATAATCATGGATACTACTAAAATAAATAAAAGATAAGAATGGTGTCTCAATTAAAAAAAAAAACTTCTAAATGTGCTTATAAAACAGCAATGTGTGGAAATAACCATAAAAACAAATCTGAAATTATTTAAGTTTTTTTACACATAAATAGCAATTGAAAATATTGCCAGAAAAAACATTCTTGTTTATGAGATCAATTTTCATTGAGGAACTAATCCATCAAAAATTTTATTAAATTCCAAAATTTACTGACTGTTCAGTATTAATATAATCATTGTAGCAATCAATGTCTTCGCAATATTACCAAGCATTTTCAAGGACTGTTTACATTTTTATAATAATATTTCACTGATATCATGATATAAAGAGGCTTGCTTTCTGGATTTATCCCAAAAAAACAAATTTAATATAGTTACTATGTTTCATAAAATCCTATGTTTTATTTTATCCTCATACAACAAATTCTACCAATCATAGTTCTTTTTTTAGAAATTAAAGTTAAAGCAGTATAACAAACTCAATAAAGTAAATAAAGTATAATGTCTACAAAAGTAATCAACTATAGAAACTAAGGCGAGCTTATGCATGCAAACAATAGCCGCTCCCAACTAAAACTCATATTCAAACTTCACTAACTGAAACTCAAAAAGACAGCCACAACATCTATATGTTTAGCTAGTGAATTTTTGAACCTCTGCATTTTTTCCTAATACGCTCTGTTGAAGGTCGTCTGTTGAAGGCGATACCTGAGCTGGAGGCGGCGAGAGACTTGTGACTGTGCTGCTTACCTGCCTCACTGGGATACCTGCGTCTTCAAATGCTTTCTTCTTTAGGGTAGTGCGAATTTGGCTCCTGAAATTTTGAAAATTATACATCATACAATTGCTGGCTAAACTTTTTGTATTTAATTTAATACTTTGCAGGTGGGACTTACTAGCTATACAAAAAAAATTCATGATGTATTATAAAGTTTAGATTGTTGATTATTCAAGTATACTGAAGTCACAGAAGTTTTTTTTGTTTCCAGTCTATATAAATGATCTACCCTATATGGTAGGCAATAATCACAAGATTGTATTGTTTGCTGACGACACATCATTAATTTTTAAAATGATTAGACAGCAAATCAACTACGACGATGTAAACAATGCTCTCGCAAATGTTGTTCAGTGGTTCAATATAAATAATCTAACTTTCAATGATAAAAAAACTAAATGTATAAAATTCTCTGCACAAGTTGAGTCTGATCTGTGGCTTAATGAATCTAGTAGATAACTCTGTTTTTCTCGGAATTACCTTAGATTCTAAATTGCAATGGGGCACCCATATCTCACACTAGCGAGTAGACTTAGTTCTGCATCGTTCGCGATAAAGAAAATTCGCTCATTGACTGATGTTAATACGGCGAAGCTGGTATATTTTAGTTATTTGCATAGCATAATGTCCTACGGCATCCTACTTTGGGGCAATGCTGCAGATATTGACAGAAAAGTATAACTTGCATATAGAGAGAAACTAGGAACAACCATAAGTTAGCGTTTCCCAAATTAAGGTTGGCTAAAAGCAGCAAATCATTTATTGGATTGTCTAACAAAATTCTGAAGTCAATTTAATCCCTGCCATTCAATAAATTTAAATCAATCATTAAAAACACTCTATCTCGAAAAGCTCATTATAAAACTAAAGATTACTTAGACAATAAAAAGGCATGGGGTTAAGCACAACAGGATATTTCTAAAAGTTTCTAATTACTTTATAATTTTGTTTACAGCCTGGCTGTGCAGTATACATATGGCATACTGGTGACTGTTTCACTCACTTATTTTCTTATCAAGACAACAACAAGAACGTCATGCTCCCTCAGGCGGCATGGCTAGTGGTAGCGTCGGGTATCGGGTCACCCTCTTCTCTAAACTATGGTTGAGGAGGGTGATGGCTGGTGCTTGGTTATACTCGGGAAAGGGTGCTACTAGCGGTGCCAGGTCGTTTTGTTAATGATACTATGACTATTTTATTCCATTCTTGTTCAAATACTCTGGTCCCAGTTTGTCATATTCGTATTGTGCATCCATTGCTCAATGCATCTACTATGTAAGCAATTTGGTAGTGGCATGACATTGGCTCTCACAATTAGCTGTCTTTTGTTTGTTGGTTTTTTCATATCACAGTCAATTTGTACTGTACCTATTTGTATTAATTTGATGATTCTGACTGAAAAAGATTGCCAAGAGTTTTTTTCCGTTGGCTTTTTTTGTCTCTTGGTCTACTGTAATATCTTATTCAACAACTAGTTAAAGCCGAAGTATGTGATGACTGACTTCATCAAGTGTTTTGTGAAATTCCTAAGATGAATAAAACTTTTTGAATTTTTTTTTTGTCACAAAAGTTTTGTAATGATTTGACTTAATTATATTCAACTTGCAAATTATAAGATGAATTCTTGCATCTGCAATATGAACTCACCATTAGTGAAATTTATAGGAATTTCTTACTATTGAATAATTCTCATAATTTGAATTACTCAAAACAACAATACAAAGAAAGAAATTGAATTAACAGCAAATTAAGAAACACTTTAAATATGACCACATGTCTGACTTCCGCTAAAACTTCAAGTAGCTATCCATTTTGCTTGTGAAAGTATATTACCACAATACTTATATATTTTCTGTCATCTACTCACAAACTGGAGTTACATGCCAATTAAACATCTTCTAGTAGACAACAATTTTTTTTTCTAAATAAATTAATCACATGTAAAATTATAAACTTAATAATTAATAAATTCTTTATCATACACCAACAGCATAAAAAAAGTAAAAAAAGGTACATTGTATACATGTACACAATATTTATATTTAACCACCGGGTTAATTCTAAATTTTGTTACTACAGTAGTAATTATTTTAATTACATTTCACGTAAAATAGAGACTGTAACGTTCACATTTGGAGTAAAATTAATAAATAAATATTTAAACTAATATGTTTGATAAACAAATAAATAGTTTTATACATTGAGGCTGGGTTTCCATTGACGCGGAGCTAGTCGGAGCGGAGCTTAGCGGCGCCTGAATAGACCAATCACTATACTTAAAATATCCGCTCCGCTTCAATAGAAACAGCACAAGCAGAGTGGATCAGAGTTGAACGGATAATCGTATAAATACACGCGGCGACGCTGAGCGGGTTACAGCTAGGTTGTGTAAAACAGTGTTTAAAATAAGTATTAACACAAAAAATAAGAAACATCATCAATTATCACTGGGTGAATTAGTTTGGGAAATTTATTGACATACTGTTTTTCATATGATTTGTGTAGTATATTCATGGTTTGTACTTAATTAAGTTTTAGTATTAAGTTTGAAATTATAGGCAGAATTTTTATTTATTTATTTTATTTATTCTTTATTGCACGCAATAACAAGGAAAAAATATAGTATCAAACAAAAAATAGTTCTGAAATGCGCCTTATTGCTGTGAAGAGATTTCTACCAGGCAACCTTACAATTGTTTGAAAAAAACCATGGAGACATCATTAGGTAAATTAAAGGTCTGAATGTAATAAGGCAAACATGGTGATTTTGGAGCCTATAGTCCCAAAGAGTGTTGTAAGGTTTGCTTAACTATATAAAATACTTACACAGTCCTATTCTTGATATGTTGACTTAATTTATTCAGATCCACAGCAAAGCGATGCACACATGCACGTAGCATTTCTATTTCTTCATCTGTCCATTTTCCCCTAAAAGAAAAAGTAAAATAGAAAATAAATATGTGTGAAATAGAATAGCAGAATGATAACTGGTTACCGTCACAATGGCAAGTCACTAGTCTCTAATCAGGTTAGAAATGTATTTAAAAAATGGTGCTCATAAGATACAGTTAACCGGTCAACTGTCCGTGGTAGCTATAGCTACCAAAAAAAAAATAGCCTGATACGTCCGTGGTAGCTATAGCTACCAATAAAATTTTCTCGCCCGTCCGTTACTATATGCTAATTTTTTAATTAACGAACGAACGTGCCGGTACGAAATTAATCTGAGCTCTAGTTTAGAACGTAAGTGACGTTCTGGTATTGTCAAATTTGTTGAGAAGCGTCAACAAACTTCAAAATTAATTTCAGAAATACGTAATTGAGTGCGACCCATGAAAAGTGTGTGCGTTTTGAGAAGTGCTTCAGTTTTTGTTGAATTTAAATATGTCGTAAGTATTTAATTTCTGTGTTTTATACATCAAAATGATCTATAACATAAATGTTTTCATATTTCAGTCATTTATTGTTAGGTTAATCAATTTGTTTTAACAAAAAAGTCTTCCGAAAATTGATCGAAGCTAACCCAAAATAGTATTTAAAAAACCGTTGATACTTATCTCGATAAAAGGATATTTTTAGTGTAATGTTGGTTTTTTAGATCATATATTTAATAAATAAGCCAGTCTTTACATTTGTTGGAGGAAATACATTTAGATTTTTTAAATATATTAAAATGTTTCACACAATTCAACCAACTATGTTCGGCCATTTTGTAATAATGAGACAAATAAATGTGGCTTCTCGTGAACCAAGTAGTTAAATTAATAAATTTTTTCGTTGAACTATGTGTTGGTTATTTTTTTAAATAAATTATACTATTAGCGTCATAAATTATTTAATGCCCCTTTAAAAAATAAAAAATTATATAAATTTATTTATTTCACTCAGATCTGGAGCTGATGAAATGGGAAAAGTCAAGAGTAAGTTTATTATGTGACATGACAGATTGACCTCACTCTAACGCCACGCTTTTTGACTCGTGGCGTGACTGAGATGACAACGACCAAGAAAATGACGCTACGAAATCAGACACAACCTTTCATCGAGCGTCGCCGAAGAGATAAGCAGGAGAACCAAAGTCACCAAGAATGCCCAATGCAAAGCTGAAGAGTACATAGCTCGCAAGACGGATGTGATCTGTTCTGTTCATTGAAATAAATAAATAAAAGACATCTTTTGGCCAAGACATCTTTTTTCTAATGTCATGTTGATTATTAATGTAATATAATGTGTATATTAATATTTATTTAAATTAATTTGTAAGTAATTCAATTATTTTTTTATAACAAACTAACAATATTTTTATTCTCACATTGTAAATATTTAATTTTAATTATTTCAATTTAAGAAAATTGAAAATAATGCATTTTACTTAATCATATCAGTTAGTTAATAAAAAATAAACAAAATAATAGATTTTTTTTTATTTCAAATTCCGTGAGTAGCCAGGTTTTAGTAGGCCAAATCGGCGGTATTTGAGTCTCGACAAAATTTCGAAACGACGGGGTATTCAATTAGCTGATTATTTGCAGTACATGACGTTCTTTAATATCAATTTTGGTATCAATGGAAAGCTAATTAAATTATCTACACTAACGTATGCAAAACTTTTAACATTATTTAAAAATATTCAAAGTTGTAGGCGTTAAAATCTGAAATTTAACAAATTTTTTGGAGTATTTCTAGTTTTACTGATAAATATTTATTTATTTTAAATACTAATTCTTAGCTTAGTTATTTTGTTTCTATATAATTAGATTCCCTATTAAATTGGCTTTTCTATAGTATTTTTCTTTTTAGATTTGATAAATTGGTTAAGAAGATACAAGCTTTTTAATAAAGGTCCCAGCTTTGTTTGTTATATTTTGCAATCGCCGCGCGACCTCGGACGACAAGCTAGCGCGACCGCGGAGGGGCCGGACAGTTGACCGGTTAAGTGCCACTAACAATACAATTGATGCCACTTTATTTTAGAAGAATCAGCACATTTAAAGGTGACCATTCATCCTGACGCCTGAATGAACGTCCTTCTAAAATTCAGTGGCACCAATTGTATCGTTAGCGGCACTAAACGGCATCAAATGGGCACCTGATTGGAAACTAGTGTCTTGCCATTCTGACGGTAACGATATCTGTAGCCAATTTACCCTGGTTGCGAATCTTCCATTGGATGCAGCATCATAGTCATTTCAGAAAGCTTCGTAAACGCCGTTCCAGCTTCCCGGAAAATTTCACTAACCTAGAATTTTGGATGTTTGTTAGATTAAACTGTAGCAGTATCTTACGCATTGACGGTGTCCTGTATATACCTTTGCAGCGGAATTATTCATTTTCAAATTCGATGGAATACCGAATACAGTTGCTAATAAAGTAATTAGAACTGCTAATTATTATTTAATCCTCAACTGCAATCATGAGTATTGAATTCTACTTCCTATATCTATTTGCTTAACTTTCCGTTGCGCTTTGCGTTGCGTGCGCATAATATTTTTCTATGGCCAATGTCCTCTGTGTCTATGGTTTTCACTCAATCAACCCGCTTCATCCACAGATAACTAAAAACCTAGAATAATGTTATGTTATGGCAATGAGTAAAGAGTTCTATCCTCGGACCATGAATCACAAATTGTGATTCACAATGGACGTAGCATAAGACGTTGCTACGTCCATTGTGAATGGACGTCCGTTGCACTGTACTATCAATCGGTAATATTTGGATGAGGTCTCCTTCCAAAGGGGCACTTCATTAAGATGTTGTATTAGTTTCTGAAGTATTAAAGACTGTATAAATTTTTGGAAGCTATTAGGATTTTTGCTATTTTTAAATAAATGTTTAAGGTGCCGAATAAGAGAAAACCATCTCAGCGCCAAGATGAAATTCTAATTACTCCCAGGAAACTGAAGAAGATGCAAGAGAGTGGTGTCAATTCGGAAGACTTTCCCACTACGCCCAGGGGAGCAGTAAAAATTATGACAGCTCTTGCGAAATCTCGTAAGGTGGCCGCGAGACGACTTATTGTTGTCAAAAAATTAAGAGAAAGCAGACGCAGACTTGTGAAAAAGAATGCAACTTTATTAAATGTCATAAGTGATTTAAAATCCAGAAACTTTATGGACACAGAGTTTTTAGATTTGTTATCCAGGATAGGAGAGAAAAATAAAGATTTTCTTGTAAGATTAGGGCGAAAAGGTAATAATGAACCACTTCTAAAATAATATTCACCTGAACTTTCTTTCACCTAAGGCTTACAACTATGTTCGTAGTCATTTTGATTCTTGCTTACCGCACCCAAAAACAATAAGCAAGTGGTATCAGGCAGTCGACTATGATCCTGGGTTCACCAAAGAGGCTTTTGAAGCATTCAAAATAAAATCGCAGAAACAACCCATTATTGGTGCTTTATGTTTCGATGAAATGGCCATAAGAAAGTGTGTTGAGTGGGACGGACACTGTTCTCACGATTATGTTCATGTCGGAAATAATGTAGAAGATGATAGTGTTCCCTTGGCCACTGAAGCACTTACGTTTATGCTGACTGCAGTTAACAGGTCTTTTAAAGTATCTGTGGGGTATTATTTAATAAACGGCATAACAGGATTACAAAAAGCTGAACTTGTTCGTACAAGTTTAGATTTTTTGTGTTACCACAGTGACGTTAACTTTCGATGGCGCGCCAAATAATATTGCAATGGCAAAGCATATTGGGTGTAATCTTGATAAAAATAATTTAAATACACAATTTGAACACAATGGCTATAAATTTTCTATAGTGCTTGATCCTTGCCATTGCCTAAAACTTGTTAGTAACACTCTGGGAGATAAAATGATAATTTATAATAAAGAAGGAAAAGAAATAAATTTTAAGTATTTTGAATTGCTTCACAATCTGCAGACTCAAGAACAATTTCATTTGGCAAATAAATTAAGACGGGTACATATTCATTATATAAAACAAAAAATGAAGGTAAAATTAGTAGCCCAAATGTTTAGCCAATCAGTATGTGTTGCAACTTGTGAGTCCATTTCCATGTTCAACAATAATTGTAAATTAAATTAATTAAAAAACAATATTAATTATTTATTTGATTTATTAAATTCTAGAAATCTTAATTCATATGGATTCAAACAAGCAATACTACCAAGAAATCTTGACAAGATGTACCAGCTGATAGAATGGTTATAGAATACATAAAAAAAAAAATTATCACAACACTTTCATTATCGATTAAAGAAAAGAGGGGTTCTTGGGTTTTATCGTTTGTTTACAAATGCTTAAAATTCTTTGTGAAGGTTTACTTCCACAAGATCCACAAAAAATGCTTTTTATATGTACTTATAAGTTATCTCAGGACCACTTGGATTGTTTTTTGGCGCAGTGAGATCAATGGGAGGCTTTAACAATAATCCTTCTGCAAAACAGTTTAGGTCTGCGTATAAAAAGCTGCTTACACACGCCGAATTTAAAGCTGCAGAAGGAATTTGCATAAGCTTAGAAGACATACCTATTTAAAATGTCACTAAAATAACAAATTATGTTAATATTATAAATCAGTCCCTTGCCAAACACAGAATGATAGAGGAGGTGGACCAAAAATCTAAAAATTCTCTGATTCTCTGATCGACAATGATGATCACTGTTATGTAAATGACCCGAGCCAACTTACCGAACATGTTGCCGGGGTAATTTATTATATATCGGGGTTCGTAATAAAAAAAATTAAGAAGTTTGGTATGTGAGAATTGAGTCATATAAAAGCAAAACTAGCAATATCCATTTTTTTTCATATATAACATTTTAATCGCGCCATGTTTTCGGCCATTTTGGCAACAAAGTAAAAATACACTATAGCTTCAAAACCAGCAACATCACATAGAAAACTAGCTTCAAAAATTACTATTTGCAGCAAAAATAGCAACATCCAAGTCAGTGAAATTCAAAAGTCGCAATATCCGAATCAGCGAATAAAATTAATATGGAGATTAGTTGTTGTGAACTTTGCATACGGTCTCATGTTTTAATATTTTTTTGGTGAATTTAAGACGTTTTCGAAAAGAATAAACATAAAATTAGTGAAAATGGATTGTTCCCCTCATTCTGCAGACTCAAACTCGGCTCGAAAACGTGTTGCACGTCCCGAAAATTGGAAAAGAAATGTGGCTAAAGTTCAAGGGTTTTTACTTATTATGTATTGTCTTACCATGCAATTTTGATACTTGTCTTGTCATATAATAGCGCGCAAAAGTTTTTTTTTATATCATTTACTTTTTATCATCACCTTAATTATTTTGAAGATATAGATTTAAACGTATTTTTTTGTAGGTATTCAGCGAAATCGGCACCTGTTCGACCGTTGTGTAATCACAAAAAATCTTTTGATTGTGGGTCGCTGAAAATGTCAGACGTCAAAAAATTTTTTGTCTCATTTTATAAATTTAAAGAAAAAAGTAAACAAGATGCTTTTATATTGAAACATTGTTCAGTGAAGTCGGTAAAAAGATATCGCCCGAACACTAATAAATACAATCCAAAAACTTCACAAATCAGTTACTTTGTGTATAGTACCTAGGTCTTTGAAGATGAGAATTCGGAGAATTAATTTATTAAAACAAACACTTAATTGAAAATTCAATAAAAATATAAATACATTCCTGTTTACTCAATGATGACCTGAAGTATCAAGATGGTTCGTACCCTATATAGCCTAGATTTAATATGGCGTCTGTTGTTACAAACACAGCAATATCCCTTACAATAAAGTTCAAAAGCAGCATTATCCATAAGTCAATTTCAAAAACAGCAATATCCGATCAATTATTTCAAACTACTAGTTTGATATTAATTTTAATATCGCTTTGGTCGGTACAATGTGTTCACTCTTACTGTCCACATACATCAATACACGATTTTAGGGATAATCTATGTGTAATTATATAAAAAGCTTTTTTCTTATTTGCCACGTTCTGACTCAATTGTTTGTCAGGTTTAGAAGGTCCTAAAAGAAATTCATTGACAAATAGAAAAGATAAAGGAGGTCTAATCTATCCAAGTGATGATGTAGGTATATTATATTTGTAAATTGTGTGAAAAAGTTTTACGCAAAACTTTGATATGTACCCATCATAGCAAAATAGACAGCAAACATATATACAAAATGATTAGAGATGTTATATTACAGACTATGCACTCCTCAAATTATAACAATATTTTCCAATGGTTAAATGAACTCGTGACAGATTTCAGTTTTTTTGATGATCATAAAATGTATTCTCATAAAATCAATTTGCGAGATATATTTACAGCTCCGGTTTCATATTGTAATGAAAAATGCTGTAGTTGAAAGCAGTGTCAGGAATATGTACACTAAATTGATTTTATTTAAGGGTCAATAACGTTGAAATTTATGTTTAGATAAATAATAATAATTTTAAATAATATTTTTTTAATTTCTTTGCCATCAAAATTTCTTTTTATTCATGTCAGCGTAAATCACTTATTACAATTATGTATAACTAACACTTCTCGATATTCAAGCCATAATATTGATACAGTTGTCACATCCCTATTTACGCACACGAATACACATCGAGAGCTGCACACTTACAAAAAACGGACACGCTAAAAATCCAAACACTACGTCCATTATGATTCTTGGTCCGAGGTTTTATGCTTAGTTAGAGTAATAATTTTAGTTCGATAGTACTTAAACTTATTACCTACCATTCTTCTTTGGAGTAAAATTTAATATGAGATGGCAGCACTGCTCTGCTATTGTCTGTGGTCAAGAAAAGGCGCGGGAATTGTGAAAGTCTTGACGGGTTTCTGAAAACTTTAATATTTTAAATAGTTTTTCCCTATATTTTGTAAATATCTTTTTGTTTTTGTTTTTTGTAAATAGTATAAATAATTCGCTTATAAGTGATTTTTGAAGAAGATGGTGAAGAAGCGAAAAAAAAAGGTCGAGGGTGAGTCCCCTCTTACCAGCACCAGCAGCGACTCTGAGTACGAGGACACGCGAGGGGGAGAATCAAACGCCTACGCCCCCTTTAGAGTCACTGACTACTGTCGGCGATATCCTGAGGATGCGGAGGCTAAATGTGAGTTTGTTGTCTTTGTTGAAAGCACAAACGAAGTTCCATTAGGCAACAGGGACATGATGTCTTTAAGTTCATGTTTCAACAGATTTGTAAAAGGAATGCAATATTTAAAGAAAATAAATAAATATAAGATTGGTGTCGTTTTCCAGCGACCCAATTTTGCAAATGCTTTCTTAGACAATGTAACTTTTTTGAAAGAGCAGAGAATAAAAGCATCCATACCGGCAGCGGCCACCGAGCTCTCAGGAGTTATCTCTTCGGTGCCTGACCATTTATCAAATGAGAAAATATACAAATCGATATCTACCACTAAAAAAGTAATTTCCGTCAGACGTATCATGCGTAAAGTTAAGCAAGATAATAACACCTTTAGCTTACAGCCTACTCAGAGTGTAGTGCTGACTTTTGCCTCCGCCACGTCACTGCCGGACTATGTTCACATTAAGATGTGGCGTTTGCCCGTCTCACCATATGTTCCACCAATAAAGCAGTGCTTCAAATGTTTAAGATACGATCATTTAGCCAAATTCTGCAAAAATTCACCACGCTGTTCCATCTGTACTGAGGGGCATACATTCAAAGATTGTTCTGTCGAGGTCGAGAAGGCCAAATGTATTAATTGCAATGGTAACCATATCGCCATTTCTGGTCAATGCCCTATAAGGCAAAAAAAAATAGCTGATAGTAAAACCAAGTCATACGCTGAAAAACTGAAAAACCCTTTAAATTTCCCTTCACTAAATAAACAATTAAATACTCAGGAAGTAATACAAGCTATTTTATCAAATGCAGAAGCAATGAGTCTATTGACAGAATCAATAGTGAAAGTTATTACTCTGAATAAAACACAAAATGTTAGTATCAGTACACAATTTATTAGTACAGCTATAAAAGAAATCATTCATGGCAAATATAACAAACCCTCACATTCAATCAAATCTTAAATATTACACAGTGGAATGCTCAAAGTCTGTTAAGTAACAGACTTGAGTTTCAAAACTTTTTATATGAAAATAATATACATATAGCTCTCATTTCAGAAACTTGGCTAAAGCCAAGCATTCAATTTAATATTCATGGTTATTCTATTGTTAGGAATGACTGCGGTAATGATCATAATGGTGTAGCAATATTCATTAAAAATGGTATAAACTTCTCTAAGCTAGACACTTTTTATGATGA
This sequence comes from Stenoptilia bipunctidactyla, assembly GCA_944452665.1. Taxonomy (NCBI): domain Eukaryota; kingdom Metazoa; phylum Arthropoda; class Insecta; order Lepidoptera; family Pterophoridae; genus Stenoptilia; species Stenoptilia bipunctidactyla. The sequence continues at coordinate 13,674,873 of OX101721.1, read as the reverse complement.
TTCTATACAAAATGTAGTGATTGTTATTAAATTGAAACAAAAAACCATATCTTTGGTTAGTTTTTACAGTCCTGGTAATAGTGTTCCTGTTTTTGAAAAGGCGAAGTTAGATCGTTTATTGCAAACTATTCCGAAACCATTCATAATTGCAGGCGATTTTAACGCCCATCATACCTTCTGGGGTTGCAGTCGTATAGATTCTCGGGGCAGAGCTATTATGGATTCAATGGACGAAAATGACTTAATACTTTTAAATAATGGTCAACCAACAACTATAGGCTCTCATATTTGGAAACCAAACAGTCTAGATTTAACTATGGTGTCTTCTTCTTTGTTTCTTTCTTGTGAATGGCAAGTTCATCAGGACCCTTTAGGCAGTTATCATCTGCCAACTATCACAAAATTTACTCTCGTAAGAGACAAACATGAACCTTCTATTTCCTCGCACAACATTCCTTTTCACAGTAACCTGAAATTAGTAAATTGGGATCGTTATGAAGAAGTTGTTAATGAAATGTTAATGAACTTTAAAGTTGACAACTGTGATCTGCTTGCGTCATACAAAAAGTTTTGTGCTATTATTCTTATGACAATCGAAATTTCTGGACCCAGTTTAACTCATAACACAACTGATAGAAATCATAACCGTCCTAGACGGAGATGTCAAGTACCTTGGTGGAATGACAAATGCTCAAAAGTAGTAGAAGATTGCAAGAAAGCCTACATTGATTTCAAAGCTAATCCTAACAGTCAAAATTATATCAAGTTCAAACGCGCACAAGCCTTAAAAAAACGCACTCTAAAAGAAGAACGTTGTAAAAGTTGGTCTGAATTTTGCACCTCAATAAATCGCTTGACACCAATAAGTTGCATTTGGGCTAAAATGAGAAAATTCAAAAATCGCTTTTCAAGTTCTAATCTATTTTCCGACTTCAATTGGGTTCAGACATTTTTATACAAATACACTCCTGATACTGTTCCACAACAGATAAGTATAGATAATGTTCTTGGTGTAAATAGTGATAATTCATACATGATTGGTGGTTTTACTTTGCAAGAATTAAAATCTGCTATAGCTTCTAGAAAAGATACCTCATGTGGCCTTGATTGGCTTTCCTACAGAATGTTTAAGCTTTTGAATGATCAGAATCTATCTATTTTCTTAAGTTTGTTAAATAGTCTATGGTCGTCTTCCATTATTCCAGAGGACTGGAAAACTGACTGTCTGGTGCCAATATTAAAGCCTGGCAAAGACTTGAATTCTGCTGACTCTTATCGTCCCATTACGCTAAGTTCATGTGTTGGTAAAATATTCGAACAATTAATAAAACAGAGATTAATTTTTCATATAGAAAGTAATAACCTTTTACCTTACAACCAGTACGGCTTTCGTTGTGGTCATTCTGCTAGTGAGAGTCTTCGTCATTTCTGTCTAGATATCCATAATGCTCGTTCCGAGAATAAAGTATTAGTTGGAGTTTTTCTTGACATTGTAGGGGCTTTCAATAATGTAGATCTGAACAAATTATCTTCAATTCTTTTATCACTACAGGTACCTGGAAAAGTTGTAAATTGGATTTATAATTTTTTGAACTACAGGAAGGTGTTTATTAAGGTTAACAATCAGTTATTTGGTCCAAGGTATTCTTGTAGAGGTGTATCGCAGGGTGGTGTATTGAGCCCACTGCTTTTTATCCTATTCATACACCAGCTAAATTCAATTCTGGGTTGTGAGGTTTCTAATCTGCAGTTTGCAGATGATTTAGTTGTTTATTGTTCTGATACTAGTTTATTGCGTGTACAATCAGTTCTCAATGCTGCTCTCCAGAAACTAAAAGACTATTTTGATAGCCTTGGGCTAGAGGTCAGCACTGACAAAAGTAAAGTTGTTGTCTTTTCAAAAAATGCTATTAGAAATAGGAATGTAAATATTTTGTTCAATAATAATGTCATGTCTGTAGATAGTTCTGTAAAGTTTTTAGGTGTTATTTTTTCCAACAATTCTAAATGGAATAAGTATGCTGAAACTCTAGAATCTCGTGCTTTAAATGCTTGCAATATTTTAAAATCTTTGTCTGGCACATATTGGGGTGCTGATCCAAGGATTTTATTAACATTGTACAAATCGTTAGTAAGGAGTCATTTTGAATATGCATTTTTTTGTTTTGCAGGAGTAGGAACTATAGTGAATAAATTAGAAAAGATACAAAACAAATGTTTGCGTATCATAATGGGTGCTATGCGAACTACTCCTATAGTGTCAATGCAGGTGGAATGTAATGTACCTCCATTGGCACTTAGGTTTAAATACTTACAATCTAAATTTTTTGCAAGGTTGCTCTCCATTAGTAATCATCCTCTTCTCGTTAAATTGCGGAACACTATTAACAGGGCTGGCGACAATCATTCATATTTCTTGCAAGGTTTCTCTGAAACAGAACAAATTTTTAATGAACACAAAATTTTTTCCAGTGTAGTATGGCCCTGTTACTCTGGGTCATATGAATCTAAATTTATTCAGATTAAAATCGTAGTTAAAAAACTTTTAAAATATAAGGAAGATATTTATAGGGAACTTGATAGGTGGCAGGGATATCATAAGTTATATACAGATGGGTCTAGGAACAATAAAGCAGTCTCTATGGCTGTCTATGATAGTCAGGTCAAAAGTGGATTCGGACATAGGCTGAATCCACTTACAAGCATATACTCCGCTGAATCCATAGCTGTGTATCTAGCTATGGAGCACATTCAAACACAGGCTCACAATAAGTGGATTATAATATCGGACAGTTTAAGCTTATTAATGGCACTACAAAATCCACATTTAAATTCAAAAACCAACTTTATTATATATAAAATAAGAGAGTTGTATCATGTGCTGTCACAAACTAAGCAAATAGTCCTCTTCTGGACACCAGCTCACATTGGTGTGCATGGTAATGAGCAAGCAGACTATTTAGCTAAAATTATTACAAATACAGCCCACAATCAATTAAGTCATAACTTTTTAAATTTCCCAATTCCTTCTTCAGATGCTCTACCTCTCTTCAAACTCACATTACAGGAAGAATTCCACAACTTATGGCAACAGGTGGTCCAGGTAAAAGGAAAATGGCTAGCTGCAATAAAGAAAAAGATCTCTTCTCCCTGGTTTACCCAGGGTGGAAACTATAGTAACAGAAAGTATTACACCACAATCTGTCGTTTGCGTCTAGGTCATTGTCGTTTTGGTGCTCACCTTTTTAGGATTGGTGTTTTGGACTCTTCAACTTGTAGATATTGCAATAGTGCTAATGAAACCCTTGAACATATATTTTTTGATTGTCCACAGTTTAGTATTCAAAGGATGGTCCTTGTAGACCAACTATTAAGTATTTTTAAAACTGCTGAAGACATCCCGCGCTCCCTTCAGCAAATACTAAGCATTCAAGAATGCTTTTCGCCAGTTTATGGCTTTATTGTTTCTACTATAAATGAAATCTAATTCGTGTTTGTAAATATGTATAAAGTTATTACTAATAAGATTGTTTTGTTTAAGATGTTTCTTTTTCAGCTGTTTCAGCTATTTTCAGGATTTGACCGTTATTTATAATAATTTTGACAAACGAAATATGCCAAGAATGATATTACAAGGATTTGACATTGAAAAGAAACGGAATGTAAAAATACAAGAATTTGACAAAAAACATATTTTAAACAAAAGACATGGCTTCGGCCTAATATATAAAACATGATTCAAGAAGAAAAAGGAGAATAAGACATGGCTTCGGCCTGATATATAAAAAGGATTCAAGACACAAAATACAAAAGACATGGCTGTATGGGCTTCGTTCTCTTTGCCTGTCCTAATCAGGACGAAATTAACCAAAAAAAAAAAATGTCTGTGGTCAAACCTAACTTTGTTAGTTTGTTTGTCTGCCTCTTATGTCTGACTCTGTCTGTGATTTGTGAGCTTTTTATTCTTGTCTTGTGTTAACAAACTCTCCAAGATTGCAATTTCATACGATTTGTGGCCATTAGAACAAAATTTATTTCAAAACTGCTTAGAAACGTTCTTTCCTGATAAATGATAAATGGATCGGCAATGTTTTTCTTTCTAGTCGTCACGCCTGGTAGATATTTCAATTATATGATGTCTCATCCAATTGGTTTTTGGAGTTTAAAATAGTTTATTGCCTTTTAAAAACTTGGGGAAGAAGTGAGAATTAAGATGGAATTGCTTATCATTTTATCATTTCTCTCATTTGGACTTGCTTTGGACAAAGGTATGTGTACATGTTGGTTGCTATTTTTGACAACAATATTATTTCGTTAATTAAACTATAAACGTTTTTGCAGCATCCTTTTATGGGGCAAGTCATATTTCATACCCACTCCAAGAAGCAAAAGGTTTAACAGATATTAGTTTTCGTGTGAGAACTCACTTGTCAGATGCTCTACTGCTTCTAGCAGCAGGAAAAACTGATTATTGTATGGTAAGGATAAGTTAATTAAGTATGTGATATTATGAAAATAAACATTTCAAACTGTAAATAATACATTCTTACAGATTCATCTTGAAGGGGGTAGGTTAAAGCTCCATATCAATTTGGGGGCTGGAGAAAGTGAATTATCATCCCCAAAATCTTTACTTCTCAATGATACTCAGTGGCATCAAGTCACAATTACAAGAAGAGAAGCTAATTTGACATTAAAGGTATGTAAACAGTTTTTGTTTTCAAAGTACCTAACTTAACCATAATATCACCTGATTGAGTTCTGTTGAAAGCTTTAATTTGCACAAAATAAGGTGCAATATAGTTTACATGTTCAATTTAGTTAATTTATTCATAATCACAGGTAATATTACAAAGATGGATTTATGAAAATAGGTTTACTATGACATTAGGTTAAAGACCTGTAACACAGTTTGTATGTTTTGAACAAATAAATAAATAAATTTTATTTATTTATTTATTCAGTCACAAAGTCCACAGCTCTTAATAATTAATACATAAAAAAAAAGAATAAATCTGATAGCCATTTATGGACTTACATTATTTTATTATGTCTTCTAGACGAGTAACAAATTATTTGGTATATAAAAAACATTACAATATAAAGTAATAACTTATTAAATATTTAAATACAAATTAGGATTTGATAAATAATATAAAGGATTTGTAGACAGTCACATTGTAAAAATTAACAAAAAAGGTTGATTAATATGGCAACAAATAAAACTAATTATTACTAACTAAAGATATTTAATACAGAAAACTTAAAATGACAAAAATTACAAAAACAATTAACTATTCAAACAAATTATTAAATTTAAGAAAGAAAAGCACTGAAATTAATATAAAAAAAAAACAAATTCAATGAAAATTAAATTAATTCAATAAAAAATTGACAGCAATTAAAAAACTAAGTGTTATTAAGTGAGTGTAGGGTGTGTAGCGAGTGTGAGTGTGTTTCATGGAAAGTTACTAGTTATTAAGAGCTTCACTTACTTTTCTTTTAAAAGTACTTTTAGGGTCATGAAATAGGTCTGTTACGGGGGCAAACATTGTATTGTACGTTCGTTGGATTCTGTTTATGACTGAGTTCTGTGCATATGAAGTTTTTGTGTATTTCGTGTGAAATAAGTTTGTGTGTCTGGTCTGTTAGGTGTCTTGAGATTGAGAGTAGTGCTGGTGAGTTCAATGCTATCAAGGGAACCGTTACGTATACTGTGTAGAAATAGCATATCAAGTAAATGAAAAAGTAAAAAGAAAATGATTCACCTTAATTGTTATGTTTATGATAGACAAATTTTTGACCTTATGCAACATTCACTAAATAAGTCCTTTGAATTATTTCTATAGGTTGATGATACCACAGTGAAGAAAAGATTACCAGGCAGATTCTTTGAACTTAATATTCATTTTGGTATATTCCTTGGTGGACAGGGAGATTTTTCAGAATTATTTCTTGGACACATGGAAAATTTCCGTGGTTGCATGGAAGATGTAAGTATTTTAAGTTGTTTCAACCCCTCAAAAGCCAGCCAGCTCTATACCTAAAGCTTTTTAACTCACCTAGGTGTAGTATGTCATCAAATTACATGAAATTTCCTAAAAAAATTATATGAAATAGTTTTTCCTTGTAATGTTTAATTAATACAGTAATCACGCAATATAATCATTTCTCATTATGACATCATAAAAGGTTATGGACACACCTATCTCCATAAAGCAAGGTACAGGTTAAAGAGTATTGGTAAGCTAATATTCAATTGTCATTTTTTTGTCTGTGCCTTATTATTAGTAATTATTATAAATTCCTGTAGTACATTACCTACACATGTAAATTTTTAAACAAAAACAGTACATCAAAACAATCAGCAATAAATAATCATAGCTTTTAAACACTGCAGGTATACTACAATGGAATAAAAATAATAGAAAAAGCTCGCAGTAGGAGTGGGTCAGTACATGTGGAAGGAGTAACTTGGAATTGTGCTCCAGAATTTGATGCAGATGTAAATTCTGATATAAGCTTTGTTGATGAAGGAGCTTATTTAATACTTCCAAAAATTAACTCAAGAGCAGGAGGAAGGTGAGCATATATTAGCATTCATGTTTTTAAATATGTCAATATGTTCTATTCAGGGTGTTTGGTAAAGGCTCCAACAAACTAATGGCAGGTTTCAATATCATGAAAACTGTTCGTTTTGCCTACAAACAATAGGATTCACTACCAAAATGCCTTTCTATATTCAAAATCTTGATATCTAAACCACTGCTTACGAACTGTTTGACTGTAAGGGTTGCCAGGCAACGTCGTTACATTCGACCATTTACAAAATAAGTCATTTTATCTAGCCAACGACGACGTAACCAGTAATTAATTTAAACCAATGAGGTAAAGGTGGCATGGGGGCCTGCTGCGGCCAATAGCGACTTAAGTTTTCATTACATATGACCAATTACAGAATAAGTCATTTATTAGTCGATATATCCTATCAAATATCTGTCAACATATCAATAATCCAGTTTTCTCTTTCTAACTTATCTATAACAGCTTTTGAAAAAAAAGGCCGAGTATTATTGAATGATATAATTTATCTTTTAAATATTTACTTTGACATCATAAAAAAAGTGATTTAACCAATGGCAAAATAAGTCAAAGGATTGGTTTTTCATTTTACGTAAGCAATTTAACGCAATTATTAACAAAAAGCTCTAAAAACATACTATAATATATTTATCGAATATCAAAACATAGCAAGAATAAATTGAAATTAATACATTTATTTAGTTTAAATATCATGCAAGTAATTTGCGAATGCGTGATATTCTATAAATCACATATTGAGGGCACATCACATATAGAGAGGAGACATTACAGCTCATAGCTAATAGATATTGTGAAATGCTATTTTTTTTCTATCTGTTTTGTACCTGTATCGGTTATAGATATTCTATTTCACGAAGTCCGTTCGGCTTTGATTGTAGTAGTGACGTATCCCGACAAGCGCGCTTGTGTGTGTAAATGTAGGTAACGTTAGCAAAGAAATCATAATAATATAATATTTCAAGTCGAGATTTAATAATCGAAATAAAATTTTGGTTTTAAAAGTATATACTTTTTTGTAAATAAATTAAATTAGGTTGCAATAAATACAAAAATATTAAGAAGATGTAGACATTTAATTAAGCATTGGTGTTACAGAATGGAAACGAAACAAGTAGGTAGTACTATTCAGTATTTTCAATCACTATCAGATAAATTTTCGATTTCCGATTCCGTTTTGCTGTCGTCAGAATCATCTTGTACATTGATTATAAATTCAAAATCGAGATCAAAATATTGAGATAAAACAAAATTTAAGCAAAATAATTAAGAAATATAAACATCTTATAACACAAAAAAATATTCATTTTATAAATACTTCTATTGCTATATTAAATATCTTTGCATAAAATTTTAATCGAAAACGTATAAATAAATATTGCCTCACTATGGACAACTCTTCTTCGTTTTGTTGCCATGCTAACCTTACCCCGTGAAACAATTTGGCGCGAACTAAATACACTACTGATCCGGACCGTGTCCCGATCGACACTGAGCGCTCTCGAGGTTACGCACACAAAAACAATGTGCATGTGCACGCTTGACAACATTGATAGCCAAACGGACTTCGTGACATAGAACATCTATACTCATACCAGTCAGTTGAATATTTTACTTTATTTTGGTCTCTGATACATCCTTAAGACACATAGAACAAATATTGTGAAATTAGGGGCTCAGAGATTTTTTTGGCCAACTAGTATTCTCCAAATGTGTTCCTGAGCACGCTCACTTAGTTTGTTGGACCCTCTGCAAAACACCCTGTATAAAAGGTAAACTAAAACTTTTCTAATTTTAGGTGGCAAATTGAATTTAAAACAATAACACAAAATGCTATGGTGCTGTATAATGCAGGAGGAGGTCGTGGGTCTGACTTTTTGTCAGTAGAAATTCTGGATGGTGTTATAAGAGTTAAAATGGCAAAAGGACAAATAGTGCATACAATGAGAATTAATGATGGCCAGTGGCATAAGCTGCTTTTGCTATTCAACCCCTCCCTCATTGAGGTAAGAATGGTTACCATTATGGTATTACTTTATCATATACCTTTACTAGGCATTAATACTATGCTTCTGTTTCTGCTAAGCTGCGGTGACATTGTTCTTACTTCATGATTTATCAGCAAAAATGTTTTAAACCTATATTAGTCAAAAGTAGTATTCTTTTAGTTAAAATATTTCTTTTCTAGTAACTTTCATTCATTCTTAGTCTAAATTGATTTGCTCATTTTGCTCATGCAGCTTATGGATTGAACAGATCATTCAGCGAACATTAGCCTGCCAAGTACAATTAAAAAAAAACTATTAATCAACATGCCATGGCGAATCTAATGTTTTTTAAAATGTTCAATTTCTTTGATTTCTATAAAAAATAATGTTTTGTATGAAAGGTTTATAATGCTGTTGTAATGTGTCAATGTTTCATCCCGCGGCCTGTGTTCAAGATACAGATTCATCTTATTTTGTAAACATTTGTATGTATTTCAATAAGTGGATGACTCCTAAGTTGTGCATTTACTGTCCTTTTTTAAAGACACCAATGGGCTATGAGTATTGATGAGTTTATGATTCGCATTATTTCATTTTATATTTATTACAAGCTTTAAATTTTTAGTGAAGATAGTTTGTTTACATTGATACATTAAACTTATAGTATAAAAAAGTATGAACTGTTTAAAAGATGATTAATTATATATTGATGTACTTATATGTCAGCCATTACATTCCTATACCAATTATTATGTTGAATATTAATATAATAAGAGTTTAAAAGTAATTGACTTAAATGTGATGTTACCAATAAATTTGCTAAATGTTATAAAAAAACAATGTTGCTTAATTTCTAGTTTGGCTTTGAAAGGGTATATGTTTTTGTGTGGGGTCGGCTTTGAATAGCCATACCGCCCTTAGAGTGACTAATCCAAGTGACCTGATAAACCCGCCTGGTGGTAAGATCCAGGGAGGGCTAGCGTTCCAACTGGCTAGCGTTCCAGCCTTCGTCTAACATCTTTCACTATATCTTGCCGCTCTGGCGGTGATGGTTCGGGCAATATTTTGTGTAACTTCGACACCATCTTCATTTACGGACCAGATGAGATTGGGGTCAAATATGGGCTATAACATATATTTTCCTGTATCATTTCAAGTTATTGTTATTATTTTATGCTATTTAAGCCTATGCGATTGTTTAGAAATTAATTTGCGCAAACTGTTACTCAGTCTGAACTTAAAGCTCGTGCGGATTAAATCAATATAATGTAACATTGGACATCAATTGATGTTGCCTATCAGCGAACTGTCCAAAGATTTATTTAAATATTTAATGAAATAATGTTGTATCGCATATTCGAAGCGACGGTATTTGCCGGTTGCCTATAAATATAGCGTAGACATTGTGCATACTCCACTGGTATTGCCATTTTTTGTATATACATATACCATGTTCATCGGTGGCAATTCAATAGCATGGAAACCTTTGTGCATTGATCTACTACGCCAAACATGAGGTAGGAGGATTAATTGTCGCACGGAAAAGAAAAAGAAAATCCATATATCTTATATTCCAGGTTCCCCCTAATTCGTTACATGGTATCTCATAACAAAAGCTTTGCTTACTTTGAGGCCATGTAGTTGGTGTGATTGAGGATTTTATTTATTGTTCATTGAATAAAATGACATACTTCCATAAAGTAGCGGTAAAAACTATCTCACAAAATTGTTTTTATGTTTTCAGTTATCTGTTGACAATGTGGCAATGAGCACACGAATTGAAAGCGGTGGAACGCGTTATCTTGACTTATCCGACACGTTTTACCTTGGTGGTATTGAAACAGAAAAGCGGCAACGAGCCTTCGCTAAAGGAATTAAGGCTGCAGATTCTAGTATTATGGTAATTGTTTAGCTTGAAAATACATTTGTGATATTATTAATTTTAAGAGAAAACAGCTCTCTGAGAGTGGAAAGCTTATAAAACATTAATTTTCAATCAAGAATCAAACACAGATATGAACAATATTGGCGGCTTTATCGGTGCAACTGATTTCTTCCAGGCAACCCGTATTGTGAGCCTGGTGCCAGATACTCTATTGGTTTTAGTACTTATAAAAAAAAACTTTTTATTAGCAAGGGGTTTAGTTTGTGGTGCCATATCTTAATTTTTTTATACTGAGCTATACAAAAATAAATATGCAGGTACGTTTATATCGTATCAAATAAACTAACATTTAAATTTGGCTGATGACTACAAATCAAGCCTGTATATGATGCAAATTTGAGTGTTTTATTCGATTTAAAAAAAAAAACAACTTAAAAAATCACCCTTTACAAGCGAGGTTGGTACTTATTAAGTTTTGAGATGTGGCTTGTATAACCCTGCACATTTATTGTTTACCTTTTAGGGCTGCATCAAACCTGTCGAGGTGGATGACAAAATCTATGGACTACCAAGTGCAGTTGTCACTCACGGGGTTAGCCCAAGATGTGTGTGGTTCTATCCCTGCCACACTAACCCATTGCACCCGCCGTGCGTGTCCGACGCTATCTGTGACCAACATGGTGTCGATCACTTCACCTGTAAATGCGATACTGAGCTATGTATCAATCCTGATTATGCAGAAAAATATAAGGTAACTCTTAGTCTTATGCAGAGACTAGTAAAGTAAATAGACTGACAATCCCCATATAAAAAATCGTGTCACGGAAAAAGCTCAAAATCCCGTGTTATTTGTAGATGGCGCTGGCAGATAGCCTGGAAACTCTCTTACAGGCCATTGAAACCATTTTACTCATAAAATAAGATTCAACGATTTTATTTTACACGGAATTTCCACATAAAGGGATCAGTTTCAGATGTTTTTTGTCAGATGGCGTATGAAAATAGTATACAAAAGAATCATCATTCTTTTTATAACTAGCTAATAAACTGTACCTACCTACTTCCACAAAGATCTTATAGTTGCAAGGTTAGATGCACAGAGTCTATCGACGCAAAGATTGTTACTTTCCTACCTATTCATAAATCGAAATACTAACAAGACGCATTCTATTGAACCTTTTTATACCAGGGCAAATGACACGAAACCTTTTTAGGGCTCTAAGCTATAATAATAATAATTCGGATTTCCTAACGCTCGTAATTATAAATCGAACAAATATGTGATCCATAATGGTGTTATCATTATGGTTTTCACAACGCCTATTTGATAGGCAGTTCCCGAGTTTCACACCTTAAAGAGTCCTTTTTTGTATTTATTTAAAAGTGACTATTGAATTTGTTTTAAAGGCTAAATATTTTAGAAATGCATTGAATTCTATTGCCTTATTTTTTTAAAGGAATATCTCAGAATACGGAACATACAGAAACCAATTAGACGCCACAAACTGAAGCAACATATGTAGTCCGCCAAAGCTCTTTTGACACTTCGATGACGATGTCAGGTTGTCCCCATTCCCTAGGAAAAAAATATTAATAGTATGTTCAAATTTACGAAATATTGACATGAACTCTCTGTATTTATTTACTACATCACGACCCTAACCTGCATTACGACCAAAACCGTCTCCATACTATACGAACATTCGTAAACATTCGTTAACTAACGATTCGATAAAGTTCTGTGATCGCACTGCTGTATAGAAAAAAATTGAAAAAACTGAAATTAAATGCAAAAATTAAAAATATCATCATTATCACGTTTATATTCAAAGTAGTCTAGCAGAAGCTGACTGAAATCCTCTAAAACACTAGAACACTCAAAGCGAAAGTTATCAACTTTGCATTGACGTCCAGTTTTGTAGTGGAGTAAAGCAGTTGTCTTATTGACAAATGGATGATGAAATTAAATTATTTTGTACAATTAATTGTACTTGTAGTTTTGTTTAAGTTAGCAATCAAAAAGATCATCAATTTAATATACTTTTAGCATTTCATATTTCTTTATATTTAGGCAAAAGCATTATTGGCGTTCTCAAATTTAAACACCGAATATTTTTTTGTAAAAATAAATTAAATTATTTAGAATAATAAATAATGCAGAAACGTTAACGGTTATTTGATGTATGACTCAAAATATTTATTCGTACTTCTTGTAAGGATATTATGTTCTACATACATTACTTCACATCTGTATCCCTAGTAAAGTAGACAGAACAGCAGAGACTATAAAAGCATCTGAAGTCACGTTTGACAAATTTGGAGGTATTTATAATGATGGAGAGAGACTATTGCGATGACAGAGAATCAGCCTATCGCCCACAAAAATGTCAATAAATCCTATGTCCTTTAACTGACTAGCAGTATTTTACCAAGAAAGAGAAGCAGCTGGTACATTTTATGTTTTTCTTTTGATCCCAGACCAGCGTGAGAGCAAAGTTTATATTTTAAGACATCATTTTATCAGATTTTTCATACAGGTTTCATACAATGTCATTTATGATTTCTACGTTTTTTGTAAAATCAAGTACATAACTTATAGAAGCAGTTACCCAAAGCTCAGTTTTAGCCCACTGTGCGACGCGTCGAACTATGTTTGCTCACAGAAATTCAAAATAGCGCCGCCTATAGTTATATATTGTACCACTTAGCAGTAGTATTATTATTTTCAATTATATTTCATGATTCGTAACACCTAGCGCCATCGTGTATCTTAGCAGGTACCAAATAGCGAGGTACGAAATTTTTTTCGGGATTGTAGGTCTATTTACTCTACTAGTCTCTGGTCTTACCATAGCTTCAAAGATTTTCACATATCTTTGACGACTTTGCAAAAACATTTGAACACATATTGACGTAACCTGCCAGACTTGCTTCGCAAATACTTTTTTTTAATACATTCAACTTTGAACGCTTTGATGTGTCGAAAAAGACCGACACCGCATGGCAAAGTGCAAATCTTTGTTCAAACTTTGAACACATATCCAAAGTCCAGTGCCACACATAGCAATCAAACATGTGTTCAAACGTGTGAAGCTAAGTCTGGCGCCGGCCTTATAAGAAATATTTAACGTTTTATTTAATAAAGTCATAACTGTGTTGATACACTTATCTGATTTGAAGTCTGAACTCAATCTCAGCAGTTTTTAAGTAATGAAACTATGACCAGTCATAATTGAAAAGGGGCATCTAGAATGACATACAAAGAGATATTAACCAAATTTACATTTCAGGTGTTTTCAAAATCGACCGATTTGGAGTTAGTAGTGCTTTATCCTCTATTGGTGCAAGAAGGTGGTGTAACAGTGATAACCACTCAGAACATTGACGTAGTTTTGGACCACCACAAGTATGGAGTGAGACCTTCAGGGGTTTTGCTACATGTGGTTCAGTCTCCACAGCATGGCCGGATAGCTATCGATTTGTCGCTGCAAAGAAGCTCTCCGCATTACTCGAACTATGTGGAAGGAGAAAAGTCTAAGCAATTCTTTACGTTGATGGATCTATCTAGAGACAAGGTGGGTTCCGATTTACATTTTTATTAAATTCCTAATCAAAACTGGCGGCAGCAGCTGCTCTAAGTATAAGTCTTGTCCTAATAACAACGTGCAAGGTTGTTTCCAAAAGTTTCTAAAATTTTAAAAAGAATTACTAACGCATGAAAATGCTGATTTAAAATGTATTGTTTAATTGTACAATTAAATATTAAAAGTAACCGCTAATGTACAATAACGATGTGGTGAAATTTAATTGTCGAAGAAGTAGATATTCTTTAATAGCCCTACCATACCACATTATTAAGCGTGTCGTAAAATTAAATTAATTAAAGTGGTTGCGACATCTCTTCACTGGGCACCTTCATGTAAAGTCTGTCGCTTACTATCACTTATGATACACTCGGTGATGCATTCTTGCAATGTTCTTCTCGATGTTTTTCTGTTAACATTGAATTAAAAAGAGAATCAGTATCTAAATAGACTCTGCCATCTACAACCATTATTTAGTTTGGATAAATTGTAATAATTTATAATTACAGGTTCGTTACGTACACGACGGTTCAGAAAACCACCAAGACGCCATCGTACTAAACTTGGAGCTAATACCCGAAACCAAGTTCACGTTGCCGAGCTACTTGCAAGGACGGAACACCTTTGTCCTGCACGTCAATGTCACGCCGGTCAATGACCCGCCCGTGCTTACTTTGCCACCCGGGAAGGTGTTGCGATTGACGCAGGTATGCATTAAAATACCGTTCGTATCTTGTAACCATTATTTTATATTATATTTGCACTGTAGCATGGTGCGGGTGACAGTTCATTCCTTAAAATTGTGGTGTTTTACAAATTATGAGTTTGTATTTCAGCTGTATCGCGTTCGTAATTTATTTAATCATTTATAGCTTTGTAAATTAAATTAAACGCAACCAGAAAGTTCTAGTCTACAAATAAAATCTAATTGAACTCTAACATCTAAGGGTTTCGGATAGTTTTAACGTCATTCAGGTGACTGTTATCCGGACCATGCTTTTGCCCTCGATTTTAAACGCGTTACTATTGATCCATTAAGAATTTCTAGATAAAATATAACCTATATTCGTCCCCAAGAGCTGGCTATCAAATACATAAGGACTTTTTAAGTCCAACTAGAGTCCGAGATCAAAGCGTTCAAAAAACAAAAATACAAGCTCTTCAGGATTTTTATTTTTTATAATTTCATAGCTTTTTTTATTAGTATGAATAGTTAATGCTGCTGATATCATTTTAGTGAAGCTGAATGAGTAAATTGAAAAGTTATTTGCACGGCATGTATTAATTGATTTGAAACAGTTAAATTGAATAATCAGTTTTATATAGGGTCGCCACATAATACTCAATAATATTTTAATAGCAGAGCAAAAATTACAAGTGGATCCGAATTTCGAAAAAAAATTTTTTTTTGAACATTTTTCATAAATTAAAATTTCTAAATTCTTCTAAGTGATAAAAAATTAAGTTTAATCTGTAGCTTATGACTACACAGCAAGTAATAAAAACGTTTACATCATAAAATGAAGATTAAACTTAAAGAAGAATCGTCATTTCATACTATTGAATGTATAAACATGAAACTATTTTTAAATCAACTATGGAACAATGCATATCTATTTCTGGTATTATACCAATAACGATGTGGTGAAATAATATATTCTTTAGCGTCGGTTTTTTTTTTGATTTTTATGTAATTTTGCTAAAAATATACGTGAGTCTGGTAATAAAGCAATATGGCACACGTCCGTCCGTCACTGTCATTAAAATAAACACCTGTCTGTCTGTCTTTGACATCGATGTTGATTAATTCTGTTTGTTTGGTGAAAAATATAAAAAACTTAATTACCTATATTCTTTTGGGCAAATAAATATAATACTGATTGTATCGGAAAGCTGATATAGTTACTGAGCTACACCTAAATTGCATAAGACTTCGAAGAGTATTATGTCATTATGTCCGGGTTATGCAAGGGTCGTAACTAAAAAAACTTGAGAGAAAAACGAAAAGAGCGCATTCACGAACACAGGAAACGCGAATGATAATATCATATATCAACAACACGGCGACCATCTATCTGTCAGTCACCTGTCAAGTGTACTTTTATAAACAAGTTCAATCTTCTTTGGTGAAGTTGATGGTGATACCACATTTTAATAATTTCACTGTGAAATAACTTATTATAAAACAGGAAATATAATAATGTACGATTTTTCTGTGTTTACCTATAATGAAATGTATCTAATAAACTAAAAAGAAACACTATACAAATTTAAGTATTTTTAGTATGGGGAGTGACGATTCTTCTTTACTCACTGAGAAGAATTTGGATAAGAAGAAATTAAAAAAAAAAATTTTTTTTAAATATGCCTTTCATAAATTAACTTATGAAAAATATATTTAAAAATTCTTTTTTTTTTTTTCGAAATTCGCACTCGCTCATCATTCATCACCATCTGCTATTAAAATATAATTGACTATGATAGGCGGACCCTGAATTTAACTTTTTTTATATAATTCAGCATGTTTTTTTGTTATAATTTTAAATTACTTATAATTAACATTTTAACATTTTTGTTCTTTCCAGAGTGTTCCAAGAGCAATATTTTTTTACTCGCTTCTAACGTTTTGCATGATTTGTAGAGCAACATGTAGAAATCTTTAGATGTTTTTGTTGTGTAAGTATTTTTTAAATATGATTTAATTATAAGCTTTTAATATTAATAATACTAACTATTTTGATGGATATATCAACCGCCAATTTTTGAGCACAGCCTTAATTAATTGCGTATGAATAATATAATCCTTGAAAATATTCTTTTTTCGTGTCTGCGGAGCCATTATTCAACTTAGATTTGTAAATATTATAATTTCATGTCTATTTTTGAGACCCGTAGCTGTCAAATAAAGTACTTAACTGTGACTTTGTCTATGCAGTGTGTCCCCGCAAGTAGTAATAGGACTTTAGGAGCAAACTATGTACAATTTCATCTACGAAAATACCCCACATGGTAGGTTAATTCCAAAACCCTGCTATTCTGTAATAACTTTTATTTTTAATTTCGTAGAAATCAACTTGATTTGTAAAACAACGGCTGCTTGAGTTGTGGGTCTTGCAGGGGCTCAATATTGATGTTATTTGAAAGGCGAATTTCGCCATTGCGAGCAAAGGGCTCTTTTTGATCTACAATAACTGAAAAGACCGAGAGCAATGATTTTTATATCAGTTAGTTAAGCTACTCAAATATTATAACATGTTAAGAAAAAAAGGGGTAACGATGTAGTTTTTTGCGGATTTTTTTAAATAAAGCATACTGTAAATATTAAACTTTGTCCCTTCGGCAATTGCAATAAAATCAGTTATATGCTAATTTTTTTAAATGTTATTAGTTACTTTACACATTTTCCTTTCAAAATTGAGCCCCTGCAAGACTCACAATTTCAACAGCCGTTGTTTTACAAATCAAGGTGAATTCTATGAAAGTAAAAATAAAAGTTGTTACAGATGATAAGGTTTTGGAATTGACCTACCAAATTTTTGAATTTTGAATTTTTTTTGTGAAATACTTAGTTCTGAAAATCTCAAACTTTTTTTTGTATTAATGTCCCAATTACATAAGTAAAGTATTCGTTTACGAAATGTATTTTTTGAATCTGCTTATGTTCTCAGATGTGGAGTAGAACAAAATTGATCTCCTTAATGTTTGAATTTTACACACTTGGTACCGATACAGTTTTGTTGCTTTTTAAATTGTTTTATTATTTATTTTATTTTTGTTTTTGGGGTCTACCGCTGCATATCTTAGCCCCGGCGCTGATGTGTCACGACGAAGTTTTTTGAGCTGTTCTTGAATCTTCACATCACCAATCATTAGATGAGACTGAGGTCACAAGTGACCTAATTTAAATAAGCTAAGAGAAAGCGAAATGATGGAAATTAGGAGATTCTCGATTTTATTCATTAAAGTTTTTATGTTTTGTAATAAAGCTAAGAACTTTTGTAATAAAGTTTTTTTTTCTATTTATAAAAAAAACTGTTAACTACAAAATGATCTTGAAGTAATTAAACGTAATCTTAGCGTTTCTACTAGCGAGTGAATAATTACAAGACCCAATATGAACGGCTTATTTATAATGGAAAATGTTATATAGCATAGTCTATTACATTTATCAAATTATACGAAACGTTTGATTCCCTTCCGTTTTAGGTAGCTAATGTAGAAAAGCTGCTCTAAATTTTGTTTTTTCGCTAGGCCACTTTTTAGGTAATTGTTATTTGTATCTAAACAATTACACAGTTGTACAAAAAATGCTTCAGCTTTTTCAATCAAATTTTAAATCAACGTGTTTGCAACTGAAGTTTTGTCTTATTCGAAAACCCCTAAACCTGAAATAATTAATAAAATAAAACTGCTTTTTGATATAACTTATGTTGGCCCATTATTTAGAGTGATAATTTTCATTAAAACTACTTAAACAAGTTTACGGTGTTTATAGTATGATGAGTTCATACTCGAAGTACTGTCATACTTGGTATTATTTTTCATGTTATCTCAATTACTTTATATCTACATTGTAATCTTCATTTATAATGTTTGAAAACATTTATTAATTTAGCAAAACTGATCAACCAGGTCAATGTACCAAGGGGCGTGTCGTATTAATTTAAAAAAATAAATAAAAAAGCATGGTGAGCCTACTTCTGTTTGATGTCGACAATACAAGTAATGTCTAATTTTAGGGTACACGGAAAGTGATAACTTCTGATATTCTGAAAGCTGAAGATCCTGATTCAGCCCCAGAAGATTTGTTGTATACTGTGATCCACAGCAAGAATGAAGCGAACAGGTAAGAAATTGAATTTAAAACTTTAGCTAAGCTCGAGATATTTAGCAATCTTTTATTAATTCATGTTAAGTTGTTCCATTCCAAATTTTACTCAAAAATACACATGTAACTAACTTTTCAGATTATCATGTGACCTATTGAAATGTAATGTAATAATATGAATCAATTAATACTACAATGTGTAGTATTCATAGTTAGCTAGCGGCCTGGCACGTGCTTCGCAACGTATAAAGTGAAATAGTAAAAATAGTTATTTGGAACATCAAACTCATGTATTCAAACAAAAAAATATTAATTGCTAGCTATTTTAAAACTTAATCCAAAACATTTGGATAAACAATATTTTTTGGTTTTCCATTTTGAGCATGAATAAACAAACGACTGGGGGTCCCGACTCTGCAACATACAACATAAAGTTGGCCATGTGAAAAACACGATTCCTCCAAATTTACACCATAAACGTGAAGTGTTTGCCCTTAGGCCTTGTTGATGGACATCGCAAATTATAAAATATAAATAAATATATAAAATCCCCAGACAATCACACCAACTACATGGCCTCAAAGTAAGCGAAGTTTGTGTTATGAGATACCATGTAGCGAACTAGGGGGGAACCTAGAATATAAATACATATATAGATAAACACCCAGACCCGGAACATTTTTATTTCTTGTTCCGGGCGGGAATCGAACCCTCAACCACTGGTGTCTGAGGCAGGTAGGTATACCCCATCGCAAAAGTGGTCGTCGAATGATAAACGCACAGGATATTCTAATCGTTTGCACTCAAATGGCATACCTACTAGTTGGAATCATAAGGATATGCGGTATCAAGAAACTTCTCCTTTTGATTGACCAGTTAAGATCGTAGCTTTAATCAAATTTGGCAACAACTTGTTCACTGCCAATGTGATGCCATTACACAGTTTTGCTGGATCAATATTTCGCAATATTTTAATCAAAGAACCAACTTTTAGATTCAAGCAATGTAGTGGCATACCAGCCGGTTCCAATGAATTTAAAAAAATTAATTGTATAATTCAGTGTAGTATTTATAGGTAGAATCATGAAATACTCGTAGTATGCAGTTACTCCTAACATTTTTTATAGTCAAGACTTCACATTAATTTTATATCTGTTTAAAATTTTTGCCCTCAATTTTAATTGTACTCTGGCCTTAAGCATTAATTTTGATTGTTTTTTTGACAGTGGCCACATTGAAATGTCTGGACAACCAGTGGATTCGTTCACGCAACATGACGTCGACGCTGGAATGATCTCGTTCGTGCACGGTGTCTCGAACGACAAGCAAGTCAATAAAACTTCCCTCAAGGTGTCATTACAGGTGGGAATTTCATACTGTTCTTAACATCATATAAAAATAAAATAAAATCCCCACACAATCACCAGATACCATGCAGTGAACTAGGGGGCAACCTAGAATATAAATACTTATATAAATATATTAATATAAAACATGCTTTAAACATGTTTCGTTTGAATAATATATGAATTAAATTTCCTCACTAAATCATGCTTCATTTAATAGTTGTATTGTGGATTTTTCTGTCAACAGTTCCAATAAACATGTTCATATATTCAGAAATCTGCATATTTTATTTCATCAGGTTTCAGACGGTATAGAAACATCAGGGCCTAGCATTCTTCGGATTTCGGTGGTGCCTCTACAGGTGCATTTGGTTAATAATACAGGCTTGCAGTTAGTACATAACTCGTATGCTATTATAACTGCGGACAATCTAACTTTTGCTACCAACGCCGATGACACCAATGTACAAGTAAAGTAAGTGGCGCATGGTCTTTTTCATCTACTTGAATACTGAACAATATTTTTCATTTGTTAATATTTGGTTATTTTCTAGATATGACATAGTGAAACCACCACAATTTGGTGTAGTGGAGCGTTTGAGAGTTCTTGATAACACTTGGCAAACAGTTGATGCCTTCACTAGCGAAATGGTCACTTTTGGACAAGTAAGATACATACATCTTTTGGGAAATCCTAACCACGATGAGTTTAAGGTAAGATTTACTAAAAGTGTCAGGTTAACAGACAAAAAAGTATGAAATCACTTTTATTTATTTTACATCTAAGCATAATTATATGTTTTACATCTAAGCATTTTTTATATTAATTGCAATTTATTTCCACAGTTCAAAGCTTCAGTGGGTTCGATACGAACGAATACACTCTACGACTTTCGATTGACATTTATCAAACTCGAATTATATCAATCAACGAACAAAGAATTACTTTTGAATAATACCAGAGAAGCATTTATATCTTCTTCGCATTTACGGTTTAATACCAAGCCTTTAGGACTACCTGCCAACAGAATTCTGTATACTATAATAAGATCACCAAAATACGGAATCTTACATTTGTCGTCCGGGAAACATCATTTGCAAACTCATAGTGCTTTTACACAGCACGATATTAATACAGATCAGCTTTGGTATCGTTTGCATAGGCGCGCGTACTCGCATATACAAGATGAATTCATTTTCACTGTCGGCGCCAACGAATGTGAGAATATTACTGGCGTCATGACAATACGCCATCTCCCGAGCGCCTCAGTACTAGAGCACAGCAGCGGACGAGTACATACAACTTTGGAAAGACTACAGGTTACAGAAGGTTCCAGAATGGTTATACCAGCCACGCATCTTAATTTCAGAACTGATGCAGTTACTAATCTAGTCTTCAATATCACCCACCTCCCTAAACATGGTAAAATTGAAGTTATTCAAGAAAATTTGAAAGTTGTTAGAGACAATACGACTTATTTTACTTTACATGAATTGAATTCTGATAGAGTGTACTACTCTCATGATGACTCCGAAAGCCGCCATGATTCCTTTCATTTCATGGCTTTGAGTCCAGAACCTGAAGATTTCCAATACGTGGGAGTGTTTCATATAGATATAATATTGAAAAATGATAATAGTCCTGTGCGGGTGAATGAAAATGTATTCCATATCGTCCACGGCGGCGCACGACTGATTACCTCGCGAGACCTCAGCTACACTGACGCAGATTTAGACACCAAACCCTCTGATATAGTATACACTATACAGAGATTCACCAAGGATCACCCAAACGGTGGTATATTCCGCGCTGACAACCCTTCGGAACAAATAGCTCAGTTTACCCAAGACGATATTAACAAAAACCTAGTATTATTCAAACATCAGGGAAAAGAATACGGCAAAATTGCATTTTGGATATCCGATGGTCTTTTTGATGTTAATGGAAACTTAGAAATCCAGGCGTCTCCACCTTTTATAAGAATGTATCCTACTAATGGATCAATTGTTGAAAATGGCAAAGCTGTTATTATATCCTCCAAGGAGATGCAGGTACTTTTATTTATCTTTACGTTTCTTTACCTATTTTTGTCTTTGATACGTTGTCTGCAGAATTAACAAGTTTTTAATGCCTCGCAGGTGGATACTAATATGAATTGTCTTGAGGAGGACATTCGTTATGAGATCAGCTTTCCTCCTAAGCACGGCACTGTGTACGTCGGCGAAGGTCAAGGTGCGACCAGCTTCACGCAGCTAGACGTCGCCGCCGGCCGGCTTATGTACGCTCACAGAGAGCCTAGTACACCTACAGATTTATTCCGGTGAGTACGTTTCCTTTACTAAAACAAAAAAAAGATACAACACATTTGCTTCGTTACATTAAGCTTAAATGACCTAAAAGTGTCGATTTAATAATGCAAGTCAAGTCGTACTAATTGAGTTTATAAATCTAATTTAATTTATTTTAGATTCAAAGTAATGTGCCTTGAAACTTGGGGAGAAGGAGTGTACCCGTTTAAAATATTCCCATCGAGTTACTGGGAACCTCTCAAAGTTACATCTAATAAACCTTTGATAGTAGAAGAGTCTACAAGCGTGAACGTAACCAAGGACGTACTTGAGGTAGGTTTCAAACAATTTTTAAATCATTTTTTTTGTAATCTGAGTAATCGATATTTATTTCGAAATTTTATTCAACAGGTGATGCACCCACAAATAGAAGCAGCAAATATAATTTACAAAGTCACCGAAGGGCCTTATCATGGTTGGTTCGAAATCTCATCGATGCCAGGCGCGATCGAAATCGAAAACTACGAAGAACCGATTCACACTAAAATGTTTGACCAATCTATCATCAATTCGCATCGTCTTGTCTATGTCCAATCAGGGGTCAATAGAACTAGAGATCGAATTAAAATGGACGTTACAAATGGTATTGTTTGGTTGCGAGGCGTTGAGCTGACGATAATCATAATCCCCGAGCATTATTATGTGTCAGCAGGAATCCTGACTGTGGTCGAAGGGGGCTCAGTCAGTATAAAGAACGATTTGTTTAAAACTGCAACAGAGTATTATCGGGGGAAGGTAATGGCATATAAAGTGGTGGATAAACCGAAGTATGGAAAGATTGTCCTTGGTGATCAAGAACTAACTCTGCTGCCCGTTTTGAAACTGAACTCGGGAAATATACAGGTACTTATCGTTACTTAATAATATTGTTCGATTCTCACTTAATGTAGGTGGTCAGCTGATCTATCATTGATTTTTGTCTCGACTGTTATGCCGGGACTCGTGTGAGATCGGAAAGGTTCGTGCTTTTTCGCTGCCACCCTGGCAGCAGTCCTTATTGAACTGTTCAACGATATTAACGTGTGTACGTGTTTAATCCTTATTTAATGTGCCTAAACCTGAGAAGTTATATTCTAAATATACCCTGAGAGCCTTCGAGAACGAGGACGTGACGGCCGTGCTGATCTGGTCCATCTTGACTTGGTGCGCAGGAGTGAACAAGGTTGGTGGTAGATCTAGTTTGATTTCTTATATTGAGTGAGATCGAGATTATATCAACCTAAGAAATAACTTCTATATACTTAAATCTAAATTCTAAATGGTCCTTCAAAAAATTTTCTAAACCAGTGCCTATTTACAACGCCACATTTTGGTCTTCGAGCCCTGATTGTTAAACAGTATCTAAATTCATTATACCAATTAAATTAATTTTAAAACAAGCCGTGCTTGCTTTTATCTATAACTCATAGGACTAATAACATCTCATAACTAAATTGTTGCCCGCCATTACCTAAAATACAATTCAAAATGGCTTCCAAGGCAGACGAGAAAGTTCCATCAAAAAAAGAATTAGAATCCATCAGAATGCTAAACAAGTATATTGCTGTTAAACAACGTTTGTTTTCTCAATTACAAACAGCATTTGATTTGTCAAAAAAGTTAGAATCTCAACCTGAACTAATTGATATGTTTGTTTTACGCGCCTCAGAAATAAATTCATTGCGTGAAAAGTATGAGCAAACCTGCATTGATATTTATGAACTACAATTAAACATAGAACCGAATAAGCAGTATTCTGATAGCGACATGGATAGTTTTGATGAATTATTCTTTAGCGTGAAATTGTGTGCATCGAAGTACAATGTACACAAAATGGCGGACGTTCCAACTTATGCCCACGCGGGGAATAGAAGCGTGCACGTTGACCATGGCCAGTCCCGACCGCGTCTTCCTAAAATCGAACTATTCTCATTTGATGGAAATATTGAAAATTTCACAACATTTCACGAAACATTTTGCTCTTTGGTGCACAATCAAACAGGTATTTCAAACATAGATAAATTTCATTACCTATTATCGTGCACAAAAGGTTCCGCACTTAATATCGTAAAAAGCATACCTATTACCTCTAGTAATTATGAAGTCGTGTGGCAAGCGTTGCTAGACAAATATCAAGACAATAGGATGCTATTAGGTAAATACCTAGATAAAATATTAAACTTTCCTACATTAAATTCGGAATCTCCAGACAACTTGAATAGTTTTATTGAGACTTTTGATCATTCGTATCGAGCAATAAACACCTTAAAAGTTGAAAATCTTAGTAGCTACGTATTTTGTCACTTAGCGTTACGTGCATTAGACATCAATACGCGAAAATCTTTTGAACAAAGTATCAATCAAAATTCTATTCCTACGTATGAACAGTTAATGTCTCACGTACAAAACCAAGTTAAGGTCTTAGAACACTCGCAATCTTATTCTACCCTACATACTCAAAATAAAACTTTTACGCCAAAAAATTATAACAACAAAAAAACTTTTGATCAGAATAAGAAAAAGGCCTATTCACAAATAACACAATCCAAGCAGGATTCTAATAAAATAAAATGCATTCATTGTGGACAAAACCATATGATTTTTCGTTGTTTGCAATTCCGTGAATTGACTCCCTCTCAACGTATCAGCCGTGCTGATTATTTAAAATTGTGCCACAATTGTCTCAAACAAAATCATACTGCTGTAGATTGTAAAAGTGAATTTAAATGTTTTTCGTGTAATCAACGTCATCACGCACTATTACATTCGGACTTGTACAGCAAAGCGATATCGTCGCAGACAACCGCTCATAGTACTAACTCGTCAGCTGTGGGTATGCATTCAAATTCATCTCACGCGAAAGAGGTGAACCGTAATTATGTTGTTCTTCTTGGTACAGCTGTTGTAAATGTCATAGATGCATTTGGTAATGAGCAGCCATGTCGTATTTTGATTGATTCAGGCGCTCAATCTAATTTTATTCAAAAGAGTTGTTTGGATAGATTAGGGTTAACAAATAAAAAGTGTCCATTTAATATTTCTGGTTTGGCTGGAAATAATGTCAAAACCTATGGAATGACGTCATGCACTATCAAGCCAAGACACTGTAATAACCCTTCATTTAATATAGATGCCATAGTCTTACAAAAAATTACTTCCGATTTACCTACAGTCGAAATCTCGAAAGAAATATCAAATAAATATAAAAAATTATTGCTTGCGGATCCTCACTTTTATAAAAAATCTTCAATTGACCTAATTTTATCGGGTGAAATATTCCCATATGTATTTGACGGAAATAAAATACATTTTAGCCCCACATTGCCCACTGCACTTAGCAGTATTTTTGGGTACGTATTGTGTGGTAGGTTAGAAGTACCGTGTACTTCAAATAATGAAAGTACAAATATTTCAACTTCTTGTAACTTGATGTCATACAGTCAAGTTGATAGTATTGAAAATTGTTTAAAATCTTTTTGGAAATTAGAGGAGCCACCGTGTGACAACCCTGTGAATCCAAAAGATATATATCCTCGCGGAAACAATTTATTCCGAACGGCACTACCGTGATAGTACCGGTAGGTATATTGCGCCCATACTACTGGACCCTGACCGAAAGGCTTTAGGAGACTCACAGAACTTAGCTATGCGTAGGTTTCTTAACTTAGAACGACGGCTTGCTAAGTCTGTTGAATTGCGTGCAGCCTACGTTAGTTTTATGCGTGAATACGAAGAACTTGGCCACATGCAGCCGTACACCGGTACCGAGCCGAGTAAGTATGTGATACCTCACCATTGTGTGGTACGACCCTCTAGTTCCACGACCCCCTTACGGGTAGTGTTTGACGGTTCAGCGGTCACATCTAACGGTGTCTCATTAAATGAGACCTTACTAAC
Organism: Stenoptilia bipunctidactyla; assembly: GCA_944452665.1. Classification (NCBI taxonomy): domain Eukaryota; kingdom Metazoa; phylum Arthropoda; class Insecta; order Lepidoptera; family Pterophoridae; genus Stenoptilia; species Stenoptilia bipunctidactyla. The sequence continues at coordinate 13,648,417 of OX101721.1, read as the reverse complement.
CGGTCCTAAACTTCAACCAGACATTTTAGAAATCATTTTTAATTTCCGGCTTTATGAAATATGCTTCACAGCTGATATTTCTAAAATGTATCGTTGCGTGATTTTGGACCCCCCAGACCGATGCTATCAGCACATTTATTGGCGTGAGTCTCCATCAGAGCCAGTAAAGACCTACGAATTAGTTACAAATACCTACGGGTTGCGTAGCGCGCCGTTTATAGCCATACGCACACTGCGTCAGTTAGCGTGCGACGAGCGCGAGCGATACCCCCGCGCCGCGCATGTACTTATGAATGGGTTCTTCGTTGATGATCTCATGTGGTCTACTCAGGATATGACTGAGGCCTGCACGTTGCAGGATGAACTTGTAGCACTTTTGCAGCAAGGCGGCTTTGATTTGCGCAAGTGGGCTAGTAACTCACCTGATCTATTAGCCAGAGTCGCAGCTACTCAAGGTTCTGCCATCAAGTTCAGTGATGATAACTCATGTTCATCAATCAAAATATTAGGTTTGACCTGGTCACCTTCTGAAGATTACTTTTCCTTTGAATATGATATGAAAGATGACATTTGTACAAAACGGTCTGTTCTTAAAATATTAGCTAGTATTTTTGATCCTGTTGGATTTATATCTCCTTGTACTTTCCTTGCCAAGTGCATAATGCAAGGTTTATGGAAATTAAGTCTAGGTTGGGATCACCAGCTGCCGCCCGAGTTGCGCGACAAGTGGTTACATTTTATTACTTCATTGTCAAGTCTTTCAAAACTACAAATAGAACGTCATGTACTTGTACCTAAGTTTTGCGAAGTGCATTTAATTGCATTCGCTGACGCATCTACTCGTGGTTATGCGTCGTGTATTTATGCTCGAAGTATAAATTCGAACAATGAAGTGAAGACCAGACTGCTCCTCAGTAAAACGAAAGTCGCATCCATGAAACCTATTCTATCTATACCTAAACTCGAACTTATGGCAACTGTCTTACTATCCAAACTAGTTTTATTCATAAAAAGTAAATACAATCATTTAAATTTCAAACTAACTGCTTTGACGGACTCAAGCGTCGTACTCGCATGGTTGCAAACATCGCCATACAAACTTAAAACGTTTGTATCGAACCGTGTCGCGCAGGTGACCGAGGTGGTGCCCCCGCAGTGCTGGTACCACGTGCGCAGCGGGCACAACGCCGCTGACGTGTGCTCCCGCGGCGCCATGCCCACTCAGCTCATGGCTGAATCTGAGCGCTGGCTGCACGGTCCCGCTTGGTTAACTGATGACTTTCATCAGTGGCCAATCACTACTTTCTATGTCACTGATGAAACTAAAGTTTTAGAATTAAAGTCAAATTCTAATACCTATTCGTTTCCTTCTCAAATAAGTGATAATCTTTGCGCGAATGACCTTGAAGGTACAATACAAAAGTATTCTAACTTTCGTAATTTACAACGTATACTAGCATGGTGTTTGCGTTTCATACACAATGCACATAGTGTAAAACAAAATCGTTTACATGGTACACTTTCAACTAAAGAACTAAATAATTCACACGATTTATTAATTAAAATAACTCAGGAAAAACATTTCGCTTCTGAAATAATAGAAATTAAAATGAAAAATTATACTCCAACTTTACGAAAACTATCACCCTTCATCGATTCCCGTGGCTTCCTCAGGGTGGGGGGTAGGATTTCTTTGTCAGATTTACCTTACAATAACAAACATCCTTTGTTATTACCAAAAAAATGTCACCTTACAAAATTATTAATTAATCATTACCATAAATTATACCTACATGTAGGCCCACGAACGTTACAAGGGATTTTGTGTAAACGATATTGGATCGTATCCGCGCGTAGTATGATACGAAGTGAATTGTCGAAGTGCGTCGTATGTTTTAAATGTAGTCCTGTTGCAGTACAGCCGTGCATGGGTACGTTACCCTGTACACGACTAACACCTAACAAAGTGTTTGATCATGTCGGTTGTGATATAGGAGGACCCTTTTACATAAAAGATAGCTTACTTCGAAATTCAAAAATTCGAAAGGGTTACATGTGTTTGTTTGTTTGTTTCTCAGTAAAGGCTGTACACATTGAAGTACTCAATGACTTATCAGCAGAGTGCTTTTTAGCTTCTCTAGACCGGTTCGTATCCCGTCGCGGCTTATGTTCGTCTTTATATTCGGATTGCGGAACCAACTTTGTCGCGGCTGCTAAACATTTGAAAGAAGTTTGTGAATTTTATAATAAAAATAGAACCGATATTGCTATAGGTTGTAGCTCGCGTCAAATTGATTGGAAATTCAATCCTCCAAGTGCGCCTAACATGGGCGGGCTGTGGGAGGCCGGCATAAAATCTGCCAAACGACATCTTTACCGTGCGATAGGAGAAAGATCCGTTACCTTTGAGGAACTTACGACTATTTTTTGTAAAATAGAAGCTATATTAAATTCGCGTCCATTGTGTCCTTTGTCTGATAACCCGAACGAATTTGAAACGTTAACAGCTGGTCATTTTTTAATAGGACAAAGCCTACTGGCCGTGCCAGAATACTCCCTCGATGACGTCACTATGAACCGCCTGTCTCGTTGGCAGTGTCTACAAAAAATCTCCCAAACGTTTTGGAAGAAGTGGTCGGACGACTATTTACATACACTGCAGCAAAGAGCAAAATGGTTCACGCCTCATCCGAATATAAAAATCGGTGATTTAGTCCTTATAAAGTCGGAACTTTACCGTCCGCTTCAATGGCCGCTGGGCAGGGTGGAGCGTCTCCATCCCGGTCCTGACAATGTAGTTCGTGTGGTTACTTTAAAAACACAAAAGGGAACATTACAAAGGCCAGTTAACAAACTGTGTCCTCTTCCTTATTCTAATTAAAAAAATTAAAACTTAATAATTATAGTTAAATAAACATAGTTAAGCTAAATAGTAAATAAATATATTTTGTAAAATTAATTTAAAATGTTTCCCTTCTGGAATTTAATATACTTTAAATATTTTTTATTGAAATCATTATACTTAATGATTTCGGTGGGGGGAATGTTCGATTCTCACTTAATGTAGGTGGTCAGCTGATCTATCATTGATTTTTGTCTCGACTGTTATGCCGGGACTCGTGTGAGATCGGAAAGGTTCGTGCTTTTTCGCTGCCACCCTGGCAGCAGTCCTTATTGAACTGTTCAACGATATTAACGTGTGTACGTGTTTAATCCTTATTTAATGTGCCTAAACCTGAGAAGTTATATTCTAAATATACCCTGAGAGCCTTCGAGAACGAGGACGTGACGGCCGTGCTGATCTGGTCCATCTTGACTTGGTGCGCAGGAGTGAACAAGGTTGGTGGTAGATCTAGTTTGATTTCTTATATTGAGTGAGATCGAGATTATATCAACCTAAGAAATAACTTCTATATACTTAAATCTAAATTCTAAATGGTCCTTCAAAAATTTTTCTAAACCAGTGCCTATTTACAACGCCACAAATATAATAAATAAAAAATCCGCAGACAATCACACCAACTACATGGCCCCAAAGTAAGCATAGCTTGTGTTATGGGATACCATGTAGCGAACTAGGGGGAACCTAGAATATAAATACATAAATAGATTAAAGTCATATATTTTGAGATTCGTGTTAATGTATGAAACTATACTTGTGTTTTATTTTAAACCGCCATCCTTGAGTATTGGTGACAGTAAATGCGGGGTCAGTTTGGAACTGTCTCGAGTCTGAGTGTGTACTAATATTCAACAGTGTGATCTGCATAACACATGCTTGTGAAAGCTTACTTTACGTAGTAGTTTTTCGGGTTTGGTTAACCTATAATTCTGATTGTCCTCAGTACGTGAACGATGGGTCTGAAAAGTCGAAGGACAGCATAAAATTAGTTGCTTTAACAGATGGTAATAAGGAGAGCGAGCCGTTTTTCATACGCATCAGCATATCGGCTGTTAATGACGAGTCGCCTATTGTAGCCGCGAACACAGGACTCTGCGTGTGGGAAGGCGGGACATTCACGTTCACCAGACAAGAGCTGTGTAAGTATCACCGTTTTTTTAGTTAGTGTTTGACGACTTCATGTCGACTTCATGTAATAGCTTTACGGAGGTAGCATATGTTATAGAGGTAGCAGCTACCTTTTATAACGTAAGCTATTTATGTAAACCTTCAATACTTGTTTGGGGCGAATATCTGTTCGATGTACATACATTTTTGCTCTCAAGTCATGGATTATTGCGTTGGTTACAAAAATCAGTAATGTCTGTCTTTATATATTTTATTACTTTATTAATGAGTTATCTTGTTTCCGTAGCAAAAATTTCTAATTAAACCTATGATTATATATTATTTGAAATTTTGATATCTTTAAAGCGTATTAAAAAACGGTTTTGTTATCATTGTTATATTTTTTTCAGATGTGAACGATATTGATACACCATTAGAGAATGTCACTATTCGAGTATTGGACATTGTGTCGGGATACATAGCTATGAAAGGCGACCTCGACACCGCTGTAACCTCCTTCACTCAAGCTGATATTGACAATGCTAGAGTTATATTTGTGCATAAAAGTAAGTACTCTTTTAGACTATTTGGACTAAATACAACTTTATTCCCAATACTGATTATCTTATTTATATGTTAATATTTTCTTTCAGATGGCACAAAAGGCAAAATGATATTTAATGTAACCGATGGCTTGCATGAGCTGTCTAAAATGGCCTTCTTGATATCTACCAAATCGGTTTCTTTGAAACTTGCTCGAAAGCAGAAGCTTCGAGTTTTTCCTCTAATGAGGGAAGCGCTTAATAATTACTTCCTAATGGCAAAATGCTCAGACCCATCTAGAACTATAACTTACAAATTAGAGCGCGCTCCAACTTTAGGCCGATTGGTTTATTCAAATGGTGACAATCATCATAGATCTATTAAACAGTTCACACAAGCAGATATAAACAATACCTTGGTGTATTACGAGCATACGCATCCATTTTCCGATTTATACACCAACGACTCGTTCACCTTTTCTATTGAAGCTGATCTAGCTACGCCATTGGTAAATCAAATTTTCAATATCGAAATATCCGTATCTTCTGGTGGCTTAGCAAAATATGTGCATATACCGCCTATTAATGTTCAAGAAGGAGGCAAAGTACCTATCGTGGTTAATATTAGTAATGTGATTACATATTTAGAAACGCAAGCTGGTGTGAGACAGCCTCAAATTGAAGCGCAGTGGTCCAATCCCTCCCATGGAGAACTAAAACCATATTTTACTTCTCTAACACAAGCCCAGTTAGACGAAGGCCTTATTACGTATGAGCATGACGATTCCGACACTACATCTGATGCCATTGAAATGTCTATATTTTTACTTCCCGATTATGTGCTATTATGCAATGTTACAATAGCGATTAAAGTTATTCCAGTAAACGATCAACCGTTCAGACTTTTAACGGATACTCCACAAATACAAGTTGTACAAGGAGAGAACTATACAATTACTAAAGAAGACTTGTTGACGGAAGATGCTGATACAGGTCCTTCAGGAATTCTGTACGATATCATCACAGGTCCTACTCAGGGAAGAATAGTTATATTAGATAAAAACCAAACCTTTGATAGCGCTCAGTCCATTACAAAGTTTACCCAAGAAGATATAAATAATGGTCGAATTATATATGAACATTCTGGAATGCTTCAGACTGCTACATTTTACTTTAGAGTCTGGGATGGACAATTTAAGCCTACTTATACCATTTTTACAATTGATGTTATACCCGTCATACTGAATGCTACTTCGATGCATCCTATTAACTTACAACAAGGGTCGAATGTAGCCACGGTGACTACAGACCAAATATTCATAGAAACCAATGCCAGGAAGTCCAAAGTATGTTACAATATTACTCGACAACCACTACATGGTATGATATACGTTGGTAGAAATCCAGTCACACACTTTACACACAAAGATCTTTTAGAAAAAGTTGTGATTTACATGCAAAACGACATGACTACGGCAAATGACAGTTTCGATCTTATAGCGTATGTCCACAACAGTAACTCCACTAAACCTTTTCCCATCGAAGTAGTTGTCCAACCTCTAATGTCGTTAAGTGATTTGAAAGTTGAAGGAGACAAAGCAAAAATAACTCTCAAGATCATGGATGCAACAGGTCTAGCTAAACTAACTGCTAGCGATCCGATATACACAATAATACGCAAACCTCGCTTTGGAACCATCAAAAAGATAATTAGAAGTTCAGGCGAGAAAACTAGTGCCAGAGAAAGGGAAGTGGCATACTTTACTCATGAAGACGTAAAAGCGGGAGTCATATATTTCGTTTCAAAGAAAAGGACTGGCGACGCTAAGGGATTAGAAGATAATTTCAAGTTTCTGTTAGCTGCTACAATTTTCCAACCAGCAGCCGGAGTAGTGAATATATTTATTGGGAATCGACCAAAGAAAAATCTTCCGGGACCTAATGACCCAGCAGGGCATGAAGGCGTTTTGGTAAGTTTTGTGATTATCTGCCTAAGAGAAGTCAATAGCTTCGTTAAAAATTAAAAATAAAACAATTTTAACCCCATTTTAATCGTTTTTCAGATCGCTAATGGCGAAGCTGCGTCTTACTACATGATGATACTTATGGCAATATCGGGGGTTATATTAGCTATAGTTGTTATTTTTATACTTATTAAATGCCGTCGCTACTTGATGAGAGACCAAAACGCTTTAGCCAAGATTCATGGGCAGAATCCGGGGATCGTGGCGCCAATACCTTTACCGAGACCGCCGGATCATTTGATGCCTTCACCTAGTCAAGGCACACCGTCTATTAAGCGGTAAATAAATTCTACTTATATTATGAACGTATAGTTTAATTTCTTTTATAATTTAATAATTTATTTCTGCAAATTAAAGTCAAATAGTACGACCACGCGTTGCGTAAATGCTTTATTTACCTTTCGGTCAACTTTACTCAGAAGCTACTCAATAAGTATTATTTTTGCTTCGTAAATGATCTCAGTATATCATCCTCGAATTTCGTAACGCACCAGTCACCTTGTATATTCATATTCTATTTTCAAAAGACAACGTTGCCCTCACAGATACGTTTCGTCGGAGCAATCCGTTCACACGGGAGCTAGCACGCCGATTCCCTCCGCAGGCAGTGTTGCTTGCAAAGTCACCCCGCTGGGAGACGCCCTGCCCGATCTCAATGCGAGATACCCTTATGGAGATGATCACACTATGGTTTGTATATTTTAATGTTTTAAACCACAAAAAACAATAATACTCAGACTGACAAACTGACTATGTGGCCGATAGTCAGTTTGTCAGTCTGACAAACTGACTATCATTTGTCAGTCGATGTGACCCAACCTAGTTTAGAAAAGCTCGTTTAGTCCCAGCTGGAACTCGAAAACAGGTCTTCTCACATTGACCAATGCAATGTTTTTAAAGATGAAAGTTTTAAAATTATTAAATTTTTATGTGTTTTCAACCTTCTTTACTAAGCAATGTTCATCATCAAAATTCATCTAATGTGGCTATACCGGCAGATACCAGTATATTAAATGGCTCTTCGATCCTCTCGCGATTGTATCTTGTACTAAATAAATAACAATAATTAGTTGGTCCACGTTCATATTATTTATGTCTTTGTCGTGTTGTTTGTCTTTCAGGCTGAAGACTGGAGTAGTTACGAAGCGAGCGAGTCCGCGTACGCTTCCCGCTCGCCTGCGCCCGCTGCGAACCCGATGCTACGACGCAACCAGTACTGGGTCTGACCCTCGCACGTGCGCACTTTGCCCCGTCAGCGCACGCAAGGTATACTTCAAAAAACGGTTTTGTATCGCTTAAGGGTGTAAGGTTATTTCACACAATATTGGTCTGCATTGTAGCGCAAAAATCTGCTTGCGTCACTCATATACATTTTATTTGAACAGGCCGCACCGCTACTCCCCAGCATACTTTGAGATAGTTCATATAAATTGTATACAATCCCCAGACAGTCACGCCAACTGCATGGCCCCAAACTAAACAAAGCTTGTGATAAGGCACGCCATGTAGCGAACTAGGGGGAACCTAGAATGTAATACAATATAAAAAACACACAGACCCGGAACCTTTTTTCAACCGACTTCCAAAAGGAGGAGGTCCCAATTTGTGTGTATGTTTTTGTTGTGTCTCTGTTACACGATTTTTTGGACAATTATGAATGGATTTTGAAAATTCTTGTTTCATATGATAGAGGATACTTCAGAGTTAGTCCCATATTAATTTCATCAAAATTGAGTACTTCATGGAAAATTTTAAATATTTGATGAATTTGGAGATTGTTTACGATGACGACATTATAATTCAGCCAATGTTCTGAAGTGACTTCGGTTTTTTTAATGCTTTACATTCGTTGATTATTCGTGTTCCGTTTTTTTATATATTTTTTGATAGTTTTCTTTGCATACCCTGACAGAAAACCAATTCTTAAGTCGTCATCAACACTTAAGTTCGTTTTTCTAATACGTGCTTCTGAACTTTAAATACTATCGAATATTCAGTTTAAATTGTTGCTCACTTCCGTCTTTTAATCGTAGATCATCTAAAACGTTTTAAAATTGAACCAATATCAATCTGTTTAAAGTACACTAGTCAACACAAAAATCGGCCCACCTACTTTTTATACGAAAACTCATGTTTGTATATTTTGAATAAACGAAATTGTATTAAAATCCTACTGTTTATTACACAAAATCATTTTTATACAATTAAGTCAAAAAATATCCATCTTAACAGATTTTTTTAACATTTTGCAAAAAAATACAGAAACCACCGTTATAACCCTATTTCAGATAGATGTTGAACACACTTTGTAACTTTTTATTCTTAATCGTCATTGGCACAAAACTTTTTTTCTTTCGGTCCCATTAATCTTTTTATTTATTACACAATTTATGTACATACTTATAAAAAATTACATTTAATAAACTTAGCAAGAAAAAAAGATTTGTACAAAGGTACAGCTTATTTTTTTTTAAATATCTTCCAGCAGACCTGACGAATGGAGAATTTGATAAAAAATACAACATAGTTTTGTATAGTTGTAGGGGTGGGATCTCGGGCTCTAACCTTTCGTTTTAACGTGTCCCACATATGTTCTATGGGATTTAAGTTCGGACTTTTTGCTGGCCACTGCATAACTTGAATGCCGTCCTCTTCTAAGTATTGTGTAACAATGTGTGCTACGTGTGGTAGCGCATTATCATGCAATAACGTTTTTTCCGTTGTAACCTGCATACGGCACGTTATGATCTTCTAGGATACGGCGCCTATCAGAGCTGTGTAAAGTCATTCGAATCTCGTCACAAAACAGAACAGGAGCCCATTTATCTATAGTCAATTTGTCAGAGATTTTAGAGAGGCGCATTCGATGTCAATTCGATGTCAAATCATAATTAATATTGAGTTAAATGTTCAGGATTCATAATTTAAAATAAAACACTTTTAAAAACACGTAATTAAGGGTTTTATTTTAGTACGCTTAGTTTTAAAAAGTAGTTCATATGATTATTTGGTTCAAACTGTACGACGACAACGACGTCGCATATTTAAACCAAGAATAAAGTTTAGTTTCAATGTGATTGATGGAGTATTCATAGAACGGATTTGAGTATATAAAACTACTGTTGAATACTTAATGCTTGAAATTGGACGGCAACTTCAACACACAACAAGGCACAAAACTCGAAAGACGCTTATATTAAATTTTGTAGCCTGACAGTTTGAGCAGTATTAGCCTGTCGCATTTAGACTTGTCATCTTTATTCAACGCCACTTGTCCCGACAATTCGATTTATTTATCAAAAAGTGTAATTTTTTTCGGAATGTCTCGTTTATTAAATAGTTTAATAACCCTCCTGTACTTAATCAACGAAATAAGAGTAATAAAAAAAACCGACCTCACTAATATTTTTATATCCTAGTCAAAGCTTAGGCTGAAGTATAGGTCATAAAGGTACAATTCATCGTATTGATACATAATATTGTATTTAAAAGTTTAAATTTTTCAAAAAGTACTTAATCGATTTCGATGAAATTTATACGGGACCACCTCTGAAGTATCCTCTATCATAAGGAATATTCAAAATCGATTCTTAATTGTCCGTGAGATCGTGTAACAAAGACACAAATAAACATACACACCAATTGAAAACCTCGTCCTTTTGGAAGTCGGTTGAAAATAACTAAATATTTAAATTTTTAATAACAATTTGGTTTTTCGGCTGCTTACTAGACACCGCATAATTGTTCAATAAAGCCCATTCAAATTAGCAAATTCAGGGTAAAAAATCGTGTAGTTTTGAAAATTGCGGGTGTGCTGAGGGTGGAGGGGGTTAAAGGTTAACTATTTTCAAGTTTTTGTCCATATCTCGAAAATCTGAACAGATAGCATAATTGTCTACTGATTTGAGCTACAAGGTGTTAAAATTTGCGATGTGCGAGATTACTGTGATTTATTAGCATACCCTAACTGGACTAAGGTAAAACTCCCGCGCAGGTATCGCGTCTCCAATCCCCGCCTCTGTCCTGCCTCTGGCGCACTCTCCATGCAAGCCACTTTTGTATGCTAAAACAGAGCTTTAGCGATTTCCATCAATTAGTGCTGAAAATGAGAACAAGCAGACTTAAGAAGATAGAATTGCTTATTTATTTTTCGACTGTAAAAGTTTGTTACGCGATTTATAATACCATAATAAATTACGATGATACTGCGATGAGTAACTTCTAAAAGTGCTAGTATGGTGATATAAATAAAATAATTCCATCTATTTTTAAGTACCTTAAACAAAAATTACTCAAGACTTACCGCATAGCAACGCTACATTGGACAGCACAATGGACATTTTGCATGAACTCTTTGAAGATAGGGTTTTTTCATGCAGAGGTTAAATGAATTGGTTACCAAGATCTTTCGATTTGATGGATTGGATCTTTTCTTGTGGTGGTTTTGAAGTCATAGGGATATACTAATAAGCCGCGATCAAATGATACCCTGAAAGGGAAAATAACCTAGGCCATCTCTCAGATTCAGTTAGAATTATACAGCAGTCATTGAAAATTGGACTTCTCATATCCGTGCCAACGTGCAAATCTGCGGCGGGCATTTGAATTATTTCACATTCAAAACAAAATGGTATGATTGGGTCTTTCAAAATAATTTCATCAATATCTCACATACAGCTTGTTTTATTCCATTTTGAAATAAACATGTACTTATTGTAAGACCCTATATTTGTGAGTTAATCAGCCTGTCATCGTAGAAAAAAAATGAATATGACTAAATCAATGGAAAATTTTATGTAGAAGCTTTTGCCACAACCAAAAATTAAACTTTTTGTATAAGTTTTCGAGATATGAGTAAAACCTGAAGAAAGGAAATAAGAAATACCTTCATTGCAAATTCAACACCTCGCAGCTCCTAAAGTATTGGTCGTAGAGTAAAACTTTTGTCAGAAGTAATAATTGCGCTATTTGTACAGATTTTCGAGATATGAGTAAAAACCTGAATAAGGACCTTCATCTCCCCCTACACCAGCACATCCCTAACCCTCGAGGACTCTGTAGGTTAATCTGGACTGCACAAGGTATAAGTGTGCTAATGGACCTTGCATTTGCTTCATGCATTGTCCGCCCCGATATTAGGACCAATGGAAAAATACTTTTTATATTCTAAATTACTATTTATTTCGTCCCATGTATCGTTCATGAAATGGAAAATTTGCTACACCTTGTTTTTACCCAAACAATTTCAGATTTAGAGGTTATGATCACCTAGACAATAAAAATATAATAGGACCGAAATAATCTGAGATAGTAATATTAATAACCAAGAAGATCACTAACCTTTTGATAATCAGCTTTCACTTAATACACAATATTAATTGGAATAACAGTATAATTCAAAAACCTCGTGTTTGTTTTGGTACATTTCAAATTGAGCGACAATTGATAAAGGATGAACTCTAAATAACAAAAATGATCTCATTGAATAACTGACTCTGGCAACATCGATTAAATATTCAATAGGAAATCGAAGCATATCGATTTCTTATATTAAATATGTGCTCAAATAAATAATTAACTATTTTATGCAATTCTCTGATATATTATTAATGAAATGATTTATAAAATGCTGAAGTGAAATCGTACAACGAAATTCTTAAAATCGATCAAATACGATCGAAAATAGTAATACAAACCCTCATGATAGTTTTGTGATGACAGTGAATTTGTTTTAACATGATGTCGGCAGGTTTGAAGTGTGTCGGTAAAATACTTTTAAAATGTCTGTTTTATAAAGCAAATTGTCCGTTACAATACTTAATATGATTACTATCTCAATAAAATATGCAAATAATTACTATTAGCAATTTAGATTTCCAGAGACATCTTTTAATATAAGTATCATATCTCAGTCAACATATACAGGGTGTATTTTTTCAATGCCACCTGGAGGTAAATCACTTTAAATAATAGAGATAGCAAATTTTAATCCAAAGAAACATTCCTTTATGACAATAAATAAAACCGCTTTCAAAGATTTTTTAAATTTCGCTCGTTTCCCCCGGGAATCGAACCGACTAAAATCTGTAAAAACGACACCCTGTAATTTTATTGCATCGATCGTTAGAATCAATCACAAGAATCAAATCTCTCTAACATACTAGTTTAATTTTATTGAAATGAAAATCATGAAATCTTCATTTTTAGATTTTAGTCGGTTAGATTCCTGGGTGAAGCTAATTTTCGAAGAAATTTTTGAATGTCGTTTTATGTCTTTTTCAAAATAAAGGAATGTTGATTTAGAGTATAATTTGCTATCTCTATTATTAAGAGTACTTTCCCTCCAGGTGGCATTCTAAAATTCCACCCTGTATATAAATACTCTGTAACCGCATTACTTAATAAAGAATGTCTTCACCTACTTTATGTTATATCGCAAGTAGACCGTGAACCGGCGTGCCTTTAATCTATTTCTTTTGCTTTTAGTTACGCTGTCGCTGTTTGAGAACAAAAGTGTGACATTACAACGCGTGAAGAGGAGAGGGGTCGATTTAGTTCCTACACCGTTTTTACTTAGCAATTATACTGTTAATAATAGGCCGACAAGATGCGAAGTGACCCTGTAGTTGGTCGTTTGAAAAACTGTCGGATACAATATTGAACTACTTTAATAACCATAGTTCTTCTGCCTCAGTCTGTAATTTATAGTTTGGTTCCCCGTTGTTGGTTCATATTGTTCATATTTTTATATGTAATAGTTATAAAGCAATAGTATTCAGTACAAATACGTAGCCAAGAAATTAATTATTGTGCCGAATAATTTAAATGTGATTAATGCGTACTTAATTTGTGATACCTTGAAAGGGGGGCGGTGGTTTGTCTTGTGCTGTTTTTACGCCTTCACTGCGAGGTATTGTCAACTAAATTAAGTACTTACAAATAGAATGTGCCTCAATATGTATTTCAAAGTATTATTGATATAATTATAGATAATTAGCAAACAAGCTGAGACGGTCTGCCATAGCCGTTAAGTTTCGGCTGATTGTGACGTTGTTCCTTATAGAGTGTTCTAGTAATATTGTGTGACGTTCTATTTAAGGGTATTAAATAAGCTGCAAAACAATGCGAATACCACTAGCCTGCTTAGATACGTAGGTTTTTCTAACCTTGTTGCCTAATATCCATTTGGATAGTGTTGAAAAATAGCGACGTTTTTTTATGAAGTTCTAAATAAATAACTAAACCATTACCTTTTAGATTTAGAATTCAGTAGGAATTGGCATATTGTGGGCAATTGTAAGTGGCATGTGAATTTTCAATAGACTCAAAATAACTGATAATGATTAAGCGTATTCAATTACTTATATAATTACTGTTGATATACAAAACTTGTTTAGAGGACTTCCAGCAAATCAAGAAATATGAAAGCGAGTTAACTATTGATAAGGCTGTAATACGTATTGAAGTGTATCTTCTATTTACTTATCAAATTAACTGTGCGTTCATTTATTGAATATATAAAGTTATCCTTGCAAAGTACTAACTCCGAAACATAGAATGCTTGCGGCTTAGAAACTTTTCATACAATCAAAGAATTAAAGAAAAATGCCAAAATAAGTGCCAAAGAATAAGTGGGTTTTTATGTTATAATTTTTTTATAGTATATTATTCAAATTAACACAGAATTTTGCTATATTAATAAATTTACTTTAGTTTAAGTGACTACCTAACTGTATAAGACTTATTATATTAATTTCAATCATAAACAGGTAAGATTTAGTAAATATGTAACTAATAACTGTTAGGGTATTGTAAGCGGTACGATAAGAATTGCTGAGAAACATTGCGTTTGAGCTAATTTTAAGAGACTCTGTACTTATTGGAGCTTAAAACTTATTTTTCTAGAGGATTGTGGTTTTATCGGTAAGTTTAGGTTTTATCGATAAGTGTAAGTTTGATATGATTCCCAGTCTCATGCGTTGGGATCCATATTGGAATTTAAATGTGCACTGTTTTTGTGAGGTTAGTGTCGGTCCCATGCACAGTGTTAATTAGAAGGATTTGAATCGCTGTGTACATTAAAGTGCCTAGTTAATAGAACGAATATTAAGTTTTGTATCGATTATTCATAGATTGTTTTGAATAGAAGATTATAACCTACTTACTGGTCGGCATAGAGCGATGTACAACAGGAGTGGAGACTTTTTTTAGTCCCCTTAGCGTCATGTCTAAAGTGCGCACTTCGTGTTGAGCGTTGTTTCGTATTGACCTCTAATGCTGTTGTTGTTTCGTGTACTGCGAATAAATGTTATCCACCAGCGAGCGGATACTCGCGCCTCTAAACGAAACTATAGTGAACTCCAAAATTAAAAATGTAAGGACAAAATCGTGTTAGCTAGATCAAATAACCTTATCGATTTTTACCGAGTACTTATTTCAATTTTGGAGATTATTATAATTTGTTATATTTAAAACAAGTTTATTGTCCATGTTAAACATTATACGAAGGAATAATATTTTTAAGTAACCAACATTAAAAAAATGTGCCAAACATAATATCTACCTTCTTGCCTTGCATCCCATATTTTGTTTTTCTGTATCAGATATTATAGTATTATTATTCTTTATAATAACATGTAGTTAAAGGATGTTTTAATAAATAAAATATGTATACTACAGTTTGTTTTAATGAAACTCCGTTTAGTATAAAAAAGTACGTATATTTGTTCCTTATCAATTCATCTAAATAATTCAAACAAATCAGTCATTATTACATCATTGTAACATAGAATCTTACAAATAAAGTACTAATTTCTTAATAATACATTTCAACAACCTTTTCTTACTGATTCAATAAAAGTATTAATAAAATTAGATGTAACAATTATTTAACCCACATCTCATACAAATATTGTAAACTTTGCACTTATATCAGCTTTTAACAAACACACAAACAATTGTGAAAGGAGTTAAAAGATCTTACAAAATAATTAAACATTTAAAAAGCACACTTTTGAGATTAGCTATAATCTCAAAACACACTACTTGTAGCCTCTAAATGCGAAAGAAATATTGCTTAGAACCTAATTCCCATAACGCTATCAAAGATATCCATCTGAAATTACATAATTGATTAATCGACCTCTAGTTTTCTAAAGTTTCCTGTAAGTCCTCTCATCGCATCGCCAACCGCGTCTGCGCCCGCGCAGGTATTAGCGCCGGTGCGTAGAGCGGAGATAGCGCCCTCTCGCGCCGCTTCACTGTACATTTCCAGACGAACAGCTAGCTTGTCGTTGAGGAGAAGGATGTCACGTCGCTTGGCAAGCTCTACTTTCCACAGTTCTGTTGAATAACAGTTTTAGTTATCAATTACATTGAAATCAGCTGCATGATGCGTCTAAATCATCTGTTATGGTGCGCATTAACACATGCGACGAGAGGTCCTGAGTTCAATAACTAGACGACCAATATATAAGAAAAAAACTTAAAATAGACCAAGTATAGGTCTATTTTAATGGTTACTATCATGGTACCTTCTAAGCCTTATTTTAAAGCCAGATAGGTATATAGCCAGTAAGTCTGCTAATATTCTTATAAAAACACAATAACATGAAAAATATATCTTCAAGTGGATATACCCTTTAAATGTTCCTTCTATATAGATAACTCAATAAATATAATCACGACCAAATACCATTAATTTGTGGTATGTCAATAAAAACGAACTCTGTGATATAAGAAAAGTACGACAGGCAAAACTGGCGACTCACCTATCATCTCCTTCATGGGCATTTCGCCTCCGTATTCCAGAGGAAGCAGTTTCTTGTCGATCTCGACTTCTTCGGGGTTCGAGTAGAGTTTGACTCGCTTTCTGATTTTCTCCGAAATGAGAGCCATTCCGAAGTCCAGGGCAAACTTAATGGTTGGGTGAACGTTGACGCCGTAGATCTCTTTGTGACGCATCGGTATTGTCCTCTGGAAACGATTTGATTAAATAAAAACGATATCATATTTTTTTTTATTCAGGTCAACGATGATTGCTTAGTAAATATTACTGCCGATGTACCTTTACATACGCAGTTCTTAGGTTTTTGGCCTTACGTTTGTGTTATCTCCTTTATCTTAGTGAAAACGGAATCATCAAATGAACTGAACACTTATCGCGGCTATCAGAGACAATTTCATGGCAACTTGAATCGCTGCTACTACTCTCTCTTCAATTCTCGAATTCTATTCCAATTCGTAGATTCTATTGATCAATTGAATAAAGAATGATTTAAATCACCATTGAATACCATCCAGAGCTATAGTCGAATACAAACCTCGCCATTTTTGACTATCCTGACAGCTTCTTTGGGCGTGAAGAGAGTCATGTGGGGAAAGCTGACTCCGCTTCCATCAGCATAGTGGACAAAGCCGCGAACTTGATTTTCCTCGTCTTCCATGAGAGTTTCATAACAGATTGCCATGATCCGGCACATGTCTTGGTTGTTGTACTTGTAGGGATCGAACACTCCTGAAAATGACAGTTCTTTAAATAAAAGATGTTATTGGAGCTGTTCACTATGGCTAAACCAGCGTAATTCCTATTTCTGCGGTAATCAGGATAAATATAGTATTTTCTGTGTTATTGCCATTATTGTGCCTGTGTGAAATTTCATGTAAATCTGTCAAACGGTTTTATTCACCATTCCTCATTTTTGAACCAAGTAGGATGTACCTTTAGTACCTAATCTTAAACTAAAATTGAACCACATACCATTGTATACCATACATGTAAATAAATAATTACTTCAAATTATTAAATTCAAATATCGTGCCCGAGAAGATTTTATAGAAAAGTACCTAATCAAATTATACAGGGTTAATATTAATTAGCGCATCACCTCTGGCAGGCTGCCTCTCCACGTCAATCCCAACAACATTTGTTCTACGACTTTTTACAAATCTTGATAAATACTTAACACAAAAAAAAAGAAATGCAAACAAAGTTTTGCTCCCTCTGCTATTTATTACTCTGTATTTTGTAAGTCAGCTCGCAATCCTTCGCTCGTTAGAGTACCTATTATTATTATTCTTTTTTCAAATATATGCTCTCCGAGGAGGTTAATAAGTGTATGGGCCGAAGCCAAGTACTAATAATTAATTTGCTAGAGATAGAAATTTTCGTACTATTCTGCATGTGTTAAGAATGACGGCTTTTTGTAAAAGGTGAACTTTGGATGTGTGGATATTAAGGATGTTGAGATTGGTGTGCAGTGTGTTTGGTATGACGCCTGTAGAAGAAATGATAATAGGGACTGTTCTGACTGTGTTAACCTTCCATTGTGTTTTTAGTTCAATTGACAAATCGATATATTTGGATATCTTTTCAGAGTGTGTGGCGAGAAGGTTATGAGTGTTGCAAATGGATATGTCAATTAGAAATACAGTTTTATTTAATTATTATTATTATTTATTATTGGGGGTTTTGGGACTATATGAGCAGTCTTGTCCGCTCGTCACACTGCGACCTAAAAGATCTATTGTGTGAGTCCCATTTTATAACTCGCCGCACACTCCAATGGAGTCCAGGAAATTTAGGATTTTCCTTACGGCGATGCTACCTAATATTTTTCTATGATTTCTATGATCCCGCGCGGCATCAGTGCTAACAGACTAACGCCAGTTTAGAGACAGTATTTTTTGTATGGGAAATCTTAAATTTTTTTAATAAAATAATCTTAAAAAGTCGTTTTTCAAATGTTGTTGGGATTGATGTGGAGAGGCAGCCTGCATGATGTGATGTGCTAATTAAAATTAACCATGTATGAAACTGTTCCGTTATTTTTAAATGTCTTTGTCCGTTACTGACTGTGACCGACTGACAGACAACGTCCAGCCAAAACCACTGAGCGTAGAGAGCTGACATTTGGAGCATACATTCCTTGGGGTGTAGGGGTGCTTTAAGGAAGGAATTATCGAAATTCCCACGGAAACGGGAAATATTGGACTTTTTAGTTTCTATGAAAAATCTTATTCCTTGAGTGCACGGATATATTACTTGGTATAAAGGTTTTTCAATGAGTTTCTGGTTGTACTATGGAAAGAATTCCCGAAATTCCCAGTATAAAATATTATGCGAGTCTAAAAACTTGTTTTCTCAGTTTGATGATATTATTAATTAAAAAAAATCATTTCACTTACTTAAACCACATTAGTTTTTTTTCTTCCCTAAAGTGGAACTGTCATTTTACTGCATTGAATTATTTGCCAGGGTATTATTCCAGGTTTAAAGGTTCTTCAATAGGGGTCTGCTTGTATTATGGAATGAATTCTCACGGGAAATATAGGACTATTTAGTTAGCATGAAAAATCTTATTCCTTGAGTGCACGGACGTGAAACTTGATATATTATGGAAGGAGTTCTGCTTTATGACGTCTGATCGGAAGAATATAATATCTTAAATAATATTAATGAATTAACTTGATACCGAGATTGGCCAAGATTGCGCTTATAACCAAAAGCCCGTGAACCATCGATGTAAATGTTAGATATATCATACCTACATTTTAACTTTAGGTTTCAGTGTCTTTAAAAAAATTTCTACTACTTAATCTAAACCGTGAATAAAAACGTAACATCTTACAAATAAATGGTTATTTATGGGAAATTGTTAAATAATCAAAGGTTAACTGCAAACCTACAGTTAATTTACAAGCGTGCATATCTGAAATTATGTGCGGTCAGTGATTGGTTTATGCGCAAGCGAATGGTAAAAGTTCAACAGTTTGAAATCTGATTGTGCAACAATGCTGTTGATGAATAAATAACGCAACACAAAAGTGCATGTCTTATACATTTTCCAGTTATATCGCATTAAATACCTGGACGATAAACGATGACACGGCGACCTTCCTTGTCCTTGAAAGGAGTGGCAAAAATGTATCTGAAACAGAATAGTTTTAATTTAACCCAAATGCTTGTAATTGTTTGGAGTTATAAAAGTTTTGCGTTTAGTCTGAATAATTATGCCATAAGGTACATAAAGCAGCACATAAAGCATTACAAATTTGTCCAAAATTTTTACTTGAATCTGAACTCTATGCCCTCGACATTAAGTTGACATTGGTTGGGGAAACTTGACAGGTAATGTAACGCTTGATCTGCTGCCTTCTGTACATTTCTTCTAACCTAGTGGTTGTTTCAAGAGCGTTTTAACTAAACGGTTACAAACATGAAAATTTTCATGAAGGTACTCGTACTAGCTTTAGTTCCCGGTTCCGCCCGGGTGCAAGTTGTTGCTGTCTTTGCAGTTGAAATCTTTCCAAATCTATACCTAACTGAAATCGGTAAAGTGGTTTACATTTTTTTTAAGTATCACTAAGATAACCCTAAAGGGTCGATTTGGACCAAAACTTATTGAAATCGGTTTAGTTGTTTAGATTTCTCTCACAAACTTTCAATCCTTATTTCAACTATAATTAAAACTTATTTTTAAATAAAACTAATTCCAAACCTATGTAAAAATGATTTATATTGATCTACTAAACCATTTTAAATGAAATGTACTTACCAATAATTTAAAGCTATCATTTCCAAAAAAATATGTCAGTTATATCTGTTGATATCTTTTTGCAAAACAAGTATCGTAAGTCGGCATACTGATATCAAAATTTATGGCGTAACATTTCAAACGTCTATTAGGTACCGTTTAGCTGTTTAAAACATAAAAATCAAGGTTTTGTGGCCTAAGACCAGGGAAATTTGGGACGAGATTAACGAGTGCTAACGTTTTATTGTTTTAAGGTATAATAGTTATCTGTAGATACTTGATGTGTACCGAATCACTTGAACCAATTTTAAAGAGCATCGTTAGAACCTATAGAATCTAACAACAAATAAAAATATTCTCAAATAAAATCACAAAGTAATACAGTAAAGTTAAATTATTTTTGAAATCTCAGACTCAGTGGCGCAGCAGGCGCATAACCGGCCAGCGAGCAACTGCCGTTTCAACTCTCGCTGTGTAACAAATCTCAAGATTTTCCTTTACATTCAATTCAATTCAATCCCCAGACAATCACACCCACTACACGGCCCCAAAGTAAGCATAGCTTGTGTTATGGGATACCATGTAGCGAACTAGGGGGGAACCTAGAATATAAATACATAAATAGATAAACACCCAGACACGGAACATTTTTTTTTTCTTGTTCCGTGCGGGAATCGAACCCGCAACCACTGGCGTCTGAGGCAGATGATAGGTTTACCCCATCGCCAAAGTGGTCGTCTAAAGTGGTCATACATGTGTATTTTTGTCTATTTACAAAAGTAGATGAGTACTAGCTGTTTAGCGCGGTTTTACCCGCGCATTTTCTTATCCCACTGGAATATATCGGGATACAAAGCCTGCTATGCCCGACTGTACACTTTCACTATGCCAAATTTTATTCAAATCCGTTGTGCCGTGCTCCCGTGATTGAGAAACATCCAAACTTTTACATTAATAATATTAGTAAGATTAACAGCAGTTGGCTACAATTGCTTGCATTGCTTTGGTGACGATGGTGTTATGTTATGCCCAGCACTATTATTGTAGGTAATCTAGATCTAATCTAAAATAAATTTACCCCAAGTCGGTGAGCTCCGCCATAGTGGGCAGCATGTAGTCCAATTGGTTGAAAGCGATGCCCCAGGACTGACGCAGCAGAATGTATCTCTCAATGGCTTCCTGAGCCATCGGCACACTGAACTTCTTGGTGCGAAGGAACCGAAGAATAAAGTTCGCATCTATAAAGAAATACTTGTTATCAGTATTAATTGAGGGTTTATAACCAATCGATCTACGGTCTATCGACGGACGAATGTAACACTGGGGCCGCCTATATGAGAAAAACTAAATAATATTTTGAATTCTGTTCATTTGAGTATAATACACAATTTTAAGTCATTTAAGCATACTTGATTGTAAATATTGAAATTAGTTATTTTTTAAATACAATTACTCTTAGTAAGTATGATGTACCTACCAAATATTTAAAATATGAATGAACTACTACTGATTTATAAAATAGGTGCTTGTTAAATGAATTGTAGATTATTATTAAATAAAATTAGATAAAAGAAATGTTCAAACCATGTGGACTTTAGAGTGTGAATCTAAAAATATGCGTTTAACAAAAAAAACTGTAGAAAAAAATGCGCAACAGGCTTTTGCTTTGGGCTTTTGTTTGATAAAAGGGATGCTTCAATTGTATTTGGGGAATAACTAATTTAAAAATAACCTTGCGCAAATTAAAAAATATCGCACAATAACTTCAAGAAAAAATGCATTTAAAAAGACACAGTAAACAACAAAAAGAACAAAAAAAATGCTAAAATTTTAGTGTAATGCAGACTACTAACGTTGTTCCTCACGAGGCATAACAAATAATGATAAAAATCTCATCACAATTACGAGAGAATTTAAAGTTCAAAGGAAATACGCGACAGTCAGACACTTCTACTTTGCGCGTCAATAACAACTAATAGATAACCGAGTAAACTGTTAAGTAAACGACCGTAAATGTAGAATATCTTCAATATTCAGAAACATGTGTTTTTTTTTGTAATAATCCGCATTTTAAAATATGACTTTTTCGCATGCGTCTTATATGGGCGACCCCAGTGTGCGTCGGCCGATAGTTTTTACTAGGCCAAAAAATACGATTTCGACGTTCGATCAATTGGTGTGGTAACTCGAACTCTATCTCACTTGGTGGTAGGCAACGGCGATGACGCAGAAAAAGTATTAATACGAGGCGTAGAATTTATAAAATGGGTCGATACTGACGGTGCTTTCATATTAGTTTGATAAAATGTTGGTAGAAGAAATTAGTAACATAGTTTTACTCTTCATTATTATTTGAAGCATTTAAGTCAAGTATATTCATTTTTACAAAGACATTATCAAACTTAAGCCTTAACTCGGTTCCATCATTAACTCTATTAACTATATTCAAGTTAAGTTAGGTTTATCACGCAGAATAGCAGCTTTAGTCGAATCAATTCCTGCGTTGCTTTTCGATTTGTTACACCATGTACTTTTCATACGTAATAAACAATAGCATCTTGTGACCCAAAATATTTTAGAGCCCGTAGCGCATTCAATACAAGCAACATACTTCCTAGGTAATCCATCATGAGTTGTCAGTTCTTGCAGACCTAATGCATGACTACATCATAAAATCACCCAGTAAACTACAGATGCATGTCATTTTCAGCAAGAGCCAGCGACAGTTTTATATATCACACCTACATATACAACAGATGCACCTTGTTAAGGTATTTACATTGAAGTTACGCTTGCTTTCGTGGCAAACTAAACTGTTACTTGATTAGGAAGTATCAACTGAACTAAATACTTATAGAGAAAATAATTATACTAAGGACCATCTAAGGCCCTTTGACGGATAAACAAATCTTATTAGGTACTTAATTTGTGTACTGGATGAAGAAACAAAACAAATTATTAAGTCAACATTATTTTTCTTAAAAGTCTATATCAAAGTCAACTGTCTAAAGATGATAGTAGGTCGACTCTATACTCAGATACTTTATTTAAAACTGTACGTTATTTAACTGTCCTTAACACCAATGAAGTAAAAAAAGTTACTGGCTCTCTGAATAAAATCCATCGTAAACTATAAAAGCATGTGGTAACGTAAAACAGAACATTAAGTAATATCACTATTTCGAAACACACCGGTTTCGTCAGCTGTATTTAAGAGTTTAAGTTGCAGTATCGACTTTTAAATTTAATCTTATGGTAAGGTCAAGGTGGTTATCGACTCTGTTGTAATAAGTTGTAAGTCTTGTCCGTTTACTGTGCATGTTGGAAACACGGAAACTAAATTGACTTTCTGCTAATTTAATTATTTACTATTATCGTAGTCTGATTTTAGTAAGTAAAAGTTGCAATATACTATGTAGAAGTACCTGTAAAAATACACACATAATTTGTATGAAATGTATAAATTATAAAAGAACAGCTATTGTTACTTATCACACAGTTAATTATCCTCATTATATTCTTTTTTTGGTTAGTGGACGATCTGCACGAATTTTACTGGCACGAATCGTGCGGACTGTCCCCTTTAAAAAATATATTATTTTCTGTAGGCAATTCGCACGATCGCAAAATGATTGCGTGTGAATCGTCTCCTCAAAATTTTTGTAGTAGTCAACTCGCACAAATTTTATATCAGCGAACAATAAAAAAAAGTACAGTCGTGATACTCCTCTCGAAACTAATATCGAATTGTGCGAAGTTTAATCGTAAGATATTATAGTTAAATGTAGGATTGCAATGCATTAAATAAGTAACAAGCTCTTTAAACTGAGTCATAATGCCTACCACGATATGAAAAAGATAATATTCGCTACCGAAATAATGTAAGAAAAAAGCCTCTACGCTATCCTACGCATAGGTTATGCACTCATTCGCATAAGTCATGGATCTTGATAAGCTTCAGTTTTGTGACAACTATGGACTATGCGCGTGCCTAACCGGTTTTTAAAATCTGTAATATGACAGTGTTATTTATTTATAAGAAAGTAAAGGTCATGTTTAAATGCTTATCACGTAAGTAATTAAATGTTTAGTACTTATTATGATGTAAATATCCTTGCACCTGACAAAAAAGAAAATACATATAAATTTTTCTTTCATCTTATAAAAAGACAAATTCCTCAATTTAAAACTAATATTGTGTAACACAAAATTATATGTATCGTATATGTAAAAAGTCGTAGAACAAATGTTCTTGGGGTTGATGTGGAGAGGATGCCCGCAAGAGGTGATGCGTTAATTAAAATTAACCCTGGATAGGTTTAGAAAAATGACTGGGATTGTGATTATGGATAAAAATGATTGTGATAAAACTATAAATATTTTTCATTTTACCTATTTTTAAACACGTATTTTTTTATTGTGTTAAAAATAAATTATATTAAAGCGTTATAGTTAAAATTAACTTTATATGTGTATTGATTAACAAAACTACCTACTTGTAAGTATATATTTTTGCAATAATAAAACCTATTATTTATTTTGATGAAGATATTGTTGATTATTTTCTGTATTTTATTTCAATAAGAGAAGGTATATTTAAATTAAATATTAAATCTCCATAATAACAACCTTCAGAAAATAATATATTTTTAAAGTGGACGATCCGCATGACTCGTGCCTAGTTTCGTACCAGAAAATTTGTGCGAATTGTCCACTAACTCCTTTTTTTATGCTTTAAGTCATATAATCGGCTTTTCGCTTATATGAAGGTCTCAACATTCTATAACATGCTGTTAGAATTCTACTAAAAAAAAGGCATTACGAGTTTGATTTCTTTATAAAAAAGACAATCTTACCCATTCGCACAGCCTTTAATTTAGGGTTCTGTTCCATCCAGCTGCGCACGGCGAGTAGGGCCTGGGACCTGGAGCTTTCAGTCTCTCTGAGCTGCTCCTCCGCAATGGCCTGAGTCTCTGCTGATAGAGGACATTGGTACTCCTCGGCCGGGGTCAACACGCGGGCAACCAGTTTCGACATTTTCACTGAAAAATTAACAGAAACTTGCTTATTATATGTGTAAATAAAAGTACTAATCTCTACAAGTAATGATGCTCAGATTTGTAGCCCAAAGTCAAAGGATGATACCTCTCTTTGTTCAAGAGATAAGATGCAGTTACAAGTTGCATATATACATAAACATAAATGAAACCAGGCACACGATCTTCTGTCGACAAACGAAATGACAAACCTTCTCAAGTCACATTTCACAACGGCTTGCAAAATGTTTGCTAACTCTATGTTTCAATCATATTTACGCGTATTCATAATAAATAGTGTCGTAACGTTAGTCGGTATGATTATGACTACGAAATAATATCGAAAAATTTAGAACTAGTTATAATTAGAGGCTCGTACACAGATAACAAAACCGAGTTGTATTTTTTTTCAATTCATTATTACAAGACTAAATTTAGAAAAAATATAAGCTCTTTGATAGACTTTTTGGAAAGTTAATTAAAATGAGCATTTCATAAATAACTAACAATCAACGTATATTACCAAAAAAGCATGAATACGTTTTCATTTGAATTCGATATTAATTATTTTGATATCAGTAGTAATGTGGGTGCCATTGCAGCTATATCTTTTCTAGGTGCGGTTGCAAAATTTGATCGATTCGAAAAACATACAACTTAAATTTTTGATATATTGTGCTCTTAATATCTCTATAACCACCAAAATTTCCTTAAGTAATAGACGAATATTATCAGAGAGGTGGTGTATGAATGAAATCTCGGACACGCACCAAATGCAATTAAGTATTTGCATCTTGCGCTGAATTTGGCAATACGTCATTAGAGAATGTGGCAACTATAATATTTTTTTTCGGGTTACGTAAGTAGGGTCTACTCGGTCCTTTCATGATTGCTATTATGTTGATAGCGACCATTGTGTTTTTACTGATACTTTTGTCAGAGTAGCAAAATGCCTCACCTTTCGTGGAGGTGAAATCGATTGACCATTAAAATATTTTGAATACAAGAAAATCATGCTTTTGGTAAGATACAGTATATTATGATTTTATGTCAAAAAATGGCGCAGAAAGCATACCTTTAGCCTTTTCGCGAAAAACTCAACAAAAAAGCTGTCTAATTGTGCAACTTAATTTTCATCAAGTAATTGCTATATTGAAAACGTGCTCTAATTATGTTGAGACACCGTGTGCTCGTGAGCCGTATGCCTGTTCATGGTGGTGAGTAGATCGTATCTCGGCCTACTTACTGAATAGAATTAATTTATCATAATACGTTGGAAAATTGCAAGCTTACGCTCTCCGATTTAGTAATGTAATAGATTAGTACTCGCTTTACTAGGTCACTTACGAGATCTTATTCATGCTGTGTTGAACCTTCATTACACATTCTTCGGTGATGTGAAAGGACAACAATATTATGTAGATGCAACAATGACTATAATTATATTTAGTAATGAAACTGTTTTATTGCCAGTATTTACGCACGTCATCGGCTAGTTTATTAAAGGGACCACGTAATGAGATAATCTATGAGTATTTTTTCAATAGGTAAGTATAGTCAGTAGTAATTAATTAGTTTCTATAGCGTTTTGGTAATTTCGACAACGAGCGTTTCGAATGCATATAAGTCGATATGGTTGTAGTGGTCTACGATCGGAGTTAATCTAATTTATTGATGAGTGATAAATAAAATGTTATGCTACTACCTACTACAATAACATTTAAATCTAGTGTACTTTATTTCATAATTGTCCATTTGTTACATATTGTAAATAAATAACGGTGCAGTTAAGAAATTCTACAAACAGAAGTTCAGCTGTTATCACATTTCAGACATCGACACCTTTGAAATATGCTTGAAGTCCTCTCAAAAACATATCGGGATGGTGAAGAAAGGAATCAGGGTATGTTAAGTAATATACATAATAGATTTGAACAGTTGTTCTGGTTTATATGCAAACTCCGGACTGTTTATATAGCTTGATTTTTTGTATCACTGCCCTATAAATTGCTTATGCCGTTATAATTATGTGCACAAAAGGTGCCGTATTTTTTTATGTTTTATCGTTTTTACTTTAAGATGTCATAATAAGGTATTCATTTGTCTTTAAAATATTCAAATAGAGGCATAAGTATCTGAAGTTAACAAATAGTTTAAGTTTTAAAGACGAAAAATTATATCTACGTTTATGTCCAATTATCTTTACATGAAATTTTGGGTACATATTCCTAATAAGTAGTTGTGAGAGTCTCGTACTGGTAATTTTATTATAGATGATAAAGGCATTGATTGGCTCAATCCTGCATTAATTTTGAACTTCTCATAAGATGTAGGTTCATGAATACAATCGATTTCCTCACATCGAATGACTGTTTATTTTCACGCATGATGGCCTACTTATGTTGTAGGTTGCATTGCATTGAGTTGTTGAGTTCAGCAATCGAATAAATTCGAGACAAACTGTTTTGTAACCGAATATTGAAGTTTCTTTCCAAACTTTGGATAGTTCCTATTCGGGCTTTGATTTATTGATATATGTGTAGGCAGCAGTTTCGTTGAAATGTTATTATTTTTAAACTTCTGTGAACAACATGGGTTTTTGGGTTTTGCTTATTGCAAAGGAATATTTTGGCGGTAAATTTTGGTTTTTAATATTTGATTATTGACTATTTTAATTAAGAAAAAGCTCAGAATTCTTCCCAAAGGCATGTAGAAGAAGACTAATTCTAGCGTCCCTTAGAAGTGCGGTAAGGGTTAAGCTTGTGTATGTATGTATGTAGAGTCAGTTACTTCTCGAATCGTAGATCTTCAATCTCTTCATAACAAGATTTTGGTTGAAATATGAATCTGATTTGGCTGCAAATAAATATTTTTTGTAAGTAACACATTCAACTTTTTTCGCATCACCTATTTTTAGTGTAACTTCATGTAGGGTATATTTTCTCAAAACAGGCTAAGTTATTTCTGTAACAGTGTACTTAACACTTACATATTGTTCCATGTAGAATATAATCATAAATTTGTCTTACTTTTAATTTCATTTAAAATTTTTAACATGTTTAACTATTATTACTTATCTTTGATATAAACAACTGTTGAATTGACTATCTATTACATTCAAAAATGGTTAATTATGTAGGAGTAAATTAATATTGTATTTTTTAGCAAATTGAATTATTTTGGGCAGCTATTCGATAGGTCAACAGAGAAAATTTGGGTTAAATTTTAATAAAGGCTAATTTGGTATAATATTCTATGTTTTTTAATAAACAATGTTATATTACTTAAATATTGATATTCATGTCCGCTTATTTATTCCTAGATTTATCTTATGCAGTTCTACTAGCAGTAATACTATCGCTGGGCTTTTTAAAAATTTACTAAATACTCGCTATTGCAAAAATAAATCGTTGTATACAATTACAATTTTTAGTCATAAATATTTATATTTTTTTCAAAAAACCAACAAATTTCTTACCTTTTAAGAAGTTGCCGCTAACTCCAAAACGTATGACTTGCGGTAAAGTAACGCCGGTCAAGGTAAACAGAGACCAAAGCAATGTCCAATACACGTGTTCGTCGCGCCACTGCTCGGTCCGCACTGCTCACCAACCTGCGCACACGCCTCTGTTTTGCTCTGCCTCAACGTCAATTGCGTTTTGATCTCTTAGATAAGTGTTACCGATTACAATTACCAAGCGCACCGTCAAACCACAGATTTGAATTTTTTTTCGTATTTACTACACTCTTTGTTATGCATGATGTCATTACCGTTACAATTTTCCTATTTTTATCATTACGCAATTTTTGGAAAGGTGCCTTGTTGAATAGGCAATTTTGCTGTAATTTGCAAAGGAGCGCAGTGCGGCCCGAACACTTTTTGGTTTTCACTGGATGATTATAAAAATGTAAGATTTTCTCGTGCTACCAAAAATTAGTACGGAAGTGGAAAGATAAGTATTGTTGGTGATGTTACAAGTAGGTAAGTATGGGTTCATTTATTTAAAGACACTGAGAAATAATGATAATAGCCCTTATTTTGGGTTATATCACAAAACTTTTGAAATTTGTGCGATGTTCAGATTATCATTTATGTCAAGATTTTCTAATTTTACGAAGCGTTTGTTTGTATATCCGATCGGAATATACTCGATAATAATTTTATCTTCACACTAATAAATTAATTTATTGTGATTTTGAATAAAGTTTTACATGGGCTTACGCTAAAAAATCTTTAAAAACAAGAAGATTATTAGTTAATTTATATTTTTTAAGTTTTTATTTTAATAATGCTTAGCATTATAATTTGGTATCATCCCCTCTAGCTTAGTTGGTAGAGCACCCGCCCGGCAAGCGGGGTGCCCGGGGACGAATACCGCGTATAGTCCCGGTCGGGGGACTATTTATTAAGTATTTTTATTTATTACATTTGTAGTTACTTGTGAGTTTGAAGAATAAAGCATTATAGTTTCTAATACACATTATCTTAACGTGTATTAGTGGTATCTCACAAGAGTTTTTATGTATCTTAACAATTTTTTCCATAATTTTATGTAAACTTACTTGCGAGTATGTGCATATACAGATTACGGGATCCGATTTCCGATACTTCACCCACTTCATTTCACCTTAAATTTTATCGACAAAGTACTATACCAAGGGGGTCGCACCCCTCACTCCTCTGAATGACAGGCATTTGAAAATTTAAAATCTCGTATTTCTATGAGTTCACTGAAACCTCTTATACTTTAATTCCAGCCTTGATGAATTATGACGCAGTGGGTACACGGGTAAATGCGAATTACCCCTCCACCCACTGGTGGGTGAAGGCGGTGGGTGGACGGGTCATGGCCCCTTTTTTCATGTTTTCATATCGCCCTCATACTTAAAAGTGGTCTTATTTAAAAGATTATGATATTTGCTAGCATTTAAAGTAATTTTTTTTAAGAAATAATGCAAAATAGTTCATGAAATACTTTAGTTTAGCCGAAAAACTTGGAAAGATTTCACTAACTTTTTTAGTTAATGTGCGCTACCTAAGAACCAGCCCCTTAAAATATCGTTTTTTTTTTTCATTTAATTTGTTTGCAAAGATCTATGCTTACAAATAAACTTCACATTAGTAATTTGGGATAATTTGGCCAAAATCAAAAAGAAATCCAATGACGCGGAGCGGAGAAGGGCGGTGAAAAGTGTTGAATATTTCCACAGAAGTGCAGCAGAGCGGTTTGAAGCGGAGTGGAGTTGAATAGAGCATTCTTTTGCAATTTTAATTACATTTATGATGAAAATTTACTTATATACATTTTCAATATAATTTAAATTTCATTATTAAAACTTAGTAAAGTACCTACAAACTATGAATACACTATACAGATCATATGAAAAACAGTATGTCAATAAATTACCCAGACTATTTTACCCAGTGATAATTGATGTTATTTTTTTGTGTTTACGTATTTTAATACCCATTCAACCATTTACCACACAACCGCAACTAAGCTGCCTCCACCCAGCTCCGCGGTCATCCGCTAACACACCATGGATCTACGAGTACTGTAAGCATGAATTGTGTTTTATAGTAAGTGTTTTAATGACAGGTTTGAAGTCCTTTTTACAGATATTTTTTCTTAACTTAAATTAACAAGTAAACATCTATGATTCAACGGCTAATATTCGAACCCAGGACCTCTGGCATAGAAGGCAATTTTGATTACAATATTTTGATATTCTTCCAAGCTGATAATGGATATGCGAAATCATGACGATGAGGTTGAAAATAACAGTATACGGATTAAGAAAGGCCGTTCCTCTTGTTAAAAATTGTGGAAATACAAAAACGGCGTTGCGATGGAATTTGGCGCCTATGTGAACCCTGAACCCTGAACCTACTACCAAATGGGGATTGGATTAGTAAGCTTCTATGTCACGATTATCCGGGGGCGGTGGGCTCTACAGTCACCTGTATACACATTGCAACTTATTCGGGTGTAATAAGGTTCAAAGTTCAATGAAAATGTATACATATTATTAGACGCGACTGTACACAGGTTTGGAAGGTACAGCGCTGTAGTTTGCGGCCTTATAAAAACTACAGTTAGCAATTTTTTAATTTTGAGCTTTCGACAACTGGCTCGAAATCATAGGCTTCGAAAATATTTGTAGGTACTCGAAAATTTCATCGCCAGAAAGGTTCATGAATTAAGAAGTAATTTGGAAATAACCATTATACGCTGGTGGATAAAAAATAAGAGCACTTATAAGTACCTACTTACGTATAGGTACTTCCCGGCTTACGTAATGTAAAAGTCATTACGAAAAATACATAAAAACTTCCTTCCCACTTTGGGTACAAGGAACAGTCTTCACCTACCAATCTCTCTTCAATCGCTCCTTTAACAGGGAGAGTATTCTTACGAAAACAGTACACTGTGAAATAAAACAATATTGAACACTTATACATTTTGATCGCTGTCAGAGTCGTCGTGGCGCCGTGGTTACTGTGTGTATTAGGGTTGATGAGGAAGAGATTTTGAGGAAGAGGATGAGGAAGCGGAATTTTCCAGATTGAATGAAGAGGATGCGGAAGAGGATGAGGATTTTTTCTTGAGGAAGCGGAAGAGGAAGAGGATGTAGGGTAGTGGCTAAGGCGTCAGTCTGCTAGCCCTCTATAATGCAGATATCACAGGTTCGATTCCCGTGTGGAATATAAATTAAAGAATGCTTTTAGGTCAGATTTTTTATTTATTAACATAATCTGGGTTTCACTCTAATAAAGTATCTAAGCCTTGCTTAATAGGTATATTACTTTGTAGGTGGTGTGATTGTGTGGAGTTTTATAATTTTTACATAAAATTTGATATCTGAAATTTATTAAAAACATATATTTAGAAAATTATCAAGACAATCATATCAACTAAGTCTCAAAATGAGCTTAGGCTTGTATTATAGAATACCATGCAGCGAACTAGGGAGGTTGGGTCCTGATATACCTACCTTTTTATTGTTGTGTGGGGATCGTAACCGCGACCTTTTGATCCGCAGTGACGACGCCTTAAACCAGTTGGCTACGGAGACCGTTATATCTTAAAGTAGGTTGGTATTGTTTGTCTAAATTAGTTCTTTTATGAATAAAACAAACATTAATAATCACATGTTTTATATTAGAAACGTATAATCTATCTACTAACTAGGTAAAAATCTATAGATTTTTATCTAGTTAGATAAAATATTATAAATTAACAACTGGAAGGTTAAATTTGATAAATAACAATTTTGATGCTGTTTCTCCACCTAAACGATTCCGTAAGTCATTATATATCAATCCGGCACCACTGAAAAGACGCTCACTTGCGACGCTGGATGGAGGAGCCGACAGATACTGGCGTACAATTTCATACAGTTCAAAATATTGTGGGTTGTTTTTCCACCACTTTAAACTGTCATCTTTAATATCGAGTCTTTTTTCTTTTATATAACTAACTAAGGTTGTCTTCAGAATAATAAATCTATCAAATATTGGAACATGATTTTCGTCTTCTTCACTGTCACTGTTAGGAGCTGCAGTCAATATTGCAGTCAACATTGATTGTAACTGTTTACTAGAAATACTAGAATTATCATGTTGATTTTCAGTAGCTTGGCAGTAGCTTGGATTTTCAGACCTCATTGGCACTCTGCGTTCTAGAAGTACTCCTTGTAACAGTCTGAACTTCAGATATTTTAGATAATATTTCGGACTCAATGCGTTCTTTAGTAATCTCATCAAAAAATTTTGTTTTGTATTTTGGATCCAAATAAGTTGCTATCGCAAACAGATTGTTATTGTTAAGTTCGCCAAATCGGTTAGTCATTTCTTCTAACATTTTTTGAATAACACGGAAACATGATAGTTCAGTGTAAGGGTTGTCACCTTTAAACAAATTTTGCATTGAACATGTTAATACATAAACAAAGGGAATCACGGATGAAATGCATGCATCTAACTGCATACATTTGGTAACCTCTTCAAATGGTTTCAAAATCTTCACACAACTCTCTAGCTGCAGCCAATCATTTGGAGTAAGCGGTGCCAAAGTTGTATGTTGAGAAGTATAAAGTATAACTGCGTCTTTTATCTCAATAAGACGTTGAATCATATAAAACATTGTGTTCCATCTCGTAGGGCACTCTTGGATAACAGATAGCACTGGCAATCCCAAACGTTCTTGAAAATGTTTTAATTGGCATTTAAAACATTTTCAATTGGGCAGTTAAAGAGTGGTTAAAGTGTGTAGCTATCTGCTTACATTTCGTCAATAATGATGCAATTTTGTACAGTTTTGTTTTTTTAATGAGCTGTCAGAAAACTCCCCATTACGAAAAATAACCTTAATTATACAAAGCACACTCACTCCAGGGAAAACTAAACAACAAATAATAAACAAATAACGCAGTGACCGAGATCGCATGATAAACAAGTTTTGATAAGTTCATTACGGAAACGTACCGAGTACCTATAAAAACGCTTAAAAATTTGAAACATTTCTCTCTTTCATATTGTTCTGCACAAACGAGATAACACGCTGTAAGGCGAAAAAAAGTAAATTTATTAAATATTTATTCCTCTTTAAATTCCTCATATAGGATGAGGAATATGAGGATTTTTTTTAGAGGATGCGGAAGCGGAAGAGGAATTTAAAATCATGAGGAATTTCCGCATTATGTGGAAGAGGATGAGGAATCCTCATCAACCCTAGTGTGTATCATACGATATCACAGAGTAAGCAATGTTTGGTGCGGTCGGTGCTTGGATGAGTGACCGCCGATCATTCATTTTCTCACGACGACTTCCGTGCTTCGGAGGGCACGATAAGCAGTCGGTCCCGGGTGCTGTATACTGTATACAGTAGTCGTTAGGGTTTGTCAGAAGCCACTTTGGCGCTCTGAAAATTCTGACATCCACCACCCAGCACTGGGCCAGCTTGGTGGATATATATATACCTCCTCGTCACCCAGGGGAGAGACTCATAGCCCTGCAGTGGGCTCATTACAAAGAGTTGTGATGATGATGTAGGTACTTAGTGTTTAATACGTAGATTAATATGCATAGATTGTTGTTTAGTGGAACGGTATGAATCGAAATTTTTTCAAGAGGACGAGCTGATACACGAGAGAGATTTAAATAAATCAGCGAGTTTTTGCGCAAAGAACAGTGGCAGCGAGCCATACATGATTTTAGTTGACGTTATTTTGTGGCGTTTAACAAACAAAAACATATTAGACTTTGCGGAATTAATTCCATAGTAACTCAGTGCAAAAAAAAACTCGTAGACGAACGTTACACGAAAAGATATTGCATTTTGAATATTATATGTTTTGTATGTCTTTGACACTTACAATGTGTTGAAAATTCGTAGAAGAATAAGTTATTAAGATAAGTTATGATGAGATTTCTAAACGCTCATTATTTCAAGTAACTAAGGATCCGCCTTTGTTCTTTGGGCGTTTAAACTGCCCTAAGAAGCCGGGTCATTACGGTTGTAATAAAATAGTTCACTTTTAATATTTGAAAAAATATGTACTTATACATACCTTTTAAAGTGTCATTACTATGTCTAAGCTGCATTTTGCGTCTTCGGTCTCATACACCATCAGGTTTCATTAAGGTCATTATACTTGTTTCGTCAAGATTACTAAACCTATCAATTTGCAACCAATAGATTAACATGCTCCATTATAGCTTATTGACTGTGGTTTTTGAAATAAGTATACTACAGTTAACGTATTTCAACATGGCAAGCCATACGCTTATAGAAGTCAATTTTTTGTAGGTTGTTTTTGCCGAGTTTATCCTGTAGTAATATAATGAAGCTGAAGAGTTTGTTTTTCAACGCGCTCAGCTCAAAAAATATTGGTCAGATTTATATAAATAAAAGATAAAACGACTTCATTTGTTTTTTTGCCTAGTAAAAACTATCGATCGAACTATTGAATGTGGTAACACCCTTACAACCCCAAGATTTTAATCTTAAACATTATTAACTAGTACCAACTTTGAATGCCACCCATTTGCTGATGCGTAATATAAATTTACGACCTTACCAATTACGAAAAATTAGTTAAACTAGGTCTTATATTTCTGTTTAATCATATTATGCTTTTAACGAAAATTGATCATGGTGCTTTTAATAACCACGTGCTTGATTGGACCTTACTTATAGAGTTACGTGTTAGGGATCAGATTTCCGATACTTCACCCACGTATACTACGTTAAATTTAATTGACAAAATTTTTTTTTTCAATAAATACGAAATGTTAAATTCAAAATTTTATTCATTATTAGTCATTATAATTATTACATTATTTTAAATTTAAGTTAATAAGTATGCATTAAGTTTTCGCCATTATTTTTATCGCGTGTAGGTATGAATTGAATACATTTGAATTGCTACTTAGTATTTTTATACTTATGACTTTCATAAAGATCTTTGAATCTTAGTAGGAACTCCTTAACCAACCAATCACGATTATTGTCTTAAACGAAAATTAATATTCTGAGTAGGTGCTCGATTTTCTATCTATGATCTATTTCTCGAGAATTTTTAAATTCGAATTTCCTAAAAAGTGCAATGCTTAAATAGGGGATGTCGTCATCTTTACAAGGTGCTACACTCGTTATTATGAACTTGCAACACTTATCGGACGAAATAAGTGATCAAAAACTGTGCGAAACAGAGACGGAGCTATCTGGCCGACAAATGTCAGAGCTGCATTGCCACATTTAATGACATAAGGTGCGCGGCCGCAGCCACTGACCCACATTTTTGTATACAAACTCTACAATGCTGATTGTTAACTGTGATTTTATCTTTTACAAGTTTCATAGTACATACTGTTAAAAATTATAGATGAAAACAATCGATTAATAGTATTTACTACAAGATTTTTTCATACGAAATGAAAATGTGTATTTCGGTTCATACAGTGATCGTGCATTGCAGTGTTTTAAATCTAAGATTTAGGATTCAATTTGAATATTGAAATCCACCGAATTCTACGGTCCGTATATCTACTTCCTATCATGATAATTTTATGAACGAAGAAATGATTTTGGTAACGTAAATATGAAACCTTTTGGTAAAACAGAAAAGATCGGACCGCATTACGGACTTATTTCTTTAGTGGACCACAAAATCCCCCATAGGTATTAGTTTTTTTTGCAGTAATAGCAAGCTGGTTTTTGCTGTCTCGCCAACACTCATACTTTGAAGACACTCAAATTTGAAAATTTTTATTTGATACTTTGGGTACAGGTTATTATTATAATTTGTCTATTTTAATATTTATTACTTATTTTTAATTTTGTTATTTTATTTTAGATTAGCTGTTGCGTGATTGAGGAACAAACATCCATACATCTAAACTTTCTCATTTATAATATTAGTAAGATAGATGGTAGATATGTAAGAAAACATTATAATGTCGATATGTTTGGATAACCCGTTAACTGCAGTTGGTTAAGAACATCGTATCTTATTGCCAAGGTTTTCAACAAATTCTTTATGAAGTTCCCGACTTTTTTCATTCCGGAATTTGCCGTTTCAAATTAAGGGACTTTTTTCTGAATTATTTTCATGTTTCATTAAATTTTAACACAATTTTAGGTCTGCATTCCCATTGAGGGCCTACATTGGAATTTTGTACTTTTCTATGCGCCAGCCTTTAGTAAAAGTTCTCAAAAAAAGGTCTCTGTTTACTTGCTGAATGTTCTCCATTTTTAAATAAGAGGAAGGTACTTTGTTAATAATATATTATGTAACAAGTGAGCGAAGTTGCTAATTACAGTCGAGGCTGTGATTTGAGCCCGAGCCGCAGGCGAGGGCTTAATAATGAGCCGAGACTGTAATTAGCAACGCTCACGAGTTACATACGACGTTTTTCAACACACTTGTGAGTAAAAGACAGACATACGTGGTCATAAAATAACAAACACATTTAATAACAAAGCTGTGAATTGTGATTGAAAAATGGCGCCGAACCTCGCGCATGCGCGTAGGTTTTTTTTTCCGTCAAATGTGTCAATGTCTGTATAGCATATACAGCCTATTTTAAGTGAAAATGTTTAATTTGGAGTGGTAAATGCAAATATTTTAATATTTTATGCCAAATGATTGTAAATTGTGAATAATTTGTTTAATATACAAATTTATTTTACTAATATAAGGCGCAAACATTTAAAAATGTATATGGATTTGAAGTGGTATAAAACCTCTTTGTTGTTTCTGAAAATATAATAATACTAGCTTTATCCCGCACACACTTGTATGCGCTTAACTACCCTTCTCGCGGAAATTTCAGAAACTATACAAACAGACACCCACTGAAAGAACCTTTATACCAAGTATCACACCCATGCACTCAAGGAATAAGTTTTTTTTTTCATTCAAACTAAAAATCATATATTTCCCGTGCCCGTGGGAATTTTTTTCGTAGCACAACCAGTCACTCTTTGAAGAACCTTCATGCCAAGTATCACATCCGTACACTCAAGGAATAAGATTTTTCATACAAACTAAAAAGTCCAACCCCTTCCCGTGGGAATTTCGGGAATTCCTTCCATAATACAAACAGACACTTATTGAGGAACCTTTATATCAAGTATCACATCCGTGCACTCAAGGTATGGGATTTTTTCATACAAACTAAAACATCATATATTTCCCGTTCCTGTGGGAATTTCGGGAATTCCTTTCATAACACAACCAGACACACATTGAAAAACCTTTGCACCAAGTTTCACATCGGTGCACTCAGGGAATAAGATTTTTCATACAAACTAAAAAGTCATATACTTCCCGTTCCCGTGGGAATTTCGGGAATTCCTTAGTGCACCCCTACATCCCCTAAAGAATGTAGGTTCCAAATTTCAGCTCTCTACGCCCAGTAGTTACGGCTGTACGTTGTCTGTCAGTCACTCAGTACCTCAGTCACTCAGTCAGTAACGGAACAGTTTTATATATATTGATAAAAACTCTTTATTGCCATGAAACTTAAAAATAATATAACAAAAAAATAATAATAAGAGAGATGACAATTTCGGCGGCCTTATCGCTTTAAGCGATTTCTTCCAGGCAACCAAATATTTAGTGTATAACCCGGACCAATAAAATATGCTCTGTTTTCTCTCATGTTATTTGCACAAAGGTACAATTCAACTTTGTAGGATTCATTATATTATGCACTAGGGTATAATATATTATGCACGCGTGACTTATAGCCCAGTTCATAGTTCTAAACTCAATAGAATAACGCTCACTTTACGAGCAAGTGTGTTGAAAATTATATTACCCCCTAGTCAAAAAGGAACCCTATTTGCTTTTAAATCTACTAGAATATTATATATAATTTATTAAAGCAATTTTTTATGAAATAATAAGAAATTGCACTTAACATTATCGACTTATCGTCTTGCACACACTGGTCTTACCACAAATCCCAAAAAAATCTGATTGACGCGATCTTGTCAATGGAAATCACCTTATCGTCGTCTTTTCTTTGTGAGGAGTTATGTTTACAGACGTTGGGACAAAGTTGAGTCGACTTTATGTGCGTTGTCTAGAAGTTCTAAACACAAAAGTACAATAATATTTTCAACACACTTGCTCGTAAAGTGAGCGTTATTCTATTGAATTTAGAACTATAAACTGGGCTATAAGTCACGCGTGCAATAATATATTATACCCTAGTGCATAATATAATGAATCCTACAAAGTTGAATTGTACCTTTGTGCAAATTACATGCGAGTAAACAGAGCATATTTAATTGGTCCGGGTTATACATTAAATATTTTCAGAAACAACAAAGAGGTTTTATACCTCTTCAAATCCATATACATTTTTAGATGTTTGCGCCTTATATTAGTAAAACAAATTTGTATATCAAACAAATTATTCACAATTTACAATAATTTGTTATAAAATATTAAAATATTTGCATTTACCACTCCAAATTAAACATTTTCACTTAAAATAGGCTGTATATGCTATACAGACATTGACACATTTGGCAGAAAAAAAAACCTACGCGCATGCGCGAGGTTCGGCACCATTTTTCAATCACAATTCACAGCTTTGTTATCAAATGTATTTGTTATTTTATGACCTCGTATGTCTGTCTTTTACTCACAAGTGTGTTGAAAAACGTCGTATGTAACTCGTGAGCGTTGCTAATTACAGTCTCGGCTCATTATTAAGCCCTCGCCTGCGGCTCGGGCTCAAATCACAGCCTCGACTGTAATTAGCAACTTCGCTCACTTGTTACATAATATACTATTACAGTATGTTTTTGATGATGATCTCCAGTGCTGTCAATACAACGTATAGATCTTGCAACTCACGATGGCCTCCGTGCTTTGCGTGCAGTAAACTCCTATCTGTAAACGAACTAAAGTGTGCGTGAGATCGGTAAGGACGGCGTAAAAAAATAAAAAAAAAATTTAAATTTTTAGTTCATGTTTTTGGGCCCACCTATTCTGGCCAAAACAGCAGGTAATTCTATAGAATGCTAAGAATGGTAGCCGTCATTGGTGGCATGTCTTTTTTAGGAATAATAATACTATGGAAAGACAGCACGCGGGTTTAGGAAGAATCTGGCTTCATAAAACTTTGTCGCAACACATCAAGTGGCGGCAGTTATTATATGAAAGGTGATCGCTAGCCATTAGAACTCTGATGGTTTCTGTCCATCGAGCGGGGTAACTCAGAGTAGTCACTTTTTTACCAAATGCTTATTTAGAGGCAGTAAAACTTCATGACAAATAGGAGAAATCGGTAAGTTCCTTCAATTAGTTATTAAGATTGCGCGCAGCAAAATCGTCGTGTTTATCGAAATACAATAACAATAACCATAAACCGTGCAAGGGACGAACGCTTGCTCACTACAAACGCAACCTAAATCTCCCGCTGACGAGCGAGGACGGGCCGGCCGTTCTATAGTTAAAGGTTGCGGGTAGAATTATCATAACAATTTCAATATTTTTTTTGTCCACAGATTTCAACATTTATGATCTATTTCAAACAAAAATAATTAACTTCCTCATTATCGCGGTCATCACCACTACCTTCTTCAGTATATAAATTCGAGTATGTGCGAAAGCTTCATTTAAATATCTACTGATTTGATTCACTTTTCATGCCCTAACAGCAGTGGAAGTTTTAGTTTAATTGAATGGAAATATAAAAATAAATAATTATATACATGTCAAAATAAAAATTTCAAAGTATGGGAATATGTAAACATTGCAGAAGCAACTTGCTTTTTATGGATTTATAGATAGGAACTTTATAATGTTTTTCTTAGTTAAAACCGCTTCTTCACTTTTACCACCACCATAGGTAAGCCCACATTTTATGAATTTTGGCGTGTTTTTATCTAAATA
Source organism: Stenoptilia bipunctidactyla (assembly GCA_944452665.1). Lineage (NCBI taxonomy): Eukaryota > Metazoa > Arthropoda > Insecta > Lepidoptera > Pterophoridae > Stenoptilia > Stenoptilia bipunctidactyla. Next base: position 13,607,851 of record OX101721.1, on the reverse strand, counting down.
TTGAATAAATAGTACAAAAATAAATATGAGCCGATATAAGACATGAAGTGACATTTCACACCATGCCGGCTAGTTCTAATTTTTGCCAAGCGCGAAAAGATCCTTGTCTGAGTATATACAGGGTTGTTTTTTGGTCATCAGCCAAATTTAAATGTTAGTTTATTTGATACAATATAAACGTACCTGCATATTTATTTTAGCGTTGCTCAGTACAAAAAAGTAAAAATATGGAACCACAAACTTTTAAAAAAATAGTCGCTGTTGATTAACATAGCTACTACGACGCGGCATTTCATTGATAATACTACGACTTAGTACTACGAGATTTTTGTAGTAGCGCGTAGTCAATTTTATTTTAATGGCAATTTAGAGTAACCATGCTTTGCTTAATATGTTAGCAGATATATTAATTTCCTTGTAAAAGAAATAAATACTTATTTTTTGCAAAAATCGTTTCTATAAATGATAGTTATTGTGTAAAAAAATTGGGACGGTGACGACAAATCAACCCTGTATATGCACGTTCAACTACAAGTAAAGCCCAGTGGCCATCGTGAGTAGCAAGATCAATATAGTCCGACAAGGATCTTTTGGCGCGTGGCAAAAATTGGAACTGACCACCGTTTTGGGAAATGTAACTTCATGACTTTTACCTCTCATATTTGTTACTGTACAGATGGCCTCAGATCAAGCGTTACATTACATGACAAATTTCCCCAACCAATTTTAACTTAATGTCCAGGGCCCAGGGCATAGAGTTCAGATTCAAGATTTTTGACAGATTTGCAACGCTTGATGTGCTGCCTTCTGTACTTTTAAATTCAATATTAAGATATGAAATACGTCATAATTTACAAAATGTATAAAATTGAAGAAGTTGTTTCCAGAAAGAAAAGCAATTTTAGTTCTCAATAAATCCCTTTCTAAGAGTAAAGAAGCAAGTTGCCTCAGCAATGTTTACATATTGCCATACTTTGAAAAATACACTTTAGAACATATATTTTTTTTTAATCTCAATAAAAATTACAATTTGAGGAGAATTGTCTCTCTAGAAAGACTGTATGAAAAGTGAAGAAAGATAAGCAGTTTTTTTTACAAACCTTTCAAAATACGAGCATTTCTAGATACGAGTTGGTAGGTACCTAATAAAGAAAGTAGTGGTGACGAGAATGACGACGAAAACAATTTATCATAAAACCATGATACCTACTATTTTCATGTACTCTATTTTTAATACTTATATTTTCTTGCTTAATCTTCTATTTATTTCTTCCACCCTGTGTTTTTGTACCACTAAAGTTTTTCTCAAAGTTTACGCGACTTGCCTGTTAGTAGTGCAAAACGTGAAATAATATCTGTTTTCAAACATGAGGAAACTAAAAGTTTATACATTCATATTTTTACCTGAAAAGAGGGAAATTATACGGAATGGTAACCCTTATTTCGCCCTCAAGCCCCTCTGACCACGTCATCCAAGGGCCAAAAAAGCCTTGTCGGACTGTAATATCTATGTACATATCTATTTATGTATCATTTATCAGATATCTATTTATGTATTTATATTCTAGGTTCCCCCCTAGTTCACTATATGGTATCCCATAACACAAGCTATGCTTACTTTGGGGAAATGTAGTTGGTGTGATTGTCTGGGGATTTTATTTTATTTATTTTTTATAACTGAACCAACCACGACAGAGCCTTTGCGGACTATTGGCACAGTACAGATATCTACAGTAATTCAACTCAGCCGCATATTTGAAATAAATGCCTACAGCGCCGCGGTCCGTGCACATTGTGCTGCCCGCCTTCAGCGTTTAAATTTCATTTGCCTACTTTGTGTTTACTTCCATTTAGTTTTGTGACTGCAAATATACTTTTCTATATAAACAAATAAAATACCTACTTTGTATATTGAATAGGAAGTGTTCAACAAAAATACGTTTTGTGTCAAAAAAACATGTTTACGTTTGAATAACCAATCGGTCTTATAAATTAGCGACCGAAAAATACTTGCGCCTCGATTTAGACGCAGGAAAAGATGTGTGAAAACTTTTAATTGGCCTTTTTTAACTAAAGCATTTTGTATATATTTTTAACTAGCTGTAAGTTTTCCGAAAATTTAAAGTATCAAACAATACGCATATTAACGTAAAGCTCAATTAACAAATTGTTTCGGTATGCAGGAAAAATTGCAGTTGTTATAAAAACAGGTATTGAAGTGTTCAAAACACAATAACTTTCCAGTCCGGTACTTTGCTACAAGGAAAGATAAAATTGCTGTTAACTAAACCGGTTAGGACTAAAAAATTACTGAGAACTAGTGGCAATAGTTATTTACTTCGATCCACCATCATACGACAACCATTGGTGACCTCAACCCCTTGTAAAACAATTTTAAACGTAAGCACTCTCATAACCAACAAATATGACTAAACATTTAGATAAAGTAGGTATGTCAAACAATTTTACTTTGCTATTTTATTAAAGTAAAATATGTTCCTGTTATTTGTAGACCAAATAAAACACTCAATATTTAATGAACGCTTGACTAAAACGTAGCTAAAAATATGCAGGTATCGATAAAAGCATCGAAAAACTAAAGTAACGGTGCACAATTTTTTTTAAGTTTTATAGAAATGGCAACCGGCACGCACGCGCAAGGTCGTCTGTATTTTTCACCATTTTTTTTAGGTACCGTCAAAGCTGTTATTGTCATGTCATCTGTTTTGTCATTTCGTACAATCTTTTTCAACACACTTGCTCGTAAAATGAGCCTAATTCTATTGAATTTAGAACTATAAACTAGGCTATAAGTCACGCGTGCATAATATATTATACGCTAGTGCATAATATAATGAATCCTACAAAGTTGAATTGTACCTTTGTGCAAAATAAATGCGAGTAAACAGAGCATATTTTATTGATCCGGGTTATACATAAAAAAAATTTCAGAAACAACAAAGAGGTTTTATACCACTTCAAATCCATATACATTTTTAAATGTTTGCGCCTTATATTAGTTAAACAAAATTGTATCTCAAACAAATTATTCACAATTTAAAATAATTTGTTATAAAATATTAAAATATTTGGATTTACCACTCCAAATTAAATATTTTCATGTAAAATAGGCTGTATATGCTCCATGTATATGCTGTATCCATTGACACATTTGGCGGAAAAAAAAACCTACGCGCATGCGCGAAGTTCGGCGCCATTTTTCAATCACAATTCACAGCTTTGTTATCAAGTGTGTTTGTTATTTTATGACCACGTATGTCTGTCTTTTACTCACAAGTGTGTTGAAAAACGTCGTATATAACTCGTGAGCGTTGCTAATTACAGTCTCGGCTCATTATTAAGCCCTCGCCTGCGGCTCGGGCTCAAATCACAGCCTCGACTGTAATTAGCAACTTCGCTCACTCGTTACATAATATACTATTACCTATGTGTGGACTGAGGGCCCATTTTTATTTTTGGGGATTTTTGCAGCTTAACTAATATCAGTGTTTAGTAAAAGTTGTGGTAATATTTGTAAAATAAAGCATAGAGTTTGTAAAAGAATAATACAAAAGATATATCGTTTTAAGTGGGTCCCTCAGTTCACACACATAAGTTCCCAAATCTAGATATATAATGAGTTCACCCACAAATAACAGACCTTTAGTAAAACATGAACACAACATTAAAACACCTAATATGAATAGATAATAAACTATTACAAACGTCTTTGTGTGGTCCCTGAGGGCCCGCATAAATTTTGCTCATAATTAATAGATTATAACATGAACATTATCTATTCATAAGCCAGGCTTTAGTAAAAATGACAAGGAAGATTATAAAACTCAAGAAAGATCATAAATAGTGGTAAATATTGTGCACTTTACGTTTTTGTTGGTGGTCCCTCAGTTCACACACTATGCAAATGCTAATTGTTTAAAATATTATTAAATACAACAATAACTTAAATTTGGAGCATTTCAGTGCTTAGTAATTTTTTTATATCATCGATCTGTATTTATCTCTTCACTCGTTTTATTGTTCTTTTACCAAAAATTTACAAATTAGAATTTTCATACTAAGTGTGGTATATGGTGTCCACACTTTAAAAAAAACACAGTTTATTTTTAAGATCATTTATTTATTAGGATATTGTACACGTACATAATAGGTTTTATATTATTTATAAGCTTCAATCGTAATACATATTGAAAATTAAACTAAAATAATTATTACTTATTGTTTACAAAAAAAAAACTAAATTAAAAAAATCTTTATCTCATAGTACCTTCCCTCTCGGATTCTGCTAAGTTCAGACGTGTTTATACGAACCATTTAATATTTTTTAATAATAATTACTCCAATCAGTTAAAGTGAACCCAGTGTCAAAGTGTGAAAGCTTAGATTGCTTACAGGGAGCTAAGTTTACAGTGTAGAGGGTGGGAGGACAGTGGAGTGTCCCCGTGGATCTATTCCGAATAACCCTCATACAACAACTGTTCTACGCTTATAAAAGTAACAACCATACGAACAAGGTGGAGGTCCCGGGTTTGATTCCCGGTACGGGTTAATTTAGGAAATTATCTTTTCTAAATTAATTCGGGTCTGGGTGTATTTTTTATATGTAAATTATGTATGTATTTACTTAAGAAAAATATCTGTGTAGCATGTTAACCATATATTATCTGTAACACAAGCTTTAGTAGCTTACCACAGATTTTATGGTGCTGTGTGATAGTTTCAAAATATTTCTTTATCTTATTTATTTATTATCTCACACTTCATGACTATGCAGGAACTTGCAAACTTAATGTGTGGTTCTTGAAACAATATTCTATTTCAAAATTATGGACATCCTACTAGTATGAAAAACCTAATTTGTAATTTTTTGTTAAAATAACAATAAAACCGGTGAAGAGATAAATACAGATCGATAATATACAAAAATTACTAAGCACTGAAATGCTCCAAATTTTAGTTATTGTTGTATTTAATTATATTTTAAACAATTAGCATTTGCATAGTGTGTGAACTGGGGGACCACCAACAAAAACGTAAAGTGCACAATATTTACCACTATTTATGATCTTTCTTGAGTTTTATAATCTTCCTTGTCATTTTTACTAAAGCCTGGCTTATGAATAGATAATGTTCATGTTATAATCTATTAATTATGAGCAAAATTTAAGTGGGCCCTCAGGGACCACACAAAGACGTTTGTAATAGTTTATTATCTATTCATATTAGGTTTTTTAATGTTGTGTAGATGTTTATTCATGTTTTACTAAAGGTCTGTTACTAAAATTTGTGGGTGAACTCATTATATATCTAGATTTGGGAACTTATGTGTGTGAACTGAGGGACCCACTTAAAAAGATATATCTTTTGTTTTATTCTTTTACAAACTCTATGCTTTATTTTACAAATATTACCACAACTTTTACTAAACACTGATATTAGATAAGCTGCAAAAATCCCCAAAAATAAAAATGGGCCCTTAGTCCACACATACACAATCTTTTCACTCGATATTGGAAGGAATGGAATTGCCATGTTCGGTGAACCTAGTTTTAAATTGAGTGATTACTGTTCGTTTATAAAAATATGCTTTTCAATATATCCTTGTGCACACATTCTAGCCCCAGATACAAAGTAACCCCCCGTTCACACATGCATGGTACGTTTTACTGGATACGTTTTACCGGATACGTTTTTTTTTCATCGATGGCGCATGGAGTTGTAGATATTGACGACTTCACGTATGGCAAAGTATTCAGTATACGTATTTTCGATTAAAAAAAGGTATCCATTAAAACGTATCATGTGTAAACGTGCTGTTACAGAAACATGTCCTTTACCGTCGGGTTTTTGTGACTAGCGATCGCCGATCCATCAAGCAAGACTAAAACAATAATTAGGTAGTCACATAATATCCTATAAAATGCAACGCAAATAAAATTGATTTGATTATTATTGCAAATTTAGGTGACATCTGATCTATGTCTGATCTCTTACTTTTTCCTTTTTACAGCAGCTATGCATCTTTGATCTAATTTCGAGGCAGTTTTACTAAAACATAATATTTGCAATTTTATTTGCTTACTGACTGGCCCCTTAATGTTGCATATTTAATTTTGCCACGTCAAGTGCTGCGATCGTTTTCATTGCGTTATTTACACTGTTATTTACTTACTTTGCACGTTGTCATTAAGAAAATTGCCGAATGGACAATTTATATTTTTCAAAAAACTATGTACTCGCATAAGATTACGATCAGTCTCGGAAACAAAATCGTTCTACTTCTCACACCAAGTCTAATAAACAATTGCATAAGGATTTGATTTAAGGTAAGCGTCCACATGTCCGCATCGTAAGGATCGGACGCATCGCAGCAAACTGATTAATTTTTACAGTTCGTCCAATGTATCGGTAGCGAAAGGATTTTTTTTTTATATAAGTTACTAAACCCGCGTTTGACCTCAATCTCACCGGCAATGAATAAATGGTATGAATTTGCCGATGCAAGTACATACCAGCAATCGGATTGGCGATGCCACTTCATTCGGATTTTCGTAGTGATTGTACGTATGGATAGTGGTTGTGAGAATGGAGAAAAGTGAAGAAAAAGTCGTTATTGCTTGTTTGTTAGCAGAAGAGGAAGAAAATGCAAAAAAATCTAAAAGAAGGAAACATAAAATCTGTACACACTATTTCCTGATTTGTTAAATGATGACACCAAATTCTTTGGATCTTTTCGTATGTCTCAAACTAAATTTTTCTTGTAGACATCCTGAAACCATGTTTACTAATACAGAATACAAAATACACGTAGGCGCGTCCACTGATCAGCATTCCATATGACGTCATCGGCACGCAACGCAACAGTTTCCTCTCTGAGCATCAGTGTCGGCATTGCCGATGTGCGATCCGTACAGTGCGGATCAGTGGACGCACTTGTACGACTCTATACAGCAGTGCGATCACATAAGAGCCCATTCACACCATGACGATTCGTGTTTTTTGAGGAATCGTCTTTTTTCACGATTCGATTTTTTTTTCACGGAGGCAATGCTTTTTAAATTCCCGTGTTCACACGCATCACGAATCGTGTAAAATGACGGACACGTCTTAAATCACGTATAGTCTTTTAAAACTCTCGTTCGTCAAAAAACACGAATCGTGAATTTTTTGTGACGAATGAGAGTTAGGTAGTTCAGCCAAGACTGAACTCTGAATCATGAAACGAATGTGAACATCAATTCGGATATTTTGACGAATCGTGAAATAACACGATTCCGTATGCAATGTGAACGTGTATCCGTCATGACGTATCGTGTTTTTTGACGAATCGTCATTGACGGATCTGGTGTGAACGGGCCCTAACTTTATCGAATCGTATATTAACGAATGTTTACGAATGCTCGTATAGTATGGAGTCGGTTGCAAGTTTTGAGTAACATTGTAATTTTTTATTTTACAGATATTTATGAGTACAACATGTTTACAAACATTCAAAATTAACAAGGCACACATTTATTTAACCTGGCCGTGCGGCAATGGATAGATTTCATTTTTTTCTTAAAAGCCGTCTCCATACTATACGAACATTCGTTAACAAACGATTCAATAAAGTTCTGTGATCGCACTGCTAGTAATACTACAATCCGTTTGATGCGATTCGTGCGATGTTTACGATACCGACCTGTGGACGCTTACCTTGATAAGGTGATACTCGTGAATGTAGAGACAAAGAAATATATTCCTTATTTTTGTGCACCCAGTTATTTAAATGTTTATCTTATTCGTAAGTAAGTTGAAAAGTGCTTCGTATATTTTCAAAAATAGTACCTAAGGTTTTTTCCACCGCGTATTTAGGTCTCAGAATCTATGCTCAAGTAGACTTAATTAAAGCCTTACTCGCTTTAAAATCGATTTAAAAGATCGGCTGCCTCATTTCTAACCCATTACTATTTTTTTTTTTTTTATAAAATATGGATGGGACGTTTGTCTTCCATGACACCTGATGTTAAGTGAACATGAAGACTACATCCATCCATGAGAAACCTATTCACTCGACGCTTAAAAGTACTAGGACTATACTGCAGTGCGAGCACAGAACTTTATCGAATCGTTTGTTAACGAATGTTCGTATAGTATGGAGACGGTTTATAAGAAAAAATTGAAATCTATCCATTGCCGCAAGGCCAGCTTGAATAAATGTGTGCCTTGTTAATTTTGAATGATTGTAAACATGTTGTACTCATAAATATATGTAAAATAAAAAATTACAATGTTACTCAAACCTTGCAACCGACTCCATACTATACGAGCATTCGTAAACATTCGTTAATATACGATTCGATAAAGTTCTGTGATCGCACTGCTGGTCAGGGAAAATAGACGCAGGCAGTTCATTCCAAACCTTGGCGACCCGTATCAAAAAGGAACTGTCAAAGCGCTTAGTTCGACTTTTCGGAATATTTACCACATACGGATGGAAGTTCTGTCTGCGTCTAGTCGTCTCGTAGTCCGATGGTAAAAGGGTGAGGGTTCAATACCTATATATACTTCAAGTACCGTAAAACGGGGTGAATAGACACAGTTTTGAACTTTGAATTCATTTTTATATGTTTTGAAATAGTCAAGAGAACATTATATTGTGCTTACACCATGTTTCTTAGTTTTCTAAACAGTTTTCAGTCATTTAAATTGATATTAATTCTTTAATTACGGCACAAAATGCAAAAATATTGCTTTTGTTATAATCCAGTATTGCTATTTCAAAAAAAAAATACTACTGTCTTAAAAAAATATAAATTTCAGAACTTTTTTCTTCCAAAATGTTTGGCTATTTTCTGTAGAAAAACATTTTTGGTTTTGTGTCTATTCACCCCTGCGTTTTTATTGACCCCGTTTTACGGTACCTATTTAATTAAAACAATCAATCATAAATTTAAAAAAAAACACAATCACAATTTTTAACAAATTATTATAAAGTAGATACTGTAACTATCTATTTAAATTGCAATTAAATGTACAAACAACTATAAAAGCAAAATTGTTTTAGTTATGAAATGTGTGTAATATATGAATAGAACTGTTTAAAATTTTTAAAATCTTAATAAAATGCAGCTATTTGTTTAATTATAATTTTAATGGTCTGTCTATATTATAATGTAATGTTATTATAATTGTTTATTAGCTTATATTAAAATGTAATTTGAATATTTAAGTAAATGATTTCGTTCTATTTTTTTGTTTTAGTATTTGCATTGAAACTTTACCTAGACTTCATGGTAAAGCAACTTAAACGTAAAAGTTAGAGTACCTACCTACCTACCGTTTCTGGTTACGGCAGATTCTGGTTTTCTACTGCTGTACTTCTGCCCTGAAACGAACGCGTCATAAAAACAATCTGCCATAACCAAAATATACCGTAACCAAAATCTGCCCTAAAGCGATTAATGTACCTAATTATATACATTGAACAATTACACACTTATTAGTAAAGTAACTTTTTAAAGTATTTGTCATGATCAACGGAAGAACTATGTGTGCCAATGTTTTGTTTCGATTACTTGTAAGAGAATTCATCTCCCTACTAAAAAGTGAAACGTTTAATTTTTTGATATTCTAATAGTTGTAGGTATTGCAAAATTTCCGAGTTAAGTGGGTAATCACAATCAAGGAAATACCTATAAAACAAGCACACAAAAAACAATCCGGAATTCATAGAACCATGAAATTTTTTTTTTGCCTTATAATTTATGATTTAAACAGTATGACTTTCTAGTAGGTACAAGAGCGCCTGCTGAAATAAACAGCTTACCATTTACATACGTCTTCTCTTTAATGCACGATATTTTCGTTTATTCCTGTTTTTTTATAATTTAATTGACTTCACTGCATGTCCTGCGATGGAAGATGATGATGGAGCACGGACAAGATGCCGGTATACGCAGCAGGGACCCCGTCTTTAAATTATTGATCTACACCTACAGTTTACCGTCCGTAGTATTTAGTACCTTCCAAGAAGTATAAATAATAAAATTGTACCTTAATAGCTGCAAATATATAATAGGTTATTTTCCAGCAGGACCCTCAGGCCGTTTGAAGGTCCTCGGACCAATGATATACTGCCCTGATTAGAGGCATTTTAGTACCTTAAAAAATAATTTATACTTCTTTCAAATTATTATTACGGTATTTTATGAGGAATCGTTGTGAGAATTTTTTCATGCCTGCCGGTCCCTTTTATGTTTTAACGTTTTCAGGCCAGACAGTCACATTTCTTATCAGCATTTTATTAGAACCTACCTACTTAACAAAAAACAATACATTTAATCAAAATGATTAAATGATTCTGTTATGCCGAGCTTCTGATGATATTGAGTCTGCTTTTTTATTACCAAATATGCAACCGTGAGCAGGTAGGTATCCACTGGATGCGCACTTCAACCTCATTAGTTACCAACCTACAGAAACATTTAAAAATTTTATAGGTTAGCTATATTCCTACCCAGATATGCCACGTACCCATTAATCATTTATTTTTTTACATTTCAGATTGCTTTTTCATACATTACCGGCTGTGCATTCGGTATTATATAGAATACCTGCAGGCGTAGCACGGCTTTCATAAGAGATAAGTCACACGGCAAGACATAATCTTGTCACAGTCCGGTAATTTGTCTTATATGACAGCACGGGCACACGATGTGACAAAAATGCTTGCCGCGACATATCTTTGTCTTGACGTTTATACAAAGAACGAGTTTAACAACTTTAAACCTCCAAATGTAATTTTTTTGTTGGTGAATTTTTAATTTGTGACCATGTCAAAAACTTAAAAATAATAATAAAATGCCAAAAAGCATTAAGTACCTTTACCATGAGCCCACTGCAGGGCATGAGTCTCTGCCCTGGGTGACGAGGAGGTTATAGGCCCAGTGCTGGGTGGTGGATGCCAGAATTTTCAGGGCGCCGAAATGGCTTCTGATAAACCCTAACGACTACTGTATACAAGTATACAGCACCCGGGACCGACTGCTTAACGTGCTCTCCGAAGCACGGAAGTCGTCGAGAGAAATGAATGGTCGGCGGTCACCCATCCAAGTACCGACCGCGCCGAACGTTGCTTAACATGTGATATCGTATGATACACATATTAACCATGGCGCCACGACGACTTCATAATTATTATTATGAAAAAATAATCTCACAACCTCCGAACCGCAGTGATAAAAAATGTTTGGCGATGTGTCAAATTGTGACAAAAATAAACAAAACGATGCCGCCATGCTATTAAATAAGATATAGATCTTGAAAGAAGTCTTAAACATTTGTCAAGATGTGTTTGTCACGCATTCTAGATAAATTAAACTTGCCCCGTGCTGCTGTATAAGACTAAGCAATTATGTCGCTCAAATTGTGATATAAACTGTGACACAAGTCTTGTCTTGACAAGCCGTGCTACGCCTGCTGGGCAAAGTATAAAATAATATCTCTTATATAGGTATTACCGGTTTATACAGATTGCCGGTAACATATATACTGCACAGTATACAAGATGAAAAGTCACAACTTATTGTTTGCTATGAAATTTACTTCAGGCGCGCGTTTGAAAGACATAGGTATGAAACATTGAAAGAACACATAATATTCAATAGGTTAATATAACAGTACAAGAGTTGACAAAATAACACACAAATAAATGGCTCTATTAAAGGATAATTATTAAAATATTCTAAAAATCTAATTTTTGTTTTATCTTACAAGTACCTACAGTATAAGCAAAGCTTAACACTTTTTAACCGGATTTATCGCGTATTTTTACATTAAAATTTTTATAATTACAAATGTAGATATACGCGATAAATCCGGTTAAGAAGTGTTTTATTTAATAATATGAATCACGAAAACTTAAGACAATATAACAAGTAAAGCTTCTTTTAAAATACCTTAAAGGTGTACAATTTTGTAATAAATAGATAAAATATAATATTACTAAACGTGTAGCAGGTTTCATTAACTTACGCAGCAAACAGAAGTCGAGTACCCACGCAGACGACGTTATGCAACCATGAGTCAAGCGAAAGAAAAGAGGATGCCCGGGCCAAGGTTATACTAATGTAACAGCCAACAGCATATAACCTTGTTCAACTGTGGGTTCCGGTCAAACTTTTATGCATAAAACTTGTTTTAAAGTGACCTAGAAGCACGTGGTAAAGTTTCAAAACACGCAAATGCATTAAGTACATATTAAAAATATTGGTTACAAATAAAACTACAGTTTGAGGAAGAGACGTTTTAATCACATCGAAACAAGGCTTAAGAAAAACACTGCTCTTCTTTGGAATATGTAAACATCTGAAGGCCATGCTTTATTTCACGACTAATAGAGGAACGAGACTTTGTGACAGATTTCGGCACTAAACCGATTATTTTTAAAAGTTCTATTTCATATTTGAGAGTAACACAACTCCATGCATACTTTTAGGAGTCGAACTGACCATTACTTAAAAAAAAAATAGAAATAAAAAATATAAACTTAAAATAACTAATTGGTTAACATTTTTTTATGTACGAGCTGGAAAAGGCAGTTGTATTACTGCTTAAATAGGAATAAAACAATTTATTAAATACCATTGGGAAGTCAGCCACATGTTGGCCTTTTTACCAAATACAGACAAAAGTTATCCATAAAGAGCTAGTAGTAGTTCCTGAAGTTCTCCGCAGTAATCATAAAGGCAGGTCGACTGAGCCTATACGTGCTACAGGAGAGCATTATGGTTTATGGCATCTACGAAGAGCTTCTAGCAGCAGCTTGTGAAGCGATGTGCATTACGATGGAAACTCAAGGACGAGAGACTATAATTTAGCTGGCAGAACCGATACATCTGGAACAAAATACGCAGGTAAATTATGAAACGAAATGTAACATAATAAAGGATATAGGTAGGTCAAGAGCCCATATAAAATAAAGACACACATCATCTAATGTGTGATATGTTACTTTGAAGTAAAATCTTAAAACCTCTATTTGGCTCTTCATAGTTCATCCAATATAAATTCTAATTCAAGAAAGCTACTGCTTTTCTACAAGAAATAAATGATTAAAATATCTATGATGCGCGCAGCGCACAACTATCCTCATTTTATTTTGATTTATCACCTACGCTAACGCAAGCTAGTTGCTCTAGTGAGTTCTAATTCCAAGAGCTATAAATTATTTCAGTCGGCTTCATTGTTATTCTAATGTCAAATAAACCTGCGTTTTACCCACACTTTTACCCAACGATTTTTTGCATATAAAATGGTTTATTAAAGAAAGGATTGAAGTTGTCAGTGCTTATCATGTTCTCTCGCTCGCACACCGGTGTCGTCTATACTCACTCTTCCGCGTACGGTAAGTATAAAAAATAGGACAAAGTACTGCAGCACACCTAAAAAGTCATCTCAGTCATTAAAATAGAGGGCTTAGACACAAACGTTACTTACTTAAATCAGCAGCTTGCTCGGCGACGGACAGTTGCTACGGCCATCGTCGGCCTCAGCACGAGGTAAGTATTCAAAATGAGGACAAATATCAGTGCCAATATTCCCAATACGCAGAATGTGTCGCAAAGATTGTGGCACATCGACGCTTTCGACCTCTCAACACTGAAAAAAAAACAAATTTTTAGCCTACAAATGCACTTTGTCGACTATTGAACAGTATTTTTTAGTAAATGGATTACGTAGGGACTCGCATATAATAATCTTTTGATGCACTACGTGCATATTTCGTCTTATACGTTTCTGTAGTTTTAAACTTTCAATCCATGATTCTTTCATACAAAATAGAAACCTCGTTTTTGGTTGTCATTGTAGTGTTTTAAATCTGAGATCGACGATTAAATTAAAATAATTAAATAAATCCATTGTCAGACCTTCTATTAATAGTTACCTTTTACCTAATACGCACCGGATATCATGAAAAGTTTAATAAAAAACCAAAAATAGGACCTACTCGAAAATGAACTTTCAGAATCGACTAGTCTAGTCTAGACAGTAGCTAAAAGTGTGGAGATCACAAATTAAATAAAACTATACGATATTCGCTAATAAATTTGAAACTTCATTTTGGTGTAAAAATCTTACATTTTTTTTTTATTCTGCATAATGAAATGTTTTATTATCAGTTACACAAATTAAATAACCGAGTAATAATTATTGTACTTTCTACTAATCCTGCTAATATAAAAGAGAAAGTTTCGATGGATGGATGATTGTTTGTTCTTTAATCACGGCAGAAAAGCTGAACTTTTGAAATTTGATGAAATTTTGGAATGGAAATAGTGTAGCAGAAATAGCAAATACAATACTTTTAATTTGATACATACATACATAACTTCACACCTGTATCCCTTATGAGGTAGACAGAACACCAGAGGTTATTAGACCATCTGATGTCACGTTTGACTTTAGGTGTATTATAATAATGGATAGAGACTATTGCACTGACAGGGGTACTATCATCCTCAAAAACGCCAATATAACGTCTGTCCCTTAACAGATTTTCACAGTATGCCCGGGAAGCGAAGCAGCTGGCACATTCTATGTTATTCTTTCGCTCCCAGTCCATTTTTATTTCATAGATACTTTTAATAATTAGTTCTTACGCACCTTTAGAATGACGTTTCAAGCAAGAAATTGCTCTTTAAATCGTTAGTCTCCTAAACCTTTAAAGCTAACAAAGTCGCGGAAAACAGCTAGTTACTTTATAAATTAATACTTACCCAGCCATAGCAGTATTTTAAAAAAAACTTGTTTTTTTTAAAGATAAGTAAACTGGATCGCGCTGAAACAAAAAGATGAAAATTGATTTGGAATGACATTTTACTACCGCAAAATTATCGAGTTTTATGATAAGTTTCGCGCAATATTACTTAATATCATCATCATCATGACAACTCCGTGTAATAAGCCCACTGCAACGCTGTGAATCACTCCTCTGGGTTACAAGGAGGCCGGAGGTTTAGGCCGTAATTCAACAAGCCACTGCTGTTTGGTGGATGTCAGAATTTTCACGGTGCCAAAATGGCTTCCGACAAACCCTAACGACAACTCTATGCAACTATTCAGCGTCCGGGACCCACTGCTTAATGTGCCCTCCGAACATGGAAGTCATCGTGAGACAATAAATTGTTGGCGGTCACCCATCCTAATACCGGCCGCGTCGAGCGCGCTTAACCTGCGATATCGTTTGATATGCACAGTAACCACGGCGGCGTCATAACGACTTCTTAATTTTGGCTGAACTCATGCTAGGAAAAAATATTTTAATAAAATCAAGAAAAAATATTTTAATAAAATCAAAATATTTTTTATTAAACCAGTCTACACTTAAAAGATAACGTAACAACTTCAGGATCTGAAGTTAATTTAATTAATCGATAAATTTATTCATTCTATAATATTGTATGCTGATTTTTTTCAATACAATTTACGTGAGGGCGGCGGATGAATAACGGGGGTTGTCGGGGCTTCTTCATATGGGCTCACCTTAAGGTCTTTACTCGAAATTGTTCTAACTACCGATTTGTCAACGTGTTATATTACTCGTATAATTTTAATTTTCTAATTAGAACAGAAGAGGTCCGACAGGTATTTTTCAGCGTACGGCGGTCGCGGCCAATCCGGTCAGACATGCAATAGGATCTTACCGTACTCATTTAAAACTTTATTTTTTCCTTCCAAAGAATGACACCCAGTGGGACGCCCCAAAGGGCGATCACAGATAGAGAGGGGGTGAATACTCCTAGTACGACCTGGAACCTGCACGGAAATCAATCCCCGCCGACGGTGACAACCGATCGCCGGCGGATGCCACCGTGTATCTAGACAATGTGGGACTCCCCACAGTGAGCGATCCCACTGAAGAGCCTGACCCACAATACACCCCCTTCTCCGATCCCTAACTGAGCTATTCCTATATCGTGTAACGAGCTACAGCCCCGTGGGTTCGGGACTGCGCATCAGGTATCCTGACGGATAACTCGTAGAAGGACACTGTAACGCTCAATAGCAAGTGTAGAGAATGACTAGGGGCTTAAAACTTATATGCGCGATTTATTATACAACGCGTAACAAAATGGAGAGATAAAACTTAAGGGTTAGCTTCTATACCATACGTAGAATATACTGTAAAAGAATTAGCGTGATCAGTGCTGGTATTGACTTTCATGCAAATTTATTTAATTATTTTACAACAAAATATTTTGACAACCCTAGTCAACTTAATAAGCTAAAACAAGACTTGTACCTTATGGCCTTTCCCTCACCGGCTGAACTTTGTAGTATCTGTCTTAGTTACCCATCACTTTCTTTTTACGCTATCTGTTATCGAATAGATTTCATCAAAAGCTAACAGCTGTTTTTAGGGTTGTGACTTAGATATTTTGATCTAAACTTTAAACTTGTTCTTCGGACGAACCGTAAGGACAACAAATTTATGTAACTGTTACATATTAACTACATAAAGAAACATACAATTCCCTTAAGTATTATCTCTTCATTATGTTACACGTTGTATACACAGTGACATCTACCGATGGAAATTTGGACTATATGAAACACTTTGTATTATTTTTTTTTAATTAAAAATTAAAACTTTTTGCTTGTCTTTAATAAATTTGACTATATTTACCACCTTCTTACTTTATATTGTTATGATATTCAAAGCGCGTTGTAATTAAATCGCGAAGAAATCTGACCAATTCACTGAATGATGAGAGTTTCCTAGGTAAGAGCATTCGAACAATCAAATTTCTATTTTCAGCTTTATCACATGAGAAAATATATTTATGTATTAAGACGGCCAGTAAACTATCCGGAGGTACAGTTACATAATGAGTAACCTACCACTAAGTAAGTGTATAAGTAAATGGCAAAAAAAAGGGTCGGGCTTATTATATAAGTATTTTAGAAATTCTAATTCAAATTCTTTTATCGCATAAAATATGGTTATTGGGTTGTGTTTAAGATCACATATTTTACCGTCAAACAGAATGCAAAATTCTCTTAGATACTAAAATATAAAAAATAAAACGAATATCTTTTCGAAACTACTTAAACATTGCCCGTCTGCACTAAACTTTGATCCTAAGTTGATACTTAAAGTCTGTATTATGACGTGCAACGAGAATTGATTTACTTTTATTGTCATTTGGCCTGTTTGACGGTTCATTTGACACGATCGAAAAGTATTGAGAACACTATAAACAATGTATTGTGGGAACTTCAAAATAGACTTGGTAAAATATTAATAAAATAAACATCATTTTTTTTAAACTAGTGTATTGGCATAACTTTTTGAACGCCTTCGTAAGTTTCTTGCCTACAGTTATGACACCGATTTCTCATGTTGCATTTTAAGCAAGAAATTAAGCGTATCATGTCAAATCAACCGTCAGACAGGACAAATTACAAAAAAATCAGAGTATAGTCCGTTCACAGTTGGTTTAACTCCAGCTGTTTGGTTGGCTGCCATGAATCTTGGGTTGCCGTATTAAATTTCGATTACAAAATACCGTTTGTATTACTAATAATGAAAGCACCTATATTTTTGAACGTCTAGTCGAATATAATTATTTCATATTTGAGCTTAATATTTTGTTACTTTTTACAATATTTGGAAAATTTACAGCAATTTAGTTAACCTTGTTGTAATAGAATAAAGAAGGCTATTTTAAATTTTTATGCAAACTTTCAGGGAAACTGGACGGTAGGGCCAATATAGAGAAAACATACGTCAGAGGTAAACCAACTGCAAACGGACTGTACAGACATAAGTATCGACTTACGATCGGAATTAGGAGGAAGTTTAGTGCAGACAAGCATAAGTGAAAATTACAAAAGCCTTTACTTCTTTTACAGCCTTCTTACCTAAAAAGATCTGCGCCGTTGAACCATAGGCTTCACAAGAAGGTATATTTGCATGGAGACGAGCACAAACACGCTGACGATCAGGAATATGGCAACAGTGTCGCAAAGCTCGTACTTGCTGCAGCAGTACCGGCTGCCACAACACTTCTCGGGTCTGGCGAAACTCTTGGCAGGCGGTGGCGGCACCGACGATGGACTCGTATTCTTTTGTTTTCTAGTGAAGTATTGCAACATTTTATAAGTTGTTGACAGAAATATGTGGTTTTGTACTGCGTGGACGTGGCAATAGGCAAAAATATGCAAACGATGTTTGATAATTCGTTAATTGTATAATTTATTAAATTTACTTTCAATATTTTATATAATTTTTTGTGGAATTTAGAGAACCTGCGACAAAAAAATGACTTCCAAACATGCATGTTTAATTCTATTTATTGTCCGAAATTGAGTATTTATAAAATAAACAGCAATGTTTTCACGAAATTGCAAACAGAAGCTACAGGATGCATCCTAGGAATATAGAACGACCCTGAATAATCGTGTAAAGGGCGACAAATCGGAATGACCGAAATAGTTGCAGGATCTCGGGTCCAATGAAATACGTTCTACTTGGGAATCGGAATAAGAGTATGGCAGACTAGATGGGACGAGGAGCAGAATGGAAGGGAAACATATCGGTACTTTCCGGATGTGATGGCCCGCCTGGGATCACCTTGGGTGAAGCCAGACAACCAAGTGTCCTAGATTTTGTCAGGGCATGGTATGTTTAGGAAACGCGTGAACAAGATGACTGAGTGACCACAGCAAGTGCTACTGTGGCCTGCAAAATGAGGACATGCACCATATTTTGTGTGAATATCCTTTGTATGCAGATTTGAGGGATGTCATGCTCGAGGGTATGAACCGGGGCACTGAGGTGGGCCCGTTGTACTACGGAGATCTCGTAGCCAATTCAGCTAACTTTAGTAGGTTACGCTCTTTTGCGCATGGGTGGCATGAGCGGCGAAGGATGTTGGAGCTGGATAAAGAGGATGGCGTCGAGGAAGATGCGTCGACAGCTACAGGAACATCATCGCTGCTGGGCGGGGACACAGTAGGCGTGTGCGTATGTACAGGCCCCTGCGGGGGAGAACTGACAAGGATAAGATTAAATAATGGTGCCTGGTAAGTTGAAGTTTTATTTAGAGCCAGTCCCTTTGTAAACTTGCGCATCATCTTCGACCTCATCTACACTTACTGACAGGGCAAATTGAATCAAACGCTGGCTTAGCCCCTAGCACAAAATGATCTAGTGATCGAGTTAGAATACAAAAAATATACATTTCGATTTTGAAGAGGTGGACCGTATTCCGTGGCCGGCTAGGTTGACCTGAGAGACTATTGCAGTGACCCTCTGTTACTGCAATAGTCTCTGTCCGTTATTATAATACCACCAAATCCGTCAAACTTGATATTATGATGGTTTTATAACCTCTGTTGTTCTGACTACCTCTGTCACTGCAATAATCTCTGTCCATCATTATAATACCTTCAAATTCGTCAAACTCGACATTAGATAGTTTTTAACCTCTGTAGTTCTGACTGCCCCATAAGTGTCAACGCCGTCACGCGTTCGTACGCGCGTATTCATACAAAACTGCTACGTCAAATACAATGTCGGCCAGCAATATGGGACCTCGGAACCAGGCTTTAAAAAGATAGAGATGCAAAAATGGCGGGGTGGATGAAAGTTTGCTTTGATTTACTTACCGTAGTAATAGCCAGTCTCTTCATTGGTATTATCTATACATATAATAAAATGGTAGGAAAGTCAAAACTGTACATTGAATATTTTTTTAAAAGAATACTTGGGGTATGATCTACAATCGAAACAGAAACCAAAAATATAGTTTTTAGAATTTTTGTCTGTTTGTCTGTTTGTCTTTCCGGGATAAACTCAAAAAGTACTGCATGGATTTACTTCAAATTTGGCATGAAGATAGTTAAGAAGTCGGGTCAACATATAGGCTACATATTATCACGCTAGCAGTGTTATAATCGTAGGTGCGTTTGGTGCTGCATAACGTTCACGCAGACGACGTCGCGGGCAGCAGCTAGTGATTGATAAAGATTTTTAGTGTCAGATTGTCTACAAACACGGTTCCAGTTTCGAAAATAATTTCGTTATAGATTTGTACCGAGACTTTAAAATATTTATGAAATGAGATTTCATTTTCTCGCAATTAACTGAATTTTAAAACAAGTTCCCTGCACAGCAACCTCCATTCCACAAACGGACTAACTTGATGTCATTTTTTAATTTTTAGACGACGTTTAGCCAAATAGTGAAAAATTAAGCAAGTATTCTATTGACACGAATGCACAAGCACACTATGAAATTATACTAACGAGCGACGCTGCATTAAGCGCTCGAACGCGCGTTCGAACGCGTAACAGCGTTGGCCCTAAGGGATACAGGCTTGAAGGTATGACTATAACTATATGCAACCTAACTGCTCCTCCTCGCTTCGCTCGTCGTCGCACCTAACTGTACCGAGGTGCGGGAGCCCTTCTGGTAGCATAGCCTTTCAGATTCAGATCTCGATAAAACACCTATACATTCCATCATTTTTACCGCTCATTCATTTACTAGCTGCTGCCCGCGACGTCGTCTGCGTGAACGCTATGCAGCACCAAACGCACCTACGATTATAACACTGCTAGCGTGATAATATGTAGCCTATATGTTGACCCGACTTCTTAACTATCTTAATGCCAAATTTGAAGTAAATCCATGCAGTACTTTTTGAGTTTATACCGGAAAGACAAACAGACAAAAATTCTAAAAACTATATTTTTTGTTTCTGTTTCGATTGTAGATCATACCCCAAGTATTCTTTTAAAAAAATATTCAATGTACAGTTTTGACTTTCCTACCATTTTATTATATGTATAGATTGGACTGCTCAGTTATTTTTAGAATTGACATTGTGTGATAAAATAACAGACCTATATTTTATTACCCACCATGTTTTACTGTCGCATTAATTAACCAACTGCCATTACATTAAATAAATGCTCAATATCTTTTTCAACTGATCATAATGACATATTTATATTTAAATAATAGCTCAAAAAAAAAATACTTCCCTATAAAAACTCATTAATAGATTTTTCTGCAACCGTGTAGCTTATTTTTTTTTTAACAATATGAACGTGCTGATATGATATGTGTTGACGTGTGCTTTTAAATTTATTTTAGGTAATCACAATATAGCGAATGAAAATGATGTTAAGTAACTGTTAGTGGATCAGTCCGAAATAAGCCCAAAAACTTACATTTTGTTTTTTTTACACATCCTGTAGTTCCTGTTTGAAGACGATTTAATTATTATTTAAAAAGAACTTAATAGACAGCAAATACTGAACACCGGACTGGAACCGGACCATAAGTTTTTTAACTATTGGTGTTTTAATAAGAAAAACTGGATTATCTGAAAAAAGAGAAAAAATGTAAATATTATAATAATGCTTACTTTTTAAACAGTAGGTACCATTTTGTGTATATAATTGATCGTTTAATATTTAATATTTCATTGTTTTCCTTTCATTAAATAAACCAAGTATGTTAGAGAGATTTCATCCTTGTGATTTAACGATCGATGCAATGAAATTACAAGGTGTAATTTTTAGACTTTGGTCGCTTCGACTCCCAGGTGAAGCAAGCGAATTTTCGAAAATCATTGAAGTCTTGAATGCGGTTTTATTTCCTTAAAAAAATAAAGGACAGTTTCTTCAGGATAAAATTTACTATCTCTGTTATTTAGAGTACTTTCCCTCTACGTGGCATTAAAAAATTCCACCCTGTATGAACCGGTAACCTTAAATGCTCCAAAATGTTTCCTAAAACCAATTCGCGGCCAATGCATAATCTGATCATACAATACCTTGGCCTTATATAAACAAATGTTAATTTTGAATAATGGCTGTGTTCATACTGAATGGAAAATAATCATACGATGTATGCTGCCATCTAATTATGATTAATCATTATAAGTACAGGGTGTTTGATCTGCAGAGTAGGTTATTTGCTATGCCTAAATGGCCATAGAATGTTCTAAAGTCATATGGCACTATTTTAATGAGATTATAATTTCTTTTTGGCTGGAATCATCATAAAAATATAAAACTATGTACTTATTTGTTTATTTATTTATGCGATCGACATCATTACTTATTTGTGACCAAATAAGTAATGATGTCGATCGCATAAACGATTCGTCATATTTTGATTAAAATAAATAAAGATTATCTGTCATTATAATTATTTCGTTTCATTGTCGAGTACTTACCTAGGTACTTAGATATAGAAAGAGATATAAGATAGTTTTTACTTCACAAAAATGAGATAACAGCTTCTACGAGTACCTGTTTCCCGAATGTCAAATTATGCAAAAATGATTCTTTTTACCAGATTTTAGTGTAGCTTTACGGGACTCCTTTCACAAATTTAGCGAATTTCACGGTGTATTCAAAGGGTTTTATAACATACTAGCTTTATCCCGCAACTTCGTATGCGCTTAACTACCCCTATCGTGGAAATTTCAGAAACTATACAACCAGACACCCACTGAAAGAACCTTTATACCAAGTATCACACCCATGCACTCCAGGAATAAGTTTTTTTCATTCAAACTAAATATCATATATTTTCCGTCCCCGTGGAAATTTTGGGAATATTTTTCGTAGCACAACCAGTCACTCTTTGAAGAACCTTCATGCCAAGTATCACATCCGTACACTCAAGGAATAAGACTTTTCATACAAACTAAAAAGTCCAGCACCTTCCCGTGGGAATTTCGGGAATTCCTTCCATAATACAAACAGACACTTATTGAGGAACCTTTATATCAAGTATCACATCCGTGCACTCAAGGGATGGGATTTTTTCATACAAACTAAAACATCATATATTTCCCGATCCCGTGGGAACTTCGGGAATTCCTTTCATAACACAACCAGACACACATTGAATAACCTTTACACCAAGTTTCACATCGGTGCACTCAAGGAATAAGATTTTTCATACAAACTAAAAAGTCCTATATTTCCCGTTCCCGTGGGAATTTCGGGAATTCCTTCCTTAGTGCACCCCTACATCCCCTAAAAAATGTATGTTCCAAATTTCAGCTCTCTACGCCCAGTAGTTACGGCTATACGTTGTCTGTCAGTCACTCAGTCACTCAGTACCTCAGTACCTCAGTCACTCAGTCACTCAGTCAGTAACGGAACAGTTTTATATATATTGATACCATATCATCAGAAATAGGAAAGACTAGAAGTTGTTAAATCCTGATTATTGTTTTTTACTTTTTTTTGACGCATGTAAAGTTTTTTCTATTCCGAATCTTGTCTTTGTAAGAAAATAAAATGGAGACAAATGGAGCTTAAAATTAAACATTGAACAGTGGGTACTCATTTAAGCCAGATTAAAATAAGCTGTCTACAATTAATACTTTTATTTTATTTAATTTTTCTACGTACAGTACCAGAGACTAGTAAATAGACTGACAATCCCCATATAAAAAATCGTGTCACGGAAAAAGCTCAAAATCCCGTTTTTTTGTAGATGGCGCTGGCAGATAGCCTGGAAACTCTCTTACAGGCCATTGAAACCATGAAATCATAGTTAAATTCTTTTAAAAATCAACAACTATGTTCAGTTAATTTTTATAATATAAAATTTTACTCATAAAATAAGATTCAACGATTTTGTTTAAATGGAATTTCCACATAAATGGATAATTTTCATACGTTTTCTGGCAAATGGCGTATGAAAATAGTATACAAAAGAAACATCATTCTTTTAATAGATGGCGCTGAACAAGGCATGAATTCACGTATTATTTATCAACACTTTATTTATTACACTTTATTTATAATTATAGGTACTTACACATAATTTGCGTTCTAGCTACTTCCACAAAAATCCTATTGCTGCAAGGTTAGATGCACGGAGTCTATCGACGCAGAGATTGTTACCTTCCTACCTACAGTAGAATCCGTTTGGCCCTAAGGGATACAGGCTTGAAGGTATGACTATAACTATATGCAACCTAACTGCTCCTCCTCGCTTCGCTCGTCGTCGCACCTAACTGTACCGAGGTGCGGGAGCCCTTCTGGTAGCATAGCCTTTCAGATTCAGATCTCGATAAAACACCTATACATTCCATCATTTTTACCGCTCATTCATTTACTAGCTGCTGCCCGCGACGTCGTCTGCGTGAACGCTATGCAGCACCAAACGCACCTACGATTATAACACTGCTAGCGTGATAATATGTAGCCTATATGTTGACCCGACTTCTTAACTATCTTCATGCCAAATTTGAAGTAAATCCATGCAGTACTTTTTGAGTTTATACCGGAAAGACAAACAGACAAAAATTCTAAAAACTATATTTTTTGTTTCTGTTTCGATTGTAGATCATACCCCAAGTATTCTTTTAAAAAAATATTCAATGTACAGTTTTGACTTTCCTACCATTTTATTATATGTATAGATTGGACTGCTCAGTTATTTTTAGAATTGACATTGTGTGATAAAATAACAGACCTATATTTTATTACCCACCATGTTTTACTGTCGCATTAATTAACCAACTGCCATTACATTAAATAAATGCTCAATATCTTTTTCAACTGATCATAATGACATATTTATATTTAAATAATAGCTCAAAAAAAAAATACTTCCCTATAAAAACTCATTAATAGATTTTTCTGCAACCGTGTAGCTTATTTTTTTTTTAACAATATGAACGTGCTGATATGATATGTGTTGACGTGTGCTTTTAAATTTATTTTAGGTAATCACAATATAGCGAATGAAAATGATGTTAAGTAACTGTTAGTGGATCAGTCCGAAATAAGCCCAAAAACTTACATTTTGTTTTTTTTACACATCCTGTAGTTCCTGTTTGAAGACGATTTAATTATTATTTAAAAAGAACTTAATAGACAGCAAATACTGAACACCGGACTGGAACCGGACCATAAGTTTTTTAACTATTGGTGTTTTAATAAGAAAAACTGGATTATCTGAAAAAAGAGAAAAAATGTAAATATTATAATAATGCTTACTTTTTAAACAGTAGGTACCATTTTGTGTATATAATTGATCGTTTAATATTTAATATTTCATTGTTTTCCTTTCATTAAATAAACCAAGTATGTTAGAGAGATTTCATCCTTGTGATTTAACGATCGATGCAATGAAATTACAAGGTGTAATTTTTAGACTTTGGTCGCTTCGACTCCCAGGTGAAGCAAGCGAATTTTCGAAAATCATTGAAGTCTTGAATGCGGTTTTATTTCCTTAAAAAAATAAAGGACAGTTTCTTCAGGATAAAATTTACTATCTCTGTTATTTAGAGTACTTTCCCTCTACGTGGCATTAAAAAATTCCACCCTGTATGAACCGGTAACCTTAAATGCTCCAAAATGTTTCCTAAAACCAATTCGCGGCCAATGCATAATCTGATCATACAATACCTTGGCCTTATATAAACAAATGTTAATTTTGAATAATGGCTGTGTTCATACTGAATGGAAAATAATCATACGATGTATGCTGCCATCTAATTATGATTAATCATTATAAGTACAGGGTGTTTGATCTGCAGAGTAGGTTATTTGCTATGCCTAAATGGCCATAGAATGTTCTAAAGTCATATGGCACTATTTTAATGAGATTATAATTTCTTTTTGGCTGGAATCATCATAAAAATATAAAACTATGTACTTATTTGTTTATTTATTTATGCGATCGACATCATTACTTATTTGTGACCAAATAAGTAATGATGTCGATCGCATAAACGATTCGTCATATTTTGATTAAAATAAATAAAGATTATCTGTCATTATAATTATTTCGTTTCATTGTCGAGTACTTACCTAGGTACTTAGATATAGAAAGAGATATAAGATAGTTTTTACTTCACAAAAATGAGATAACAGCTTCTACGAGTACCTGTTTCCCGAATGTCAAATTATGCAAAAATGATTCTTTTTACCAGATTTTAGTGTAGCTTTACGGGACTCCTTTCACAAATTTAGCGAATTTCACGGTGTATTCAAAGGGTTTTATAACATACTAGCTTTATCCCGCAACTTCGTATGCGCTTAACTACCCCTATCGTGGAAATTTCAGAAACTATACAACCAGACACCCACTGAAAGAACCTTTATACCAAGTATCACACCCATGCACTCCAGGAATAAGTTTTTTTCATTCAAACTAAATATCATATATTTTCCGTCCCCGTGGAAATTTTGGGAATATTTTTCGTAGCACAACCAGTCACTCTTTGAAGAACCTTCATGCCAAGTATCACATCCGTACACTCAAGGAATAAGACTTTTCATACAAACTAAAAAGTCCAGCACCTTCCCGTGGGAATTTCGGGAATTCCTTCCATAATACAAACAGACACTTATTGAGGAACCTTTATATCAAGTATCACATCCGTGCACTCAAGGGATGGGATTTTTTCATACAAACTAAAACATCATATATTTCCCGATCCCGTGGGAACTTCGGGAATTCCTTTCATAACACAACCAGACACACATTGAATAACCTTTACACCAAGTTTCACATCGGTGCACTCAAGGAATAAGATTTTTCATACAAACTAAAAAGTCCTATATTTCCCGTTCCCGTGGGAATTTCGGGAATTCCTTCCTTAGTGCACCCCTACATCCCCTAAAAAATGTATGTTCCAAATTTCAGCTCTCTACGCCCAGTAGTTACGGCTATACGTTGTCTGTCAGTCACTCAGTCACTCAGTACCTCAGTACCTCAGTCACTCAGTCACTCAGTCAGTAACGGAACAGTTTTATATATATTGATACCATATCATCAGAAATAGGAAAGACTAGAAGTTGTTAAATCCTGATTATTGTTTTTTACTTTTTTTTGACGCATGTAAAGTTTTTTCTATTCCGAATCTTGTCTTTGTAAGAAAATAAAATGGAGACAAATGGAGCTTAAAATTAAACATTGAACAGTGGGTACTCATTTAAGCCAGATTAAAATAAGCTGTCTACAATTAATACTTTTATTTTATTTAATTTTTCTACGTACAGTACCAGAGACTAGTAAATAGACTGACAATCCCCATATAAAAAATCGTGTCACGGAAAAAGCTCAAAATCCCGTTTTTTTGTAGATGGCGCTGGCAGATAGCCTGGAAACTCTCTTACAGGCCATTGAAACCATGAAATCATAGTTAAATTCTTTTAAAAATCAACAACTATGTTCAGTTAATTTTTATAATATAAAATTTTACTCATAAAATAAGATTCAACGATTTTGTTTAAATGGAATTTCCACATAAATGGATAATTTTCATACGTTTTCTGGCAAATGGCGTATGAAAATAGTATACAAAAGAAACATCATTCTTTTAATAGATGGCGCTGAACAAGGCATGAATTCACGTATTATTTATCAACACTTTATTTATTACACTTTATTTATAATTATAGGTACTTACACATAATTTGCGTTCTAGCTACTTCCACAAAAATCCTATTGCTGCAAGGTTAGATGCACGGAGTCTATCGACGCAGAGATTGTTACCTTCCTACCTACAGTAGAATCCGTTTGGCCCTAAGGGATACAGGCTTGAAGGTATGACTATAACTATATGCAACCTAACTGCTCCTCCTCGCTTCGCTCGTCGTCGCACCTAACTGTACCGAGGTGCGGGAGCCCTTCTGGTAGCATAGCCTTTCAGATTCAGATCTCGATAAAACACCTATACATTCCATCATTTTTACCGCTCATTCATTTACTAGCTGCTGCCCGCGACGTCGTCTGCGTGAACGCTATGCAGCACCAAACGCACCTACGATTATAACACTGCTAGCGTGATAATATGTAGCCTATATGTTGACCCGACTTCTTAACTATCTTCATGCCAAATTTGAAGTAAATCCATGCAGTACTTTTTGAGTTTATACCGGAAAGACAAACAGACAAAAATTCTAAAAACTATATTTTTTGTTTCTGTTTCGATTGTAGATCATACCCCAAGTATTCTTTTAAAAAAATATTCAATGTACAGTTTTGACTTTCCTACCATTTTATTATATGTATAGATTGGACTGCTCAGTTATTTTTAGAATTGACATTGTGTGATAAAATAACAGACCTATATTTTATTACCCACCATGTTTTACTGTCGCATTAATTAACCAACTGCCATTACATTAAATAAATGCTCAATATCTTTTTCAACTGATCATAATGACATATTTATATTTAAATAATAGCTCAAAAAAAAAATACTTCCCTATAAAAACTCATTAATAGATTTTTCTGCAACCGTGTAGCTTATTTTTTTTTTAACAATATGAACGTGCTGATATGATATGTGTTGACGTGTGCTTTTAAATTTATTTTAGGTAATCACAATATAGCGAATGAAAATGATGTTAAGTAACTGTTAGTGGATCAGTCCGAAATAAGCCCAAAAACTTACATTTTGTTTTTTTTACACATCCTGTAGTTCCTGTTTGAAGACGATTTAATTATTATTTAAAAAGAACTTAATAGACAGCAAATACTGAACACCGGACTGGAACCGGACCATAAGTTTTTTAACTATTGGTGTTTTAATAAGAAAAACTGGATTATCTGAAAAAAGAGAAAAAATGTAAATATTATAATAATGCTTACTTTTTAAACAGTAGGTACCATTTTGTGTATATAATTGATCGTTTAATATTTAATATTTCATTGTTTTCCTTTCATTAAATAAACCAAGTATGTTAGAGAGATTTCATCCTTGTGATTTAACGATCGATGCAATGAAATTACAAGGTGTAATTTTTAGACTTTGGTCGCTTCGACTCCCAGGTGAAGCAAGCGAATTTTCGAAAATCATTGAAGTCTTGAATGCGGTTTTATTTCCTTAAAAAAATAAAGGACAGTTTCTTCAGGATAAAATTTACTATCTCTGTTATTTAGAGTACTTTCCCTCTACGTGGCATTAAAAAATTCCACCCTGTATGAACCGGTAACCTTAAATGCTCCAAAATGTTTCCTAAAACCAATTCGCGGCCAATGCATAATCTGATCATACAATACCTTGGCCTTATATAAACAAATGTTAATTTTGAATAATGGCTGTGTTCATACTGAATGGAAAATAATCATACGATGTATGCTGCCATCTAATTATGATTAATCATTATAAGTACAGGGTGTTTGATCTGCAGAGTAGGTTATTTGCTATGCCTAAATGGCCATAGAATGTTCTAAAGTCATATGGCACTATTTTAATGAGATTATAATTTCTTTTTGGCTGGAATCATCATAAAAATATAAAACTATGTACTTATTTGTTTATTTATTTATGCGATCGACATCATTACTTATTTGTGACCAAATAAGTAATGATGTCGATCGCATAAACGATTCGTCATATTTTGATTAAAATAAATAAAGATTATCTGTCATTATAATTATTTCGTTTCATTGTCGAGTACTTACCTAGGTACTTAGATATAGAAAGAGATATAAGATAGTTTTTACTTCACAAAAATGAGATAACAGCTTCTACGAGTACCTGTTTCCCGAATGTCAAATTATGCAAAAATGATTCTTTTTACCAGATTTTAGTGTAGCTTTACGGGACTCCTTTCACAAATTTAGCGAATTTCACGGTGTATTCAAAGGGTTTTATAACATACTAGCTTTATCCCGCAACTTCGTATGCGCTTAACTACCCCTATCGTGGAAATTTCAGAAACTATACAACCAGACACCCACTGAAAGAACCTTTATACCAAGTATCACACCCATGCACTCCAGGAATAAGTTTTTTTCATTCAAACTAAATATCATATATTTTCCGTCCCCGTGGAAATTTTGGGAATATTTTTCGTAGCACAACCAGTCACTCTTTGAAGAACCTTCATGCCAAGTATCACATCCGTACACTCAAGGAATAAGACTTTTCATACAAACTAAAAAGTCCAGCACCTTCCCGTGGGAATTTCGGGAATTCCTTCCATAATACAAACAGACACTTATTGAGGAACCTTTATATCAAGTATCACATCCGTGCACTCAAGGGATGGGATTTTTTCATACAAACTAAAACATCATATATTTCCCGATCCCGTGGGAACTTCGGGAATTCCTTTCATAACACAACCAGACACACATTGAATAACCTTTACACCAAGTTTCACATCGGTGCACTCAAGGAATAAGATTTTTCATACAAACTAAAAAGTCCTATATTTCCCGTTCCCGTGGGAATTTCGGGAATTCCTTCCTTAGTGCACCCCTACATCCCCTAAAAAATGTATGTTCCAAATTTCAGCTCTCTACGCCCAGTAGTTACGGCTATACGTTGTCTGTCAGTCACTCAGTCACTCAGTACCTCAGTACCTCAGTACCTCAGTCACTCAGTCACTCAGTCACTCAGTCAGTAACGGAACAGTTTTATATATATTGATACCATATCATCAGAAATAGGAAAGACTAGAAGTTGTTAAATCCTGATTATTGTTTTTTACTTTTTTTTGACGCATGTAAAGTTTTTTCTATTCCGAATCTTGTCTTTGTAAGAAAATAAAATGGAGACAAATGGAGCTTAAAATTAAACATTGAACAGTGGGTACTCATTTAAGCCAGATTAAAATAAGCTGTCTACAATTAATACTTTTATTTTATTTAATTTTTCTACGTACAGTACCAGAGACTAGTAAATAGACTGACAATCCCCATATAAAAAATCGTGTCACGGAAAAAGCTCAAAATCCCGTTTTTTTGTAGATGGCGCTGGCAGATAGCCTGGAAACTCTCTTACAGGCCATTGAAACCATGAAATCATAGTTAAATTCTTTTAAAAATCAACAACTATGTTCAGTTAATTTTTATAATATAAAATTTTACTCATAAAATAAGATTCAACGATTTTGTTTAAATGGAATTTCCACATAAATGGATAATTTTCATACGTTTTCTGGCAAATGGCGTATGAAAATAGTATACAAAAGAAACATCATTCTTTTAATAGATGGCGCTGAACAAGGCATGAATTCACGTATTATTTATCAACACTTTATTTATTACACTTTATTTATAATTATAGGTACTTACACATAATTTGCGTTCTAGCTACTTCCACAAAAATCCTATTGCTGCAAGGTTAGATGCACGGAGTCTATCGACGCAGAGATTGTTACCTTCCTACCTACAGTAGAATCCGTTTATTATGTGACTCCGCTTATTATGACGTGTTTACAGTTTACACAGTGAAGTTTGGTTTTCATATAAATTATATAACTAAGTCGGATATAATGACTTCGCCTATAGTGACATATCGCTTATTGTGACCCTTTTTTATCAAATTTTGTGTTCGGGAGAGTCACGTTATACCCAAAGACTTTGGGCGCGTGAAAGGCTGTTTTGATTTGAGTCTCAGAGCGTAGATTTACTTATTGAGTCTACTTAATAATATCTACTTTGATTTATCTCTATTTTATTCGTTTCTATTAAAATAAATCACATAGTTACTTAACCAGTTTATTTATTCTTGCAATACCTATGCTTTGTATGACGTCCGTATAGTATGACTTGTTTCTTATTTCCCTTCGATGTCATTATAAACGGATTCCACTGTATTTATAAATCGAAATACTAACAAGACGCATTCTTCTGAACCTTTTTATACCATGGAAAAATGCCATGAGACCTTTATAGGGCTCGAAGCATAATAATTCGGATTTCCTAACGCTCGTTATTATAAATCGATCAAATATGTGATCAATAATGATGTTATCATTATGGTTTTCACAACGCATATTTGATGGGTAGTTCCGGAGTTTCACACCTTAAAGAGTTCACTTTTGTATTTATTTAAAAGTGACTATTGAATTTGTTTTAAAAGGAATATATTTTTGAAATGCATTCAATTCTATTGACATATTTTTTGAAAGGAATATCTCAGAATACGGAACATCCAGAAACCGAAGCAACATATGTAGTCCGCCAAAGCTCTTTTGACAATAAGGTCTTTTGACAGTTAGGTTTGGAAGTAAAGTTACCATGCCGTAAGTTAATTTAAAATAAGTAAGCATGTTCAAATTTGCGAAATATTGACATGAACTCTCTGTATTTATTTACTACATCACAAGTTTTACCTGCATTAGCTAAATAGTTAAATTACCTAAACTGAAATACCGCCTAAAAGTAAGTTACACTAAGCTTGTTATATACCCAGTTCTGAGCCAGTATAGAAAAGTTTTGAAAAAACTGAAATTAAATGCAAAAATTTAAAATATTATCATTATAGAAACGTAAATTTTCGAAGTAGTCTAGCAGAAGCTGACTGAAACCATGTGAAACTCAAACACTGGAACACTCAAAGCGGAAGTTATCAACTCTAAAATTTTTCAGAATGACAATGCAATATAAGAAGTGAGCGTATAGTGTCCAGTGCTTTTTAATTCTACAGAAAATTGTATAAAAAAACAAGAAAGAAACACAATTTATTTTTTAATTATGAACTTTTACTGTTATAGGCATGTGATTATTACTGAACACGGCTTCTGGATGTACTATATTATATTCTGAGGGAAAACATGAAAAACATAGAATGTGCCAGCTGCTTCTCTTCCCGGGTATACTGTAAAAGTCAGTTAAGGGACAGAGGTTTTATAGGTGTTTTTGTGGGCGATAGGCTGACCCCCTGTCACTACAATAGTCTGTCTCCATCTTTATAATACCTCCAAATATGTCAAACGTGACATCAGATGGTGTTATAACCTCTGGTGTTCTGCCTACCCCATAAGGGATACAGACGTGACGTTATGTATGTATGAGAGACTATTGCAGCGACAGAATACGTCCACAAAAACGTCAATAAAACCTATGTGCCTTAAATGTCAGTATTTTACCAAGGAAGATAAGCAGCTGGTACATTTTATGTTTTTCTTTTGTTCCCAGGCTAGCATGAGGACAAAATTTATATTTCAATACATAATTTTATCCGATTTTTCATACAAGTTTCATACGATGTCATTTATTATTTTCACTTTTGAACAATTGAAATATGTTTGTTTTGGCTCATTGAAATCCAAAATAGCGCCGCCTATAGTTTTATACTGTACCACTTAGCAGTAGTATTTTTATTTTCAATTTTATTTGATGATTAACACCTAGCGCCATCTTGTATCTTAAGCAGGTACCAAATAGCGAGGCACGAAATTTTGTTCGGGATTGTCGGTCTATAGTCTCTAAGCAACCATTACCTGCCAAGAGCTTTTTATATTTTGTACTTTGAGCGGCGGAAATCCCTTTCAACGAAAAAGCATGTCGAACATGTATCTGCAATTTTGATATTTGCTTTAAATAGTTACAATTTATACTCACATCATGATGAGATGCAACGTAAACTTCTTAGATACCTGCTTCTCATCACCCTGTATGCCTTGGGCACAACAATAAGCAGTATGGTAATTACTCCAATTAGAGTTAACACATCGTAGGCAGAGTAATTTACAAAGATGCTGTCCACCGTGCAGTTACTGTGATTGTTCTTCCTGTTCGTTTAAACAAATAAGAGCCTTTGAAATAGTTACATGAGTTTCGAAAGTGAGGTGAGATGGCAGGATACAATGTGTTTTATGACTGAATAATATGACTGGAGCAAAAGCTTATTTCAATTTCACAGGCGACTAGCCACTAGTGCCTAGTAATCTGCTTCTGGTTGCTCTCATTCAGCTTTCAGAAACCTTTAGCATTTTGGATTGGCGTGTTCCAATTCCAACTGGATAAAGGAGGATTGTTTACCTTGTCATTTATAACGGAGTATGAAAGCAGAAACATCATGCTTGTACAATGAACTTTGCCATGCTAGCTATATGGGATTCTACTGAACGCCATAAGGAAGCAAACAAAACTTTACTACTGAGATATTGTGGTCTATCCTACTTTTTAAGGAATCTTTTATTAGCATGTTAACTCTTGTGAAATAGCAGCTACCAATTAAAAACAAAAGATATTAAATATATGGGGTAAGTTAAGGAGCTTATTTTTAATGTTTCTAGGTGTTTCAATTGTAAAATGAATAGAACTTTTGATAAGATGTGCTCAAGTTCAACAGATAATAAAACCCGGCAAATTCAGCGAGGCATTTGCCAAGTTTACAAAAATTAATCGAGAACAACACTCGTACCTATATTGTTTTTCATCATCCTACAGAATTTTTATAATTACTTTTTACTGTTCAAGTCGTTATGAAAAACTGGAAAATAAGTAATACTTACGCCATACTATACTTTTCCGCGGATAAAAAATATTCAGTTTCAAATGTTTCAATATTTAATAAGCAAACTTGTGAAATCTGTAAAAGAGAATTATAAAATAAGATAACTTTTTGGTTAGATTTATTTACAGATCAATGGATAAACATTTTTTATAAGGTAATATAAAAACTATCATCACACCTCTTTGTAATGAGCCCACTGCAGGGCTTTGGTCTCCCTCCTGGGTGATGAGGTTTTATGCGATAAACCTCCAAGCTGACCCAGCAGTGGTTGGTGGATAGCATTTATGGACTAAAAAAGGCTAGTAGACTGTTTATACGGACTCTATTGACTATATGGATTATCAGTCTTTGGTGGTAAATTATCGATCGTGGTGGATTTTTTTCAATTTTTACATAATGGGACTTATTTAATGTGCATATAAATAGTGAACTTAGAATATGATGACTTATTTTGTATTTCCTGACCGCTATAGTTCTAGTACTTTAAGAGTCGCGTTAGGTGGCGAGGATGGACGTGTACCGCAAAAGTCTTAAGCTGGCATGGATGACAAACTTCCTTTCCTTAAAATAAAATAATAAATAAATATTTCTGACACCCACACAACATTATCTAGCCCAAATTAAGTTTCTTAAAGAACTTGTGTTATTGATACTAGATAACTGATATACTAAAGAAATATATAAACATACATATTGAATAAATACAT
The DNA here is from genome assembly GCA_944452665.1 of Stenoptilia bipunctidactyla. NCBI lineage: Eukaryota > Metazoa > Arthropoda > Insecta > Lepidoptera > Pterophoridae > Stenoptilia > Stenoptilia bipunctidactyla. The sequence continues at coordinate 13,572,879 of OX101721.1, read as the reverse complement.
ATTTTTTATTAGAAAATAAACATATATAAGCATATAAACATCCATGACTTGACGACTAATATCAGTGTGTTCATCACACAAATATCCGTCGCCGCCGGGATTCGAACCCAGGACCTCTGGCATAGAAGGCAATGTACGTTACCCCTACACCAGCCGGGTTTGTCGTAATTAATGGATAATCCGTTATCTGGAGTTGGTCCGGACGTGAGACTGTGAGAAAATCGTATCTTTTTGGCCGGATACTCAGCCATATGAAAATGACGGAGACTTTTATACTTTTTCATACATTTTCCTACCTTTCTCGTTCATTTCGCTACCATTTCATCAAGTTAAGGTGTTTTTAAGTAATATTTACTCAATTACATTCCTGAAGAATAGTGTTATTTAATTTTGATATAATTTTAGGTGTTCTGAACGTTAAACATTAGCAAAGTTGTCGGTTTAAGAATTTTTTTTTTTTCAATTTTTGTCGTAGTGTCTACTTTGATCATCTGCTGTGAAAAAAAAAGTATGGAACTATAGCCCATAATCTTTAAAACTTGTCTAGTATGTGTTAATTCTAAAAAGGTATAACAATGTGTAGTTTACGTAGTTAAAAGCAACACTAAATTATGGGAGCGAGACCACTGATAAAGGTCAGAGTTTTAATTTCTCAAGTTGTTATAATTCTTGTAAAACTTGGTCGTAATAGGTGCATTGTACCAAGATACTTTACATAAGCACTATTGGGCCACTACTAAGGATATCCAAAGGAAAATCAGGCTGTTTTATGGAATAAACAGGTAGACTATAACTCCACTATAATGTACCTACCTAATTTTTTGCTTGGTGGTAGGATCCCTTCTGGGTCCGCCTGGCTAGCGACCACCCTTTATATAAAGTCTGCCGCCAAATGTTACCGCTCCGGCGGTAATGTGTTCCGGCAATATTGTATAAAGAGCCAGTTCCTTCCTAAACCTGTGTGTTGCAAAAGATAACAAACGGATAACAAACGGACAAAAACAGACATACGACTTAATCTTCCTGAAAAAAAGGACGATTGATGGTCACTGTTACTAGGAAGATATATGCTATACCTTTAAATACCATGATGTGTGATAACGTTGGGAGGTTTTACCGAGTTTTATTTTAAGTTTTATTTCGTTGAAAACTTGTTTACAATGTTTTTATTCAATCATTTTATTATTTCATTCTAACACTATCGTGCTATCGTGCTGCTAAAAAAGATTCAAAAGAAAACAAGGAAGAACATGCTAACGTTATCATACATCGTGGACGTGGAAGGAACAGTGTGCATCTGCCTAGTAACAGTGACCATCAATCATCAATAGTGCTTGTGTGAAGTATCTTGATGTAATGCAACTATTACGACCAAGTTTTACAAGAGTTATAACATAGCTTGAGAAATTAAAATTCTGACCTTTATCAGTGGTCTCGCTCCCATAACTTAGTGTAACTTGTAAACAACACAATATTATAGGACACACCTTTTTAGAATTCACACGTACTAGAGAAGTTTTTAAGATTATGGGCAGCTATAGCTCCATGTTTTTTTTGACACAGCAGATGATCAAAGTTGACACTATGAAACAAGTTGAAAGAAAATTGTCTTAAACCGACAATTTTGATAGTGTTTAACGTTCAAAATACCAAAAATTTTATCAATATTAAATAAAACTGTTCTATGGGAATATAATTCAGTAAAAATAACTCAAAAATACCTTAAGCTGATGAAATGGCAGCGAAATGAACGAGAAAGGTAGGGAAATTTATGAAAAAGTATAAAAGTCTCCGCCATTTTCATATGGCTGAGTATCTTACCAAAAAGATACGATTTTCTGGATAACGGGTTATCCATTCATTACGACAGACCCTGTATACCTATATTAAAAAAAAAACTGGGTACTTACTGTCTAGCAGTGTCTTGAGTCAGGGTTTTCCATAATGGTTCTCATCACTTTGTAAATTTGCAACAGAACAATGACCAGTACGGTGCAGGCTCCGATTAGACAAAGTACATCAGTCAGCTCTACATTTGATATGTAATTGCCAACCGTACATGTGTTTCCGGACTTAGAACTCTTGCTCCTGTGGAAAAATACATTTAATAATGTCTGTTTACAATCCTTATTTTAAGCCAAATACGACTGGTAATCATATTCGTGAATAATTCGTCCTGAATACCGAGTGTAAATAATATAATATTAAATGCAATCCGGCTATAAACGCCATTACTGAATGAACTTTCATACAGTTTTCACAATATTTTCTTGTCCTTTTTATGTGCACCAGTGGAACCCGAGGTTGTGTGCGAAGAAATCTTGAGTACGGAGAATTTAATTATGGGAAATTCAAATAAGCGACTCAACTTAACTTAGTCCAACAGCGTTTTCAATTATATTTTGTATTTAATAACTAATAATTTTTCAACATCAAAAGATTGAAACAGAAATTACACGATGTTGGATCTCACTTGTTGGAAAATATTATGATTCTAACTCAACAGAAAGGACCCAAGTTCTTGATCACCCTGCATAGGTACAAGGTACAAGCGGAGTATAAGCGGCCGTTATTTTTTATTTTGTAAGGTAGAGAAAAAGATGAACTGGGTTTGAACGTACGGTCATCATGTCCTAAGAATTTCATCGTGTCATTGTCAATGCCTGCACAATAGATGCTATTGAGATACTTTAGGCTCAAGGTTACGCAGCCAACCACAATACTTACTTGCTCCGTCTTTCAACACGAAAACTACCCTTTTCTCATAGATGGACATGTACCTACCATCTTAATTCTCATATTCAATTTCCACCAGGTGGCATGGCGGACAAACTAAAGTAAAAAAAATAATAAGAATGTGGGAAAGTCACAAGAGACGAAAAAGCTGAAAGTATACATTTTGATTTCCGTTGCACCAGAGTATAAGACTTATTTTCGGGGCTCTTTTTAGGCTTTTAAACATAGCTGAAAAAGCTACACTGTCCAGGAGTGTCCAGGTCTATATTTTTTTCACGCCATTTTACGAAACAGGAGGGACGTAGATGAAACCGCGTGAAACTTGTAGTAAGTGCCTAATAAATATTTAAACACCAAATTTGACATTTTAAAAGCACGAGAAATAGGTGATCCATAAACAAGTATTTTTATTTTATTAATAAAATAATTTAAAAATGTTACGTACTTTCCCATCACAGGTTATGCATGACTAACGTATAGATGTCAGAAACACATTCTCTCACCGGCCGGACTGTGAGTTACTGGTTTAAATTGTGGCCTACACAATTTTATCAACTATAGTTATTATTCCAAGTCAGTCCAAAGTCTGAAAAGTGAATATTTATTACAAAAAAAGAAAATAATAGCAATTATATTTTAAAGATTATTTACTAAAATCATTAAACATTATTCTAAATGTACTATAGGTTTTCTTTAATTATATTCTTGTAACTAAGCTTTTATTTAAAAGGTACTACTACTAGAAGTTTCACTTGATTTCTCGATATTGGCTTACGACCCTTCAAACATTCTGGTAAATTTTAATCAACAATCTTCCTTAATAAATCTTTTATTCATCAAACACAGATTAAGTTAAAGTTTGGCGGGTTCAAACAACTTAATAATGAGAGGTTTTCTGACAGCTTATTAAAAAAACAATACCGTACAAAAATTGTACAAAAGGCTTCGATAGATGGCGCTTCACAAAAGGCGAAGTCTTGTCTGTCATATAGCCATTTATTCCACACTAGCTGTTGCCCGCGACTTCGTCCGCGTGAATACTGGATATCGGAGTTGGATAAATAATATTATATTAACCTCCTTGAAGTTCAAACTTACACTATTCTAAATTTCGTCAACATCGAGTTATTTAAACAGACAGTTATTTTAAAAACTGTTACAACAAAGCTGTGACCTTCAGTTTCACCTAGAATTTGTGAAAAAGACCTACAAAAACCTAACATAGAAAAAGTAACGGGGGTATGTTTAAGGGTAGGTTTATAGGTAGGTAGGTATTATATAGACTGTGCCCGCGACTTAATTACTGTAAAGTTTCATAAAAATCCATTCAATAATTTTAGCGTGAAAGAGTATCAAAAATACATCAATCCAGCCACTATCAGTGTATAATATGTATCTACCTATATGTTTGGCTGTTTTTCACGGTTTAACGGTTTAGCCAATTTTAATGTGATTTTGTATGATAGTTCATAAAGTCCTGTTTCAACACAAATGCTACTTTTTATTACGAAGAAATCTACGGTTTGTGACTTCCAAGATCACGAAATAAAGAAAACCTTAACGATATTAAATTCCATTATTTTATGTTTAACTATGTATTATGTATGTACGTATTTCATTTACCAAATATTGAGGACTATAATAAACTAATGCACAAACGTACATGCAAACTAAGTATTATCACCACGGTCAACACTGTTGAATAAATTATGAGGAACTTAAAATTCGATAAACTCTCAATATTCTATCACTTATTGAGTATTGGCATATTTTCCATAAAAATTAAGGTAACAATAGGTAAATTTGAATGAAATAGATTTGACAGTCCCCAGTCCCCATCCCCAACCCCACCACACCACCAACTTTGCACATAGTGAAGGATTTAGATTTATTGTTATTTGTAGGACACATTACAATTCGGAATAAATTAATAAGGTAATATCACCTCACCGAACCGAAACCATATCGAGTTATAATATGGGATATCGCCATCTATCGGTAGGACTAAATTTGATTTGCATACAGACAAACTTACAAACAAACATACAAACAGACCAAATTTTTTTATCAGAAGAGAGAATATTAAATGTTCAGACACGTTTTTATTACTCTTTTAATATAATGTAAAGATGGAATAAGGGATAGTGCCATTAGCATCTATCGTTAGGATTAATACTAATAAATTTATTCGATTGCTTTCTGTTTCGACAACTCAATAAGGTATCATATACTTTCACCATAACGAAACCATATCGAGTTTTAATGAGGAATATCGCCATCTATCGGTGAGAAGAAACACTAAATCACTATCACTATATTTCCAAAATCTCGATTTTTATATGTCAGCAGAATAGAACAACAAACAGACAGACACAAAAAGATATTTTTTTCTTTCAAATTCTTACTTTTTTTGTAAAAATATTTCATGTTCACACGTTATTGTTTACTGTTTTATATATACATATGTATGAAAAGATAGACGTACTTATGGTAAAAATTGATACAAAAAAAATATAATAAAAAAAAATTACGCGAGCATGATCGAACCCACGATCTTAGTCTCATGGTCGGTCTACGCGCAACTGTCCTATGAGTACTTCTGATCTGTATGCCGAACATCTCCACCATTATGTAAGTTTAAGGCATAACTTTTAAAAATCTATTACAATTTTTTTAGATCCTAGATTTTTTTATGTCTGCAGAATCTGCTCATCATCCTGGACAACTTTTGTTAAGGCATCATATCTATATTTCTTACGGTTTTGATGATCCCTTAAGGGTTCTGCATCAGGTGTTCCAGTAACCGAAATAAAATATACCCGATATGTTGCCCCGGCTTCACAGCTATACATCAAAAAAAGTTTCATTCAAATCCGTCCAGCGGTTGCAGAGATTAGCCTGTGCAAACAGACAAACAATCAAACAAACAGACAAATTTTTTTTTCAGATTCTTACTCTTTTTCATTTCTTTATAACCCTAGATAATTTTTTTGTAAAAATATTAAATGTACAGACACGTTTTTTTTACTGTTTTATTATATGTAGGTATTGATTGCGTTTTTAAGAGTAAAATAAATTAATTTATGTCTGTATCAGAAATTGAACTTATAAATAACCATAGATGGTAGATACCACTTGCCTACATTATAGTATAGGTACAGACTTAACGCCTTCGGCTTTTTAAAAATGGCATCTATAGAGGTTTTTTGAATTAATGTTTATGAGCTGTCAGAAAACTCCTCATTGCACTTTATTACTAAGCATGTTACAAAAAAATACATACATACTTCGTTGCAGCAGCACAAATAAGTTCTTGGCTCAGCGTCATGTTATTGTAAGATTACACGCTGCTCGTGACCTTCAACAAAAGCATAAAAAAACATCAGACTCTTTATAGATTACGTTGGTTACTTGAGGTGGTTGTCTTATAATATTAAAACTGTATAATCAGAGATCACAATAATTTTCTATATAAAAGCTACGGTTTTAGGCGCGTATCTTTTGCTTCCGTCGGATTTCCTTATTAATAACACATAGGGGGACGACTACAGCCTTAATTATACCTATATACGGTGGCTTGAAAAGTTCATGGCTTTAATTAAGAAAACACGGGAAAAATGCAATTTTTTATTGATTTTTCTCAACTGAAAGGAACCGCAGAATCCATCTTGCAGACACCTTGTGGAACTCTTATTCGTTAACGATTGTATTTTGTGTACGTTAATATGAAATTCCTAGAGCTTCAGCTATCTTGAATACATTAAATCTTCTCTCTCTCTCATGATGAGAGATCACATATCTTTTCGATGTTTTCCAAAGTCGTAAAAAAAGTCGGCGCGCTTGGTTTCAATTCAAATCGTGACACTTGCGTTGTCTATGTTGATATATGTCTGTGATTCTGGCAATGTATTACTCCCGTAAACCCGTGTGTACGTGAGCTTGAGGCCCGTATACCTAGTCATCAAATCAAGAGAACAAAGTTTTTAAAACGCGATTATCTTATGTTGCATATAGTCATCATCACTGCCGCTGGCATCGATATACATAAATATATTTTATTTAAGTTAATTCACCACCTTCAAGCATTTATACAGGGTGAGTGGTTGGTCACTTTAGAACTTCAAGGACGTGGTAGTTTGAGATCATGCGTGAAGAGAAAAAATTAAATAACAAATATAAATTTTTTGCTCAGAAAACTTAATCGAAAGTTAAAGAATTCATTACGCAACGTACGGTTACATAAACGTAATACGATAGATACCTACTAAGCGGGTGGTGGTGTGAGTGTGTGGCGAGAACACTACTGTGTGGTAGTGTTGCCGAAAGTCTACAAAACGCTTGTCTATCGATTTGCCTATCGGCAGTATAAAAATCGATAGCATAGAATAAGGCAATACTATCGAATGAGTGCAATACTATCGAAAGTATTGAAGTGCATTAATAGCAAACTATCGATATTATCGATACTGTTGATTAATTGATTAATTTTCAGGTATAATGGTCCTCAACTACGCTACTGTTAAAACACACCTAATACTATTGCAAATTGTCAAACTATTGATAGTCCAAAACAGTCGATAATATCGATAGTACCGATATTATCAATAGTATCGTTGTAGAATAAATCAACATTAACGATACCATCGATATTATCGATAGTTTGTTATAAATGCAATCGAAACTATTTACTGTATCGATTCTATCGATAGGCCAATCGATAGTTTTACGATAGTTAGGCTATCGATAGACTATCGATTAATCATCGATCAGCAACACTACTGTGTGCGTGTGACGGAGGCGACGCGTCGGGAATAATATAGTAATGTCTCTTTATTTATTTATAGGGAATTCTGGTGAAAAATTAGGTACCTACTTTTATTACATAATTATGAATAGAACCGAGTACAAATTGCTCTCCTTCAATATCTAAAATTTGTCACCAGTCACTCTGTATACTGATTCACAAACGACTGATACTCACAATGTATTAAAAGGATTTTATCAGAGCTTCTTAAAAAATAAACGGATAGCCCTTGATGCGAGTAGAATTGGTGGGGGTATAGCTAAAGAGTCTCCATCTAAAAAGAAAAGCATAAAATATTTCATATATGTAAATAATGAATAATGTTGTCTATGTGACTAACACGACCTGGGGTAATTTTTCATAACAATGTAGAGTACCTACTGTATGCAATAATTAACCAGTCTAAGTCTTATGAAATCGTGTAAGCAGGTAGGTTACGGGATCCATTGAACCTTTAAAGCTTTTTAATGATTTCGAAAAATAATAAAATTAGTATAGCCAGAAAAAAGTAATATACAACTTTTAATAAATAAAAAAAAAAAATTATGTATAGTTTCGGACAGCTAAATTTGCTTTTCCAGCATAAACTCTGGTAAGGTTTTTGTCAAAAATATGTGACTTTTTAAATTGACGATATTCTAAGGCAACCACGCTATTATACCAAGTACTTTTTATTACCATTCGAATAAGTCCTCTTTTTCGTTGACAGTAAAAAGAGGCGATATCTCTACATAGTTTATTTACCTAGTTACTTCCCAAATCTGTAGACATTAAGAAAATTCCGAAATATAAACAACCAAATTTTAGTATTGAAGGACCATATAAACAAAAAATATATACTTACCTAATAATGCGACATTCTTAAAATATTAAACAAATAGCCTAAAAGATATACGATCGTATAGAAATAATGTTTATTTTGTTACAGGAACTAGTAACTACAAGTCCGGCAAATAAGCTTATTTAAAACTACGATGAAAAACTAATAGGTACCTTAAAAGATACCTTTAATATAAGATATCACAATTTGCAGAATTTTGTTCTAAAAAACCAAACAGCAGTGAGTCCAAAAGCACTTACCCCACACAACACTATGAAATGGTCAGTACTAATTTTTATGTACACTATAAAGTCTTATATCGAAAAGGACTACTTGTATACACATACCTGTAGTCTCCACTTTTTCCATTTGCAATTTCTACATAAAAAGGTCGGTTTTGTTATATTTAATTTTGATTACTACATGGTAAATTTTCTATAGAAATTTATTTTCTTGCATGATTCGAATGTTACTGCCAAACTGTCAAGTTGTAAGAAATTTAAGAACAAAATTAAATCTCTAAAGAGTTTTTGTTGACTTATTCCCAGAGTTTTAGCAAGTAGGTCTTATCTTAATGCTTAGGCATTAACTATGATTTCATGAGACGAGAATTAAAGCTGCCTTGTCTATGAAAAAATGGTAAAATGGTGTCTCTTTAGTGCATTGCACATATGGTCACTTTTTATCGATAAAATAAATATCGACTGTTTATGCTTTTTTTTGTATGTTGATTTCACTTTATAAGTACATACTTATGGAAAATGCCAATAAGCCACTATTAAAGAACAATCTCCATAGGAGTAAATTTAACCTCTTACTGCTTGGATTGTCCTAACATTACAAGAAAATATATATAAATTGATAATAATATATATTATAGTATTGAATTTATATGAGCCATGGGAAATGAACAACATGCCATCTATGTCATTAATTATTTTATTAAAAATAAAATTAAAATGTGTGCACATTTGGTATGTTCTGCAGTATATGAAAGAAATTGGTTTCAATCAATTATGAAACTACTAAAAATAAACTAGGAGCCTGTTTAATAGTTCATGTGCAGAATATTTTTTTTGGGTTGTATGTGCCTGCAGGAAGAGCTGTGGCTGAAGGGAGTCATGTTCCGCAAATTGAGATCATACATGAATAGAAAAAAAATGTAAGTCATTTACTGAGTAAACCACCAAAAGTACCAGTTAAATAATTCATTTAATATTAATAGGTAAATCTGGTGAAAATTTAAGTACCTACTTTCATTACATAATTATAATCAGAATCGAGTATAGAGTGCTCCCCTTCAGTATCTAAAATTTGTCACTAGTCACCCTTTAGGTATATGGATAGTGGACGTAAAATTATTACGCTTATAGAGCTTAATAATTATTATGGCCCTGGAAAGCAAAATAAAATAAAGCGAAAGTTTGTGCAAAATAAAATTTATTTTCGTTGCACATTACAATTTACGTTCAACTTGTCCGCCTCTGTTTTAGACACATTTTTGCATTATTCAGCAATTTCTTCGAATTTCGTTTGCCGCGTTGGTTATCCTGAAATAAAGAATTTTATCATTATTATATTACATATATTGGAAATTATGATGTCCATGGGCCTAGATGCTTCTAACCACAATTTGGATCTAGTGCTTGATTGCTGGATATCATTTAAAATAAAAAGAAATGTAGGTACCTATCTATCTACATTGTGGTACCACTATTAAGATTATAAAGTTACTGTACCTTTGTGCAGATATATTTATACAATAGCATTTTAAAGATATTTTGAACCTTAACATTGTGGTTCAAATATACATAATATGTCAATTTTCCGCAAGATCAAATACTACGCAGCTGTACCTGTATCGACAAGTTTTATCGATATGTATTACAAACTTGTGCAAAAATCACTATGGAAATAACAACAACAAAAACAATGATCAAGATATACTCCAAAACGGTTATTAATATTGATAATAGCTTAACTTTATAAAAGTTATTACCTTACTATGAATCTAAGAACTAAAAATATAATGAAATATTCATTAAAAACTACCAAATTTAAAGCCAAATATGACTTACTAACTTAAGCAAAGTTAATCATTACATCCTTTGACACTTTCACATTATACAGAAAAGTATAATAAATAGTATATTCTTAGATAAAAAGTCTTTGCTGTGTGTGTAACTGGGAAGGGGTTGACTTTTTATTATTCATGAGTCAATCTTGATGATGATGAAACTAAAACAAAGTAATTTCAATTTGTATCAAAATGCTACCACTAGCGGCACCTAGTTTTTAGCTGCGGAACAAATAAAAACACTGCAAATCCACTAAATATAGATGGCGTCCATAGATGGATCCACTAAGATAAAATAAGTCGATTTATTGCCTATTTAACTGTACATGTTAATTTACAAATATGCTAGTTTTGAGTTATTATTGTATTTAAAAATAAAAAATAATAATAACAAAGACAAACAATAAATGGATTCATACAAAATAAGGCTAAATCTAATACTACAAACGAAATATAGGTAAATCGGATTTATGAAAATATCTTTCATTCGCTATGCTATGATGCTGAGGGTTGATAGAAAAATTCAAAAGTTTAGAATTTCAGTGTTGTGGTTTATCTTTATTCTTTTTTTATCTGGTTACTTAACCCTAAAAGCCAGGGTTAAGTAACCAGATAAAAAAAGAAACCATTATGGGTATCAGTAGGTAGGTTTACCTATGTATGACATATCGTCATATTTATTTTCTAACTGTGGATAATGACTCAAACACGGATTCTGTGTCAATTCTTAATAGAGAACCATCGACAAAATACTGAAGTCTTAAGTAGAGTTCTAATATCAGGAAGATTTCATCTACCTAAACTGTGTTTTAAATCAGTAAAACTAAGTCTTGTTAATTTTTTAAAGAAAAATACGAGTTGCCTTACAGGCGTGAAATAAAATTATAACCTAGATACCTCAAGGTTCTTTTTTAATAATTAAATATTCATTGCAGTTGATCTAATTGTTTTAAAGTTAATTCAATAGTCTACACTAAAATTATTTTTATTATATTTGAAATACTTATATGAACTAAAGGCAATATCAGTTCAATTTTAATTTAGAACCCGCCAGAATGTATATACCTACCTAGCTTAAAATTACAATTGCTGCGTCGATCAGTTAGTTTTAGGACGATCTGAAACTTTTATTTTATTGGTTACTGTAGCCATCTATACTATACTATAAAGAGGAAACCTTTGTATTTTTGTATGTTTGTATTGAATAGGCTCAAAAACTACTGGACCGATTTCAAAATTTCTTTTACCATTACTTAGAGGGATTCTTCCGAATCCGTATAGGCTACTTTTTATCCCGAAAATCCCGCGGGAATCGAAATTGCGCGGGTAAAACCGCGCGCAACAGCTAGTATGATATAAAGTAAAGTAAAATATGATCACAATCTCACTGATGGCAGAGACTCTAAGTGGTCTCTGCTGATGGTAAGAAACGAGTAAGATACGGGCTTGGAGAAGAACTGACTCTTCATGAGGTACCGCCGCCGCCGGTATACACATGCGACCACATCATCGAAGCGATTAATATTTTGGCGGCACACTCTGTATTGATTAGACGCCCGCCAGACGAGTAGAAACTGAATAATTAGAGCAAGTTTCAGTCCTATATGGGCGAATTTAACTTGCACTTAAACTAAAAACGGTATTTTGGTAACGCAATGAATTGTTCACTATACTCTTGCAAATAATTCAATGCAGTAAAATGACAGTGTGCCCACTTTAGGTAAGAAAAAAAGTAGTTATGTGGTTTAAGTTCTATGCAAATGTCAAAGACTCGTTCATTTTCAATCATTCTCATTCAGTACTTACAGCAAAAAGTTTTTAACTGGTATCATTCATGGTATCATTATTTTTCTATTTGACATTTCCAACTGTCAGTTTACTGGATAGAATTATTTGCCAGGGTACATTATTTGACAAACGAATGGAATACTGAATTGACGGGTAATCTTTTTTTGTCGGCAAAGGCCAATGGTTTCCGAACTAGTTTTGGAATGATCGGTGGACTTATAATAGCCATAGCACCCCAGGTTAGGCGTGTCATAAGGGGCGACTAATCAAAATGTCACATCTTCTTCGTAGTAGAACTCCTTCAGAACGCGCCTATTTAGCAACCAGCATTTATATAAAATCCGCCGGCGGATGTCATCGACGGCGTATATTTTAGGATGTTGCTTATTACAGATACAGTTTTATTTTTAATCCATTTGATTCATCTTGAACCCCGTCGTTACTTACCATCAGCCATGTATTCTGTGCCATCAGATAAGTTGAGGCCAAACGTGAGAATACAAACTGGACGTTCCATTAATATTCCTTTACTATCTCTATATAGTCTTCTCAATCTAACAAGCTATAAAATAAATCATTAATAAACAGGCTGTAGGGTACACAGTTGGCCAAATTAAAAAGGGTGTAGGTGGGTATTCTAAACATACTTGCTTTATGTACTAGGCACTGCCCTATCTCTTATAGTTTAGTAAATATAATTGTTTTTCATAATTTTCAAAAAATCACAAATTCTTCTATGTAATTAACTCAAATAACTTGTCTGTACATCTTCTCAAAATATATTTAATTCGTATAAGATACAGCCTTATTATAACTAAATGAGTATTTGATACAACATTTGAGAAAAAAAGTTATGGGGCAACAAAATCTCGAGGGCAGGCGAAGCAAAATTATATCAGATATTTTTTTTACATGGCAATAAAAAATAAAAAGAAGCGATAAGAATTTTAAAAACTTTTAAAAATTTCTTCAGTTTGTCCCCTTTTTAATTTTTTGAAAGCACTCCGATAATTCCGAATTCTTAATAATACATCATCGAGATAAAATGTAGGTAGGTAGGTACTCCGTTGATGTTTTTATTCTAGATAAAATAAACTACATTGTTACTGTATGGTTAAGTTCCTTGCCTATTCTTATATAAGCTAATTAAAAAAAAACGAAAAAAATCTTGATATATCTTCAAAAAATTATGATTATTTATTAGGACGTACCTAACTTACCAAGACGCATCTCTTGTCTTGCAATGCTGCGTCAATTTTTTTAATTAAATGATCTCTATTAATAATTAAGTACTTTCCCCAATCTCTGGCAAGTATGATTTTTAGCAAATACTTATATGATTTTTAAATCTACTCTAATAACTCAATACTCAAGTATTTAATTAGTGTTGAACAAGATAACTTTATTCATACCAAATATTACAACAAATGAATTAATATGCTTGTTAAAATATTTTATAAGTAATAGAGGACTAACAATTGCAGCTGTTTTTTGTTATAGTTTTATATCGAGCACTATAAAAAAGCGTCTAAAATGGGCTCCGGGCGACCACCCTCGTTAAACGCGTTTCGCGTGATCGTTTACGTGTATTTCGGAATAACCCGCAATACGCATGCGCGGCAGAATGTTTGCCACGGCGGCCTCTGCCGACTGACGAGTCTATCTACATTTTTACAATAGTATAAGTTTGGTTGGTACTCGGCAGGGCAATATTCCCAATTTGTTACACCAAAATCGTACATTTTTTGTTATTGGTGACATGTGAAGTTAGTTTAGCAAGTTAATATTCAATGAAAGTACGTTCGGTTGATGTGATCAGTGGGAAATTGTAAAATAAAGCGATTTGTTGTTTCACACTCGCCGACTACGACGATGCCTTACTCTCAATCTATTACATAATTTGCCTTCGCGTCATTGGTGTGACGTCACAGGATACCTTAAACATGTTAAACTCTTGGTTCAAGCAAGTTCGCAAACTAAGTTTTTAGAAAAATATAAATAGCGAAAAGCCAGTTAAGTATTTAAAAATAGATTTGAAACCCTTACAAGAAATGTAGAGTCGGTGTTCTATCTTTGTTGATATTAGATTTATGTTGTTACTATTTACATGAATTGTTTTCTTTTTGTTAATAAACACAATATGTAAATATATAAAAAAAATAGGTATTTAAAAAATACATACGTAGGTGAGTCGGTAGAAACTTGACAAAAATTTAAAAACTTCGAAACTTATATTTTATTTATGCTTGGAAAGTAGTAATTTGATAAATGAAGATATAACCTGAATGAAGTGATGTTATAAAATACTGCCGCAAAATATCACCTACGAAGCGATGATATTCAAAGGCAGAGTTTGAAAACCTTTTTTTAACGCCAGCCAGATGTATTAAACGGATCCTTCCACTGGAATAATTTTTATGTCAAGCTTTTACCAGGACGAAGGCAATTCTAAGCTAAATCTGTGTAGATCTTTTAGTCAGATATTCTCTATATAGGAATTAACATGATGATGCCACTGTTAAGAAAGTCGAGTTTTATGAAGAATTTGAAAAACTCCATGTTTGACCTCAACTTGACTGACGACGCAGCTCAAAGCATGAGACCAAACTATTATTTTTTTTATCTATCGTCACGTTTAAAAATTATATTCACCTAATCCTGGTAAGAATCAGGTTTATAATTTTGAGTGCTTTAAAATAAATTTCAAGCAAATAAGTTGTGTTAGTTGGAATTGAGATATGAACAGAATGATCACCTTCAATCTTTTTTTTTAAATCTCAATCAAGTTGTCATTTTGATGTGCAGGTTAAAATAATAATGGTTATAAGTTATTGAATTATGTTAAATCGATCATGTTGTACTGATTTCGAATCACAATTCAAATTTCTTTACCAATTACCTAACCAAATCGTCTCAAAAACCTATGTAGCAGCGGCTCTACATTTGTTTTCATTTTTCATGTAACTACAGATACTTAGTATTTATTTCCATCTTATCAACAAAGGTTTACATAACAGGAGTAAAGCGTCGGTAGTTCTGAGAACGGTTTGTCGTCAATCATTCCGTCCTATAAAAGGTGGGGAACGCCGCCGGCCGCTCTCATTTATGAACGCTCACCCATACGTCAATGCCGTTACTGAACTTACACACAAAAGTTTAAGTTCAAAGTGTTATTGTTATATACAAATTCAAATTTAATTAAATAACACTTTTGAATTGAGTAAGAAAGTGTAAACGAAGAGCCGAAATGGGTGAAAGACGTGATTATGGATCTACTCATGCTGAGCCGGCTGGTAAGTACTGGTAGAATAATATTTATATTCGTTTATTATTTATTAATATCTATTTATATATATTATATATAATTAGATATTACAAATTAAAAACTAAATATTTTTTTCATCAAATTACACCTTCGTTGGGCGATGATAAGTAGCTTTCCATGAACATGGACATTACCACTCTATTAAAAGTTTCTTACTATTCAACAACTTCACTATTAATTTTATATCAGGCATTTTCCTTGAAATTTCTTCAAATAATCCGGAACAAAAGTTGATAAAATTAAGTATTGTAGAGTGTTTTCAACACTTGCAACTCGTATTTTATTTCATATATGACTTTCATTGAATTTACAAGCTTTTGAAACTCTTACATACGAGTATAACATACTAGGGTCAACACCCTTTGATTGGTTAAATTGTCAAGGACTCGTCATATCTTACAATGATAAATGAACTATTAATAGCCATCAAAAACGTAATAAATAAAAGTCTATAAACCTATCGAAAGAAGTTATAATGTAAGATTAAATTGATACGACCTCTGCTTGGCGGTCAGGATTGCAGCTCCCTCGTCTAACGGTCCCTTGGTTAAATCACGTCAGGCATGCCCGACCCCGATACGAGATAGAGTATACCTAAGTGATTCTCGATTACTACCGAGAATCACTTTATTTAGATTGCAGCAAAATTTTATTAACTGTCTCTATAAATTACGTCTAAAATAGACAAAAACCTCCTTTGATATTCAAGATAATATTCTGTAAATTTTTAAGTCAAAGTCAAAGTCAAAAGAATCTTTATTTCGTAAGTATTAAAATACATTTGAAATAAGTCACAATTTACAAATTGAACTGAATCTACCACCACTTCGGAAAGTCGATCTGTTGAGAAGAAGTGGCAAGAAACTCAACAGCAATCATCTTTTAAAAATACACAATAACAATAACAACAACAATAATTTACAATCTTCTTGTATCCGGATATCTTATAATAAAACTTTATGCTTATCCTTAAATCTATCGAAGGGTTAATTTTAAATATTTTGGAGTTTTATTATAAAAGCGTACACATCGACCCATGAACGAGTTGGTGATCTTCTGGAGTCTACTATTATATTTATACATTAGGCAATCAAGTAATAGACAGAAACGTAGACATAGATATAGAGGTAAAGATAGAAGTAGATAGATGTAGCGATAGAGGTGAGAGATATTACAGATAATGTGGATGGAGATGAGGATAGTCGTGGACAGAGACTGGACACTAACACGGACGTGAACATGGGGGAATGGGATGGAGATGGGGAAGTCAGAGTCAAATTCAAAAAAGTAACAAGTCATAAAGTCTTCAGCAAAACGACCTGGCACCGCTAGCAGCACCCGTTCACGAGTATAACGCAAGCACCAGCCATCACTCTCCTCAACCATATTTTAGGGAAGAGGGTGACCCGACACCCGACGCTACCGCTAGCCATGCCGCCTGAGGGAGCATGACGTTCTTGCTGTTGTATGGATAAGAAGGAGATGGAGATGGCGTTGGATGAGAAGGATATGGAGATGGTGTTGGAGATGGAGTTGGAGATTGAGAATATTTGAAAAACAATTTACAACCAAGGACTTTTATCGTCCATATATTCAGAAATTGTATAAAAGCCTTTACTACACAATTTTTGTTTAATAGTTTCTTTAAATTTATCAAGTGGTAAGTCTTGAATATTTGTGGGAACCTTATTATAAAAACGTATGCATTGACCCATAAATGAGTTAGTGACTTTATGAAGTCTACTATCATAGCCGGCTAGCTTGTACTTATTTCTAGTATTAACATTATGCAAGTCACATTTTCTATGGAACATGTTTAAGTTCTTTTTTACGTACATAAGGTTTTCAAAGATATATTGTGAGGCAAAGGTAAGAATATTAATTTCTTTAAACTTATTTCTAAGTGTCGCCCTGGAATTAAGTTTGTAGATTGAGCGAATAGCCCGTTTCTGCAGCACAAAGATGGTTTTAATATCGGCAGCATTTCCCCACAGGAGAATGCCGTATGTCATTAAGCTATGAAAATAACCAAAATAAACCAACCGCGCAGTAGCTTCATTAGAGATATTTCGCATCTTTTTGACGGCATATGCTGCAGAACTAAGTCTCTTCGCCAACCTTTCTATATGTGGTCCCCATTGTAGTTGTGCATCTAGGGTTATGCCAAGGAACACTGTTGAATTTACAGGGCTCAATTCTTGTCCTTTTACAATTAAGTTAGTATTTACATGCCGGACATTAGGCAAAGAGAATTTTAAAAATTTAGTTTTATTTTCATTGAGTAGTAGGTTATTGGCTGAAAACCATTTCTCCACAGTTTCAATACAACAGTTTATTTCAAAGCAATGCTTCAATTGCCTACTCACTTTAAATAGAAAAGAGGTATCATCAGCAAATAATATGACCTCACACTTGTCTTTCACTAAAAATGGCAAATCATTTATATAAACTAAGAATAAGAAAGGCCCAAGAATCAGTGGAGGTGCCTACCTACTCATGCACTTTATGAGCAAATATTTTAAACAGTATATTTGGATTGACAAATATATTGACATTGTTCATAATTATCTTGGGGCAACTACGATGAAACCTTTCCTCTACGATCCGTGTGCAAAATCTTCGACCACATCAGCATCACATCGCTTACCATCAGATAAAATGAAGGTCTCATACTCGCAGGATTAATCTATACTTCTATACTAATATTATAACTACAAGTGGGATTTAAAAATCCCACTATAGGCTATATTTTATCCCGAAATTCCCACGGGATCAAAAGTTACGCGGGTAAAACCGCGCGCGGCGGCTATTAATATATAAAGCTGAAGAGTTTGTTTTTTTGTTTGTTTGTTTGTTTGAACGCGCTAATCTCAGAAACCACAAGTGGGATTTAAAAATTTTTCTTTGCTTTTGACAGCCCAACTCTTGAGGAAGGTTATAGGCTATATTTTATCCCGAAATTCCCACGGGATCAAAAGTTACGCGGGTAAAACCGCGCGCGGTGGCTAGTATCCAATAAAAAGACTTAAAACTTTATTGTATTATTACATTTGCACAAGTTAACGATCGTATCTTTTATTAGGTCTAAACTATAACTTACGCTTATAGTATTTTCATAAAAATGTTCATAGATTTTTATAACAGCGGATAGTACTCACTCTGTCTCCTGTCATGTTACTTTCCGATCATTTATGATGATATCGAGATGTCCCCTCTTCAAATAATGAACATACAGATTGCTTGATAGTTGCTCAGAGATTAGATGTGGGTTGCTAAGAGAGTTAGCAGTAAATAACCATCCCATTATTAAATTCCACTCAATCTGAAGAAGCCGATAAAGCAATAACGCCCACTAACGTACTTGGTGTGTTGTGTATGCACAAACAAAATTTAAGGGCTTTCTAGGGCTTCCAGTGTTTGTTTCTGAGTTACGAAGGCCGACTACGTTATGGTTGTTTACATGGATTTCTTTATTTGGATAGTTTCTATGGAAGGTTTCTAGAGCACGAGCTTTATAAGCTCATAGTTGGTCGAGGTGATATATGTGACGCTTTGGCACACGTTGTTTACACTCGACATATACTGGGCGAAGCCTTATTGCGTAAACAGGATTTTTCGGTTTTATACAGAATTTTATGGTACAATTTTTAAACTAGAGTTTAACAAGAAACACATATTTCAGTTTACGACTTATGTTTTCATTGTGTATGCGATCTTCACTCACACCCTAGTTTCAGTAAAAACATTTATAACAAACAAAATAGTAAGAAACTGTAACCAAATTTTTTTAAATTGGATTTTCTTCCTTTTGTCATTTTATAAGTGTGAATGAAGTATAAATAAATAAACTCTTTCAGAATATTTATAATAACAGAAATAAAATTTAAACTTATCACGATAGTAATAACTCTGTAATGACTACGAACAACAACAGTTAGCGTTTCTCAAAGGAGGGGTATAAACGATTATTGCAAAATCTCATCAAAATGTATCCGATAAATTTGTTAAAAAACACTAGACAATATTTTTAGGTAGTTTTGATAGCTCAATGACACAGGGCAGGCAATGCATCAACGGATATTTCTTGCAATAAGTAAATAGTCTCGGTTCATTCAAGTGCGTCACTTCCCACGTTTTCGTCACAGTGCATTTTTGAAAATCTTGATCATATTGTAAAACAGAACAATACATGTCCAAAGCAAATGTGACTTACATGATAGCTGGCCTTATAAAATTACTTGACTTTGACTTTGACTATGGGTAAATTTAATTAAGGTTCTAAATATATTTCCGATATACCTTAAGAAATATTTAAAGATTATGTAGAACGAAAGTTGAGAGAAAAGAGTATAGTAGTAATATTTTAAAGTTTTTGCTATTAATAATGCTCATTTTTTTAGTTGTTTAGGGTATAACAGGTAAAGGGGCGATAAAAGATCCTAGTGGTAAACTGCCTATTAGAAAACGGTGACAGCCGCCCCGTTGAGTTGACTTGTCAACACAATGACTTCCTGATTTTGCAAATTATCTAAGTGTAAGAATTTAATTAATTAAGTATAGTTACGTAATTTTAAAGCAATACTTTCATTTTTGACTCACTAAACTCAACAAAAAGGCCTAAATGAAAATCGTTTTTTTCCCTTAGGTAGCTCGATACTCTCGTTGCACTATTTAAAAAAAAAATTTCAACTTTTGCAATTTATGCGTTTCTGTGATTAAAAAAACTTGGAACTGTGTATTTTGAATTAATCTATCTAAAGTTGAATGTCATTTCTTTTAATGTATTCAATTTACACATCAAATTAATATGGAGTTTAAAATAAAATTAACCATTTTTACTATAGTGCACTCTGTAGGAAGAATTTATAGATATTTTTAATAGAAATGTTGCAAATATGCAAAAAGTTTTGGAATATACAAGTTGGGAATCACATTTGGGTTTATAACAATACTTGTGAGAGTTCTGGTTTATTTTCTACCGCTTTAAAATCGGTCCTTTATTTCACATGAAGGTTAATTGACAAGGTTAAAAATAAGACTGTACCAATTTTGATGAATATTATAAAAGAAAGTTAATTAAATTAAAATCCGATTTCGAATCAATATGTGTGCTGATTCTTAAAGTACCGTTTAAAATTTTAGGTTATTCACAAAATAACCCTGACTTATTAATACCAATGTCATATTGAATTAACATATGATAACAGAAATCCTGTATTTGCTGAATTAACTAAATTCTGAATTAGATTTTAGACACGGACAAAGTAGTTTTGAAAAAGTCATGAATTATGAAATTTATTCAAAACAAGCACATTAAATAAAAAATACGAGGCAGCCGCCGGGAATAAAAGTTGGATACTTGCTTGAAAATGAATAAAATATAAGTATTGAGTACTCTAATACCCTTGGAAAGTACAATAAATAATATATCATGTCAATAATCATGGTCTTTGTATAGTTAATATTGCCGTGTTACGGTGCAGTATATGGATATAGATTTCGTTAGATTTTTTGTTGTTTCTTTTTGTTTTGATAATTTCAGTTTTTTGATTTGAATACATAAGGTTACCTGAAAGAAATCTGCATGATCACGAAATTGTATTTAATTTGGCAATAAAGAGTACCTATATTAGTATATGGTTTGGACAACACAGTCACTCAAAATACATTGAGTTAATACCGGCAGTTGATTTTATACAGGATTGTGTTTTAGTCACAGGCCAAATTTTTGTACACATTAAGTATTATTTATAGAAACGATTTTTGCACAAAAAATTGATCGAAAATAGATCAAAATTAGACCGATTAGCTAATTCTACTGAGCGTAACTAAAATAAATATGCAGGTACATTTATACCGTATGAAAGAAAATAACGTTTTTCGGCTGGTGACTTTAACCCTGAATATTTTTTTTTAATTTTATGCCCTCATTTTTAGATAACTTTTATCTGACATAAAAGTATCTAAAGAATGATGTTTAACTCAACAAATAAAAGTGGTTTACAGTCTTAATATAAGTGTCATTATATGACATACAACAGAAAATCGTTAAACATTTTAATCCGAAAAGCTTTATTTGTCAGATAACTTAAATATAATATGTTAGAATTTATGTAATATGTTAGATACGTAATGTTGAAATATCAGGCCTATATCCTGATTTTTTCAATATTCAGATAAAAGTCATCGCATGAATAAAGTATTGAAAAATCAGGCCTTAGTGCAACAAGATTAAGTGAAGTTTATAACAACAAGAAAAGCATCAAAGGTCATATCGTTGGTTCCAAACTAGGATATAAATGAAGCGCATCCGCACCACGGATAGTAACAAGGAGATGTCAGATTCAATGATCCATATTTGGATCCGTAATAGGGGAGCGCCTCGGATCAAAGGAGATTAACTGTAATTTGTTCGCATTACATAGGGAAGGCAGGAGTTTGTTCAGTGCATACTTACATAAGGACCTTTAATGAAAATGCATCCTAGGTTTATTGTATAATTATTCTACTAAAGTATATTTTGGCGGTTTTCTATAGAGAATTGAAAGTAATTCGTCATGATCAACCTTGTCCAATCCTGAAATGTTCATATCGTACTTCTTCAAGGAATTAAAAATTTCTTGGATCGATATTATCAGATGTTAGGTATTGTATCTTTTTTTGGTGTGCGATTTAATATTGCAGAAATTAAGATTCCAGTTCGATCGGTTTCGGCTCACAATATTCGTGATCAACAGGGATTGTCTTTGAGTTTTGTCTACCGTAGAAATTAACTTTGAGATTTTTTTTTTTATACATAATTTGTTACATATACAGGGTGTTCGGCACAACGTTGAACATACGAAAATGGGGGTAGGTGGGGTGGTCTGTTAACTAACCAGCACAAAAGATTTTGCCTAGGACTCAAGCTTTTTTTTCTATTATTTTTTTTCATATTTTTATGAACTTTTTAAAACCGTCTAAAACTTTTTTGTTCTATGGTAGGTCTATTTCTTTTCTTCTTTATTACAATTAAAGTGATTAGCAGGGCCTTTTAAAATTAAAATATGCACATTGTACATTGCTAGAAATAAAGTTATGGCCCTTCAAACACAAAATAGGACAAAAAAATATTTGCAACTCATCTTCTCGTTGCATTTAAAAAAATAAGAGCGATAGATGAATTTATTCTGAATTGCTAAAAAATCTCTGAAGTGTGGGCTTTCTACCGATATGTAGTTTATTTAGATAACCTTTTCGTAAGTAAAGTTAGGTGTTCAATGTTTTTTACCAAGGCGTCAATTTGGATGAAAATCTACTTATGTGAAAAAAAAAAGATCAATTAAAATTTGGTATATTTTATTAAAAACTTATTTTTGTTAATTACTAATATTTCGTTTTAATTAGAATATGCTTAGGTGTTTAAATTTTTATAAATGTTTTCGAAATCTTTAATAGCTTTGTAAAAAAAAAATTGTGATTAATTTGTATAATTTACTTCGTTATCTTTCAAAGTTCATCAATTTAATGATTTATTTAATACCTAAACCCTACTTTATTACATAACGGGCCTTATTTTTTTTTATTGTATATTCTGACTACAGTACTAAGTCAACAGAGTTATGCATTTATAAATTAATAATACTTAATTTGTGTGTTACTAATCTAGTTTTTAATTTGTAAAACTAACCAGTGGGCCAAGTTGCCACAATAAAGAAATTAATTATTATATTATTATTAAAAACATCAATAACATAATTAAATCATAAAAAATCTTTACTTATGTCGCCAATTTGAGCAAGGCTTCATTTAGTTAAATTCTGAATAATAGTTTTCCATATTCGTGGATTGGTCGAGGAGGTCCACTTACCTGGCCCCCACGATCACCAGACCTCACTCCTCTCGACTTTTACGTCTGGGGAAACGCCAAGGACTTTGTGTACACATTTGCTCAGTCATGAGGAACTTATAATTTGCATTGATGCTGCATTCGAGAAGATGAAACAAGAAATATCACTTCATACAACAACGTTGAAATTAGAAAACGATGCAGAGCGTGCATTGCAAATGAGGGACATCATTTTGAGCATCACTTAAACTAAATGAAGTCTTGCTCGAATTGACTTCATAAGTTAAGGTGTTTTATGATTTAATTTATGCTATTGACGTTTTTAATAAAATATACCAGATTATAATTGGTCGTAGAAATTTTTTTCAACTTTAGCATTAATAATTTTTGCATAACATTGAACTTTCCAAGAAGATTTTCGTCGAAATGGTCTTGGTAGAAAAGATTCAATAACTTTACTTACGAAAAAGTTATCTAAATAAACTACAAATCCTTAGAAAGCCCACACTTTAGAGATGTTTTTAGCAATTCAGAAGTCATCTATCACTCTTATAATTTTTTTAAATGCAACGCGAAGTTAAGTTTCAAAAATTTTTTTTCCCTTTTTTGTGTTTGAGGGGCCATAACTTTATTTCTAATTTTAAAAGAACATACCAATCACTTTAATTGTAATAAAGAAAAAAATCGACCTGCCATTGAGCAAAAAAATTTAGACGAGTTTAAAAAGTTCATAAGCGAAACATTCCAAATTTATGAAAAAAATTGTTATCGAATAGATTTCATCAAAAGCTAAAAGCTGTTTTTAGGGTTGATACTTCGATATTTTGATCTAAACTTTGAACTTAATCTTCGGCCGAACCGTAAGGATTACAAGTTTATGTTACTGTTACTTATAAACTACATCACCAAACATACAATACCCTTAAGTATTATTCTCTTCATTTTGTTACACGTTGTAGATATTAGTTTTTAGGGATTTTGCTTATTTAATGAGTTTGTATTAGTTATCATCAGACATACGTTAATTTAGGTAGGTAGGTGTTTTATTTTCTGTTATTGAGTTCCTTTTTTAAATAAGGTAGGTTACTTTTATAAGGCGCAGACCTTATATTTTAATTTCAAGTAAAGGCTGATAGAGTATTTGATAGTGTGTAACGAAGGTTATTTTTAGTACCTACTCTTATGTCGGATTAGTCATTCGTATAGATAGGTACTTATTAGTTTTTAAGGGTTTTGATTATTTATTGGTATATAAGCTCTTAGCGTGAGTTATTTTTCACATGGTCAGCTTTACGCCGCGCCGCTCTTTCCCGTGAGAGTAGGCAAAGGAACCTTTATGTTCATATTCCGGTCGGGCTCACTGGCAATGTCGTGTATGCTTAAGCTCTCAATTGATATCTAACGGTGACTATCTGTTGTTACCATTATCTTTGTGAGCATTCGTTGCAATGAATGTCAGCTTCACTATCGGTTATCCGGCTAAACAGGTACCAAAGTAGAAATCTACTGTAAAAAACTTACAGAACGCGAGCGATGCCGCGAGCAAAGATATCATATACCCTCTTAGGGTGTTACCACGCCAATAGACGTCGGTCTGTTTTTCTGCGTAGTAGAACTATCGGTCGACGTCGACTTATCCATTCTACCATCGATCGACGGTCGATCGATGGTGTGGTAACACCCTTAATCACCGCAACTGAGACACAATTGGTTTTCTATTGTAATTAGCCACGGAGGGCCCGCGCCGAGAAGTATTAATAGACAAATAGCACTTCACACAAAAAACAAGATCATTTTCGTAGTCCACGTGAACGAAGTCGCGGGTACAGATAGTCTTTGAATAAGAACAATAAGCTTTTTTAATTTTTCTCTTTGGAGGCTTTGGGCATTTTGGCCATCTACGTTTCATCTTAATCTTACTAGAAAGTAAACGTTGCTGATAGAGTACCTGGGTCTAGTAAGGAACTTGTTCTGCGTCATAATGTATCATAAATTATATAATTCTATTAGAATCTTTATCAATTAATTGTTTGTAGATGGAGGCGAAGCAGAAGCAGCAAACGGAGGTGGGGACAGGTAGGACAAATATTATCATATAAAATATTTACGGAGGTCAAGTACAAACATATTCATAGAGACATTCTCTATAAATCCGAATCCTTTGTAAATGATAATGAGCAATAATACGACAAGGTGCAATATTCATTGCAGCACAGTCGTGTTCTGTCGGAACACATGAAGTAATGGCTGATCCCAATTGGTTAATAGTACCCCGCAAACTTCAAATAGCTTAAATGGTACATCCGTATCTTGTTAAATTATACGATTTTGGTGTTTGGTCTATATACATTTTTCATTCAGTTTGTTATTATAAATACAGAAATAAATTAAAAGACTTTCGTGATCATTCAAAATTGATTACTTATTTTTTAGACATCCAGAAAAGGTCGACGTTGAAGAGGATTACGATCCCCATGTGCATAGAAAACTGGACCGCCCGACAAAGTAAGTAATTTTTAATATTGTATTAAAATCAATTTATTTGGAGGAATCACTTGGACAAAACCTATAAATTAATCAATTGTCTATCGAGTTATAATTTATCTATATCTTGTTCATAAATAACGAATGATCATTATTTTTGATGCTTTACAGCAACATGGAGTCATTGGTGCATTTACTAAAATGCAGTTTAGGCACAGGCATCTTGGCCATGCCTCAGGCGTTTTCGCGAGTGGGTTTGGTCGCTGGGATAGTCGGTACCATGTTAGGTGGAATTCTTGTCACCCACTGTCTTCATGTATTAGTAAAAGCTCAGTATCTTCAGTGTAAGAGGTTGCGTGTTCCCCTCCTGCCGTATCCTGATGCCATGAGCGCTGCGTTGACCAATGGTCCGGAAAAATTAAGAAACCTGGCGCGCCCAGCTGCCGTTGCTGTAGACGTCTTCCTCGTGTTGTACCAACTTGGCATTTGTTGTGTCTACATTGTCTTTATAGCTGATAATATTAAAAAGGTTTGTTTAACTACCTATCTAACGTTTTTAGTTTCCCGTTTATAACACATTTTTCACCATAAACTGCTTTTCTTTTAGCTGGTGGATCCATATTACGAGATGTCAGTGACGTATCATATGCTAATAGTTCTCGCACCATTGATGGGTTTTAATTTGATACCGGATTTGAAAATCTTGGCTCCGTTTTCTGCGCTGGCTAATATTCTGACCTTCGTGGGCCTGGGTGCCGTCGGGTACCTGCTGATAGCTACGCCACGACCGACCGATGCGCCTATGCAAATGCTTGGAGCAGCTGCGGAAATCCCGCTGTTTTTCGGAACGGTGCTTTTCGCCCTCACAGCTGTTGGAGTGGTCAGTGTTGTCTATTTCTTGTTTTAACTACTTCTACTTTATAACCGCAATATTATAAATTCTAGATAGTATGCATTTAGATTACACATTTCATATCAAATATTTTTTTTCCGAATCTTTATTAAATGTAGCAAGTTAATGTAGCTCAATTGCGAATGAATCGAAATTAGTGCATGTACCATCAGGTACCGTTCAGAAATTTGCTTTTGGCAGCAGTAGCGGTTTTGGGTACAAACCCCTGCCAGGTCGGTTTCTGAACTTAGTTACTTTTAATAGTCTGTACTTTGGAAAAGTAATTTTTTATAAAATTTGAGTATGTATTTCCTTTGTTTTTGTTTTGTAGTTATTTAGTTTTACACAAACATTTCAAATAAAAGAGGTTACTTTCAAATAAAAATGCCAAACCTTTAAAATTTAGCAAACGTAGTTTTTTTTGATTTTTGTTAGTGCGTGTTATGATATATGAAGACGGCCACTATAACTCACTCATGATGTAAAATACATGCTTCGTCAAAATCAGAAAAGTGAGTTCCCTTTTATCCCTTTTTACGTAAACTCGGGTAAAGGCAGCGACTTACGATAACATTTTAAACGCTTTTGTTTCTGAAATTTTTGATTATAACTTTGAAATTAATAATACGATATTATAAAAAGTGCGCGTAGAATCTATTTTAAATATAAAACAAACCAAGAGCACTAGCGAATTTTGTAACATAAGTTACTTTGAAGATTTATTGACATTGCTTTATCAAACGCGGAGCTATAAGCGAATTAGTTATAACGCGAATATATTTTATAACATGCGAATACTTATTTTTCGTACTTTTTGGTTATTTGCTTTCAATTTATAAATTTGTTTACCAAAATA
Source organism: Stenoptilia bipunctidactyla (assembly GCA_944452665.1). Classification (NCBI taxonomy): domain Eukaryota; kingdom Metazoa; phylum Arthropoda; class Insecta; order Lepidoptera; family Pterophoridae; genus Stenoptilia; species Stenoptilia bipunctidactyla. The sequence continues at coordinate 13,545,269 of OX101721.1, read as the reverse complement.
GCATCCATGTTACAGGTGGTAGCGATTGAGAATAACATGAAGACACCAAAAGAGTTTGGCAGTCCCTTCGGTGTTCTCAACGTGGGCATGGGCATCATAGTCATCATGTACGTGACCATGGGCGCCATTGGATACAACTTCTGTAGAGACAAGTGTGGAGACTCCATTACACTAGACATGCCAAAAGGACAATGGTAAGCTTATCATTTCTATGAATTTATCAGCTCTATTGTTCTCCTCCATGGTGTATTTTTAAGTGTTCGTTTGTGGTACGACATTCTAGGGTCTGGAAAAAAAAAATTTTATATACTTGCTCGAATCTCGAAACTAGAATAGCCAAAGGTTCTGTTGAGAGATATAGATAGTAAAACTACTTTAACAAAGTTACTTTGCTAATTCTGCGACTTGTACTTGCACTAGTAATGAATGCAGGATTTTCGTGCGTTGGTTCACCGCCCTTCCTCCCTCAAGCAAGAAGCAAGAAATGCAATGAACATACACTTGGAAAACTGTAACCCACACCACAAGCTATCACCACAAGGTGGGAGGGCGGTGAACCAACGCACGAAAATCCTGCATCGCTAGTTCAAGTACAAGTCGCGGAATTATTAAGGTAACTTTGTTAAAGTAGTTGTCATGGATTTCCGCAAAGTAACGCCTGATTCAATCAATTATAGCTAGTAGAAGCTTATTTAATTTAATTTTACAAATTTATTGTTGAGCGATAGAATATAATTTCTATGTCACTTATAGTGGACTGAATTTCGGAATGTAAGACTTTTGCGCCTCAATTCAACAGATACTTTGTAGCGCATTCTGACTATATTATGCATACAGTATACGGCCACATTTACATTTAAATTAGCAGTAATTGACGAGACGAGCGAGGGAGTGTTGGTTGTGCGTTACATCGGTAAATGCTTTTATTTTGTTGCTCCCCAAGCCTGTATGCAGTTCATAAATCAAGATTGACATATTAGAACTTCCTCAATCAGGAATCATCACTTCATGCACAATCATATCTATTTTTATCTGGAATAAGATAATGGAATCTGAAGAGTCGTCCGACAATCTGTGCATGACACGTGAGTGCGACCGGCAGGACCAAAGTTCGCACTCAATTGCCGCTCATTGCCGGCGCCCGAGCACTTCGTAGTTTCTCACGTGAACAGCTCCCTGAGTCGATGTCCAGTTTAATGATCATTAACCATTTCATTAAACTGTACAGTTTAATATTAACAAAATGACGTGCTACCTTGTTACTAGTCAACATTATGTGCTGATTTACTTATTGGTATCACAGTTTTGAATCATCATCACAACTCCGTGTAATGGGCCCACTGCAGGGCATGAGTCTCTCCTCTGGGTGACGAGGCTTAGGCCATAATCCACCGAGCTGGCCCAGTGCTGGGTGGTGGATGTCAGAATTTTCAGGGTGCCGATATGGCTTCTGACAAACCCTAACGACTACTGTATACAAGTATACAGCACCAGGGGCCGACAGCTTAACGTGCCCTCCGAAGCACGGAAGTCGCCGTGAGAAACGAATGGTCGGCGGTCACCCATCCAAGTACCAACCGCGCCGAACGTTGCTTAACCTGACCACGGCGCCACGACGACTTCACGACGAGTTTTGAATGAGACGATTAAATCATAGCTACCGTGCGACCAAATTAACATTTCGAATTATGTAGGCGGCCGAAAAATAGACCGAGTGGCATTTTCTTGTGGTTCAAAATAGTTTACGCTCATACAAGTGGGTTATCAATGATGTGTGCCAAAATAATAAATAACCCGACAATGCTTTGTTTTAGTTATTGGTGCTGGTATTTTCGTGGGCACATTCCAAATTTTATTATTTTGTACCTGCTGTTGCCATCCTGTCTAAAAATGAAACATAAAGAATTCTAAAAATTAAATTTATCCAGATCTGTTTAGCCAAAAATATCATTATGGTGAGCCAATTTAGTTTGGTTTATCGAGAGTGAGAGCAAATAGTAGCGCACTAGTAAATTCTGGTAAATATAATTTTTGATGAAATTCAAGATTCAATGCGTCCTTATCTCACTGTTTTTAAAAGAATAAAGACGATTATAAACCTGAAAATAAACGCTTACAGTGTCTATTCTAGATCGTATTTCAATCGAGCTTTTGTCAGCAATTTCGTACGCATAACCTGAACATTGTTTATGTTATTTTGAAAAGTGCCTTAACTACCGTTCCTGTAGGGATTTCAGAAATTCCTACAAAGCAACCAGACACCCATTAAAGAACCTTTTTACCAAGTTTCACGTCGGTGCGCTCAAAGAATATTTTGTTTCATACAATGTAAAATGTCCTATATTTTATTTTCGGAATTTCTTTTCTTTGATTCTTAGATGTCTCTACGCCCCCTAAGTAACGTATGTTTTAAACTTTGGAGAAAACTATTCCAGATAGGGCTAGCCTTCCCGTTCGACTACATAAAAGCGTCTTTTATTTGGATTTTCATAAACAAATTCTAAACATTTAAAGAAACATGCGCGCGTGCGATCTTTTAACAGTATCGACAAGTAACAGTGTCGTATAATCGGATGCGCGAAATGAAGCCTACAAAAATCCCCTAAATTCAGTAAACTTTATCACTACAATCGTTCAAAGTGGAGTTAATTCCGGGGAATCGCGGTAAAATCACACAATAACGAAAATATGTATTTACGATTACAAGCTCTAGCTAGAGGGGTTTTTATTTATTAGGTATAGGTTTAGGTATTAGATATACCTCCCAGTTGTATGCATGTTATTTGGATAGGGCTTGCGTGTTTTTTAAAGAAAAACTATAAATAAAAGCGGATTATTATAGTGGAATGGGAAAGAAAAGCCTTTTGGGGATATTTTTCTCCAAACTACTTTTTTGAACACCCCGTGTATGTTAATACAAACAATTGATGGATATAAGATGCATCACAATATAACCAACAATATACGGGTGCTATAGATATGAGTCGAATGGATTATTTGGAATCCGATGATGAAGAGCAGTGTTCACCAACACATGAATTACCCAAACTGACACAATATCTATATAGCCTCAAAATAAGCTCGTGTCATGAAGATCACGCAGCAGCACTGACCAAGGCGTGTATCTTCGTATACCCAAACACAAGGCAGTTTTAAAATAATAAGTGAAGCATATAGATAGAGAGTTGATAAACTTTAACTGTGAAGCTACATTGTATATCGTTTATGCTTTCAGGATAGCACAAGCGACATTGGCTATGTTTGCGATCGCCATATTCATCAGCTATGGGCTGCAGTGCTATGTGCCCGTTCAGATCATCTGGTCTGCAGTGGAAACCAAACTGTCTCCAGACTCTAGCGAAAGGAAGAGAACTCTTGCGCAGTATGGAGTTCGGATGCTCTTGTGTCTCTTGACTTGTAAGTATTTTTGCAAATTTCAGTATAGCTAGATAGATAATACATTTATTTGCCAAAAACAGTAACACACACAATTTGAAGATAATAAAAAGTAAAAGAGTGAACCAAGATAAAAAAACAAAAAATAAAAAGTGAACTATTGAAATAATTAATCGGAAAGGAAATGAAATTGCAAGTAAAACTATTTTAAAACAATAGTATAGGGTGGTAGTATAGTAACAGTATGGTAGCCCTCCTTAGACTATGGTAAATATTTGTGTTGCCCCACGTGTCCCAACGCCTGTACTCGAGCGGACCGTTACAAATTCACTAATAATGCCCTGTGAGTAGAAAACTATAGTGCGACCGGTGGGAGTTTGCGTTCCTGACAGCTGTCATAATCATAGCTTTTTTACCCCTTCGAATCGGAAATAAACTTTATTCAGTGGACATAAGGAGCTGTCAGGAACGCATTCTCGCAACGGCCGCACTCTACTGGTCCTCACAAATTTGACATGAGAGTCGTCTCGCAAAAAAGAAGATAAGCTTAATGCTATATTGTTAGATAAAACATATAACTTTGATAATATTTGAAAAATTATTTAATACATCGTTTTCTTAATCCAAAAGTCCTAGGTCTACTTAGTTGCTGAATATTGAGTACTTAGTACAACAGTTATTAATTCTGTCAGCTCTTGTTATAAGATAATTCCTACTATCTCATTCATGATCTTTTATTTACTCATCGATCATATTAAATCGTAGATTTCTTAGATCCTTTAATTAAAATCTTTGACATTAAACCGAGATCAAGGCAATCACTTAAATGTATTGAAGTATTATTAAACGTTTATGAACGAGTGGGTTGTCTATTTGCTAAGATTAACAATTGATCTATGCTGTGTTAGTGCTGGAGTGAACGAACACCAGTCAATTTTCTAAGTAAGTTAATTTGAATGTTAAGCTTGTTATCCTATAAAATTGCCGTTTTTGATGAAGTAAGTTAATTTACTTTTCTTATATTTTTTATTTTTATTATTCAAAGTTAACCCACGGATATCAATGCATTTTTTGCCAAAGTATTGGTAACGTATTAATGACTTTCATTGAAGGCAACAAACTTTTCAAATGTATTTTGTACTGCCACTCGGGTATTGAATTTTTTCCCGCCAAAAAGCTATTCAAATTCTGGACAAAGTGGAAGTCTATAGGGGCAAAATCTGGTGAGTATGGTGGATGACGGGGAATTTCCAACCCCAGCGCTTGTAACTTGGAGACTCTCTGCTATACAGTATGAGGTCGTGCGTTGTCGTACGGGAGCAGTGATGTCCCACGACCCAAGCTGGTTGGAGACGTGAGAGCTTTCCCATCATCTTTGTATTTAGTTCCCAGGCCATCTGGTAAGAAGCTGCGATGAATCACAACAGCGCTAGTCCACCATATAGTTACCATCACTTTTTTGAGTTAGTACCGGAGGCCCACAGTCACCGAGGTATGTTCACATATCGGAGAACCACATATTGTTTTTAATTTAGTAAACTAAATCAACATTCAATTAAGCTCAAAAGTACAGTCAGCAGATAATTGTTAAATTATAATATTTTTAAGTAAAAGGATACTTAAGTAAAAAATGTACTGTTTAGTCTGAGTTTATATTGTAATCACAGATATTAATTATTCTTAGAATAGATTCTTTATTTATAGAGATAATCAAAATACCTAATATTAATGGAATAATTAAAAATGATATTAAATCAACTTTAAGATTTCATTTTCATAATTAATAATAAATAGGAGAATTATGTTATTTTTACGTACATTATGTGACATTAAAATATATATATGTTCTTTTATCATTTTAAACCATAATTAACAATGTATGTTGTATATTAATAATCATTTTTATACCTTATAATAATGAATCCTATAAAAATATCAGTATAAAAATAATTACTACAATAACACTTATTAACAATATTGTAGATTGTAATGGAAATCATGAAAAAATAACAGCTTTTGTTGTTATAAATTATCCGAGTTTGTCAAAATAAAAATATACATGTCAACTAGATTTTTAAATAAACAAAAATAACAATATAATCGACCATTAGCTTATAAAACTATAAAACATATAAAATAATTAGTCTTTTAATTGATACTTAACTTTTCTCTAAAACTCAAAAAATATTAACATGTTAAAATCAATGTAAAATCAATCGTATTTTGAAAACATTGTGCATTTAAAAAACAAATCTTAAAAATGTTAATTTCTTTTTCTAGTAATTATCACTATTTTACTTAGATTTAATAAAAACTTACATAATGTGATATGTTTGCTCTGATACTCCTTTAACAGTCTTCCAATACATTTTTCTTAATGAAAGTATGATTCGAATAAACTAAATTATTTCAAAGAAATACATTTGAGATCTTCTGTTGACTTGTACAAGTTAAAATCTATAGGAAAAAGTAAAAATTAAAATGAAATTATAATTATAGTACCTATTTGTGGTTCTCCGGTACGTGTACCTCGGGGACTGTGGGCCTCCGGTACTAACCCACTTTCTGTCTTAGGGGTCATTTTTCATTTTGGATATTGTTTAGGTACTCATCTAGCTTAGCTCTTGCGATTGTCGAATAAAATCCATTTCGCAAAATTAACAATGCGATTTAATATGCCTTCATTTCTTTGTCTGTTGAGCAGTGCAAGGCACGTCTCGACGCGTATTTCGCAATGGCGTTCTTTCTATTTGTGAGGCACCAATAATATTGGTATAATACCATATTATGTCGAGCTTCTTTACCTTGCAAATTTCACGCTAATTGACCAATATTGTTTAAGTGTTAACTTCGAAAGCTGCTGCTAATTCAGCTATGTCTTGAGAATCATAAGCCTCCACAATCGCCTTTAATTTGTCATTGTCAACCAACATTTTCGGCCGACCACGTGTTTAATTTCTTAGGTCAAAATTTCCAGAACCAAAGCGAGCAGTTCAATAACTAGTGGTTCGATCGTTAGTCATGTTCGCACCGTAATGATGTTGCGTCGCCTCTGCCGCTTTGCTACAGCGACGGAACTCATACTCCATAATCACTAGAATTTTTAAAATATCCTTGATGACGAAAAACGTAGGTTGATGATAAAAAAATTTAATGTAAACACAAAGCTAACTATTAAACAAATGACTAATTATTAAAAAAATCCATATTTTTAAATAAAAATAATTTGAAAATTGAGTTCTTAGGCAATTTCTTTGTTTTGAAATATCCAGTACGATGAAACGGCAATGTCATAGGTAAAGACCTAATACATAATATTCACATGTGAAAACCGAGACTTGTTCAAGGGCGTGCTTAGTTTTGTTTTCAAATATACGTAAAGTAGCCTGGATTGGTTTGTAGAAAATGTCCAGAGGTGTCCTTGTCTAATTTTCTAATGTAAATACTTTTTTGTTTCAGTTGTGGCCGCAGTATCAGTTCCTCGGTTGGGTCTCTTCATATCCTTGTTCGGCGCGTTATGTCTTTCAGCATTGGGTCTGGTGTTCCCCGCGGCAATGGAGGCCCTCGCTACAACCCGCATAGGCACCCGCATTAAGGACGTATTCATCGCATTGCTCGGCCTTCTAGCAATGATCACTGGAACTTATTCAGCTCTGGACGCAATAGTCCGTTCATTCCAGCCGAAGTAGTATTAACCGGCCAAGTTGTGAAGGGGATAATTTTAAGATATTAGTGCTTTTAGGCACCTTCATGTTTTGCATACCGACTAATCAATCTCAAGCCGACCAAATCTAGAAGCTAAAGCATCTGTTTAGTATTAATAACTATGTTTTGTATGGTTTAGCAAGTTATTTAAATTAAGTGATTCAAATTTCAAGTTTTGTGAACGTCGGAATGACGGGATCAGGGGAAAGTAATTAATGACGAACGAATATCATAGACAATTCAACATTCCGTTAATTAGCTACTACCTATTATGAAAACTTCTTTGAAGTACCGTCGACATCTTTTCGGACGTCACGTTGGTTGAATACTGATCAGGTAGGACGCCTTTTCATGAAAGAAGTCCCGCGTTTTGAGCGATAATACACCCTATATTTTGGACATAAGAGCAATTCACGGGACATCTTTTATTAAAAACTACTGACTAGTGAGGTGGATCCAGTATCCACTACATGTGAAATCGGCCACCATTTTTTATTTACAAGCATTGACAACAAAACATACATACAGCCTCAGATAAGAAAAAACAGATTTCGTCGTGTCTGTTTATGATATGTATGAGACATTAATTATTATTATTTGGTACTACAGTAATTTCAACGTTTCCGTTGTGGTTAAGCATGTTGGTTTAACTCTTTGAAAAGTTGATCGTTTTCATTTAAAATTTTATATTTTGTGTTTGCATGTACGCAGATTTAAAAAGCAGCCTAATTTTTTTTTCCTTTACATGTTTAATTAATGCGATTCAACACACCGAATTAACTTTTTAAGTGGTGGTCTGGCACTCAAACACTGTTTAGAAATGTTTCATATTTGTAACACATTACACATACAATACTGTAACAGGTTCAAAGTGCTCTTGTTTTTATGTGTTATTTGTTGATAAGTGTTAACACTCATTTTTATATTGAATGAAGCAGTTTTAGGTAATTTTATAATACGGCAACAACGCGTAGTACCTACTCGTAGAGAACCTTCAAGCATGTTATGTTGTTTAGGTACTCAATTGGTGCACCGTATGGTGAAACATATTCACGATTTTCATAACTGTTATAGGTTTGTTTCTGTTATTGTTTACCTATTATTGAATCAGATAAAATTGTTAGTGTTATTTTGAAATTATTAATAGTTTTTCAGTCCCTGGTAGTGACCAAGAAATTAAACGTGATTTAACTCGTTTAAACTCCTTTCGGCCCCACGGTTTAAAATTGCTCGTAATAAATCGAGTGTGACGACGACTTACGTTGCCAATTGGATAAAAATAATTGACTTACATAGAAAATTGTCATATATTGAGAACCTAATTGTCTGTTCCTGACTAAAACTAGAATAAATAATTTTATAATTTCCTTTAAGATCACCTTAAATCAGTATGGTGTTATTTAAGTATTTTCATAAGTTTAAAGGTTTAATTACACAATTGTCGCTACCTATTGACTTGATTTGCTAATTATAAATTATTCGTTCATGTTAAAACAAAAAGTTTTTGATGTACGGATTTCGAATATTGAAATATTTTTCAGTTCCTTGATAGGATTTTAATTAGACATTAGTGAAGAGGTATATAATTGCTATATTTAAAGTTACAAGGTAAGCAACTTTTGTGTTGAAATTGTTTTATTATACGTATACAAAGCTTTTACCAAAATTTAAATAATCTGCTGACGGCGTTAACTTTCGTTGCTCGGTGTAAGGTGCTAGGTGTAAGTTTTTAACATTTAGGAATAGATCGTATTTTAGTTAATCCAGTATTTTAATTAAGTGATCAAAGTAGATAAATTATATTTAGCTTCGTATTAATTAATTTATGTTGTTATATTGCAAGTTAAAGTTCAGTATAAATCGATATTTAGGGACCGCTGTAGATAAGGAATCAAGAGAAAAGGTTTATCAGAAGGTCGAATAGATAAATTGTAGAATAAATTGATCTACACCGGCCACTCAGATCTCTTGTCGAACTTGCATTTGGTTTTTTTTTATATATTTAAATTTAGAGAACAAGCCTGTAGCCTACGCAATCAAATATATTTACGTTGGGTTCTCTCTAATGGTGCGTACAGATTGCTAGTAATGCAACTAGTAATGTAACATTCTGCGCACGTTGCGTATTTGAACGAGTGGTGCGCAGAATGTTACATTACAAGTTCCATTACAGCAATCTGTACGCACCACAACATCCTTAATCCAAATCGCGTAAAATTATCAGGATATACTCGTAGAACGTTGTGCCTTACTTAACTGTGTGCGTTTCAGGGCGATTCGTCACGCCGCGCCGCCGCCGCCGCGCCCTTTCATTCATCTGAACCACGGTAATATTATCTAGACAGTATTTCAACTTCATACAAACGGGCGAAGCGCGAGCTATAACTACGCGCCTAGATTACGGCATGCGCTCGTCATGCGGACATTTGCGAGTGACGCGACTGTGCCGCAGTGGCGAACGGACGCACGGTGTGTTGTCTTTAAGACAATAGGTAACTGTGCGATTTTTTCACTAAAAATAAGTTCAAGTACTTACATATTTACATGATATTCAATATAACGAGTAGTACGTATATGAATATTGTGCTGTTTTTAGTTTTTAAATTAACCTGCCACAATGGAAACACAAACTAAGCACATGTTATTAAAATGCTGGAGGCGGTCAGCCCTGTCGCATGATTACATACTGCGCTCATGTAGGCGTTTATTTCAAAAATAAGGCCGAGTTACAATACTGTATAGACACTATTACCGTGCCTGAACTGTTTTCAAACTGCTTAGTAGCGGTCTATCGATCGCTACTAAACAGCGATCGATAGACAATCTGCGGAGTTTTACAGATGAAACGCCTTTAATAAATTACTTAAATAATATTACAGTTGTCTCGTTTGAAAATACAGTTTCTTGTATCATTCGCAAGATCAAAGATTTTTAAGATTGTATTTAAATATTTTGGTCTGAGACCTGCTAAAATTCAATCACCTATTATTAATTTCACTGTAATTCAATTTGTATTTGTTTGCCATAGAAGGCAATGTATGTTACCACTGGTGTAGTGGTAACATACATTGCCTTCTATGCCAGAGGTCCTGGGTTCGAATCCCGGCGGCGGTGGATATCGGTGTGATGAACGTAAATATTAGTCGTCAAGTCATAGATGTTTATATGTTTATTTAAGTTTATTCTAATGAATAATATGTATTTATTCAATATGTATGTTTTCAACACACTTGCTCGTAAAGTGAGCCTTATTCTATTGAATTTAGAACTATAAACTGGGCTTTAAGTCACGCGTGCATAATATATTATACCCTAGTGCATAATATAATGAATCCTACAAAGTTAAATTGTACCTTAGTGCAAATAACATGCGAGTAAACAGAGCATATATTATTGATCCGGGTTATACATTAAATATATGAGCACGTATGTCTGTCTTTTACTCACAAGTGTGTTGAAAAACGTCGTATGTAACTCGGGAGCGTTGCTAATTACTGTCGAGGCTGTGATTTGAGCCCGAGCCGCAGGCGAGGGCTTAATAATGAGCCGAGACTTGTTACTCACTTAACTTAACTTAACTTAGCTCACTTGTTACATAATATACTATTATATATTTCTTAAGTATATCAGTTATCTAGTATCCATAGCACAAGTTCTTTAAGAAACTTAATTTGGGCTAGATAATGTTGTGTGAGTGTCAGAAATATTTATTTATTATTTATATTTATATTTATTATTAAATAAAGGAATATCTTTGAGACTATTTTTATGGACAAATCTCTTGCCATTCAATAATTCATATGATAGGAACCGTTTTAATAAGCCCATGAGTTTGCTAGGTAAATAATAAGCTGTCAATCCACTGAGCCTGTGGTTGGTTTGTGGTTGTCAGTATATTCAGCGTGCCGAACAAAATGGTTACCAAACAATATGACACCACCTTTATAGTACTGAACAATGATACAGCACGCTGAACAGCTTAAATTACATAGTTATTCGGCGAAATTAATGTTCGACCAAGTTCGAGGTTGCAAACACAGAACTTTTTCGACTCGTATGTTCGTATAGTATGGAGTCGGTTCCAAGTTTTTAGTAACATTGTCATTTTTTATTTCACAGTTATTTAAGAGTACAACATGTTTATAAACATTCAAAATTAACAGGGCATACGTTTATTTAAGCTCGCCGTGCGGAAATGGATAGTTTTCATTTATTGCTAACAAACAAACCGTCTCCATACTATAAGAACATTCGTAATAATACGTGTCGATAAAGTTCTGTGTTCGCACTGCAGGTTTATAATGTTTTGCTGTTGTGTACTGCATGAACCTATATCTAACTGTAAACCTAACAGTAGGTGCCAATTTTTTGAATGTCGAATCCTGAAAATCTCGAATATTTATGTTTATATTTTAGTGACAAGTTAGGCTATTTACGAGTAGCATCGATAGAATGAATGATTGAAGGGGAATATCAGAATTAACAATGGCATTTAATCATAAATGGATTTATGCGTGAAAACTAATAAAAATATGGTGAATTAAATCGATAACATGCCTAGGGAAAATAATGCAATTATTAATTCGGTATGAAGTAGCTTGTTTAGCGGAATATTTTTTACTTTAGCATATACAAGCGCTAATTGTATGTAAGGACGAGCAGGATATAAAAAACGTTGTCGCTAATATTAGTTATGGAAAATATAAATCTCTTGCACCACCTCTTGTAGATCGAGCTACTTTTATGTGTATATGAAAACTTTAAAATTTAATAAATTATAGTGATATATACTGAATTTATAAAGATTTAACAAATAGCACCTAGGTAATAAGGAACCCTTTAGTACCTTACTATACTCAATTTACATTAAAAAACGAATAAAATAAAATCTTATCGTGATCACCAGTAAACTACAGGTTTAACTAACATTAAAAGTACAAATACTTAAAAAAGTTTAGTGGCGTCCTTTCATTTACACTAATCTTTAGTGATAAAAAAACAATCCTACATCATCGAAAATGTACGATTATAAAATCTAAAATAAAAACATGATATTCTAAATCTATTAGTATTTTGTACATAAGTAATTGTTTTTCACTTTGCGATGTACCATTGTTTGTTTACTTGTTATGATAATTAAATACGTACTATTAGTAGTTATTAGGCATCATTAGTGTATTACCATGTAGGAGTACTTTTTAAACCCTGCGCTGTCGTATCTAAGTCTATTATCCATTTTATGCTACTAGGATTAGTCAGTTGTCCGACCGACGATGAGCGAGTAGCGAGTGGGCGAGTATCGTCGAGCGAGTACACTCGTAGTATCTGTCTAGAACTAATAAAGCTAGTTAACGGTCTAGTAAAGCGACCACTCGCAGAGCCTGGGGCAGTGTGAACAGTAAGCGACAAACTATTAATATTTGTTCTCTGTTGTTTACACAGAATGTATATCTATTGTACGTTTCTTGACCGAGAAAACCGTCGATAAACTACTCATTTAAACTTACTCTACTTAGAGTAAACCCTTTTGGAGCAGTGTAACACGCGAGTAACTCTGTACATACGTAGAGAAAGTTAAGTCGTAGTCAACGTCAAAGTTGTTGTATTTTTCTTTCTTTTATTGTTGACATGCTGCAGGAAATAAGAATGAAATTATATGGACATGTCAAAATGTATCGCAGTCATATCAATTTCACGAAATCGCTTGATCGAGCAATAATGGGAATTTGACAATGCATGAGGTATATGGAAAAGGAAGTTATTCGATTTTAAGGCTTATTTTTAGTAAGAAATATTATTATGTCAACACAAAATTATTTAGATTAATAAACATGGCGTTTTTACTGGCTTAAATGACGTGTTGGTATATCCAAAAGGTTCTATCATAGTAATATGCGCCTTGCACTCATGCGCAACCTTAGTGCCAATGACATAAGATTAGTTTCAGCTAATTAGATCAACGATAAATAAAATGTATAATTTGATATAAATTTAAAAGGTTATGTGTGATCGCTTCAGTAGTGGTTAATAGTTCTACACATGTTAATTCTGATTAATAGTTCTAACTTTTATACCTTATTATTCTTTGGAGGTATCATTTAAGAAATATAAAAATATTTGTGAAATAGATAAAATAAATACTTAGCAAAGGTTTTACCAGAATTTACTAAACATTCTAAAGTTTGTGACATTTTGTATGGAGCTAATTCGAGTCAGAGATTATAATATTGTTAAATCAGAGAAAACCTTCATAACTATTTTAACTTTAACTACAATAAGTTATGCATTATAATAGCAAAACACCAAAGACTTACAAATAAAGCTATCTGCATTTGTTTATTCTTTTACTGACGTTACTGGAAAAACGTGCCTTTACTTACTGTTATTTTTGAATCATGCTGACATATTTATAAGTTCAGATCAAAGCTTTTGAATAAAGATAAAGAATGCTATAAATCATAACAAAACTTTCATCTCGATTTAGATCTCAACTATTACATAGACACCTGTTTAAGTGTAAACTAGGTTCCTCCTATGTTGCCGAAGAACCTGGTGGCCTTAAATCTACAGGGTGATTTTAAAAAGCTCCTAGATTAAATTGCTTATATCAAAACAAGCTGTCAGTTTAACTTTTAAATAATATTTAGCAAGTCCTGCTCTAAATATTTATCACTCTATGCTGTGAGGTGATAAAATCAACTATGAAATATCGTTCAAAAGAAAGAGACAGCACGAAGACATCGCGCGGGACTTGGTAATTATTTAGAATTAGTTAGAAATGGTCATAGTGTTATACGAAGAATTGGAAAAGTGTAAAAAAGCTCAAGGTTATGATGTGAGTAAAGTAATCCTGTAAGGTATTGTTTAATTAACCCATTTGTATCTTTATGAGGAGCTTATGACGCGACGCGTCGCAGCGAACATACAGCTTTTTGAAATATTCTAAATTGTAGACTTACTTACTCAGTCTTATGAATTGTAATTAAACCCTTTTTGAAGTATTTGTGTCGTGATTTGTAGTGAATTAGCTGAATAGCTTCGAAAAAAAAATTCATTGTTAACAGTTTACATAAACTTACAGTGGATTTCAATATTCAAACGCTTTTCTTGCAAGCGAAGTTATATGAAAAAAAAAAATCTATGTTGTATAAAAAAAATGTAGATGTAAAATTTAAATTGAAAATCCAGAAATCTACAACTTTTAATTTTTAATAACATATTATGAGTTATTTTGCTTAAGTGCGTGTCTTTAAGTGTATGTCAGCGATATTTATTTTATTTGAAATAAAGCTCACCTCAGTGCTGATTGGACTTTTATTGAAAACCTTAAGAATAAGTGCAAAACATCCTTCGTTATATGATGGTTTATCTGAACCCCGCAAACGTTGTGTGAATATTGAGTTTTCTTTAACTCCCTGACAAGTATGCCATGATGATATCGAAAATTATGTGCATCATTTGAAACCCAAAATCCAGGTTCGATAAACCCTGCAGGCATACCTCTACTGCGCCTACAACGTTTTCGCCATCTGTAAAGCTGATAAATATGAAATTACATTAATAATTTTTCACTACGAATACACTTTATACTAAAAAGGCTCAAAATAAAAATATCGTCAGCTAGGAGTATTCAGCAGGCGTCAGGAATTTCTTGGTCCAAGAGCGCCTTAAAAACGATGATCCACCGTTGAGCTAAAATTCATCATTGACGGGCACCAGACATAAATCTACAAGTAGCCATCTAGCTAGACTCATGTAGGTAGGTAAAAGAAGGAGGGCTAAATTTTAGTTCAAAATTATGAGAGTCCCTGAACTTCAAAATAACCGTTTGGAATCAAATAATACACTTAATACAATTTTTCAAACTATGTTCCCATTTCTTTGAGATCAAACAAAATACACATATTTTACTAGGAATTATGTTGCTACTACCATGACTACTATACCAAGGCTACCATCATAACTAAGATCACGGGGTAACATCTTTTGTGCACCCAATCATACCTCTCTAGAAGCAACTTTCTAGCTGCAGTAACGGAAACAAAAGAGGAGGCAAACAGTACGCTAAAAAAAAAAGGGTAAAGTCACAGCTAAAATCTAGTAGACACAGAAGCCAGAAGCCACGTCTCGTTCACAGAAGTTTGAAAGATGGATCAAAATATATGGATGGAAATACTCCACTATAGGTACTGCTCCTACGTCCGTAGCCACCTAGAGTACTCGTCTAACCCTGTATATTTAGGTACATAAACCGCATCGAATCCATACAGAAAAGATTTATGAAATATTTCAACCTCTTCCCTCCAAGATATTAGGCATTTGCACTTATATACGAGGGTCATTTGAAAAGTTCTTAGCCTAACATTGTTAGACTCGTCGGTATATTTTATAACTACCCTCATTTTATAGCTACATTATTTAGCAACAAGTATGCACAGTTTAGTTTATTTGCAATAATTAATTGTTCGTTTACACGTGATACCGTAAGTCAAGTCAGAGCAATTTTTGAAAATGGATAAAATTGAACATCGTGCAGTGATAAAATACTTGTATTTGAAAGGTTTAACTCCAAAAGCTATACATGAAGACATGTCTGCCACTTTAGGTGAGTCCGCTCCTTCGTATGCGACTGTTAAAAATTGGGTGGCAGAGTTTAAACGTGGTCGTGAGTCCATTCAAGATGAGCCCCGTAGTGGCCGGCCCTCGACGGCTTCCACTGATGAAAACAAAGAAAAAATCTGTGATTTAATTTTATCTGACCGAAGATTGACAGTCGAGGAAATAGCTAAGACTGTAGGCATCTCTTCTGAGCGAACACATCATATAATTACTTCTGAACTTGGATTCTCTAAGGTGTCTGCGCGGTGGGTACCGCGGCTGCTTTCAGTGGAACAAAAACGCAACCGACTCACAACTTCCCGCGACTGTTTAGAGTTATATGAAGCTGATCCACAGGAATTTATTGAAAGATTTATAACCATGGATGAAACCTGGGTTCACCACAATACACCTGAGACAAAAGAACAGTCGAAACAATGGAAAAGGGCAGGATCACCCACCCCAAAGAAGGCAAAAGTGGTTTTATCGGCTGGCAAAGTCATGGCATCAGTTTTTTGGGATGCAAAGGGTATAATTCTGGTGGATTATTTAAAAAAGGGTGAAACAATAAATTCTGATTACTACTGCAACCTGCTGCGGCTTTTGAGAGAAAAAATCAAAGAAAAACGTCCAGGTTTATTGAGGAAGAAGGTCTTGTTTCATCAGGACAATGCACGCGTTCACACTTCTGTGCAATCCATGGCAGAAATCCATCGGTGTGGCTTTGAATTGTTACCTCATCCCCCATATTCACCGGATTTAGCACCGTCAGACTTCTACCTGTTCCCAAAGCTGAAAAAATTTTTAGGTGGTAAACATTTTTTTACAAATGAAGAGGTCATAGCCGCCGTAGACGCTTATTTTGAGGAGTTAAACGAAGATTTTTTTAAAATGGGTATCGAAGCCTTACCGGGTCGATGGAAAAAGTGTATTGAGCTCGGGGGAGAGTATGTTGAAAAATAAAAATATAATCAAAATCATGTGGTTTCATTAAGTACGTTAGGCTAGGAACTTTTCAAATGACCCTCGTATATATTTTCATTTCTGTTTATTTACTTTCGCGGATTTAAATTAAGGGATTAATTTATATGGTTTTACAAGGAAAGGGAATAATCTGCATGTATTTCGTTATAAATGTATGCTCCTTGCCTTTTTTAAGTTATTAAAACTCTCATTTTTTGTTTTGTGTACATAAACGGGCGGTGAAAATTTGACATAAACCCTTCTTAGGCAAAAGCCTGAGGGCGACAGAGCGGACGGGGGCGGCGCGGCGTGTCCGCGAATAGTAGGCCAAAATTTTAGATTTCGGATAAATGTGAATTTAATCGTAACACGACTTTTGCCTACTTTTGGTTATATTTTCTTCGAGAGTAAATATAATCAGAAAACATAATATTTTTTGGTTACCGGGCATTTAAAATGTTATTTTTGCACATTTTCTCGAATTTATTCTATCACGGAAAGTAAATCATATCGTGTAACTATTACTAACACCCCCTAGAAAATATTTTTAATATTCTTGTATATTTTTCGTAAGAGCCTAAAATAACAGCAAATGCCGAAATTAGGCAGAAGCTGCTCCTCGCTGACGCCCTCTTAATTAGTCGATTAAGTGTAACGTTCTGTGGAATGATATGTACGTTTGAACAGTGTGCCCAGCCATCGGCTATATACGCATACTAAAGTACTTTTTATGCAAAACTTTTTACACTACCCGCTCGGATC
This sequence comes from Stenoptilia bipunctidactyla, assembly GCA_944452665.1. Lineage (NCBI taxonomy): Eukaryota > Metazoa > Arthropoda > Insecta > Lepidoptera > Pterophoridae > Stenoptilia > Stenoptilia bipunctidactyla. The sequence continues at coordinate 13,527,845 of OX101721.1, read as the reverse complement.
CAAGCCTTCTTTGCAGCAACCATATATTTTTTGTATCATTTTCTCTACGCGTTTAACAAAAGAAAATGTGATACCGAAAATTTTGCGATATGTGTTATGAAATTTAACTTTATCGAAAGCTTGGTTTCTTTTGTTTACAAACATTTAAAAACAGTTATAAAACACAAGTAAATTAAAAAATGTAACAATTATTGTAAAATGTCACTAAACCCAGTGGTCTGTATACACATAACCTCGTGTTTATCTTTAGTTTATCAGTAAATTTTGAGTAAGGTGAGTATGCTATCATACAACATTCAATTAATTAATGAGTATTTTGTAATTCGATCAATTAGAAAACTGTGCTTAGAGAATCTCCAAAAATCAAGCGTTGCTTCATGATGGAGACAGGTAACTCTTTACCAGCTTAATCACAGGATCGTTTAATATGGCTGCCTAGACATTTACTGAAATTCCTGTGACCGTAAACTACCGTATCAGTTATGGATTTTCGAAGCACCAGAGGTATTATTCTATGAATAGTGCCTATATAACTAACCTTTCGTTCATCCACATTCACTATCTTTTGTGATCCTCTTTTGTGCATACCCTTTGTTCACACTGATAATTCTTAAAATATCGTGTCTCTCAAGCCAAAATCCGCAGCCACAAAAAAAGTCATAAATAGTAAGCCTTGTAGTGAAAAGTCCCATTGCTATTTGGAAGTTAAAGCTAGACTTTGGAAAAAATTCTGACTTGTACATCAAGCTGGAATCCTCGCCTCTCATCAACCAAACGGTGGAGTCTTACGATTTGTTGTATATCCCAAAAAATGTCATGCATTAAATAGTCGCCAAAGTAACAAAAATGCAACTTTAAAGATAAAGGTGTCATACTCCGTGGCCACGCCATATCAAGCAATTCGTACGAGATTAATCAGAACAAATGTCTATTAAATGTCGGTAATTGTCGTAAAAGGAAAAAAAATCGGTCAAAGGAAAAAAAATTGAGGCGTCGCCAGGCAGTGTCCTTTGCAGCCACGCCACCTCACAAATACCTGGCCACGCCACAAATTTTCTTCGATTTCTCTTAATCCTTTGAACGACAATTACCGACATTTAAAGGCATGTGTTCTGATTAATTTCGTACGAATTGCTTGATGTGGCGTGGCCACGAAGTATGACACAGATAAAGTTACAATGGCAATTTTACAGATCGGTGAGAATTATTGCAATTGAGACGATTTATGTATGCCGGCTGTTTCTGTAGCAACCCTTTTACAATAATTGTTGAAGTTGCACTATTTTTGGGTTTGATAATTGCTTTCTTAAGTAGCCCTACTAAGTGTTGTTAAATTATAGGATACATACATAATTACCTGGTCCTTCAAGCTTATTTATATGACTCTGGGACCATAGCTTTGAAAGATTGATTTTTTGTTTAACGCGTAGATAAAATCTCACGGGAAAAACTCAATGGCTGCCACATAGAGAGAAGGCGCTAGACTCCAAAAGATGGAGTGTTCGCATAAGAAGAACTGTAATATGAGCTCTTAAAATTTTGTAAGTCCATGGCCAGATATACTGTTTAAAAGGACCTAATAGTAAATTATGATTTAATAAAAACCCACTGGGAATTAAACCCAGTAACCTCACTATTTGGAGACCGTTTCTACTGCGGTTAGTATATTTCTAAAGCTTTTTTTATTAGTGGTATTCTCGGCATAATAGCTATTTCAGTTTCCACTAGTTGAAACAACACGCTTGAGGAAAAAAAAGTTAATTAAACAACAGGTAAATACAACAATTAACGTTTATTTCAATCCATAGAACCATATAAATTAAAACTCAAACAAAATACTACTCGTATAAGTAAATCAGTAGGTTTATTTCATGTTGTTGCAATGCATAAACGTTTAATTTGATAATTTAGCGTCTTAAATTAGGCGTTGAAATAAATAACATAAATAGAAAGCTCAGGGAAGTGGGAAGTGGGGTGGGGGCGTGGTTGGAAAGGGGGGAGGTTGTGTCGGCGGTGGGAGAAGTCGGCACACACAGGTATACATAGAATAGGTATAGTCACGTACTTTAATTTGGAATGAACTTAAGGTGCAATATCGCCTTATTGCATAAGGCAGTATATTGGCATTGACAACCTTACGGACACTGTTTAAAATACCTTTCAAGATCTATGCGAATGTGGTGCGAATTTCAACCTTATTGCATATTGTCCCAAATTAAAGTTCGTTACCGTACTTGCCACAGAGCTCTTACAAACGATTCCTCCTTATCACTTTACCTTAATATTATATAAAAAGATTATTATACCCATCTCAAATTTTTGAAGAAGAACTAAAGGCTCAGAACAAGAGAGGTGAGAATCAAGTTGAGGAGTTTCATAGACAGCTCATGAATAATACTTTGCCTGGTTTAAGAACTTAAGTTACATTTATTTTGATGTTTATCTATTTTGGTTTAAAGGTTAACAAACAGTCGTCTAAAAGCAAGCTCTTTTTCTTAAGTATATCGTGTATGTGTACTTACTGCACAGAAAACTGCGCGGACGCCTTCCGCAGCTAATTCATTTCATAGGCAGGTACTTTAGGTTTCTCTGAATTAGATTCTATTTAAAATTGTACTTGTATTTTAGTCATTTAAGACTCAGTTTTCGATGAAGTTCGTACTACTTATACAATATTTACACATTTGATTTTATTTTACAATTTTACATAAAAATATATATTATATATAAACTTTCCTGATATTCCAATCTGTATAAAAATTAAATGTACACAAATTTAGGTGCGATAAATAACAAGTTGTTATAAAAATTAACAGGTATACTCTATATATAAAACTTTGAAGCAAGTAGTTCTCACCCCTCTGATGTCAACCCATCGTAACGGTAATGAATATTAAACAACATAATCGTTAGGTATCATACACAAGGTTCGAGTACACAATTTTGTATATTTTTAACAAATAAGGTGGAATATCAAAGGCCTTGGGCTGGCCGTTATACTTGAGCTTCGTTATACAATACTTTTTATAATATCATTTGATATGAAACAGTGCTTCCAAGAGTTCACTGTTGCACCGTTTAGATACAGTCCCTCTCATGTAAACCTTTATAGAAAAACATTTTTATTGTTCTCGCTTGTATTCATAAAATACTTTCAAATGCAACAACATCTTAGTCTTAGTTTATAAACATTATTATTTTTCTTCAATTCAATAAACATTCAATTGACTCATTTATCAACGACAAAAACCTACAAAAATATATATCAACATTAGCTCGAGTCAAAAACAGTGCGGAGACGTCCGGGGGAGGGGCGCGGTACATTAAACGTAATCTCTCAGTCCTAAATATTTACATTCGGAATACAGCGTGCACCGAACCGAGAGGGAATCAGTTTGAGCGTGGACGCCGGTCGAAGTGCGGGGCCTACCCGGGCGACACACAACGCGACTCCGATACAACTAAACAAAATTATATATAAACTTTTAAAAACGTTAACAACTACAGCCATAACAAAAATATCCTAATAAACAACTACGCTACGGAATCTACCTACTACTTAAACCTATCCACTAAGTAATTTGAAACGAAACTAGTGTTCGCTTACTACGGAAACGACAAAGAGCGCGGGCCGCTAATCTCATATTCACTATCGCAAGCGGGCGAGTCGCACAGAGGGCGCTGCGGGCCGCCGGCGGGGCGGCCGGGCCGGCGGGGGCCGGGCCGGCCGGCCGGCGGGCCGCGCTGCTTCGATGCTCCAGGCCGGAGTCAACCATGCCATTGGTTGCGCGCATACAGTCACCGCGTGAATGGGGCCTCACTAGCGAGACCCCACAATTTGCATTTCACTAAGATATCTATCTAACCTCACCCTATAGTTTTAAGTTTGTAATTATGTGAAAACTATAGTGCTATGTCACGGATCTCTTTATACATAAAGCTTAACACGACTTGCAGACGGTAATTTAAGTTCATAATTTAATGTAATTAATTTTTGGAGCCGATGTGCTGGGATCCGCCTTACTATACATTAGATTTAAATTTACAACAAGTTAATGTTATTCCGGTGACGTCGGTCACTACGCACTACTAGAGCTTGTCGACAGAAGGCCGCAGCACGCAGCGCGCGACGCGACGCGATGTGACGCAACGCGAGGCGACGCGACGCGACGCGACGTCCGATCGTCGTGTACTAACCCTGCCCTAACGAGGCGCAAGGAACTATACGACGGTAGATCAAAGCTCGAGCGAAACTTTGGTAAAGATTCACCTATTAAACTAAGTAAAATAAACTTACGGTAACTGCGACATCGTTAATCCTAGACAGATGAAAATAAATTAGGAATAGATAGAATAAAGTGTGTGCGAGCCGGTGGATCCGGGCGGCGACGCGACGAGCAGGCGCGGCATGAACGCCTCTCCTGGAAAACCACAAGAACACACTTTATACTCTCTGCTACAATACTAAAAAACAGATTATATTTGAAATAAAAACGAAACATAAGCCATTTTATTTAGGAACAAAAAGCATATTTTTTTAGTTTACAATGTTCCACGATAATAAACATTACCGAACACAATTATTGCCGAAACAAAAACAATTATTACTAATTTGACCGAGATAACATACGGTAGATGAGAACAATTAATAGATCACAACAACTATATTGTGTAAAATGACACAGGGAAAACTGGCTGTCAGCAGGCCATGAATTTAATTAATCTAATTAATAATTTGAATTGACAACTTTTTAGAATTTCCGTTGACAAGATTACTAGAACTTTCTAGACCAACTCTTGCTCTGATTGAAATAAATAATTTTACCGTCCACAAAGTTTTAGGACTTGTAATCTACGATTACAATGTACTTTTTACTTATAAAAAAAACAACTCAGAAAACCAATGCTGGACTGGGAACAAAAGATAAACATAGAATGTGCCAGCTGCTTGTCTACTGTTGCTTGTTAACTCAATAAGGTAAGTTTAGTCAGTTATGGGACAGACGTTTTATTTGAGGTTTTTTGAGTGCACCACTGTCACTTCAATTGTCTCTCTTTATCATTATAATACCTATCAACTTGTCAAACGTGACATTAGGTTCGTGACACACTAGCTTCATCTTATTCGTTTATTTTTTATTCATCTAAAATGTTAAATGTTCGTTACCTGGTGGGCGAGGGCGTCAGTCTATACGTCCGCGTATTTGGACAATTTTTCGCGCAGGATGTGGTTTTCTTTCTTCAGTAGCTCCACTTCTTGCCGCAAGCCCATATTCTGTTAAATATAATAAAAAATATGAGCGCCAAGTATTGGAATAAAAACAATTCTCAAAATGATGAAAAAGTATCAATTGAATTGTTTCCGGAATTTTTAATACAATAAGTCTGGAATACAAAAGTGACATCAAACTAAAAGCCGTTTCTTCAAAAGGCATGGGACGTATAATTCCATCGCGATTCGTGATCATTGAGTAGTTCGAATGAGGAAAATTATTTATATTTATTTAAATAAAATATTTAACCTCATTTTGTAGTTACTGAAGTGAATATTATTTTGCACTCAAAAGCTACAAACACATTCAACAAATAGCTGTTGACAATGAACTACGAGAGCACCAATATTGCGTCAGTGAAGTCCCTTGCGCCGACGCACAGTACTTAGGCTTGTGTTATTAAATCTTTCTCAGATTTGACCTCTACTTAAGTATAGATTTATTGACTTTTGAGAATTGACAGTGAGACTATGCTTGAGTAAGGACAAACGCTTAAGAAAGCTTTCAAAAATGAGTTCTAGACTGCGCCGGCGCAAGCTCAGAGTTCACGAGTCGTGATGGGGTCCTTAATTTCATAGTCACCTCTTTCTCGAGGTAACCAGCCCTCATGGCGATCTGGTTCTCCTTCATGCGGCGAGCATCCCGCGATCGCTTAGCGGCCATGTTGTTCTTCCGGCGGCGCGCCCAGTACTTGTCATCCTTGAGGTCGTCAGGTACGAACTGTGGTGACGTCGAGACCAAGTTAAGCCACGCCACACTCTCTTACTAACCCTTTCCAACACAACGCTGTTACCGGAGGCTTCGACCTAGCCACGCCTCTACACAATCTTCTGCATTTTGAATTGTATAAACGCTCGATAGATAAATCTATACTAATATATAAAGCTGAAGAGTTTGTTTTTTTGAACGCGCTAATCTCAGAAACTACAAGTGGGATTTGAAAAATTCTTTTTGAATTTGATAGCCCAACTTTTGAGGAAGGTTATAGGCTATATTTTATCCCGAAATTCCCACGGGATCAAAAGTTACGCGGGTAAAACCGCGCGTGGTGGCTAGTAAATAATAAAAGCCTTCACACGGTTGGAAGGAAGGATCCGGAAGGAAGATTGTTTATTTCTAAATTGTTTATTTTAGAAGTGTTTAAATTGAATCAAGAGGCTAAAAAAAATATTACTAAGACAAAAACGGTAGTTAGAAATTGTTTTCTATTTTATTTTCTCCTCGTAAATTTACAATAAAGGAAAAAACAGACTTGTAGTAAGTACATAGTCAAGTTCTTAATTTTAACTAAACAAGAAAAAATTGGATTTCACTCTTACATGCTTCTTTTAAAATAATGCGATAAATACCATTAAGTGATAGTAGGTATCGTAGGTAACTTACCACCTCTTGAAACAAGCAGAACAGAATCACCTCCATACTCGCTCGAATTCAGGTATATGACATAAAAATACTATAAACTGCATTACAACGATTATATTATACCTTAATGAATATTACCTATATACCTATTATACTTATATGTATAGTAAAAGTTATATTGCCAGTCATCTTGCGAATTTATTGCAGCACCCAATCTAACTTCGGAGATGTGTAGAAGCGTGGGAATATCGGAGTTCCAAAAGACGTAATTATTTACAGAAATGCTTCTAAAAATCGGTTTAACTGGAATGTTGTGTTAAAAACAGTATGTAAAGACATCAATTTTAATAATATGATGAGATAGTAGCTTAATTTTAAATGGTAGGGACATATTTTTGAGAAATCTCAGGGATGCAGTAACCAACGCATATGACTTGTGAGAGTTTTATCGAAATTGAGATCGTCGATCACCTCAGTACAAAAGTGGACGGTCCATAAAATTCCCGAAGTCCTACGAAAGCTGTCAATGCAGTTCCAAATTTTTTTTTGATCGTCTAATTTAAATTTGGTAGTACAGGCGTACTGTTACTTTGACAACTTTCATAAGTCGCTACGAAACTTTTTTATTCTCTTGTTGAAGTCATTTGCGTCGTATGAATAAGATCGGGTCGGGCTTGATTGAATCCGATATGTATAGGTACTTAATGCAATGTTTTTTTGAACCTTTAAAACAAACATTATTGAAACTTATAGAAGCTGTCAAGCTCGACCTGTCGGTAAAATTAAAGCATCGAAATTTACAAGTTTAGGAGAATTTAAGAAACACCGACGTAAGTGATGATTTGCAGTTAATTGATTTATTTTATTTTAATTAATTATCATTATTTTAATTCATCAGTTTTTCATCATCTTCTACGTGGGTTTTCTGATCATATATGGTTGAATTTAAATTATACAACGTTATCTGGATAGTATGATATGATAATAGTTTTAGTTCAAACCAAAAACTAAACTCGATGTTTTGGATATTTTTTACGAAAATCTTCCATGACACTATTATGACTAATTAAAGTTGTTTAATTTTAATAATGAATTATGAAGTCAGTTCAGTTTCTGATGTGAATTTAGTTTTTGAGTTCTGTAGGATTCCCACCGCCGTGATTTTAATTTGGTTATACATATAAGTTCATCTTCCTTTTTTATAATGACCAACTTTGTGTTATATCTACGGGTTAGTTTGTTTGTGAAGCATTAGTGGGCGTTAAGGTGATATTTGTAAGTGTAGGGCAGTAATCATATTTTAGTAAAGTAATCTAAATATCTGGAAAGGCACGCTAACCTGCAAATCTTGTATGTAATGTACTAATCAAAAAACTCAGTGTTACAAATGGCTTATTATTATTATAAAAGAAATGTTGATTACATTATCAATTGAGTCTTGAAATCTCTACTAAAATATGTACTCACTGCTGTCGAATTTGTAAGAAATGAGTTCGCTTGAAGCGAGAAGTAACAATTAAAAAAAACAGCAGAAATAATCTGCCGGCTTAACGGTCAGTTGTAATCTTAAAGGCTGAGAAAGACTGCGTATTGAAATGAAAATACAATGTGCTGAATATGTACAAAGCATGTATACGCTACTAAATATTGCTACGACATATCCTGTTTGTTTTTGTAAAATGGCTGATGATTAAATGAGTATATGTTTGCGTGTGTGTGTGCGATCCGCCTCCCGCGCGAGCGCAGCATGCGGCTAACAATGACAGCGCACTAACATCATTTACCTGTTTCCGGGACTTCTTGATCATCGGCTGCGGCTTTAGTTCTTCGTCAGAGAAAGCCCGCGTCCGAGGATCGAAGTCGCGACCGGATGACGCCATGCTGAATGCTGGAAGTTTACAGAGGGCGATGGTAAATAAGTGCTGATTGGGGGAATTTGGTATAAATGTATTTAATTTTGATTTGGGTGTTCTTTTATGTGTTTCTATTACAATTTGAATTTAAAGAACAAAATTTGGACAATTTCATTAAAGCATGCAATGTGGGGATCTTTGTATATTGTACCAAAATACTGATTTGTTTTTTCATTTTCATTCTAAGGAATTTTGTCCAAGGATACATCTCTGATAAATAGCTTTTCTGTAAAGATTTATATTCATAATAACCCGGCTGAGGTAAAACACTTACTTGAATCGGCGGGTGACAGAGGCGGGTTGATGGTGTCGGGGCTCATGCAGTCGGCGGGCGACGGCGAGCGTTCGCGTTTGGTGAGCGGCGGCGGCAGGCCGAGCGCCACGCCGGCTCCGAACGCGCCCCCGCCCACCCCCTCGCCCGCCATGCCGTTCTCCGACAGGAACTCATCCAGGTCCACATACTGCAACACACAGACCGTCAACTGCCGCTCAAACACACAACCCACCGATACTCCGAGGAGACGAAGTCGGCCGAGCTTGCCTACGTCCAATCAACTCTATTGCATGGTCACATTGAGCAGTATACTCGCGCGCTCTCAAATCGGAAGTTTCTTAATATAAGCACGAGTATTGTACTCAATATTTCCATTAACTCAAAAGATTCATAACAGTATACTTCTTCTAGTAAATAAAAACGCATTCAAATTTGCTCAGCATCAACATATAAAATTCGCATTGCTTTCAATCGCTGGGGCAGAATATATTAAAAAGCCTAAGTCTAATCTTAATCTAGAAAAACACAACGGGGTTTGGCTGGGAGTTGCTAAGCAAGCTTTATTACCTAATGCGAGTGGAATAGGCTAGGACAAACAAACACATCACAAACACGCAAAAGGTAATAAAGATACTGACTTCTTGTACCTTGAGATCGGGATCGTACGGCAGCGTCTTGTCCCAGAGGTTAGGGCCGAGGAAGGCTGCTTGCGCCTCCCACAGCTCGTTGTCATCCTTCTTGTCTTCGAGAGCATCCTTGCTGCTCACTGACTTGCCTGCAACAACGGACTCGGTCATTGCCATCGTCGACGCCTCGCCTCGCGCTAGCGAGCGGCGGAGCCGCGGCCGCGCCGCACCGCGACCCTACTTTACATAATACTACACAACATTGCTGTGATTCTAGTACTATCGTATAGTAAGTATTATGGGCACTCGCTGAGCGATAAGATATTAAATGATACTATGCCTTAATCACGGACTCAAATTAGCACAGACCATTGTTTGTGTCAAGTGTTAGAATAGCAACTTTGCATGTTTTTCAATCCCCTAAAAAGGGCAATATAAATGGACTCCATGCTAAGTCATGTCGGTGAATAGGGCAAGGAAACGTCGCGTGAGCATGGATATGGTAAACAAATTTATATTTTAAAATTATAAATCATCATAATATTAAAAATATTACATTACTAATCATAATAATAACATGAAAAGAGAAGTACACATAATATCCATATTTGTGAAAGTGCCTTTTGTGAAAAATAAAGTAACAAGTTATAAGTCACTATGTTGTGTGATGTTGTTTTATTTACAACGAATAATAATCTACTTGTGTTGGTGTAACGGTCAGAGTTTTCCAAGCTTTATAGTTACTAGAACATTTAAATACAGTTTAGCTACCAATTCCAGTAACTAGGTAAGTGTTGCCCGAGATCGTGTAAAATTGACAAAACAAAACGTGTGCCATCATGGAAGTAAGTGAAAAAGAAGAAAAAACTACTGCAGAATTGATATACATAATTAAAGAAACCAGAGGAAGAATACTGGCACATTAATATTTTATAATTAGGTTCGATGTCATTTATTGTAAATAGTAGACTGGAGCTCCCGAGCCAGACGGTAGTTGATTTTTTTTTTGAGTTATTTTTCGAGTATTTCCCTATATCTACCACGTATTATGATAGTAATAATAATAATTTGAAGATAACGGAATACTAAGCTTCAGTGTAAATAAGATTTTTTAAATCTTCGTTAAAAATTACATAGAAAATGAGAGGCTCACGAATTAGTTAAAACGTTACTACGCACAGATGCATATTATTGTTAAACGCACCTCTATGTTGTACAAATAAGTAACAATTCGAGTTAAGTAGCGGTTGAAGTCTCAATAAGGCCTATTACAGGAGATGCAGCGACGCATGCGTTGCAACGGTGGTTGCGCGCACGCAGCACCGCGTCATTAGCGGTGTCAGTAGTGTGCGGAATGCACCTAATGACACAGCGAGCGTGAGAGCGCCGCGCTAGCGCGCTTCCTACTGCACCCGAGGCGGGGAGCGCGGAAGCGGGAAGCCAACAGGTTGCGTGCTAGCGCCTTCCTGCAACCGAGTTGTGCAACCACAGCATGCGTCTACCGATGCACTCGACCAGTACCCCTACTTCATATTACCTACGTCTTAAAGTTTAACCTCTTGAGCCTCACAAACATACTGCATACTTCAAAGTACACTAACAAATGCGCCTAAAGGCAATCTTGATTATAACTCATAAAGAAACTCCCAAAAACTGACTTGTAACAAGGCGGTCTTAGAAATTTCGGTGAAAGTGTTAGCGGCGGGCACTTGTGATGGATAATCGATGCGTACGTGCGCGATTCGGCACCGAATGTTGCCGCGCGAAGGAGAAAGCAGCTGCGTCATCACTCTCACTGTCGATGAGAAAGCTGGGCTAAATCGTTCTCTGCTTGATTATTCACCCGGTTTGCGTTGTGTTACTCAACTTAGCTCGTCATAGGAACACGGTGATCTACATTCGTGTGAATTTGAGATAGGTTATATTGTTTTTGCGAAAAAAGAGCAACAAAGAGCGTTGATGCGAACCAGGATATGATGAATATGCAGGTGTGCGCTGCGCGTGGCGGTGGAAAGCTAGAATTGCGCAACCTCTAGCTTCCTGGTCGCGGTGATATGGCGGGGTGAGGGACGCTTGCGCAAGTAGAAAGCGGGGGAAGGTATGTAGACGAGCGACGTGCTATTTTCGTATACGTGTAAATTGCTAGCGACGACCTGAGAGAAAGTCTGAGAGAAATACAAGGGTCTAAACTTGTAGCGTTTTTTTCATTTGTTTAACTAATTGTTGTATTTAATTTTAGTTTTTCTTGACCGATTTACATTGGAATAATAGAATGTTAACGTATGTTCGATAGAATACACTAAGAATATTAAAAAACGAGAAATCAAACGATGGTCACCATGCATGTTAAACGTAGGCCCTTGTCGAGAGGACAATGCAAATTAGTAAATTGTGATAGTAACTAAATTAAATTATTATCTTAATAATATTATATTAATTAGCGCATTTTCTGTGAATATCACAGGTAAATAGATTCATACGAAAACAAACTTTGTTTTTCGATGAAGTCACGTCGTCGATCAGTGAACAAGTAATTAATATTCCGAAGCTGAGGCCTCAGCGGCGCGGTGCGGCGATAGTAATTGCGCAACTCTGGGCAGGAAAGTAAAAGTGAGCTGGTGCATGTAAACACTGCACTAAGCAGCCGCCTGTCCGACTGGCACACACTCGGCGGCTCACGTGCGCGCGCGCATATAACAAACACTTCAGGATTAGAAGTAAAACAACCTCTGTTGTGTGACTAATAGCACTCTTTGACGTAGACTCTTAAAGATTTTTTGGAGACAATTGCATCGGGATTTGATCTCGTATTTACAGGGCACGTGAACTTTATCTCTCTGATACTTAAACATTGGAGGCAGCTATTTACTATTATTCTCTTGTCTAATTCATAACTAGATTAAAATGCCTTCATTTTGTACTACTGAATCTTAATAATATCGTACAAATACTTTTGTACGATATAAGTGAGATTTATAAAATTTCGTTATATTGTCACTCACGTACGAGTACATACGCTATATGTATGAGATTATTTTAGATTTTTATATTTAGCGTATCTTTTTATATTGAGCTTTTTCATATTCTTAATTTTTAAGAATTGCAATTTTTGGCATTTTCAATATACCTTTGCGATTTTCACATATTTTTTCCAGATAGTGTCGCAATTCGTGAACATATCTACTATTCTAGCGTTCTTTGCAAAGTTAATGGTAGAATGATGGGGCACAAATTTCCACGTTCTTTTTACAAAGTTCACAACGACCGGTCTTTCTGAATCTCTAAATCAAAAATTAAAAGAAAAGCGTATTTATAACTAGTACAAATTTGTTTTGATTTATTCAGGTTGTTGCTGATAGGTATTTAATAAGAAGTGTTGTTCGGAAAAAATAACAAAATTCTTAGATAAAATAGTTGTGAACAATAACTTTAATCCTGTTTAATGAGAAAATATGATTTCCCTTTTAACGTTACTTTTTAATATAGCAATAAATCTTTATCTTAATGAAACATTAATATAGTTATAGGATTGGAAAATTAATATTCCGTATTAATTAATGCTAGGTACAGGATGTTGGTATTCCATTTCACAGTTTTTTGCCTAAGAATTATGACATTCTTTGACGTTTTAGTTTTTTGTTAGTGTTATACGTAAGTGAGTTTCTGATTGAAAAATAGCAACAATTTCACAATTTAAGTATACAATACATTATATCTTGGTTTCACTGAAAGGCGACTAAGGATTGACGATTTAGTTTAAATATTGAAACCTGCTGTTAAATAATATAAATATAATGACATAATAAAGAGACAAATAATGATATACTGTCATCTATACTAATATTGAATGACGGAAGAGTTTTTATTTTGAATGTATGCTTGTAGGCGTAAGTCTCAGAAACTAAATGCCACGTTAGTGTAAATGACATATTATCCATGGTTTAGATAGCTAATTTGGTAAGTAAGGTTTTCGATAAAAGACTATTATGAAATGAGTCCAGAACATGGTAGTATTACTTTTTACTTTTTAGGAAATCGTATAAGTAAAATTCCTCGAATTTCACAAGTTTGTAATCAATTATAGCTTTAGAATTAGGATATTAATTTCATTATTAAAATTATTATAAAAACTTTTTGTATGCTTGTGTTTCTCATTAAAAATATTAAGGTGGACAGGTCAACTACACGAAACTTTTAGAAATGTAGCATGAAAATCGTTTTGTGTAGTTGTAAGTTACATAATAGTTTTTGTGTCTCTATTTAATAAAAGGTACATTATCGGTACATTATTAGTGGTACCGAAGATGATTTTGTTTAACCTTTCTGTAAATCTTTAGTTGCATATAACGACGATACCTTATTTGATTTGTTACATTTGATGTAAGAGAGCTAAGTCACTCGTTGGTGCATCATAATCACATAATACATTTTCCGTATTATATTTTTTGCTGACATAAAAAAGTGTTATAAAGGATTTATTTAAAAAGTTCTATAAATCATCGAAATCATGACAATAAAAAAGACATGCTGCTTCGAAAAACGAAAAATCTACTTAAGGCTCATAAAAATAAATATCCATATATGAATACATCATTGTCGAATCAAAGCCTATTATAAACAGGCGGGCTATTACTTGCATCTTAAACGATAAAGAAAGCTTGAAGAATGTTGGAAAATCCCAGCGATGGCGCAACAGTGGTCGACCAGCTGAGTGAGCGCGTCACGCGGGAAAGTAAAAGTCGGAAGCGAGCTGCGCGGGCGGCGGCACTGGAAGGGGGGGACGCGGCGCGGGCGCGGGGCCGACGCGGAAGCGGAACAACACTTTTACCACCGGAGCCTGCGCCTGAGTTACCTACTGCGCTCAAGCGCACAGCAAAAAACATGCACACGCATTGTTACATACACATAATCTGGCACACGACAAACTCACTTCACTTGATGCCTTAATTATGCTACTTCTTAGAATAACTTGCATCATTACTTAAGAGATGATACCGATTATGTTAGAGCTATGGTTCTTAGAGGATATTTGGTTTTTAACTTCCTTTAATATTTTTTTTATTACCCAATTGATTAACTATCATAGTGTTCCGATCTGATCAAATCCGATCGGATTGGTCTAGTAAACACTATCTATCCACGTCGACTAATCCATTCTACCATCGATTATATATACATGTATAACTAATATAAACTAGTATAACTAATTTCAAGACCTAACTCTAAAATCTACCATTACCTATGTTATTTAAAAAAATATCAAATTTTTATAACGAAATTTAAATCCCAAACCTATCAAACTCAAAATATACCAAAAACTTAGTTCATCATCGAAACAAAAACTTCTGCCGATTCACAAAAGAAAGTCATGTTAATGTGAGGAAAGTTATAATAGACATAAATTCTCTCGAGATAACGACATGGCCCAAAATGGACAAACAAAGAAACGGCTACGAAAAAGATCACTCACCGAGAAGCCAACGGAGTGGTACAGCTCAAAAAGTAAAAGTGGTCGGCGCTGATCGCGGAAGCGCCGCGGGCGGGTGCGGGGGGCGCGGGGCGCTCGAGAAAGTCGCAAAAAGGTCGCAACTTTTTCCCAAATATTTCAAGTGAAAGTGTTCGCGGCTCTGCTCGAATTGCTCTAAAAACCAAAGGAACTGCTCGCTGCTCGTGAATCATCCTAATAATTTACTTAAGGAATGGATCTCGATGCAGGAAATGTTTTATGTTTTTAAAGGCAAGTACCTCCTATTCTTTAATGGTGAACTATTAGTATAATAAGGAGAATTCTTGGATATTATAACTAACTGACCACTTATGAAGCCATTGATGAAATATTTGAAGCTATAACTTTTGTAAACATAGTTAAGTACAGAAGCGTACCTAGTGAATTTTAAAGGACTTTTTAGGGTTCCGTAACCAAAGGTTAAACGGAAGCCTATTACTTAGGCTTCGCTTTCCGTCCGTTTGGCACCAAGCTGTATCGTTTGCTTTAAACCAAAGCTGAAGTTAAGGCTTGATAGAGAATTTTTACAAAATTCTTGTTAAGATAACTTAGGAGACTTCTAGCGCCAATGAAAATTTGCAAATAGCTTTGGAATTTTATTTATTTATAAATTGCCAACAATTAATACACTATATATGATTAAAAAATCATCATATCTACATAAATTGTATGATATTGCAATGCCCTTGCAGGGCGTCACTAGAACCACCAATTATTTTAAGATCCTTTCTGTACAGTGATACGCAATAAAGAAATTTGAATTTGAATTTGAATTTGAAAAATGAATATGATTTGAAACATTTTAAATAATGATAGACGTATACAATAATAAGCTAATTATTAGCTTATTACATACAACTTTCTTTGTTAAGGTACACCAGACTCTAAGGTAGGAAGTCAACACCTAACTTTTATGTTTAAATGTTTTGTCTTGTTCTCTCTTGAATGGAAAGTGGAATAAAGGATTATCAATAAGAGTGTATGTTCTCAACGTGGTCTAACTGTAGGTAGTTTTAAAAAAGTTAAGGGACGATTCTAGTCGAGTTTTTGACAAGAATTGACTTCAATATTTACAAGTTACATAATTCAAAGTATGTTTAAGGAATATTTTTTTTTAAGACAACATTAAGTACTAACTAAATATTTTCCGGTACTAATTTCCTATATGGTATTAACGATAAAAGTTTTAATGTTGGAAATTTATTGACTAAGGAAAGTTAAGTCTTCAACATTGAGAGTAAAGGAAGTCATTTTCTGTTCATACTGTTCATACACGGGCAACAAATTGTTGAGAATGACTAGAAGCACATCATCGAGTTCAAATATTAAAAAGAAAAATATGGCTAATAAGGTAACCTTAGAAATAACCACAATAATTTGTTGAACACGGTATTAAAACAACGATCATGAATGTACGTGTTGTAAACACTGATAGTAAACGATCTTGACACTGACGATTTTTCAAATTGACAGAACTGAAATTTTGTTTTGAAGACAGTTATTGAAGACATATTTGAATTTGTCTTATGTGTGCTCAGTACAGCAAAATGGCTTGCTCGTAAAGCCCACCAAATCTTCTTTTCCTCATGCAAAAGTTCAGTTTTGTTCAAAACTGTAAATACAATATTAATGTACGAAACGAAAATGTAAGACATCCTTTTGTCCGTCCAAATAATAAGTTCCTTCAATTTCATGGCAAATGTTTCTCAAATGTCAAGTTACTAAAAAGTATAGATAGGCACATAAATGTGTTAAATTTAAAAAAATAAGAATAATAATTTGTTCAACGTAACTGTTTTACATATTTAAGCCAAACAGTATGTAACTAACAGTACCCTCTTAATCCGGAAAGTAATTGAGTTTTTACAACTACAGCTATAAACATAACTATATCCATTTCAAGAGAAGCTCTTTTAAGACGCGGTTTTTATAATTCTATAAGGAATTTCGGACGTTTTTGACATCAAAATGCTATTTTTATATGTTACCCAAGCCGGACGGCGCGGTGGCATATAAATATTTCGCTATTTTTTTAAATATTGAGATAGATTCAATATTGTCATAGACTATGTGATCGCGTGGAGATTCGAGTTTTTTTTGAGGTTAATCAGGTTTTATTAGTACGACGAGAACAGACCCAATGTTAATAGGTATGAACAATGCAAATTAGCTTTTTACGTAAATAACTTAAAAAAGGTAGGTAACTTTAAAAAAATATTCTAAAAAGCGATTTGAAAATAAATTGTGAAAAAAAATGACTATTACAGTGAAACTTACTATATTTCTGTTGATAAGGGCAAAATCACCGGTTACTCACGTGGTTGAAGCAAAAACACTTCCACCATTTTTGTGATGAAGGAAACTAGATTCCCATGCACTATACTTTAACAGAAGAAAATTTGCAAAGGGCGCTCGTCGGGTGAAAGGTCCCGCGCATGACCGAAAAGGTTTCGTCCGATTTTGGTGTGCGCTCGCGCACTTTCTCCGCGAGGGAGAAAGTGCCCGGGGCAGCGACTGACCGTTGACAAAGACGTGCTGCCTCCAGATGTGGTACTGGTTCCATCGTTCGTCGTCGTGCAGATGGGGTGGTTGCAGCGAGGGTAGAGGCGCGGGCGGCGGCGGCGCCGGCGGGCCGAGCGGCGGGATCGTGTGCAGTTGCTGGTACTCCATGGGTCAGAGGCGCATGGCGACGCGCGCGTGTGCGTGCGCGGCGGCGGTTGGCGCGCGACTGAAGCGCTGCAGGCTGCGCGGGCGCTGGCCGCCGCCACCCGCGCCCCACGTGCGGCGCGTAAACAAACCGCCCGCACCGCGCCCGCCGCCGCTGCCATTCCTCGCACTATCCTATCTACCCACTAAACGAGCTCCGCTCTCGATACTTTTCCATTTTAATAACTAATTCGAAGGCTCAACATGATTCGACAATTTTAAAATACCTTACTTTTACACATAATATGTTAGGTTTTTGTGATTCGCGGTATGAGAAAATCAGTTGTTAAGAAACTTTCATTCATATTTATAAGTATTCTTGCTAAATTATATGTCGTTTTGTTAAACTCTTTCGTTCCATGAGAAATTTTGGAGCGCGTTGATGTTTTTTCTATGAAATGTAGGTTAGTGCGAACTTAATATAATTAAACTGTCTCGGTAGTTATAAGAAATAAGAAAAAAAATCAAAGTTAAGTGAGAGAACATCGAATATTCAAATCCATTTTAAGGTTATGCCTTATAAATATTTATCCGGCAACTTAAATCTTGCGTCTAAAATAAGGACAATAGTATTTGTTGCGTAAAAATCAGTAATTTGAAATCATTCAGGATATTTTAAAGTCATGTGCAAACTTCCTAACTAATTTAATGTCATTTTAGAAGACACTGTATACAATAACAAAACATGTATTTTTTTCTGATTTTCCCAGAATGTGTATCCTCAAATTCCTTTATTAAAAAGTTTTTAGAGAAGACTTTAATTCTATTGACCTATTATATATATTTTTCGTTTTTTCATAAAAGATCGATATTCGTTAGATTCAATTTATTTTATTTAAATGATAGATAACTAGGAGAAGTAGCAGCAGAGACATTGAATCGGAACGAGGGCAACTCTTGCAGGTAGCATAGGCATTTAAGTAAGAGGAAAGGTAAGATTTTTTGTTTGTTCGTATGCAATAAATTCAAAACTTTTAGACCGATTTGTATGAATATTGTACCATTAGAAAGCTATATTATTCAAAAGCAAGACAAGCAAACAAGAATTTTCTACGGGGTCTGTAGCTACGCGAGTGACACCGCGAACACTGCTAGTATATTAAAAGTCAAACTAAGTAAGTGCTTTGTCAATTACTATTTGAAACGGGTCGGGAAAATGTAAAATAAGGATGGGACATTTCTCTTCCATGACACCTAGTAGAAATGGATCAAGTGTCAAGTAACCTATTCATTCGATATTTAAAAGTGATCAGAAACAAACAGACGCAGGCGTTCATTCCAAACCTTGGCGACCCGTTTCAAATGGTAATTGACAAAGCACTTAGTTTGACTTTTAATATACTAGCAGTGTTCGCGGTGTCATTCGCGTAGCTACAGACCCCATAGAAAATTCTTGTTAAAATTTCATGTTGCCTTTGAGTACTATAGCTTTCTAATGGTAAAAGATTTATACAAATCGGGCTAAAACTTTTGAATTTATTGCATACGAACAAACAAAAATGCTTACCTCCTCTTTCTTAAATGCCTATGTTAAAGTTAGTAAGTGAAATTATGGAAAATCATAAATGTCAACTTTGATAAACTTTTGTTTATTTATTAATAACTTAAATTAAAAATGATTTCACTAAACCCAATCACGTTACGTAAAAGCTTAGATTTTTTACTGTTGCAGCTTTCTTTTATAATTAAGTACTTTACATACGAAGGTATACTAATCAACTAGTGGTTATTAATTTAAGTGTATCGATTATGTATGAAGAAGTTATTTTCCTACAGAACCAATTCTATATTTCTCGGCATTGGTTCTGATTTCATTAACTCTGATCGAAACAAATATTTTACAGCAAAGTGTGTGGTGATATTGTCTTAAATTTTCAGAATTGACAATATTTAATATATTATTTAAATTATAATTAAATTCAAAATATGTTTATAACCGGATCTTATCGAGTTTCATTTCTTTTAAAATACAAATTGATGTGTCGGTGTTTTTACATGCACATCGTAATAGTCATGTTAGCTTCAAGTTAAGTTTTCACTTCAAGTTTAGCTGTCAACATTTCAACCCTTGTTTATGAGTAGGCTGAAGGGCTATGAGTCTCTCCCCTGGGTCACGCGGAGGTTACGACCAATTTGGCCTAGTTAGTTGATATGTTAGGCCATAACATATTTTGGCACATCACGGCTTATTGCAGAAATTTATACGAGTACATTTGTTTAAATATCTTACTATGGATGAACTTAAAATGATTACAATTAATAACATCGTTCATTCATATTGATATATTTCACTAACATGAATGAACGATGTTTTCAATTAGGTCATATATTTTAACATCAGTATCTTCCTCCTACTGAACAAGTGGCGAAAAGGAAATGAATCTGTCAAATTTAAACTAATATGAGTTTCTAAAGAACATAGATTTCTCTTGCCTCTATATCAGTACCTATCAAGAAAACGATCCAAGATAAGTTAAGAAACTACAGTCCGACTACAAAAACATTGCGCATTTCACGTATGTCCTTCAGAGGGATCTACATCCGCGACCTTCTATATCCTACAACCATGGAACGATGTTTCTAATGAAGTCTTTTGTCGAATAGATATCGAACAAGAATGTTGAAAGTATACGGGGACCAAAGGAAATTCATACGAGCTCAAATCATAACCCTTATTTTGGCTTCAACGTAATCCAGTATAAACAATGTCAAAACTCGATGTAATGGCACAAAATGTTATCAACGCACCATGTAGCTCTGTAGGCCTTTGTTAATTTCTCACTCAAAGCAAGTTACAAAACAAAAATTACCCACCAAACTAAAAAAAGGAAAAAACGTAGGTACTAACGTAACCATTTATAATGTACATATGTACACGAACTTAACTTTGAATCAATCCTACGAACAATGAGCTGAAAAATGTAAGTTATCGAAACAAACCAGCTCGCAATTCTATGGCGAGGTGTTAGATGAGCAACAATGGTGTTTTGCCGCCGCCGCCAGATGGCGTGTGAGTCACGCGATCACACAAACACACACACGCGACACGAAAGCGTATAATGGTACCAAAAGAACAATATTGCCAAGCCAGGTGCTATAAACATCAATTGATTTAAAAAGATCTCGTGCCGAAAATTCAATTTTAGTAGGTGCGGCGTTCATAATCCCGATATTACCTATGTGAAAAAATTGTGATGTTTTATTTATTTCACTTTTATTCACGCATTATCCTTACAGGTATATTTAAACTTTTTAAGATGTGTAACCTAATTAAAAACCGAAATCCAAAATCAGATTGTATCGTTAAACACTAAGCGTTTACACTTAGTAAAAAACTAATTTTCATACTACTAAATGATGCCAATCAATTGCATCAAAATCCAACAAGATTATGAACATTGTGAAGACAGATGGACTTTGGTTGCTCTTACGATTTAGCTGAAATACTGATAGTGCAAGGTCTACTTTGCAGGATACTTTCAATGTACAAAATATTCAATTTTATTCTTACTATAAACATATAAGTTACCGGAAAATAACAAGAACCGTAAGTTTATAAATTTACTAGGTAATTAATAAACTTGCGTAAGATCCAAACGAGATATAACATGTATGATTTTACTGTCACATTTTCGCAAATTTATCTATTTACGACTACTAGTGGTAATTTTATAAACTTACGTATATCCAATAGTAAGATTTTAAACAATTCGACCAATCACAGAAGAGCTTTGAATATTACGCTTTTTTAAAATACAGAAAATAATACACTGCTCGCTGATTGGTCAAGAAGACAAGAAATTACTAAATTTGACTTTTAGTAAAATTATTAAATTTGACTCGCTCGGCTCGCGCATCTATGGCTTATATGCAACCTAGCCGTTCCAACAAGGTCTTCCGGTCGGGTATTTGTTTTTTCAAAGAACACGTGACTTATTCAACCAAACAGAGCTTACTTAATATTTTACGCATGAGTTCGGTAAGTTTACCATTTTGCAAAAATATGGGCGTAATTAATACAGTTTCGCTCCCGTTTAGAATCCTACGGAAGTTTATAAATTTCCTAGTAAATTAAAAAACGGTCTTGTTATTTTTCGGTGATATACCTATACATTAAATAATAAAATGTAATTATACGCCATACAAACCGTTTCCAATATGTTTATCTAATATCGTGTTAACTTAATGATAAGTCGTGTTTTTGATATTCCTTATAAATGTCAAACAAATATTTCACAAAATACTCAGCTCCAACCAAAAAAAGACATTCTTAGAATAAAATCTAACTACCTAACTCATACGCTACTTCAATAAAGCGTCATTAAAACCAATGAAGATTCCATAAGATACAATAATTTTAAACATTTCCTATATTAGAGCGAGAAGACGAGACAAAGGCACAACTTTCACTGCGGCAGACAAAGTCGTCGGCGAGAAGGAAACTTCCAGCTCTGCGAACCACTCCAAGAATTCATAATCTTTTAGTGCTGTAACCAGATGCTACATGGCAACACTATTTACTATTTTTTACGAAATTTGAATTTGGATCGTTTTTTGGAAGGTGCAACGATTGGCATTAGGAACGTGTTGTGTCTTAGATCCAAGGTATAAAAGTACAAATAAACAGAAATGTAAATTTTTTGGTGGCAGTTTTATTTTTTTTATATTTCGACTATTTGGAAAAATATACAATGTGTTAGGGTTCCGACTTTTGATACTTTACCTACGTGATATACATCAAATTTCATCGACAAAAGTCACCTTAGGGGGGGGCGCACCCCTCACCCCTCGTGATGGGGGTGATTTAAAAATTTCGTTTCTCTGGTTTGCTTTAAGTTCGTAAAACCATTTTTTTTTCATATTTATTGTGTGTATCTTGTTGAATTACATCTCATTTTAAAGCTTATTAAATTTACCAACTTTTGATACCACATTCACTAAAAAGTCATAAGAAGAAAAGAATTAATTTTAATGACTTAGAAAAAAAATCTTACTTTTTTGTAGTATTTTTTTAGTTTTTTGTCATTAAAAAAAAAACGAAGCCCTTAACAATGCATTTTTTTCTTCTTAACTAGTACTATTTGAGTTTATCTTTCTAACGATACAGAATACGACAGTTTAACTTCAAAGAAACAGTCCTAACTGCTAAGCTAAAATGACATCAAAATAAAAGACACGAAATTTACAATCTCTTTTTTATTTAGTTTTGCCGATTTTAAGTCAATTTAACAATTGTTCAAAGTGACCACCATTGTTTAATAAACAAGAAGTAGCCCTTAATGCTACTTGTTGTGTAGCTCTTTTAATCATAGCTCTGTCGGCTTTTAATTCATCAGCTGCGGTCATAATTTTTTGCAGCAGCTCTTCTCTTGTTGTAGGCACCTCTAGGTAAACCCGCTGTTTCATGGTCCCCCACAGGAAGAAATCTAGAGGTGTCAAATCAGGGCTACGAGCCGGCCAGGCAATTGTTCCTCCTCTTCCAATCCAGGGGGTGTAGTGTTCATCCACATATGCTCGTACATTCCGGGCAAAATGGGCAGGAGCTCCATCCATTTGCAAATAAAAAGACCGGCGTTCACGTCTGTACTCCAATGGTAGCTCATGTAGGAAATCCCCTCTTAGAAATTCCAAGAATCTCTCACCATTAAGATTGTCTGGTAAGACGATGGGACCTAGCAGCTCATCATCAATAATGCCTGCCCACACGTTGATTGAGAATTCATGTTGGAACGAGGCGGGCCTCACAGCATGGGGATTTTCATTAAGCCACAAATGATGGTTTCGGTGGTTGGTTATCCCAGCTCTTGTGAATTTGGCTTCATCAGTCCATAATATTCGCCGTACGAAGTTTGCATCATGTCTCACTTTCCTATTAAGCCACGCACAGAACACAAAGCGAGCAGCATAATCTGGTTCAATTAAATTCTGAACTCGACGAAAATGAAACGGCCGTAATCCTTCCCGACGTAGAACTTGCCACACCGACCAATGCGAAATCCCAAGTCTTCTGGCAATATTTCTAGTGCTAAGTCGCGGGTCACTGGCAATCATTTCAATGATTTCTTCTTCCATGTCTGGTCTCCCCACAACAGCACGTTCATTAGGCGGCTGTCGGATTCCATGAGTGCGCAATCTTGCAAAAACGCTTGCAAAAGTTGGAGCAGAAGGTATGCGCCTTGTAGGGAATCTAATTCGATATTCCCGAACAGCAGCCGCAGCGTTTCCATTGGCGTATCCATAAATAAATACAATGTCGGCCACTTCACTTGGTGAATAATTAACTGCCATAGTATCGAGTAAGTAGTACTTAGCTAAATTCGAAAGTAAAACTTTGTAGCAATCGCAACGAGAAACGAAGGACAACTGATTAGCAAGTAGAAATCCTAACCAGTACCTTAGTATTGTTATCTCATTCACTATTAGACTGAAAGAGATTCATGTTTCGACTCGTACGATGCGCGGGGCGACGTGATTGGTGCGCTCTAGCCTTTCGGCACGGGCCTCGCCCTGATCATCCCTCGCCAACGCAGCGAGCGCAGAGGCAGTCAGGCGAAAACCTGAAGCAACCTGCTACCGCATTGCGCGCGCGCTCTAACTCGTGAGTCTTGATAGTACTTAAATTTTGTAACTAGGACGTATTACCTTAGTAAAATAAACTTTTGATATTTTAATTTCGTGTTTCCTTTTAACTAATTACTGAACCGGGCCTAAATTTTGGCATCGTTAGAAAGATAAACTCAAATAGTACTAGTTAAGAAGAAAAAAATGCATTGTTAAGGGCTTCGTTTTTTTTTTAATGACAAAAAACTAAAAAAATACTACAAAAAAGTAAGATTTTTTTTCTAAGTCATTAAAATTAATTCTTTTCTTCTTATGACTTTTTAGTGAATGTGGTATCAAAAGTTGGTAAATTTAATAAGCTTTAAAATGAGATGTAATTCAACAAGATACACACAATAAATATGAAAAAAAAATGGTTTTACGAACTTAAAGCAAACCAGAGAAACGAAATTTTTAAATCACCCCCATCACGAGGGGTGAGGGGTGCGCCCCCCCCTAAGGTGACTTTTGTCGATGAAATTTGATGTATATCACGTAGGTAAAGTATCAAAAGTCGGAACCCTAACACATTGTATATTAGCACCAAAAAGCAATTGAATATCAAAGAAAATTTCTTTTTCTTTTTGAACGGATAGTGTAAACAGCTGCTACGGGGCAATTATTGTTTTATTACTAATCCAATCAAAAAATTGAGAGTGAAAATCCCATAAACTCATTTAGTTATAGGTAATATAAAAAACAATGCTAGCTAGTTTCTATTTTTTTTTATTAGACCCCATGGTCTAAGAAACGATAAGAACTAAGGTCTGAGATACCTATATCTTCTTTAATAAAAAGAAAATCCCATCGCAATTTCATAATTAATGAATAGCCTTATACATAACAGCAATAGTAAACAGATTGTTTACTATACTACCCTTTGGTAGAGCTCTAGATAATCATGGCTGAACCTGTTTTTTAATGAATTTGGCAATACTACCGATAAATGTTACCAATTCATAGGTCGAGCGTTAAAGTAATCCTGATTAAGCGGTGAGTTAAAAAAAGTTAAAATACTCGGTAACAATGACAAAGACGCGATTGCTTTTTAAAAACAAAAAGCTTTGAACTTTATACGCAGGTACAGACAGCAGCACCAGTGGGTACAGAAGTAAACAAATCGTAAATAAATTTCGGCCCATTCCTTTTTTCGAAATGCCCTGATGCCAAAACAAATAAGGTTTAAATTCAAGACGGAAAATTGGATATAATTTATATTTTTCTTTTCGTATAGAAACTGAAGGAAGGGTTTGTTAGTTTAAATGCGCTAATCTTGGAAACAAAACCGCAAAAATCTAAAATTCGAAGAAATATTGCGACCCCGCGATTTTAGGTTAGAATTAGCGAATTCTAACCTAAAAGGTGCGGTTACCGACAATGTCTATCGAACCAAGAAAGAATGTGGAATAAAATAATAACTACGCCGTAAGTCATCATGACGATAAGACGATTTGCCAAACAATCAAACGCACACAAACACACCGAGTAACCAAAACACATAACACATGGTAATATCGATTGTGCTAACTTCAACTAAATTTCTTTTTTTTTTACTATCGGTTACTAAGTCTTAATCTCAGCTAATGGTAAGTGACGGAGATGCTTTTAGTGAGAGAAATGTTTTGTTTTTCTCCTTCGTATTTATCCGCATTCAGAGGCTTGAGTTCTGCTAATTACTGTAAAATGGTATTGAAACAAAAAGCCTTTAAATGATAGAACTAATACTATTCATCTACAAATTATTCTTTATTTTGTTTTGATTGATATCCTAAGTTCACAATTTGTCGCTTGACAGTTAGAAGATAATTACTACTTTTTATCACTTTTTAGCAACCTAGCGGCATTATTATCATGTTCAAGTATCTGTTCCTTCATGTGCCTATGCCCTGAAACTGCTGGGCAAATTAAGCTGAAATTTAGCTTTCTTCATGCGATAGATATTTGGGTAAAAATGGTTTACATTTTTATAAGTGCAATGAATATAAAATATCAATTAAAAAGTTTTTGAATTGATAACTTCCTTAAAAGTCAATATTACTCGAAATAATTTGGGACACTGACAAACATGCTCAAACAATCTGAAGATCACGAAAAATCTCGACCACCGCCTGAAAACGCCTTTGTTTATAACTTATAATTAAGTTTGTATTATAGATAATTATGTATTTCCCGGTCAATATCGTGTGAGATAACCTGACCGTCGAGTCGACATAGATGACCCGACCCTTAACTACCGCGGGGATATCGTGTGATTTCTACGGAAAACTCTCATGTGCCTAACCTAGCAAATTATTTTTTTTATTTAAATTCTGTTATCAAGAGCACGCTGAAATAAACCTATTAAAGGTACTAGAATATTTGCATTTTTTTCGATTTACTTTACTGTAAGATCATGATACTGGGTTTTGAATACCTATATCAATTCTGGAGTATAAGATCTCATCGCATTTTAAAGCCATGATATCAAATGGCCCGTTTAACTCGCGACTTGCCTATATTCACGGAAATATGTTCATGATATTTGATAATATTACCGTCTTAATGATCTATAATTTTAAATATTACAAAACGCCGTTTAAGAATACATTTTAATTAAACCCTACATCTGAAACTGAATGTCTACCTGTCAATAAAAAATTTAAGACATTGTCGTTAATTTGCGGAGCCGAAAAAGGAAAGGTTGCTTTCAAAGAATGTTTTAAAAATTGAGGACATACCGTCCAATTACGCAAATCTGGTTCATATGGCACCTACGTTAGTGTTGGGTCTGTGCACATGACAGGTAGATCGCGGCGACTCCTGCGCGGGAGGCTGAGCGGCCATTTCACTTTCATCGGGGCGGGAGGGAGGGGGGCGAGGCCCGATAGTTGCGTACCTCTACACAAAAAATAAGCTACTTTTTCTTTCTCAAAAACACGAACACTTTCACCGTTTGCCGAAACGCGCGAGAAAACGAAAACTATAGCCCGTTTCACCATGGCCACCTAGCGACAAGGGCCTCTCTTCAACATGACTTGCGTGACTGTATCATCTGTATCTACGAGTGTATTAGGGTTCTCACTAATATTATACGACAAAATGAATTAGTAACTGGCACTTAAATATGTTTATTTAGATACTTAGAATTGCAATGCATTTACTGTTACTGTGTATACCTAAACCTTTTGCTAATTCTTTGAAATCGATGTAATTTAGCAATTTTTTCTGGAAGAAATAAGGTTTTAACTGATTTTTGTAATCTAAGCATAAATAAATAATTAAATAATACAGCCGCGACTTGTGGTCTGTGCTCGGATAGAATAACAATAAGTCTCAGAAACGTCCTTCATTCTAGTATTAAAGTATAAAATCTATTTGAAGTTCCGAATTCTTGTCTTAATTTACTAAATCGAAATGTACGCGATGTTTTCCAAATATTCTTTCTAATCTGTAGATGTATACTTTTTACAAAAAGTTGATAATTCTTAAAGTAGGTAAAGTAATACTTCCTTTATTAATCTCATATCAATAATAGAATATTAACCGCCACAAGTGTGATCGAAGGCAAAACAATTCGTGGGCATTTATAAACCATCATATCCTGCACTTTACTTTATTTAAGATAACTTTGAATCATCTTCCGGGAAAGGATAAAGATGAAGTGATTATAAAACTATAACAGCTATATCTTTATTTTTCAACACGATCAAGGCATGTCGTGCGATGACATAATTTTATTGAATTTAGCACTTAGCAGGTCAGGTATTTAGTATCAGAAGTTGCAATGTAAGTGCAACATTCTTGTGTAAATGTACTCAACAAATATCATAGAATTCGGAATATAAGGGTCAATTATTTTTTTAAGTTTATTTAATTTCAATAGGAAGACAAATAGCCGATGAAACAATTATAAACAACAAATATTAGTGTTATTAGGCCAATTATAGGTCCTCATTAAATTTCAACAAATTAAGACAATTTTTTTGTGTGTGAGGTTTTGTGTGCGACATTTCATCTCAACTTTTACACATGAAAATGCGAGACACATGTAGTCATTGTCATAAACTTAAACTTTAATAAAGAACTGGATAATCTTCCTCAATAATTGGGCTAATAACTGCAAAAAGTTTATTTCCATTGATAATTAAACAAAAAGCGCGTTTTTAGGCAATCCAATTTTTCAATTTTAGATATATTGTTTGTTCATACAGATTAAATGAAAATCTTAACATCTATTTCCACATTAATCATAGAAATATTTATCTTTGAATACCTGTTACTTTTATTTCTACTTCGCACCAAAATATCAGCTGTTTCATTTGAATTTCAACCTTAAATTATCCATCAGTGAAAGTTTCTTGAAATCGTTTTGGTATTCGCGTTAAATTAAACTTTCTAAAACTTTAAGTAACCATCAAAAGATAGCATTTTAAAATCGAAAACGAAAGACAATAAGTTTCTATCATTAGAGTTTGAGTAGACAAATATTGCGGGTGTACTTAATTGCAAATGATTACAAGAATAGCATGAAAAACAATTTGTTTATTTTCCATTAAAATTCTTGCTGAGATTTATTAAATTAATAGCTGTTACGCGAAGTTTTACCCGCGGGAATTTTGGACCTATGTGCTATTCCACATTGTACTCTATTACTATGCCAAATTTCATTGAAATCCGTTCATTCGTTCTCCCGTAATTGAGGAACAAACATTCCAGACATCCATACATCTTTCACATTTATAATATTAGTAAGAAGTAAGATGGATTTAGATCTAGTTTTCTAACAATACTATAATTTCTACGGGGTACTTTTTTGTCTATTACATAATTCTATTAAATATTTGAATATTTCTATTAAGTACTATCAAGTGTGTTCAGTATGTTTCCTTGTCAATAATCAGATACAATAAAATCATTTATTTACACACTACTAATACGTAAACAATGATATAAGATTCATCGTGATGATTTTTATGAAATAAGAAAAATCAAGTAGGTTCTAGCAACCAACCAGATCCTATTGTCGAGTTGCATACTTCCTTGCACCACGTATCTGAGACTAGGTATAGCAGTCCAAACCAGCATAATAGCAACTATTACTTATTCTGTGATAATAGTTATCGACTACTTCAATAGTTTTTTTCGTATTTCTTCAAATATTTTTAAGGCTGCTATAAAAATCACTGAGGCGTTGCTGAGAAAATCAGAACGAACGTCATAATCCAATTTTATGTCTTCATTTAATAAATATATATATTTTGTGGGAAAACACTTATTCTAGGCCAATTGCAATAAAATATTTCGTTATGTAGTAAAACATTTTTTGAGTTTATAGTCAGATGGTTACTTTCCAGGAGATTACCTACCTATCAAATAGTACAAGTTAATAAGAGGTCTTTTCCTTATCGAAAAAATCAATTGTTTTAGTTTTAAGTGATTTTTAATTGATATAATTATGGAATTATAAAAAAATAATAAATAATAAAATTCTTAAAACCTCCTCGTCGCCCAGGTGAGAGACTCATAACCTCATTTGTGATGATGATGATGATGAACAAAATCCCTAGACAATGACACCAACACCACACCGTACGGGGTGGCGAGGATATTTGGACCGTAACCAATCTACTTATTAAACTAGGTACTTATCTAAACTAGCCCAATACTGTTTATGAATACAGTATGTAATTATGTCATGCAAAGCAGAACTAGTTTAGAGCAATATTCATAATGCAAGACTATATTGAATGCAAAAAATATCGTTACATTCCGTGTATTTCCTGTAAAATTGAAAAAACTGGAACGGTGGTCATGTTTTGTCAAACGTGCGACATTTCTTCTAAATGCCGTAGATTGGACTTGTGATTTGTAAAAAACGCGACTAGTACAAAATTTTGTTCAATTCTGAGCTTAAAAATCTTTAAATATACTCGTACTAAGAGACGAGTAAAACCGACTTCATTGGTTGGCTTCGGTACTGTCAGTAATGTGGCCAACGAAACTTTAATGAAATTAAAAAGTATCAAGAATGGAACTTTGCCTGTAAGATTACAAAAATTGACACTTGATTTTTATTTTCCATTCGACTGACTTTCGCCAAGTCGCTGTTTGGCGCCAGTCACCAATTAATTTCTAGTAATTTTCAACAATAGCTTACTGGTATGGTTTTGATAATGAAATATACAAATAAAAACAATGAATCAAAACATAATGTTAAGCAAGTTGAGCAGGTAATTAGGTGAGTATATTATTTACTCCCCTTTTTACTAACATGGATACCTAGTTTGAAACAATCGAAAACATCAATACGTAGGTACTTACTTCTGTATTACCTATATTCTTTAGTCGAAAATTGGCAAAACCATTATCAAGTCAGGAGTTTTGTTTAAAAATTCTAGCCTCTAACTTTAACCTTTCCACTTGTAAAAAGACTGCTAATTGAATCTAATACTTATAATAAACGCCATCTATCCGGCTGTATTAGTACTACTACACGATGTCGGTGTTGACTTGTAGACGTTAAGTATCACATTCTGCGTATAGATGGTGATATTGGACTCGGACAAAAATATCCAAAACAAAAATCAAACAACTTTGTGAGTACACAGCTAAAAAACAAATTAAAAGGAGAATTTAAGTAAAAGACTTAATGGGCATAAGAGATCTTATTGTTTGTTTATGTATGAGTCGTAAATTCGTAATCATCACGTTCAACACACTGGCAGATAATGCCTTTGCCAAATCCTATTAAAAGCTATAAAGTGGGTACTTTGTATTTTTAGGCCCACATATCATGTATTTGGTAATTAAGTATATTGAAAGTTATATAAAATTTAGTAGGTACCAGTATATTGCTTCCATGCTGGACTGGGAGCGAAAGAAAAACGTAGAATGTGCCAGCTGCATCTCTTCCCGGGCATACTGTAAAAGTCAGTTAAGGGACGGAGGTTTTAAAGGCGTTTTTGTGGGCGATAGGCTGACCCCCTGTCACTACAATAGTCTCTCTCCATCTTTATAATACCTGCAAATTTGTCAAACGTGACATCAGATGGTCTTGTAACCTCTGATGTTCTGCCTACCATAAGGGATACAGGCGTGACGTTATGTATGTATGTAGGAACATTATCGAGCATTAGACAAAGATAAATTTGAAGATATTAAGGAGCGAGGTTAGTAAAACGGTTATAATAAGTAGGTACTGCACGTATATAATTACAGTGATACACGATTAAAAATACTTCTTATTTCAATAAAACTGGAAATCCTATGTAATAAGGAGTGAAAAGAAATGAAACAGTAACGGATAAAAAAAAGATGACTTCTTTACTTGAAAATATTTCACGTCTATGTTTCTCATCTAAATATAGATCCTGTTTGATTAAAAGACAAAGAAAGCTTCAAAATAAACGTCTATCCTTTTCTAAGTTCAGTTAAAGAGCCGAACTACTCCATTTATTTTGTGATTGTCTACCGCACATTGTTTGTAACAAATTCGTCGGCTGTGGAGCCCTCGCCTCGCGACGCGCTTGCGATACGAACGGCCACGTGAGACCGAGATCGCGTGCTGGCAAACCGAACTAATATCGCACTACCTACTACACAGTCATAACTTACACCAGTATAACATCTTCATAGTTTTTTAAAAGTTATTTTATTATTGCCATTATGTAGACCAAAGAGAGCTAATTGTCCACAATTTTTCATCATAGGTGATAGGCAATACATATGTAGTTCTTAGTTTTTATCAGATAATTAGGTCAAATTAGTCAAGCTAACCTTTGTACTTCTCGGATTTGTTTGTTAATGTTTGTTTTTCAGGAAACAGATTTTTATTATACCTTGAGAAAGAAATATTATTAGTTACACATATACGTTTATCTATTTCAGAGTTTGTTTGATTATTTGTAATTTGATCGAAGTACAGTCAAAACGCTTCCAGAAGTTGGGTAGTTGGGTAGCTATCGGTCTGTCAATATTTCATAGTTGCCTAACTCCATAAACAGCGTAGTTTTCCACATTTGATTTGAAAACTACTTTGGTACAAGACGTTTAAGATATTTTGTCTATTGTAGACAATTGTTCTATTTGTTCATACAGTTACTTCAACTGCTGTGATAAACGGTTAAGGTAGAGTATAGTACATTTCTAAAGCAATCATCCTATCGCGGAAGACCTGGGCAATCGACGATGCAAAGCACCGACCAAGTCACTTTATATTAACTGACATCCCTAGTCCATGACCATCATCTATCTATAAATAAACTCAGAAAATGGCTGAACTAACTTTAACGCGTAAAAACTAGACACATACTAATTCAGGTGAATTAAAAAAAAAAACTCTATACATAAATAATTATATATGAATTATTTTAAAATAATGGTGTCTACATCTTTCTAGAACGATTTGATTTAGATAAAAGTAACCGTAAAGATGGCAATTATAACAATGACATTCCTTTGGAGCTGAAAACAAAGAGTAAGGAAACTAGTAGTAGATTGGTTTCTGCTAGTAAAGTAGGTAATATATCTGGCGAGAGGATTTATTCATAGCATTCTTTCGTCTTACAATCTACAACAAAAGGGAGTGTTGTGTTATTTGGGTGTCGGTATGTAAGTATGTCCATTTATTTTTGCACCGGTGCTAATGGCAGATGGCATCAAATCTGGTTATATCATTAGTAAGGGACGATTTTTCAACCGGCTCATCATAGTCTTAAAATTGCAATTATTTTTATATTAAACCAATTCTTTACTTTGTAAGTCTCAAATTATCGAACTCCATCAAATTTAATTTTATCAAATCTATACCAGTGCGATCACAGAACTTTATCGAATCGTTTGTTAACGAGTGTTCGTATAGTATGGAGACGGTTTTTAAGAAAAAATTGAAATCTATCCATTGTCGCACGGCCAGCTTAAATAAATGTGTGCCTTGTTAATTTTGAATGTTTGTAAACATGTTGTACTCATAAATATCTGTAAAATAAAAAAAATTACAATGTTTCTCAAAACTTGCAACCGACTCCATACTATACGAGCATTCGTAAACATTCGTTAATATACGATTCGATAAAGTTCTGTGATCGCACTGCAGGTGTCCCATTAGTCGACTATATACCGTAAGCAGGAGATACAGTAAGTCATAACAACTATAAGAAAAATAAAAAATAAATTTTTGAACGTGTGGTTATGAATGTTAAAATAATTTATTTTTGAGTACGACAGGTTCAACAAAAAAAATCAACAAGTTCTATTTGTTAAATTTTGTTTCAGATAAACGAGACTTTTTCTTCTAAACTAAGGTAGATTACTTAAAATTTAAGGCTTTAAATGATAGAAGCATAACTCAGGGCAATATTTCGAAAATAAAACCGAGCAAAGTACTATTTCTAGGATCACGGCTGAAATGAACAACACAGGGTATTGATTTTTAAGTTTTTTTTAAATACCTATAATTTCATAACAATACGGCCAATATATTTTTTTTTTTTTCTTATAGCTGTTATAACTTGCTGTATTTCCCGCTTCCGGTATATTATCGACTTTTGGAACACCCTGTAACTGATTCAGTTATGGATTTTCATTCGAACTCTAGCGGATTTGATCCCGATCTTCTTATTAAAATACCTTCCTCAAAAGTTCGGCTTTCGACATTTTACTGAATACGCAAACTCTTCAGCATTATTTTTCATTAATTACTTTACTCGACTTTACTCGACTTATTTAATGTTAATATGGGGGTCTTCTTAGAATAAACGTATAGAACATGACAAATCCATGTAACCTATAGGTATCTCTTTCAACAGCTTGGAACTATTCCATTCAAATACGGATAGTTGTTAACTCATCTCTATAGATTTGTTTACACAAAAGAAAAAGATTACACAATACAGACATACGTATTAACATAGTTGTTTATTTTGTGTGTATTTTGAACTGAAGTTTAAATGTGACATCCCTAAATTTGCACACTTACACAATTGCCCAAACTGCGTAAATTAAAATAAATAATAATGGAAGGATTAGGGACCATGTGTCTATATTTTATCTTTATAATTATTTTAAATAGATCAGAAAACAAAAATAATAATCAACTTAAGGGGAAAATATAAAACGAGCGACTAAAAATCTAATTTTAAGTCTTGAATAACATATGAAAATGAACGGTATGAAATATGAATAGTGCGACTGAATTACTAAGAAAGCGACATCGCTCCCGCTTCCGCTCCCGATTACGGCCGCCGCAGACCTCGTCGATACGTTTAGGTGCGACGAAGAACGTAGCGAGAAGGAGCAGTTAGGTTGCATCTGGGCCGAGCGACGCGAGCGGTACCGCGGCAGCGGCCGGCGAAGTGCCATAAACCCTAGAGCTTTGTAATTGAATATTATTTACAAGTCGCTGTTTTATTTATTTCTCGTCACTTCACTCACAATTAAAATAGTAAGCCACATTTATTATTTTCGTCACCTAAAATTTCATTTTGCAATTATTTATTCTATTAAATACTACCCATAACTAAATCACCCTGAATCAGACAGCAACGAAACCAGGCAGAAAGTAAGCTAATATCGCTGGTGTTGTGGGGTTCATAGAGCGAAACTAGGGGGTGTAATCTTGTCTAATTAGACATGAGCTACTTCATAAAGACTCATTTCTCAAACTGGCCCGCCCGGGAGACGAAAGCAGAAACTCTCGTTATGGAGGTAAGTTAACCAACGCGCCACTGAAGCATCTATACATATAATAAAATGGTAGGAAAGTCAAAACTGTACATTGAATATTTTTTTAAAAGAATACTTGGGGTATGATCTACAATCGAAACAGAAACAAAAAATATAGTTTTTAGAATTTTTGTCTGTTTGTCTGTTTGTCTTTCCTGGATAAACTCAAAAAGTACTGCATGGATTTACTTCAAATTTCGCATGAAGATAGTTAAGAAGTCGGGTCAACATATAGGCTACATATTATCACGCTAGCAGTGTTATAATCGTAGGTGCGTTTGGTGCTGCATAGCGTTCACGCAGACGACGTCGCGGGCAGCAGCTAGTGCATAATAAATACTTAACATTTATTAGATTATAGCAGAAAACAAATGTCATTCAGATATTGTTTTAGTGTTATAAAAACTTAGAAATTAAATACGAGAGATAAATCCGAACTAACATAGGAATTTATCTATTATACATATATTTAAATATTTTTAGTGGGATCACGATTTTAGAACTCGGTGCGATAATTCTGATTAGGTACTATTGACTGAATACCTACTTGTGGTAAATTCATTTCGATTGATAGATATTAATGATAATGAATATATTAAAGAGTATTCTTTATCCTGATCTCGAGAACGACTATGTCTTATTGTGCATAATCACAACATATTGTTTATCTTCTCAAAAGAATCCTTGCCCTCGTCACTTATTTGTAATCGTTTCATTGCTATTACGGCAACCACAATATATTGGTGATCAACACCGCCTATGACCTGCACCTTAGTCGATAATTCTTCTTAGCCGATGTTGAATGATTATCTATTCAAAGACACACATACTCCAGGATAGATCGTCCTACTAACAAAAAGTTAGCGATAATTAATTACTATTTCACGCCGGAATGTATCGACTAATTGAACTTATTCGTACACAGATAGGGAAAAGCCTAGGAATAGGCGTAAGTACATTATTTATAGATATTGATTATATCAAAAAAATAATTAACTTCTAACTTTTTAAAGACAAAGTCTAAGAATATTCAAGAAGTAAGTATAAATTAAGAAGCACAAACAAAAACCTTAGAATTTTAAAAACTTAAGAAACTTAAAAAAAATTGGGAACAGATAGGGCAAAGCCTAGGAGTTCGTTTACCAAAGTACATTATTTTTATCTTGTTTATAGAGACCACGTGGATAAAGCCAAAACATCAAAAAAATAACAAACTACAAACTTTTAGAAGGCAATGGCATTCAAGTCTATTATAATCATAAGACTATATTTAGGATAAACAAAAACTTTTCAGGTTCAAAAACTTCCTAGGACATAATAAGAAAGTTTAAACTAAGTTGGGTATTACGTTGCAATTGTATGGGTACTTTTGTAATAATTTTGCAGAAAGCGCAAGAAACCGAAGTGCAAGACATTTGCGTGCTAGATGCTGGAAAAATGAACTCGACCAAATTAACTAAAATTTTTTGCACAGTGTAAAGCGTAGGAATACGCGTACGAAGGTACCCGTATTGTTAATATATTGATTACACGGATGAATCTAAAAACATCGAAGGAATGATCAACTTAAACTTTTGGACAACAAAGGGTTTCACGTTGCAAATGCATACTTTTGTAAACTATTTTAAAGAGAGAGAACTTATAGAAACTGAAGTGCATGCAAGCCATGCAAGTGCAAGACTCGGGGATTACGCAGCCTGAGTTCTAGTAAGGATTTCAAGTGACACTCGTTTTTATTGTTGCGTTGCTCTTTAATTGTAGAACCTTAACTTTAAGTTTTACAAACCAATTCCGGCACGTAGTCTTCATGAGAATAGAGGACGATCGATCGTGTAGGCACTGTTTTAACTTCGGGTATACAATTGACCAATGGTTTTGCACATTTATTTTTTATATGTAACTATGATTAAAGAAGCAAGGTCATTGCAATAAAGATAAAAGAAGACTTCTTTTTCTTTTGAAACCTTAACTGTGTATTAGTTCACAGTTAAGATTTAACTGCTTTGTTTCTATAACTTCTGTATAAAAACTGTTTTCTTTAGAGCAGATGATGTTTTTGTTTGTTTCTAGTAGGTCTACCTTATACTGCAAATGTCTACAATTCTGAATCTATGTTGATGTGATAATATTAAATGTAAACTAATATTTTGTAGGGTAGCCTAACTTTTTTGTTCGATTTTCAAAACATCGTTAAACCGTTTTCGGATATATTTATCCCAGATATATTTTATTAGGTACATAATATTGTAAGAAATGAATTTATTTCACATATGTTTTAGGTACTTGAAAAATTTATAGCTGATTATCAAAATCTTTTTTTTTTCTTTTTACAACTGGTTTGCGTACAATAATTTCCTTTTCTAGATTTATTAAATTTAAAAGCAACCTTATCCCTATTCTTACAAACGCACTTCCTAATTGTCTTATTCAGTGAAATAAAAAACTATTTATGTATCATCTCATTTATTTTTACTGAAAAAATTAATCTGTACATGTATAAACGATATTAATTAAGCTCCATTATTTAAATTATTTTAAGCACTGTTATTAAATTACCTTTTAAATTCGTTCAAATCTTTTTTAATTTCGATTATTTATTTAATAAAGGTTTTATTGGCGTTTTTGTGGGCGATAGGCGCCTATTGTATTTTTTTAAATATTGTAACATTTGTTTTTTTATAATAAAGAAAAGTTTATATCGGTAAAATAAAACGTCTTACTATTAATCAATGGTTGAGTAAGATTTCAAAACATATAAAAGTAAATAAAAAGGATTTTTGAAAATCAGATTATAAGCAATATGTCGGTATGAAAATATGGAAAACAAAAATTCGGCAAGACGTTTTCGGGTCAATGAAAGTCGTACTACAAAAATTCGGTATTACCATGGATAACCATTTTGTGGATAACAATATAAACTTCGAATTCTAAAAACAGTTTATCGATTTGTGTGTCTAGATTGCAGAAAAATAGACGAAAATCAATTTGACATTCCAAAAGTATAGTAAGAAGAGGTTATTACCCCTGAATTTTTGGAACAGCAAGCAATATCAGCCCCGTAGCTTGTTTTCAATTAATAATAAAAGGGAAACCTTACCGCATTCTTGTATTTTCCTTGTCTTTTAAAAATCGAACGCTACATATTAATAAGAAAATAATCTGTGAGGCTAAATTTTTGCGGTTACGGAGGATTTAGGTATGGTTTGAATTACGTATGGATGCACCCTTCCATAAGCCATAACATTGATCTTTCCAATGTAAAATGAACCTGGTATTTAATTTTTAGTTTGCTACGACCTTTTACCAATAGTTTATTCATCTTATTGCAGCTGATTATATTTAGACGAGACAGATTATATCCCCTTGGATCAATAAATCTGCACTACTGACCCCTTTTAAATAAGAACTCTATTTCCACCTGCGGTTTGATAGGAAACCAATCTAGCTTAGGCTTATTTTGGTCAATCTGAGGTTCAAAATAGCCATCAAATAGTTCTTAAGGAATCACTTAGTGACTATCACTCGTGACCACGAGGCATAAATAGACACTGAAACGTTGACTTAAAAAATAAAACATTGTCAGATACGCAACAAAATTCTGTTTCAAAAGTATAATATTTAAAAGCAAAAAAAGATTTGTCTTACTTGTGCTATATTCGTAATCTTTCAATGTTGAGATTAAAACAAAAACAATAAACTTTAATATAAAAATCATTGCTGAGCCTTTTCAGATACTAAACCTAGAAAAGTACTGCAAAAATAGTGTAGAAAGAAATACTACAAAACAATTTCAGCGTGATTCTGTAATCGATCAATGAAAACTGAACAACACACGCGTGACAATAGTAGCCGCAACATAATATAACAATTAAACCTACCTCCGAAACAATTATTCCGAAGTGTGTTTTAAGTAACAAAGGTACAATAATACCCTTTTATGAAAGTTTCCGAGGTTAATCCTAGACTTTGCTAGGAGCGCGGTTTGGAGTCGGCCTGGGAAGCCACGTGCCTCCCTGATTGGCTCACAGGCACGTGCTCAGCATCTTATGTGTGTGTGGTAATGTACACACTGTACACTTACTACAACGATCGCTGTACCTACGTACATACTGCGCATATTTAATAGCTTACTATTATCGCGGTAAGAACAGGTTTCTTTTTACCTACCGACTTCAGTGGAGATAAGTCAGATGCCATGTAATAATCTAGTTTAGAGATTTGTGCATTAGTACACAGTCAAGATTTAACTGCTTTGTTTGTAAAAATTTTTTACAAAAACTACTTTTATAAGACCAGATGATGTTTTTGTTTGTTCCAATATTTACAATGCTGAATTAAGTTAATATGATAGGGATTTCTGTAAACTAGAACTTAATAGATAACAATATAAATTTTGAGTTCTAATTGGCTTTGATTACAAGTTAATTAATAGTGAAACGCTTTGTGTCTTCAGACTAGAAATATAGACAAAAACATTTCCGATGTATGGTAAAAAAATGGAGTAAATTATGCCGATGTTTTGTTTCCATACCAAAAAAAACTTACTAATAGACACATTACTTTTGAATTACAATCAAAGAATTGTCAAAAATCTCCCTACAATTCAATTTAGACACCAAGTTATTAATTATAGAATTAAACACTCCGCACTTCAATACGCCCGCTACTACCTAGTACGACTATTTTTAATTGCCAAGATCAAAGGTAGAAACACTGAAACCATTCAGTTTCGATTCTTAATACTATCGATACAATTAAACCAGTTACCGGCGTTATCGGCGGATATGTACTCGGCGAGAAATAAAGACACTCGTGCACAGTTCGTTCAGCTGATTTCAAATGCAGTCATACATACATACATAAACAATATTGTGTGGAGTTTCTCGCGCGGCCTTGGCCGTAACCGTATAATTATTGCCTCACTAACCTGACACAATATAACAGTGGGTTATCTTTGAATTATTGTTGTTGTTTTAAAAGTACCCGGTTTCATTTATCCCCGAGACAAAGCCGGAATAGTATAAATAAAAAAATAATAAATAAAATCCCCAGACAATCACAGCAACTACATGGCCCCAAAGTAAGCATAGCTTGTGTTATGGGATACCATGTAGCGAACTAGGGAAATACATAAATAGATAAACACCTAGACACGGAACATTTTTTTTTTCTTGTTTCGTGCGGACCACAACCATTGGCGTCTGAGGCAGACAGGTTTACCCCATCGCCAAAGTGGTCGTCATTTGTATAGTAGCCGTGAATCCCGGTACAGTTGCGGTTGATTTGGTTCTATCGTAGCTTATTTGGCAACCTGAACATTAAGCTCAACTCCCTCTTGTGACTTCACTAGAATTGGGATAATATTATATTTACTTATGTTTTCAAAATACCATATGTTTATTTTATTTAGAATAAAACACTTTTTAACCGTATTTGTTATCTTAAATTATATTTTACATTCTAACTTGATCTTTGCACATGCCGTGATCACGAGCGACTAATTTTATTTTACAAAGTAAACTGCACAGTATTAATAAAAAAACTAAAATTTCCTAACTTAAGAATTTGACGTTTCCAGAACGCGTTGTCCTATTTATACCGTCAAAATGTCAGAGTGATGGAAAGGATGCGTCACGCGAGTAATAGCAATAGCGGCGTTAATTGTCAGACTTTCAGAACTGAAATAATTTGAAATGATAAATGAAAAAAACGTAAATAAGACGCATGTGTGAATAGAAATATGCAGGAACCTATCATACAATGGGCCGTATTCGACTTTAAAATCTCGAAAATTAAGTCTTTCATGACAAACATAGATATTCAAAAACGTGATGAAAAGGACGCGTCACGCGAGTAATAGCAATAGCGGCGTTAATTGTCAGACTTTCAGAACTGAAATAATTTGAAATGATAAATGAAAAAAACGTAAATAAGACGCATGTTTGAATAGAAATATGCAGGAACCTACCATAAAATGGACCGTATTCGACTTTAAAATCTCGAAGTTTAAGTCTTTCATGACAAACATAGATATTCAAAAACGGTTTTTGTTAGCAACTTTTGAATTTGAAGTCTACTAACTTAACATTAGAGACTTAAAATTAGCGCACGTAATGTCGATTTGAACCCGAATCCTGCTTAAAACTGACAGATTTCAAGCGTCGCCGTACTACATGCTACGTGAAAAGCGCTATAGTTGCCTTTTCCGACATTTTCCGTTTATCCAAGAGAGGGGGTTGAGGAGAGGTGTAACGTTTTTCGAATGCATAGCCGGTAAGGATTTCTTTACAGGTAAGCTTTCGAATATTCATTTATTTAATTACCTATTTATTCAGGTTGCTGACAGTCATAAAAGTATGTAGAAGTCGAGATAATCTTTAGAAATTTTGGCCAAATAGGTCATTAAATTTTTATTTTATGAACATAGGTCCGCTAATATGGTAGTTGAACATATTGTATTAGAGTTGAAAATATTTAGTAAATTTTTGCAAAATTAACTATTCCTAAAGCAAAAAAACAGCGATCTAGCGGTTTTAAGTACTAGTAGATTCTAAACTCCTGAGATTTTCTGTAAGATTTTTTGACCATCGAGGACCGCACTAGCCCCCGATAACGCAATATAAGTTATAATATTCTGGGAAATTTTCTGGGAGAGCAAAATATAATTTATTTAAGGCATGTATGCAACGGTATTTTGACTCATTTATTTAATCATTCATTACAAACATCTTGACTTGTAAGTGGATTTTAATATTTAATCTCAATCTCCAATCTAAGATTAACTGTTTAAATCGATCATTGCATTGGCTACAGAAATTCACTATTATTCACCAATTGTCTAGAAATGGGGATTTCGGAAGGGGCAACCCTAGGCGAACGTATGCCTACCGAATTAGAGACATAATTACAAGGGCCTAACTGAAAGTACGAGTAATCGGAGATCATTTATGCAGAACGTGTAGGAAGCAAAATAGGTATGCCTAGATTTCCCAACTTCCCCAGTCTCTGCCTATCGCAAAGGGAGACAGAAGTGAAGTTATGTTATGTTTTGTTGTTTTGAAATAGGAAAATAATCACTATCCTAGGTTCACGCCCTCTTGACTTCCATCCAAAACGTTAATACCACTTTGATCCCTCATATATTTAGTAACGACAAGCTTTCGACCTAAAAGACTAACCTAACAAACACGGCAATCACGGCATTACAACACTAAACTCTGAGATGGGTCTTAAGTTCTACTAAATATATGAAATTCACAAACTTTAGTTTGTTCTCAGAATTGAGCAAATTTTTAAATAGAGCCCTAAGCTCGGCCCTTCGTCGCATGTCGTGCTCATAGAAACGCAATGCGCAGGTAATCGACAACGGATTAATCATTTACTGGCTGTTCAACACGGCTTCACCCGTTTAAATCCCTACTCGTGGCAATACCATAGTATAAGGTTGCCAATATTTTTGCATTACATAGAGGTAATGACATTTCAGCCTAATCCGTCAAGCTTTCAGTGAAACCCTTCGTGCCAATTGAGCAAAAACTGTCCTTCCCCAAAAAATTACCGAGCACTTATATGGGTCCCTACTAGGACCCCTACATACCGTTTGGAATTAAATTAGTTGCTTTGTAAGGTGATTATATACTTGGTTTATTAAAAAAGTTTTGATAGTATTTGAAATAAATTCATATTATTTAATGATAAAAGATAAAAGTCGTTAATGATTTTTATCTGCAGCTCAACTTTCTGTCTGAAGCATTTTCCGCATAATATTTTGAATGTTTCTACGAAATAAATATTTTATATTTAGCTCCTGTACCGACGATATAGCATCGCGATTGATAATGCTTTTGACTACTTATTTATTTTATTTGAATTTTTTTAAGCTGTAGTCAGAAATGCCTTTTGTATCTCGGATTCGTAGACAATAGCCGTCAACTCGTGGATGTTAAAGTTTGTGATAATTTAAGTTCGTTTCTAACATTTTAATTTCACATTATTTTAGCTTGAAGTATATTTATATTAGCAGGTATTGAGCATCAAATATTTACAAATAAGTACTTTCTATGAAGTCAAGTAAGAGCGCAGGACTGATAGATCTACAGCTTACAGGTCTGTGACTGGTCTGCTTACAGATGCAGAGATAAAAAGTCAACTGACTTAGATCGGACTCAACTCGGCACTGATCAAATCAATTATCGCAGTTCGTAGGCCGACGTGCTACCTATTGCCAATCGTGATATTTTCAATATTTCATACTAACTCGATACAAGATTTAAATTTAAAGTATAGTACATTGAACGCAAATCAAATAAAATGTTTATGGCAAAGGTATGAAGCTAAGTTATTTCTTGTAAAGTGAAGAAGGAAGCAGTTAAAATTTAAGACTATCGTCATAAAAATACGACAAAATAAGTAGTAAAACCGTGAGATCAAATCATTTTGTAACTTTTACACGTTAGAACTAACCGTATTAAGAGGCTTCGCCAGACATTTATATTGTTACGATTTATTTTACATTATAATAAAGTATTGATGTCCACCGCAAATAGGTAACGATTCTTTATTTCCTCCATATGCACATGTTCTGTCTGACAGCTACATCGAACTAGAGATAGACCTTATGCAGCAGAGCGTAAGTTCGCTTTCCGTTTATCAGCGCCACAAGTGATTTGCTCTCCTCAGCGTATTATCTATATACGCGATAAAGGAAAAATCTAATATAAACGTTTTCCTTGCTTATTTATATTTATTTTATAAGAATACAAGTGATTTAACACAATAGTATAATATTTTATTCGCTTGAATGCTTCAAACTATCTTTGGAGATGACGATATTATTTGTATTAATTAAGTTTAATAAATAAATCGGTAGAACTCTGATTTTAGTCGCTAGTTGTTACTAGCATAGGTAATTTGACATCGAAAGCCCTATCTATAATACCCGCTTAAGACTTGTGGGGCCGCATGATGTTGTTTACAAACACAGTGGGTTTTGAACTATTTCATTTCACTTTTGCAGATCAACACGAGCATTCCGCTGGGGGACATTACTTCGGTGTTTGTAAATGCCGTTATACTATTAAAGATGAGGGTAATTGCCGCAGTACCTGAATAGGGATGATGGTGCAGTCCTATTCTGCGTTGGTGGTAGTGGGGCAGCTGGGGCTGCAGGAAGCAGTCG
This sequence comes from Stenoptilia bipunctidactyla, assembly GCA_944452665.1. NCBI lineage: Eukaryota > Metazoa > Arthropoda > Insecta > Lepidoptera > Pterophoridae > Stenoptilia > Stenoptilia bipunctidactyla. The sequence continues at coordinate 13,483,706 of OX101721.1, read as the reverse complement.
TAGGAAGTGGCGGGAGCGCCCATGTCGATGTATCCGAAGCGGTCCAGTCTTGGAACTGTTACGTCGGAGGGATGCTGGTTTACGCGCGCATCACACGTGTTGTTCCAAGTGAGCTCCGTGGTGTATCGCTCGCTCCGACGCGTGTGAGTGAATGGTGAGTGAGCGGTAGTAGCGCGGGTACGGCGGCGCGGCTGGAGCGTGCTCGCGCGGCGCGGCTCGGAACGCGATTGTGCCGGCAGCGGCCGGCGCGGCGGACAGCGCACGGCGGCGGCCGCGTGCCACCGCACGTCGCCGGCCACGTGCGCGCCCCCTCGCGCCTCCTCGCGCCTTCTAACCACACGTGCGCGCTCACCCACGCTTTCGAGCCTTCCTGCTTTCGATCTCATTCGGAAATTATGCTCGATGATCAGCTCTTATGCCCAGGTTATGAAAGCCTTTAGGTTTAAGGGCTGACGCCTAATTCGTTAAGTAGACTCTGAGAGCTGAGAACTGTTAAATATCTATACTTAAATAATTTCCAAATCTGAGATCTGAGTAACTTTTCATCATTCCAGTCTTAGCTTGCCGACACCCGAACGATATTTATCAAATCTTTGGGATTACCTGATTACTGCGTAATCTATTTTAACCTATGCCGAAATCCAGAATATGTTGTGGGCTTAACCGATGAAACTATTTTATACTTTTTTAAGTATCGTTCAAAAAGATGTACCTTACTCACTTTATATTTATTCTCTTCAAGGTACATTAATATATCTAGCCATTAGGTTAATACTTAATACCCATGATCGACCGAAGAAGAATCTTATTTTTATCAACTGTAACTGCATTCGAAATCATTTAGGTATATGAATAGACCTGACATCGCAGTTGACTAGGCACTATTGGAAGGAAATTTCGACAAAGTATATATATATTTATCTGGAAATAGGTACACATGGTTTAGAAAATGAAGCCTATGAATCTACTAGCTATAAGAAACCATATAATAAAATACCAAGCTAAGAATCTTAACCTATGTACTGAGAGGATATGCAAATTTCATCTAAATTCATCCAATTCCTTCAGCCGTTTCGTTGTTTTGCAAGCTCAAACAGACAATAAAATTATGAATTGACTAGTAACCACTATAAAGTTCAAATCCCGGGATGTTTGTAAAAAAGGAGGTCCCTCAGTAAATAGGGGTCCTATTACTATGACTTCGCTGTCCGTTTGTCACCAGGCTGTAACTCGTTAACCGTTATAGTAAGACTGTTGAAATTTTCAGACATTTCTGTTGCTGCAACAACAACAAATATGTAACAACAAATTAAAAAAAAAAACAACTGTTCTAGGGGCTCCCGAACAACATTTTTGTTTTTTTAACCCCCGACGCAAAACGAGAGGGGTGTTATAAGTTTAACGTGTCTGTGTATCTGTCTGTGGTATCGTAGCTCCCAAACGGATGAACCGATTTTCGTTTAGTTTTTTTTGTGTTATAGATAATTTTATCCCGAGTGTTCTTAGCCATGTTTCATGAAAATCTGTTCAGCCGTTTGAAGATCATCAGCTCTTTTCTAGTTGATGAGGGGATCTGACTACCTTCCATATGTCCTATCGATGCGAAATTTGGTACCGTATTGCTTCAATTATATTGATAGTATATGGTAAGGTAACCATGACCTGATCAGCCGTTTGAAGGTCATCAGCTCTCTAATAGTTGATGAGGGGAACTGACTAACTTCCATATGTCGTATCGATTCGAAATTTGGTGCCGTATTACAACAATGATATTAAAAGTATATGGTAAGGTAACCATGACCTGATCAGCCAATTGAAGATCATCAGCTCTCTAATAGTTGATGAGGGGATCTGAATAGCTTCCATATGTCGTTGGAAAATAACGAACGCTCGGAAAATAAAAATATTTTAAAGTACAAGTCTTACAGTCAATTATATATGAGACGATAATAATTAGAATAGGTTTAAAATATTATTTGTTAGTTTTTAAGGTCCTTTTTTGTCTCGGGGGGTTTTTTAAATTTTAAATTTTACTTTTTTGCATGGAACATTTCGTGAGGGTGTCCGACTCGGACTTGGCCGAATTTTTCATTACAATTCTATTTTGAGTAAGTACCTATATAAGATTTAACACTCGCTGATTAACAACGGAGGAACTTCATACATCTTAAACATAGCCAAGGAAAATATAATTGCAATGTTAAATAGGGAATTAATGTACCTCTATCCATTAGAAACTGAGGCTTTTACACTAGATCTCTTCACTAAGTAACGGTTAAGCAGACCTTTAGCATTATTTTATTTATTTATTTTATTTTATTTTATTTTCTTTGGAAAACTTACAGTGTAACATAAAGCAATCTTGAAACTAATTATACAACTAAACACCAATTAGTAGTTTCCACATTTAAATAAAAGATAATAAGACGTTGTCTTTTGTACAAAAACTGAAATGAGAAAGGAGAAAAAAAATCTTTAACAAAAACAAAAATGAGAAATCAAAAAATTATAAATAAGAGGTACAAAAAAAAAACAATTCAAAGAGCGTGATAGCTAGAAATAACTATTATACATTTTTTTTAACAATTAATATCCTTTTTTTTTGTCTCGAAATCATATTACGGGCAGCGTTTATCGAAAGATGAAAGATGTCAAATTCTGGATTATTTAAGTTATTAATAGCATAGGCTGATCTAATCAAAAAAGAATTTTGTCTGTAATTAGTTGAGCTGTGTGTGATATGTAAATAAACGGGCTGTCGAACGGACCTTGATGGAACTTTAATACATATTTTAGAAAGCAGATAAGGACAATCAATTTGGTTTTGTAGAATTTTCATAAATGTTATGATATCTGCAATTTGACGCCTATCCTTCAGGGGCAACATATGATGTCTTAATTGTTATCGAACACATTGCATTTGTATTCGAGGTGCTTCATAAGTTTACGTTGGATGGATTCTATTCTTTTAATATAAACTTCTTATTGTGGATTCCAAATTTGTGAACCATACTCGAGTATGCTACGCACATAGGAGCAGAAGAGTATTTTTAATATTTTGACACTACTAAATTGAGAGCTCGACCTGATTACAAATCCCATTGCTTTATTAGCTTTAACAGCTATATGGTCAATATGTTTTTCGTACGTAAGCTTTGCGTCATGAATAATACCTAGATCAAGCATCTCATTTACTCTATTTGCTTGTATTTAAATTCTAAAGATTTATTTTTTCGAGTTAACGATACAGTATAACATTTCGTCACATTAAGGTCCAGTTTATTAAGATCATAGTAATTTTGGAATCTCGTTAAATCTTGTTGCAATAGATAACAATCATGAATAGTGTTAATTTGTTTAAAGATTTTCATGTCATTGGCGTATAAGACAAAGTTTAAGTACTGGAAACTAAATTTAACGTCATTTACAAATATGTTGAACAATAACGGCCCTAAAAGAGATCCTTGAGGTACTCCTGACGGCACCAAATTAAAACTTGAGGAATAGCCTCCGACGACGACAGCCTGAGATCTGTTCTCAATATATGAAGTAAACCACCTGTATAGATCACCGTGGATGCCGGCGCTGTAAAGCTTACTCAAGAGTATAGTATGGTCAATTCGGTCAAAACACTTACTATAGTCTGTAAATATGGAATCGACTTGCCCACCTGCATCCATACTGCTAGTTGTATATTCCACAAAAGATAATAAATTAGATGTTGTTGATTTATTTTTTAAGAAACCATGTTGTTCAGCTGTATAAGTTGTTAAGAGTGTGTTATAGACTTCTGTGTAAACAATGCGTTCAAAAACTTTAGCAAATATGCACAATTTTGAGATCGGTCTATAGTTTTTAATGTCATTCTTTTTACCACCTTTGTGAATTGGCGTTATAAAAGCCGATTTCCAAATTTTAGAAACAACACCTTCCTTTATGGACCGTGAATACAGAATGTACAATGGCTTTGTCAATGCATCTGCGCATTTAGTGATAAATAAAGGATTTATTTGATCTGGCCCAGCTCCTTTAGATAAGTCCAGTGACTTAAGATGATTTTTTTTTAATGTGATGTCTATGCCGCTTATGGTGTTGATGTGATTCGAGGGCTGATCATTAACAATAGTGTAATCTGGAGATAAAGAGGGACTTAGGAATGTAGATTGAAAATAAGTTGCAAATAGGTTACAAATATCTTTAGAATAACATTCATTCTCTAGAGTCTTTGCCTTGCGAAGTAAAAGGGAAAAAGTATTATAGTCCGATGTGTTACCATAGTTGCGAAACTTTTTATGAAACTTCCACTTTTCCTTAAGGGTTTTTATCAGGGCAGTACTCAACCAATGCGGGTATTTAGATGGTTTAAGTAGTTTACGCGGCACAAACCTATCGATAACGTCATGGAGATGGTCATAAAAATATTGTACTGCTTTCTCTAAGGTTGTCTCGCACAAATATTTGTTCCAATCAACCTCATTCAGTGACCTTGTAATACCCTCATAATCAGCCGATTCGAAGAAATACTTAAAACGTGAATTCGTTTGCAGTGTCTCCTCGATCTCTATGTTTAATAAAATGTCTAATGATTTGTGGTGTAAATCTTACAGAACAAGGGGGTCGTTAGCGCAACATATTTTAAGGCTTACATTACTGAGCATCAAATCAAGGATTCTACCATTATCATTGCAAAAGGAGTTGAATTGTTGGAGGTTACATTCCGCCAAGACATCGAAAAACTGAACTTGAATTTCGCCTGTAACTCCCAAATAGCTTGGAAAAACGTCACCACCCGGGAGCCACTGCACATTGGAGAGGTTAAAGTCACCCATTAGCACGAAAACGTCATCAGGACAAGAGTTTACAATAGCTGATAACGAGTTCGTAAAGTTTGATAATTGCGTATTAAATGAGTTGCCCAAGTTTTCACTGCATAAATAGACGGTCCCTAGGTGAATTTTAGTTTGTTGAGATTTTTTGTTTTTTATTGTGACAGTGACCCAGATGTCCTCAGCGGACGATGACCATTCTGGTCGATCCATTGAAACCAAATCACATCGAATCGCCAGAAGTACGATTTCCCCCACCCAACTTCTCACGGGTAGCCAAATAATTCCTATCTCTTCGCCACACAATATATCTCTCATCAAACAACTCAGTATCACTAATACCATCGATGAGCCAGGTTTCTGTTAATGATACTATATCGTATGAATGTTGTTGCAGGTTACGCTTAAATAAATGAGTTTTTGTGCGTAGCCCTCGAGTATTCTGGTAGTAAATGTTGATATTATTAGATGACATTTTTAATATTAAGATAAAACCTAATGCGAATCGATGTTAGGTTATTGAACAGCAATCGACAAATCCATTCCCCCAACCACACAGTTCGAACCATGTACAGACTCAATGCACGTAAGTATAAGAAAATCGTAAAAGAAAATAGCAAAAGGTTACCCGCAAAATGAATTGGTGTAGATTTGTTGATATATTCCAAAATATTGAAGCTATCATAAGTTAAATTGAGACATGAAAGCATATAAAAATATTTAAAATCATACAATTCTGGCCAAGTCCTTTTCGCACTTTATAAAAAATACTGGAGACGTTTCACTTTTTCTAGCTAATATTTTGCAGTGCTTGATCCAAATAAATTTAAAATTCTTTTCTATCGCTAAAGATCTTGCTTTGCTTAGTAAAATTTTGTTACGCTGTATGAGACGATCATTTTACATATTGGTTCATCACCAGGATAGCCAAAGTTGGCAAGAGTCAGCTTCTTACTTTTCCGCGATAACGATACCAGTTATTCTTTTACGTAGCGATTATGAAAGGAAACAATGATTGATTTATCACCTTTTGGTAAACGAGAAGGAATACGGGCTATGTAGTTAATATTTTCATTTTTAATTGGGAAATCACACAGGTTAGCAATTTTTTGCGTTATTTCGAACAGATTCTCATTATTTTTTTGTGGAATTCCCTTAATTTCTATAATATTAGATCTAGTCCATTGATCTCTATCGTTCATCTTACCATTCATCCTATCTATGTGCGCCTTAAGTGCTGGAACTTCCGCGGCAGCTTTTTCAGCCTTTAAGGTCCTTGTTTCCATCGCTTTGATTGTGCTTGAAAAGTTGTTTATTAAATGATGCGCCATTTCTAGAGATTCCTTTAAGTTAACTGTCTCATTTTTAATCAATTTCACATCTTCTACTAGAGATGATGATGGAACCAGCTGCAACACGACTTTATTAAGCTGCTCCTGAATGTTATCCAGCTGGGATGGTTGCGGTGACGTCACAGCCGAAGATGGTGACAGGGTAGTTTTACACTTAGGGCACCGCCAAGCGTTTTTCCGTGAGTCTCCTAGTTTACGGTAGCCACTTTCGCTAATTCCTGAGCATTGAAAGTCAAAATGCTGTTTGCACACGCTGCACATAGGCCCTTCGGTGTGTCCTGCTCCACAACTAGCACACTTATACATGTTTGATAGTTAATTAAAAAAAAAATGTATAGAAACTATTTCGTAAAAAAAAATCTTTATTTGTAAAACAACGTCTTTGCTGTTATTCTGATTTAGGTGCGTTAATTCGTTCTTAACTCAATACGCTCGTTGGTTCTGTGTGCTAAGGCGTTAGGTTTATGTCTAGATCGATCCTGAGTTCATGGGTTCGAGACCCACAGCGGTATGATTTTTTTCGGTTTTTATTTTCTCAATTCACTGATACGTAGCAGTGCCAATCACTATGGTAAGCCTTCCCAATTAGCCTTGCCGCTGCAGTCTATGAGAGAACCACGATGCTAGAGAAGGAGGGTCCGGTGTTCCACAGTCACACTCAAATTGGTAGTGTAGCACAATGATAAAAACTGAGTAACAACAAATTTACACGCGTCCGATTACAGCAAAACTTGACAGAAGACTGATTTTTAGCCTGCGGAATCTCGACCGTGTCCTAGAATATTCTACTTATATTACACGTACCTATAAACGTGAATGTTTATAAGGATAGACGTAAGGATGATTGTTACTCTTCCTCGTTCAAACAGCTTGACGGATTCAAGACTTGACTTGATAGTTTGTTTACCACTATTTTACGTTACCAGCTCTTCAATAACCGTAGGGTACAACCATACACATTCGGATGTCATTTTCCTGATGTACTAAATTCACCGGCGGAAGTTGAGTCATTTACTTTGTCGAAACCAATACGACCTAAAAAATTATATAATAGGTTGGGGAAAAAGTCTTTTCGCATTATAGTATGTATGAACTTGTAATAAAATCTCTTTGGCTATAGTATTTGTATCTGGCTGGTTTTGGTATCATTGAAAGTTAAAATTTTAAAGAACATAATTCCAAATTCAAATTAGGAAAATGTGTGAATTTCATTTGTTTTTTGTACTGTCAAGATGTGTGAATCTAATGAAGAAATTCGATTCATTTTAAAACTTTACTACAAAAAAGGTAAAAATGCAATGCAAGCCGCAAAAAAAATTTGCGATGTTTATGTAGGTACCTAGTGCAGTGTCTGTGAGAGTAGCACAAATTTGGTTTAAGCGTTTTCAATCCGGAAATTTTGATGTCAAAGATGCACCTCGCTCTGGTCGCTCTATTACGGATAAAATGGATGCCATTTTTGAAAAAATGGAGCAAGATCGACATATCGGTAGTTACGACGTAGCTGAAGAACTGGGAATTGAACACAAAACAGTTTTGGCGCATTTGAAAAAAGCTGGGTACACAAAAAAGCTCGATATTTGGGTACCTCATGAGCTCACTGAAAGAAACCTAATGAACCGTGTATTCATTTGTGATTCTTTATTACGACGTAACGAAACCGGATCATTTTTGAAGAAGCTGATAACTGGTGATGAAAAGTGGATCACGTACGACAAGAACGTGCGAAAAATGTCGTGGTCAAAGGCCGGTCAGGCTTCACAGACTGTGGCGAAACCCGGGTTAACTCGCAATAAGGTGATGTTGTGTGTGTGTTGGGATTGGAAGGCCATTATTCATTATGAGCTGTTACCACCAGGCAGGACTATCGATTCTGAACTCTACTGCGAACAACTTATGAGATTAAAACAAGAAGTTGAGAGAAAGCGGCCGGAATTGATCAACAGAAGGGGTGTGGTGTTTCATCATGATAACGCTAGACCTCACACATCTATAGCCACCCAGCAAAAATTAAGAGAGTTTGGCTGGGAGGTGTTAATGCATCCGCCGTATAGTCCTGACCTTGCACCTTCAGATTTCCACCTGTTTCGGTCTCTTCAGAATTCTTTAGGCAGTGTTAGGTTAACATCACGAGAGGACTGCCAAATCCACTTGTCGCGGTATTTTGATGAGAGGTCCCAAAATTTGTATGGCAATGGGATCATGTCCCTACCTACAACATGGCAAAAGGTTATCGAACAAAATGGTACATACATACTTTAATTAAATGTCAATAAACTTTATTAAAAAAACTTTTGAATTTTCTTAAAAAATGCGAAGAAACTTTTTCCCCAACCCAATATTTAGATCAAGGGTAAAGATAGTTTTATTTTTATTTTTAATAATACGTTAAGGTGGTGGGTATTGACACCCCATTACGACGCCGGGCGGGTAGGTTGTCACGTGGTGCTGCGTGGGACGCTCGCGGCTGGAGGTACGGTTGAGGGAAATCTTAACAAATCTTTTGTTTCACAATAGGCTTTGTTCATTTTTCTGCCTATTACTTTATTGCGTTGTATTAACCCTTACCTAACCTATTTTGAGAGACTAATTTAAGAGTTTTGTTTTTAAGTGTGTCTATTTTATTTTTATTTTATAAAATTAGCCGGAAATGATGTTACCAGGTGAAATTAACTTTATGAACATGTGTCAGTCAGTAAAAAAAAACATGATCTGTGTCTGTGTGCTAAAGTCATGTTATGTCACCAAACGGATTGTAAACAAAAAAAAATATTATTTAAATCAATATCTTAAGCGGCTTTTTTCCCTTTGTTTCTTTTCTTTATAGTATGTATAAATAATCTACAACAATCTCTTCCTGATTTTCACGATCTTTTGCTGACGTTCAATATTAACAATGAGGTTACTTTATAATGTAAACCATAGGAGCTATAGAGTTTATTTTCAATTTGATGTTTTTTTGAAAAGCTTTAGGCATAATACTTCGTCGATTTGATGCCATCAAGGTTAACTAAAGGTCAAATGTATTTTGTTAAAAATCTATAAAAACCTAATGTTTTTTAATGTTTTAAATCGACTAAATTAATCAGAAACCTTATTCCTCGAAACGGTTTTTCATATGAAGTCAATAAAAAAAATGAACAGGTACACCACAACTGTACACAAAGCTGTTAAGTTTGAAATTAACATTTTATGGATCATGTGCTGTAGACTACAGGAACACTTCTAAAACATTTAGCGTTTAGGACAATTGATACGGGTATACAAAACGTCACAGTGCCAGACTGCCGAATTATTCCAGCTCCAATCAACTTGTCCCTCAACATCCCCCAAATTTGACTCAACAAGTCAAATTTAATAGCAAAATAAACAGAAATAGTATCAATAAATATATCGATACTATTATAAGTAACGTTATGTAGTTTACCGGTAAAAGCCTTGAAAAGTAACGTTATTTTTCATAACGTTACTTTACTTGTTAACATTGTCAAATATTACTTTACTATTTTTATTAAGTTACCTCTATCTGCAAGAAATAACGTTACCAATTTTTTAACGTTTTCCAAAGCCCTGGCTATAGTATAGTGCAGTTTTGCTTAAAGTTTTTGCCGTCTTTGCTGTTGAAGTACCTATTTTCAAATCGATATTATCACCAACATTGTTAACAAAAACTGTGATAATTCGGTTTGCATAAAGTAATATCCTATAGGACTAAGAATCATTAGGACTACGTCTCGATATGTAGAGATCTGTAGTCTGCAATACGACTTAATAGCTTTTGTACTAAATCTCCATACAAAACCACAATGCATTGTGACTAGGTCGCGTTTAGACTACTACATATGGTTAAGTCTAGTTCTCACAAATACTTATTAGAGAAATGCTTTATTATTCTGTTAATCAATAAATAATTGAAAAAAGGTTTTTTTTCCATTTAGCGTGTTTCATATAGTTCCGTATGTCGCAGCGGTGAATGCTTAGCATGCAACGAAACCAAGAAGGTTAAGGCCGTAAGGCTGACCTAGTGCTGGTTGGTGAATATTAACATTTTTTAAGGCGCCGGATCGACTGCTTGTCGTGCTCTTCGAAGCACAGAAGTCGTCGCGAAAGCTTTTCCTTGGCTATACTTCGTTTAAACGTATTCCACAGGATTATTATCCAAATGTTTTCATGTCACGTCGTTTACTTACAAAATAGACAGTGCAAAAGCGTCAACCAATATGTTTACAATTTACCTTTTTGTATGTCCCCTTATCCAACAAAATGGAAACTGCTTATCTTATGCGTCAGAAAGAAGACTAATAGAAAGTACGTGAAGAATAAAAAAATAAATTATTGGAAAATGTCAACAAATATAAGTTAGCATTATATTTTTTTTAAGCTATTGAATAGCTTCTATCGCGGGCCTTGAGCGTGGGGACCGAATCCAGAAATTCCGTAACGAAAAAAACCTAACACCCCCCACTCCCACCGGCACAGCGGTGATACTTTGATTTCATAACTTTACATGCGGGCTTTACTAGGAACTTGTGGAACTTCATATTAGATCAAACATTACTGCATTAAAAATAAATAAATAATTATAATTGCATAAGTTGATAAAAAAATGCTATGCAATAGCTTTACAGCGGCAGTCTCCGAGTGCCACACGTCTTTTTTTTATTTCTATCTTAACTTCTGGTATCCAAGAAGGTTGGCAGTCTTAATTCGAAGTATGATGTAAGGTTTATGTGGATAAGCACCTATAAAAAAAAACAGAGGCTAATTTTATTCTTTCCCTATCTAGGCTAATAATTATGTAATCCGAACGCGATCTATTCTGAATTAAAAGTGGTAATATCGAGATATATAGTAACATAGTAAAATATACAATAACAAGCGTACACCCTGCCCCAAACACAGACATACATCTACATGGATAACGCAAATGCATGTTCTTTGCGTGTCCAAACCCCGACCAAGCGTTAAGATTTTAATCCGCGCGTATGTATGTCTGTTAGAAAATTGATTCCACAATATCGATATCGTTCTTAATAATCGATTTCATCGGCGGCATCGGTGTCTCTGAATCTGTTTCCCAGCAATAAATATCAGCTGTGACGTCACAATAGCTCTTCAAAAGTCGGCGCGCTTGGTTTCAATACAAATCGTGACACTTGCGTTGTCTATGTAGATGTATGTCTGTGTTTCTAAACACCGCCGTTTACAGCCCGCCAAGTTCATGCGAAATTTGGTTTTAAACAGCCGTCTTCACTGTTGTAAACTAGCAAGGTCACCTGCTATATTAGTAAGTAATAATAAATGCAGAACAGTGTACCTACACAACTTAATCTATCCCCAAAACACAGTACAGATATCTACAGTAATTCAACTTCATACAAACAGACAAAACGCGATACACCTACGCGGCTCGATCTCGGCATGCGCTCGGCATGCGGCCAGTCGCGAGTGTCTGCATACCGAAACAATTGTTGCTTGAGCTTTACGTAAATATGCGGATTATTTATTCTTTAAAATTTAATAAAACATCATTTCGTGCGTCTCAGTCGAGGCGCAAGTATTTTTTGGTCGCTAATTTATAAGACGGATTTGTTCTTCAAACGTAAACATGGTTTTTTGACCCAAAATGTATTTATTGTTGAACACTTCGTATTTATTTGTTTATATAAAAAAAGTATATTTGCAGTCACAAAACTAAATGGAAGTAAACACAAAGCAGGCAAATGTAATCTAAACGCTGAAGGCGGGCAGCCATATCATATGTGAACGGACCGCGGCGCTGAAAGCATTTATTTCAAAGATGCTGCCGAGTTGAATTACTGTAGATGTCTGTACTGTGCCCAAAACATGTTACTTAGTAACTTTATGGTCACACAATAAAATACCTATTCCGTAAATATATCACAAGACCCCTGCTAATACGAAATACGAGTATGAATTACCAGCTAAATGGTTGAATTAGATGCCTAAGTAAGTACCTAGATAGTAATTAGAACGGAGGCACTGAAATTAAGGTATAGGTACTGAAAAAAATAACAGTAAGTCGGTAATTGTTAGGTATAATAAATAAATAAATATTACCTACTGACACCCACACAACATTATCTAGCCCAAATTAAGTTTCTTAAAGAACTTGTGTATGGATACTAAAGAAATATATAAATAAACATACATATTGAATAAATACATATTTTTTATTAGAAAATAAACTTAAATAAACATGTATGTGTTTATATAATTATTTACTCAAAAGTCAAAGTTTTACAAGAGGAAGTCTTTGCAAAATGGACGGCAGTGACGACGCAACGGGCGCGAGAGCGACAGTGTTTCGTCCGTTTGTGTGAAGTTGAATTACTGTACATAACTGTACTGTGTCACTGTGTCTACTTTCTATCTTGTCGCGTAAATCACGCCACCGTACCGTTCGTTTTGCAGACTCGTAGCGTGGCCTTTGTCCCTTTATTGTTTAGGAATTAAATCTCATTTTGAATATATAAAAGAGAGACAAAATTTTACCAATATACCTACTGGGCAAACATACCTACCTATGTACAATGCCAAACATTTTCCCTAAACGAAATCGCTGTTTTGCATGCTTTGTAACTATAAAACGCAATTGTGCTATTTACGTGAACGTTGTTCGGTCAATTCTTTCATTTCTGGAATTTGATGAAAGTACTAACTTTTTATCACAGTGAGCGACTGATAGAACTTTATGGCGGCCTCATACGTGGGTAGATACACATTTATGTAATTCCGAAGTTACATGCTCATTATGTAAATTTTACAATTATAATCGGCAATTAATATTATAAAAAAAAATCTTTTTATGGGTTTTTTGTCGTCAGTCTTAGGTACTATTTCTTATCATAGGTATAAATAAGTAGCAGTTCACAAATAGGCTATATTATACCTGGACAATGTGGCTTTCTTCCGGTGGTGAAAGAATTTTCTAAATTAGACGCAATTTAACAAACAAAAAGTGTATCTCTTTAAAGATAATATTACTTTAGCTTAAAGCGCACCAGGTGCAACTCTCATGTTGCATGACACAAGAATACCCTTGATGAGGGAAATCTGGTACCTATGTCTCATTCTAAATAATAAAATAATAATAATAAAATCCCCAGACAATCACACCAACTGCATGGCCCCAAAGTAAGCATAGCTTTTGTTATGGGATACCATGTAGCGAACTAGGGGAGAACCTAGAATATCAATACATAAATAGATAAACACGCAGACACGGAACATTTTTTTTCCTGTTCCGTGCGGGAATCGAACCCGCAACCACTGGCGTCTGAGGCAGACAGCTTTACCCCATCGCCAAAGCGGTCATCAATGGGCGCAGGGCTTTCGGTCAACATTTCATGGTGCTGGCCACCCTTAAGAGGATACTGCCCAACGTGAGGGGGACAGGTCCCATGTGCGCGGATGGCTGGCCTTGGCCTTGACTACAGGCATTTATTAAAGTATAGCTCACGCTTCATCCGTTTGTATGAAGTTAGAATACTGTATAGATAATATTACCGTGCCGTGGTGGTTTATGTCCTAAACTCTCTCTGACAAGAAAGTCATGGCCCTGCAGTATGCTTATTAAAAAGATTGTGGTAATAGGCCCATGCTTCTGTAAATGAAATAAATAAAGATGGACAAACTCACGGTTACCAGACGAAAAAATCAAGTAGGTAGGTATTTGAAAAATCCTGAGATTTTTTAGTTTAAGGATTTTCTGTCAAATGTAGCTACTATTCAACATTGTGAAATCGTTAAACTACCGTTTGTATTGTATACGTAAACACCTTACCTACTTAAAAAGGTATCTTCAAAAATAAAGTATAGGTAACTAATTGGATAAACAAGTACTGAAACTTTGAAATTATTACCAAAGGAAGATTACATTTTTATGTCAACCTTTTACTAACGAGATTATTAAAATCTAAACTGAAAAAAATATTTTATTGAAAATTCTAAAAATCCTGAGATTTGCAAAATCCGGCCGCAATCCTGAACAGAGTTCAAAAATCTTGAGATCTCAGGACAAATCCTGAAATATGGTAACCCTAAACAAACATTAAAAAAATAAATTAACAAAGAGTGAAGTTCTGAATGTGAAAATTGTATCAAAGACAAATTACTTTACACCTAGGAATTGTAGTATTGTAATTACATATAGTCAAAAGAGTCATTGGGAGGTAAATACCTAAATTTGAAAAGAGAAGATAGTTGATAGCTTTTTTGACATATTCGTAAGATCCTTTATTTTTCAATCAAATCCTACTTAAAAAAATCTACGCCGCAAGCTCATGTTTCGCCGCACCTCAAATTCAAGACTTTTTCAAATCGTTTTATGTTCTTCCTAAACACTTTACGCTTGCAGACTAAGATCAGATGGAGATGATTTGATTGATTTCTTATTCAAATAACTTTGAATAACATGGTTTTTTGACAAAAAATTTTTGTTGAACACTGCCTTTTCCATTTACAAAGTATTTTGTTTGTTTATATAAAAAAAAGTATATTTGCAATCACAAAACTAAATGGAAGTAAACCGAAAGAAAGCAAATGTAATTTAAACGCTGAAGGCGGGCAGCCCTATCACATGTGAACGGACCGCTGTAGGCATTTATTTCAAAGTGCGGCCGAGTTGAATTACTGTAGATATCTATACTATGGCTTGACCTTAATTTCACTTTCGAGATAGATATTGTCAAAATTGTTGCGATTATTTAATGAAATCATTAAAATACCTAGTTATACGATCGTAGTTCTTATTTTTCCTGGTCCATTTTTTCAAAGATAATGGTTTGTGTGTAAACTTCACTAACAATAAAAAATATTAGTCTGTAAGTTTCTATTCAAATCTTGTTTTTCTGTTCAATTGTGGATTTATTTAGTACCTAAGTGTATAAACCTATTCTTGTGAATAGAAGAGTACATACAAGAAAAATAAATGAGGTAATTTGATGTTACAGATTGTCTATAAATACATGGAGGTACTTACGTATATTGTGAAAATCTCTTTCAGATAAACGCATGCAAATTAAACTAAAGCAGATAAAGGCCTGATTGATACTAACCGTATTTTTTGTTGAAACTAGCCCCGTGACTCAGGAAATCTGTAAGCAGACAAACTAAACTTAAATTATAAAATATAAGCATCCGATTATAAAGAAAATATGGAAAACGTAGGATATGTTGGAAAGGCACAAAAATTTATTAAATGGCAGGGATTGAATTGAATTGAAAGTTACTGTGTACTCAATCGATTTCGATGAAATATATATAACACAACTATGAAGTATCCTCTATCATATAAAACAAAAAATTTCAAAATCGATTCATGATTGTCTGACTTATCGTGTAACAAAGACACAAAAAAAATCATACAGACGAATTGTCAATCAACCTCCTTCTTTTTTGGAAGTCGGTTGAAAAAATAAATCAAATTATACAGCGGATTTCAATATAAATCTTTACTTCAGATCTTAAATAGAAAGCACTACAAAGCGTTGCCATGACAATCATACATAATCCAGATTTCTATCTTAGATAAGATCATTATTGAATTCTAAATTTTTCATCCACAGTTTAAAAAAATCTTCAATTTCAGTCTATTAGTATTAGCGCTATCTAACGGAATAAACCAGAACTTTTTGAAGCTAGCGCCAACATACAGTTACTGGTTTTAGTCACACTGTTCGTGGCGCTGTCATCGATTTTGTGAAACCAACAAGTCAAAAAGTTCACATTTTACTCACCTGAACGACTCATTTTACTAATAAAAATATGAAGTCGGAATGTTCTTTAATGGACAGAATAATTAAAGTTTTTAATATAACTATAATCTAAACAAAACAACACAATTAAAATAAAGAGTGCTATGTTTAAGGTATGGTCGGTCACATGTGCCGCGACTGCAATGCGCACATAAACAATATGATTGGATAGTTGAAGTGTGTCGGTAAAGTAGCACGGTTTGGTATTGGTCGGAATAATGCGCCTCGACGAAAGGCGCGTGGTGTAGCACGTGACAAAACAAAGTAAGAACTTTTCGATAGAGGGAGCTGTGTCTTGTTTACATTATTATTACGCTAGGCTCTGACATAATGTGCGTAATAATGAACGCAACGCAACTAATCTGCTCGTTCGTTCACGTGACGAACGAATTCCTTTTGACTCAATGAGGGTTGGCCTTATACTCTGTGAAAGAGCATCTAAATAGATATGGGTCTGATGTTGGTAAAAGATTTTGGCAAAGGTACTTACGTACATAAGAGTTTTAGCTACGTGTTACAGTAACCATCATATTTACTAAATAGGATTACAGGCCGATAAACTCCGTTGTAACTGGATAGGTAGTACCTAGGTACCTTAATGGCTAGTTTAGAATGATAAGTGTAATTTCCTTGTTCCTTTTGTAAAGAACCTTATTAAATAGTCGCGACCTGTTACTCTGTAGAAGTTAGTACCTAGGTAACGTAAAGGTAACGTAAAAAATCTTGTTTAGCTATTCGCCAACAATTAAAATAAAAGTTTGGTTCATAGGCTGTGAAAATTTAAATTTTCATTATATTCGGCTTTTAAGTTGACAAGATAGCGTAAGATAGGTAGTGTTATGTCGCTCCAAGTTTTTGTTGAAAAATTTGTTTTTAGGTACTAAGAAAATTCGGTAAGGAAGTGAGTTCACTAATTTATTCTAATTTGTTTTTCAATATTTTTTGTATTAATCTTAGCGACATTTGATGACATTTTGATGTCACATATTGATTACATGTGCGATATATTTTACGATTTTTTGACCTGACAAGTTATGTTGTTAAAATTTTATAAATGTGCTTAGCTGGATTTTATTTTAAGAGGGTGGACTATTTTCGAAATTAAACATTTAAATTCACATACGCTTTTTTGTACTTAGTTAACAAAATTAAAATGTCTTTAATTTTACATACTTACTGAAATATTTACAGGTATTATAGGTATAGATATTACGTTTTTGTTGTGATCACATATTTTACTCTCAAACAGCATTTTAGTCCTAAATATTATAAGTACGCATCAATAATATTAGGTACTTTGTTAATCAGAAACATCACAGTTTTATTTTATTTTCTATCATAATTAAATATATAAAAATATAATGTACAAGTTACCCTTCCTGTAGGAATTTCAGAAATTTCTTCCATAGGACAACCAGACACCCATTTAAAGAACCCTTATACCAAGTTTTACATCGGTGTCCTCAAAAAATTAGATTTTTTCATACGAACTAAAAAGTTCTATATTTCCCGTTCCCGTGGGAATTTCGGGAATTTCTTGTATAATACAGAGACCTACCTAACCTAATAAATTAATAAGACAAACCTAATTAATGCCTAGAAGCTTCTGGTCGTGTACCTACTTAAGTTGTTTTAATATAAAGTGCTGTATTTTTTTCGAGTTTTCAAAATACCTCTAGCCTACTGAAAACCTTAAACACTTCAATAATAGAAAATATCTATGTACGGTTAGTATGAAAGTGACCAGATAGTTAGGTACTTTCTTAGATATATTGGCATTTAATTTGAGACAAATACTACTCTACATTTTGATTTTAAAGTAAGTACCTGTCTTGTAACGAATAGTAAGAACTTATTCTTAAGAAATTGTTTACATGTAGATATTTTACCTCGTTCATTAGTTATGTTGTACCTCAATGCAGTTGCTAAGAAATTAATTACGATCAACATTTTTTGTTGCTAAAAAATCACTTAATAAGAACTGCCCGAAGATCATTCCATCATTTCAATGGCAAACAAGAAAAGCATCAAAAATGTAGTGGCCTTCAGAACGCGAACGACAACCTTGAAATTCAAACGATACTAATTCTACTCTGCCTGTTTGTCTCCTTCTTGTCCCAGTTATCCCGAATACCTTAAAAAACAAAATTTCTTTCGAACACGCTTCGCATGACACAGTTGCGGTCATGTCAACCCTTTACTGCTTCAAGTGTCTCGCAAATCCACTAGGTACCTATATTCCTATTCGGATTCATTCGCCGTGAACCGCGTCTTTGGAACGATGTCTCCTTTGGAATTAAAATGTCTTTTAGAAACGACGTATAAAGAAACGAATAAAGGTTTTTTAATGGCCTTTCGAGGAGGTAAATTCTCGATGGAAATTGTTTATTGTGTCTGTTTAATATGAGTTCTCTTTATTTTCATACATCCATTTACCTATATTTTCAACCGAATTCCAAAAGGAGGAGGTTCAGAGAGGATACTCCAGAGGTGGTGGTTTCTTGAAAAAAAATTAAAAAAAAAAAAGGTGTTTTAATGGGAGCCAAAGTTTGACGTGAAGTCGGTTTTTGTAATGCTCTGCATAAGTTGATTATTCTAGATATTATTTTTATACGAGATGCTGCCTCTCACGGTAGGTATTGCCCGTGTAAGTTTTCAATGTCTAGCTAGATGAAATAAAACCTTCCGAAGCAATTGGGACATGATGAAAGACATGACAAAAGAAGTTTTTAAATGCAACGGGTTTTCGGCGGCAATTAAAATTATGAACACAGCCGGGCGCCATCTTAACTGCGTATTTTTTTATCACAAAGGCTTATTTTAATAACCTGTTTTTGCATAAACTGGTAATTTCCAAGATAATCGCGTCCAAAGAAACAAACCTTTTGGCTTTTATACATTAGTACAGATTAAAAAAAACCGTATTCTGGTTTACACATAAAACCAAGCACAAAACCAGCACAAACAAAATCCTTTGTCTAGGTGACAAATACCCACAGATAGATCCTTCCCAGTCAGGACCACAGTCCTTGGTATATTTTATCGATCTACAGCTGAGCAGACAGTGGGGTGTTGTCCCAATTCATGGCTCACATCTGGCATTCATTCAAACTAGACTCCATGTAAACTTGAGGGGGTAAAAACTTTTATTTATGCAAACATTGTTTCCAGTCTAGTCGGCTCTACGACCTCAGGAAACGGAGGCATATTCAAGTACGTACTATTTTGATGGAAGATGGCCAAACAGATAATTCCGCCTTAAACAAGTGGCCTTTATTTATTCAAACAGAATAGCGGCAGATTTCCTACAAACACAGAAGTTTACAATATCATTGTTCTCAGAATAGCCTACTTAATGTTGTGCTCCTAAAATAATCCTATTATACTGCCACTGAAGTACAAATTATGTATTAATCACATCGGTTACTAATTAAGCGTTTCGAATTGAATTCAAATATCCAATAAGTCATTATTACCGCAAGCTATTAATTACTTCAAAACGGTAACACCAGAGACAGTATCTTTTACCAATTTAAACTAACCCAAATCAATAATAACCCTTTAGTCTAGACTTTCTGATATTTTACGTGTGACCTATTACCAAATGGGATCTGGATATGAAATTTTCAGCGGCATTAAAAATAGCTTACTAGGTATAATATCCACGTTTGGAAGATAGGCTGAATTTCGAGTGGTGTCAAGGCCGCCCGAATCAATGCGCCGCCCGCCCTGCGCCGCTCTCCCTCCCCGAGCACCTTGTCGGGAACTCTTTGCTTCCCTACACTGTACGTATTGCCCTTCTTAAGTCCTATTTAAACATAGGAACAATTTATTTGACCTTACAAACACAATTTAAAAAAAAATGAGAGCTTCCTAAATTGACAATCTATTCTTAGTTTGTTCAATCAAATACGGTTTAATTTGAATAATATATTTGCATAGCTTTTTATGTTGAATATGCTTTTAAATGGTTTATTAATTTGATGAGTTTGCTGTTTGTGTTTATAAGTAAATACTTAAATAAAATAAATAATAGTGTAGAAAGATTTTGTACAATAAATAAATAAAATAATAAATAATAATAATAATAAATTTGTAATTCCATATCTGAAATTAAACAATTTTTTCCAACTAAATTCACCCAATAATTTAAATTAAATTTTGCATTAAATGCTCTATTAAACTCTATGTCATAATCCAATTTTAAATAGGTCATTATTCAGGTTTTCCGAGATAAAATAATCATTAAAACGATGGTATAGCCCCGGAATAATCACTTTTATTAAATTAACCAGAGTGCTTAATTTCATTACTTAATAGTCCTCTAAATTCAAGTAATAATGATGGTAAAAGAGAATTTGGAACTTTCAAAATACCATGTTGTTTTTGAATCACTAAACAACCATACGGCAATATTCAAAATGCCCGCGAAATATGATAATATGTAAATGATTTATCGTTGCGGACTTTAATTTGAAACTCATTTGAGGTGCAATATTGGGGAGCAAACTTTTGCGTAATAAGCTACTACTTCAAGCAATAAATTGTAAATAAATAAAATAAACAAATAAGCATACAAACAACTTTTAAAATTTCCACTGAATTTCTGTAGTTCGTAATAAAAACTTAAACAAATAAAACTTTAGCTAGGTACTCCATGTATATTTCTTTCTATTTCAAAATTGAAATGATACCGATACAATTTTCACTGCTTGTTTGTAGATCATATTTTTCAGGATAAAACATTTTTTATAAAGCGTTGGCTAATAGAAATAAACTCCGATTTACCAGTTCCCATATTAGTTCATTCGAAAATAGAGGGAATTCATTTTCATTATATCTGTCAATATCTTAATTTGACCCCTGGATTTCATATTTAATATATTATTAATAAAACACTTGTCAGGCACCTTAGTCTCTCGTGACCACGGAGTCTGGAAAAACACCGAAACGGCAGTTTAAAAAAAATTATACGCGATAAATCTGCTTAAAAGTGTTTTATTGAATAGTTTGAAAAACTTAAGACAGTATGATAAATATATCGTGTTGTTTCAGTTTCAAAAAATCAGTTTTCCCCGCCGCTTCATTCGCTAGTTATACATATTCCATGGGGCTTTCAGGAAAAATGTGTTGTTTCAGGCTTCAGGCTATGCTATGCTTTAATCTATGTACAAAATGTCAGCTCAATGCGTCAAGCAGTTTCGGCGAGATAGACAAATAAATAACATAATAAAATAAAATCCCCAGACAATCACACCAACTATAGGGGCCCTAAGTAAGCATAGCTTGTGTTATGGGATACCATGTAACGAACTAGGGGGGAACCTAGAATATAAATGCATAGATAGATAAACAGCCAAACACTGAACATTTTTTTTTGTTCCGTGCGGGAATCGAACCCGCAAACCTCCGCTTTTTATAATAAGTAGCATAGTAGTTTCCTATCAGATGTATGCGACGGTAATATAAGCATTTGTATCTATATTGACGAGTGCTCTCCCACTGAGCTACCGGGGCCTGGCGGTACGCCTCGAAATTACTTAACACATTTTTTCATTTATTTATCTCAATTTAGTTAAGATAAAAATAATGAAACATGAAACAAAGTAGTACAAAGTAAACTATTGGTATCAAAAAGAGCGTGAAATCCGTGACACGGACATAATGATACAGTTTGATCCCAAGACTCTTCAAAGGAGTGCAGTCGGTGAAATGAACATAAGAACGTGACCGATAATCGACTGCAGCGCATTCATCTTTCACTTCTATATCAAAGGCATTGGGGTGATATTAGAAAAGACCGTTTCGAGGGACCAGCTACCTATGCATAACAACTGAAAGCCTTTGACTCTCGGCGTCTAGAGCAGCGGAAGCGAGAAATCCTTGTGTATATTTCTTTTTACTTTCACAGGCTTATTTTTATTTTATTTAATCTGACGTGACGATGAGATTTGAAATGAAACGCGCGGGCTTCAAGAAGCTCCGGCTCCTCAGTATTCTTTGCAGCGAACTAGGTAGATTTCTAGTCGCGAAATATTTATTCAGTCCTGTCAAGGCTATTCAAAACCCTAAACGTACATCAAGGTGCACATGCTAAGCGAAACTAGTTTTAAAGATGCTAAGCCGCTATCAAATCAAAATCACTTGACGCCCTGCAGTTCCTATTTTCATTTTAAAATCTGAAATGATTATAAATGATTAAAGCCTGCTTACTTTATTGTTATCGAAATAAAAATCGTTTATCTAAGATTTGTGATATCTATGTTGACAGGGGCCTCGATCCGGCGCTGCGCTTCGTCGTGATAGCGAAAGTAGGTGAACATTGTTAGATAGTGGTGACGCGGTTTATCTTCAAACCAATATTAACTTAAGTTCATACGTTGTGATTTCTAACAGTTTTCCTAGTTTAATATATATATGTAGAAAACTACCTACCGCAAGTAGATCATTGTATCAGTGTACCATCGAATATTCTAAGCTTATTATAAAAGAGCGCTTCTTCCGATCAAAATAGCCCAGTGACCACAAGCACATGTGAATTACAGACGATAAGCTTTATTTACGTAAAGTTATCAATGCACCGTGAATTCTATCATCTACGTTAATTCATAGGCCCAGGTCAGAAATATATAGAAATGCATGATTGACAGTACGTGCTAATCCTACACTCCGCACCGCTTCTACGTAGTTGTCTGAGCGGACAGGCGCGGAAGGGATATCTTGTTAAGTGTTTTGCGATTAAAACCTTAAGAAGCACTTCAAAGCGGGTTCATTCCCCTACCAAGACCAACTTATCTTTAACGAGCGTACCTTTACGACATCATCAAATCAATAATTACGGTTATCTCGTCCAAGCTCAGTTTATTACGGAGGGGTGTGATCTTAATAATATATATCGATTTGCTAGTATAAGTGAACCTTTCAATACGCACGAAGGTATTTGCTGAACATACTTTGAATCAGAAAGAATCAGTTACAGTTTTCGAATATAGATGGATAAATCATATTGTGAATTAAATATTTAATGTAATTGTACATGACAATAGGACTGTATTTTTTTATATATTGTATGCAATGTAGTGTAAATAAATAAATAGGACTCAATTCCAGCTCGAGAAACGTAGTTCGAGGATGCTATTAGTGTTACACCTTTCATAATTTAATGGCGTCATTAAGGAGCTCTCGTTACTGTGAACTACTATCTCACTACTTTTGTTCCGATGATTTTTGGAAATTTTTCACGAAGACTTCATTCCTTTACAAGCCTTTGGAGTAGTCACAATTTGTTGTCATTTATTACATTATCTACAGGCATATCTGTACTTTGTTATTTTAGCTGTAAACATTACTAAATCCAATGTAATATGCAGATATAAGCAAGGTAAGTACAGACAAAGACGCATAATATTCATGTTTTGAATATTGCTGAATTAAAAACTTTAAAACTTTATGGACTTTTATTTAGCATAGAATTTTTGGTGCTAATGAGACCATAAACTCTATGCCAGAGCTTCTAAGTAATTTTTTATTGATTCTCTCTTACGTCGTTAACCTTAATATAATATTTTTCTTTAAATAGCTTTTTTTGTTCATTGTGATAGCATCCACGAAAACAGATTGTAAATTTATAAATAACTAGCTGTTGCGCGCGGTTTTACCCGCGCAATTTCAATTCCCGCGGGATTTTCGGGATAAAAAGTAGCCTATACGGATTCGGAAGAATCCCTCTAAGTAATAGTAAAAGAAATTTTGAATCGGTCCAGTAGTTTTTGAGCCTATTCAATACAAACATACAAAAATACAAAGGTTTCCTCTTTATAATATTAGTATAGATAATATTTCAAGAACAACAACATAGTTAGTTAGTCTTTGATCAGTTTTTTTATGTGATATATTCAAAACGCACATAGCTAAGTAATATTTCTTGAAGCTTGACTTTTGTGTCGACAGTTGCTCTATTTCTGCCACGACCTAGATCCAGCAGCCACTCGCGCCCTTTCATCGACACGCCGCGGCAGCTCTCAATCCCACACGAACTTACTCCAACCAATTTTACGCAGAAAAGTAATATGAATAACCACAAGCTCAAAAATATTGCTTTTTAGGAGCTTTTCTATCTAAGTAATTGCTAATGTGAATTTAACGAATTTAACTAGATTCAGTTTTAATCTTTTCTTTCGCAAATATGTTATTTAATTTACAGCCCACAATAACACATTTATTTATTAATAACAGGTGTTTCAAATACCATTGTATAAACATATGAATAACCGAGCAAACAGCTTTTAATAATAATCAATCAAAAATTCTAAATCTAATCAGCGAAACAATCTGTTGGGTATCTAATAGGCGTACGTACCTCCGTAGGTATATCAATGTCGAACAATGCACTTGACAGAATAGTCGTCTGTACAAAGTGAACCATTTTCCAATCACTAGAGATGCGTGAGACATTTGCACAGGCTATAGTTGCAGCTACAAGCTTACGTGTTGGAGCCAACTTAGCTGTGCATACTCTGTAGATAAAAAATATAAATTCATCATCATCATCATCATAACAACTCTTTGTAATGAGCCCACTGCAGGGCATGAGTCTCTCCCCTGGGTGACGAGGAGGTATAGGCCATAATCCACCAAGCTGGCATAATGCTGGTTTATAAAAAATATAATAGTATATTATGTAACAAGTGAGCGAAGTTGCTAATTACAGTCGAGGCTGTGATTTGAGTCTTAATAATGAGCCGAGACTGTAATTAGCAACGCTCACGAGTTACATACGACGTTTTTCAACACACTTGTGAGTAAAAGACAGACATACGTGGTCATAAAATAACAAACACACTTGATAACAAAGCTGTGAATTGTGATTGAAAAATGGCGCCGAACCTCGCGCATGCGCGTAGGTTTTTTTTCCGTCAAATGTGTCAATGTCTGTATAGCATATACAGCCTATTTTAAGTGAAAATGTTTAATTTGGAGTGGTAAATGCAAATATTTTAATATTTTATGACAAATGATTGTAAATTGTGAATAATTTGTTTAATATACAAATTTATTTTACTAATATAAGGCGCAAACATTTAAAAATGTATATGGATTTGAAGTGGTATAAAACCTCTTTGTTGTTTCTGAAAATATTTAGTGTATAACCCGGACCAATAAAATATGCTCTGTTTTCTCGCATGTTATTTGCACAAAGGTACAATTCAACTTTGTAGGATTCATTATATTATGCACTAGGGTATAATATATTATGCACACGTGACTTATAGCCCAGTTTATAGTTCTAAATTCAATAGAATAACGCTCACTTTACGAGCAAGTGTGTTGAAAATTATATAAATATAAATTAAGAAAAAGACAGTAGCTGTATACTAGACTGTAGTACTGTAGACAGTATACTAGGTGATTTCAGTGCTTCTTTCGACTTACATTCTAATGGCAAGTGCTTTGGCCTTCAGCTGTCAACTATTAATGTGACGGAAAGCTACTGCAATATTTATTGCACTATTAATTACCATTATATTATAATAATATGTACGTAATATATTGTTTATGTGCAAAAATAGTTCTTATTTTTATCGGCCCGAATGATATTTAGTTCAGAGTTTATTGCAAATACAGTAGAATCAGTTTATTTTGACTCCGCTTATATTGACCAACCGCTTATTATGACGTGTTTACACAGGGAAGTTTCGTTTTCATATAAATTATATAACTAAGTCGGATATAATGACATATCGTTTATTGTGACCCTTTTTTATCAAATTTTGTCCGCTTATAGTGACCGACCGTATGATTTCTAACACCTTTGGCAGTGTTCGGGAGAGTCACGTTATACCCAAAGATTTAGACGCGTGATAGGCTTTTTGATTCGAGTCTCAGAGCGTAGATTTACTTATTAATATCTACTTTAATTTATCTCTATTTTATTCCTTTCTATTAAAATAAATCACATACTAACTTAAACAGTTTATTTATTGTTGCAGTACCTATTTATTTATTTATTTTAGAAAGTATGACGTTGTATACTATGCTTTGTATGACGTCCGTTTAGTATGACTTGTTTTTTATTTCCCTTCGATGTCATTATAAACGGATTCCACTGTAGAGACAATAAAGTTTAAAATTTGTGACTGAAACTAAGAATATTGATTTTTAGCAATAAGTTAGAATTGGTAATTTATCACAGAACAACAAGTTGCTCCGGAAACATCGGTGTAGAATTTGACTCGCACTTGACCAGTTTATTTCACATAATTATTATAGAGTGACAAGCAGAAGAACTTTGGACGAATTCAAAAATAGTAGCAGCCTTCTCCTTCTTTTTAATAGCTTAGTACGTAGTTGCTTAGAATGCGGGTGTGTTATTTGGTCTCCAAATTATGCTATTCATTCTGATAAAATAGAAAGCGTACAGAATAAGGCTCTAAAAATAGCTGCGTATAGGCAAAGTTTAGCCCGAAAGCTTAGTTGTTACACAGAGAGGCTTCATTTCTTTAAAGTAATTACCTTAGAGGTGAGACGCCAGCAGCAAGACCTACTCCACAACATCATTCATTCCCAATTTGACTCCCCCAATTTGCTTTCCCTGCTTAATTTTAACATACGACCACTATCTCGTAGGCGAAGAACAGTTTTCACCCTAAACATCTTCAAAAATAACATTTCCTTTTATAATCCGATAGTAGGTATGTGCCGTTTTTACCATGAGGTTTCGAAAACAAACGAGGAACTTGACATATTCATGACAAGGCATATTTCATTTAGATTTTCGGTGAAGCGTATCCTCTGCTAAGCTTTCTGGGAACATTGAATATTATATAATTTTTTTTTTGTCTATTATATTTATTAATTTTTGCACTTTATTTGTATTTTATTGTAATTCTTTATCAGTGTTTACGTGTCATGTAAATGTAACTTTGTGTGTACCCCCCGTTGGGTTATAATTTAGTTTTCAACACACTTGCTCGTAAAGTGAGCGTTATTCTATTGAATTTAGAACTATAAACTGGGCTATAAGTCACGCGTGCATAATATATTATACCCTAGTGCATAATATAATGAATCCTACAAAGTTGAATTGTACCTTTGTGCAAATTAAATGCGAGTAAACAGAGCATATTTTATTGATCCGGGTTATACATTAAATTTTTTCAGAAACAACAAAGAGGTTTTATACCACTTCAAATCCATATAGATTTTTAAATGTTTACGCCATATATTAGTTAAACAAAATTGTATATCAAACAAATTATTCACAATATACAATTTGTTACAAAATATTAAAATATTTGGATTTACCACTCCAAATTAAATATTTTCATGTAAAATAGGCTGTATATGCTATACAGTCATTGACACATTTGGCGGAAAAAAAAACCTACGCGCATGCGCGAAGTTCGGTGCCATTTTTCAATCACAATTCACAGCTTTGTTATCAAGTGTGTTTTTTATTTTATGACCACGTATGTCTGTCTTTTACTCACAAGTGTGTTGAAAAACGTCGTATATACTATTAATATCTTTGTTTTTCACTCTTTTTTTTCTTTGCATAAATGTAACCTGTTGTGTATACCTAAATAAATAAATAGAACTTTGGGCTGCATCGAAAAATCAAAGAAATCGAACGCCCGTACATCATTGCGTTACAAATTGGGATTACTGAGCCCAGTGCAAACTAATAAAGCCTTTACTACACGACCGTACATCGTTTTTCGATTTTAATCGAAGTTTAACCAAATAGTAAGAGTTTAATTATTCCATTGACACGACTGCACAAGACACTAATAAGAACACTAATGAAATTTTACGTTACGGACGTACGGTACGCACGTATACACGCGCAGCGTAGGCCCTAAAATGTGTACACGGTAAAATATAATGTAAATGAAACACTTATTAACGCTTTTAAATATTAGTACCGTAACCGTAGAAGGATATTTTAATGTCTACTCGTTCAAAACCACGAGATAGTTATGTCTTGTCCAGCCAATAACTAATTAAAATCTATTGATAAGCATACATAAAAAAAATAATGACAATTAAAAAAAAAATGTAATGGAGCATTTAACTCCCAATCGAAAGATAAAAGGAACTGACAGTTTCCTACAAAGTTACACAAAACTAGATATCTTTAATAAACAAGAACACATTTATTTGTAGTTTCTTCTTTTTTAACAGCAATGGCCTCTATTTGAGTTCATTAAAATAACTCAAAACAACTCTGTTTCCCTCCGCTCCGCATCACATGATAATGGAAGCGAGCTGGAAATATGCCAAAACTTAAAATTTTATCAGAATTCATACGGCACATACACTGGAAAGCCTGACACCCCGCCAGCATCAACAATGAGCTATCCAAAAAACAACTTCATTCAGCCCTTTTTGTTTTAGAGCTTACCTGACACGTCTATAATAAAGACTTTAGTCCGCGTTGGGTCGTCTAATAATAGACCTACCACCCCTGGATACACGTGTTTGTACAATATGACTACGAGAGATCTGCGCTTGGTAGGAACATTCTGACTACCCAATATTAAAAATGTCCCTACCACTAAATATCATGCCAGACGAGTACCTATGTTTTTCAGAATTTGAAACCATTTTCGCTACCTTTCACCTTTACGTTGTTTCAGCATCAAGCGAGTTCGAGATAAAACATTTCGCGAATAGACACAAAGAAACTTATATGCTATATTTTCCTTGAAATATAAAATGAAAACTGCTCGTATTTAATTTCCTGCATCCACTGTAACACAAAGAAAAATTTAATGGAGAGAAAATTCTCCGATGTCTATTGTGGGTGCAACGAGTGGGTGTCGCACAATTCAATTACCTTTGATAATTTAAATACAAAGGTCAGACGAATATCGACAAAACTACCATATTACTCACACACATGATAATTCCTACATATAATTAGAACTGATTACAAGACAAAATACAATAATGAACGGTAAAGAATTGAATATTGGCAGCCAATCAGATGTTTCTTAATCCACAATAGTAAAGTTAAGGTTTTACGTCGTACAGTAGAATGTCTTGGCAAGGAATTCTTTACTCCGATTTGCGGAAAATATTCCTTTATGTGTTTTTCTTGATAACCGATAATTTACATTGAATATAAAATAGGTGGAAGAAGCGAAAGAGGTATGTCTGGATCGCAGCAATTGGTGTTCCCTTGTCTCTGCCTACCCAAAGAGGAGGACAGGCGTGAGGTTATGTATGGATGTATAAAATAGGTTGATTGGAACTGCTGACTCGAGTTGCATTCTTTAAAATCCTTTTGATGTTATGATATATTCATTGATATGAATGGCGTAGAGTATTTTTAATAGTATTACTGAAAGCTTTTCCTCTCAGACTGATGCTGTACGGTCTCCATAACATCAGCTAAGTTTAAGTTCTGGGGTTTCAACAATTAATAACAACTATTGAGCCCCAAATCATCAGGACAAATTAAGGAAGGAAGCACTTAAATATTGTTCACTTTAAATAAAAGGCAATCACTGTTTCGCAGTGAGTGTTGAATGCAAAACAGGAAGGAAAACACTTAAGACTTGATCCATCCATACTCTATTGTATATTAGGTATTAAAAAAATATAAATCTGGCATCATCGCAACGATCATAATATAGGATGATAGTTGTGTTTCTAATCAAGAATTGAGATAGAGTGAACTACGAATCATATTTTTTATGTCGAGCCTGGCTAATAAACTATTACATTAATGCGGCCCGAAGGAAAGCATTCAGTAGTTTGTGACTTTGTAATAAAGTACACAGGGTCAACACACGAGTAGATGGGGGGGAAAGTTTTGATGCGCAAATAGACATTTGAAACAGTTGGTTCTCTTTAGCTCTACCCACGACACAGTCCAACACATTAATGTGTTACTAGCATCTGAATGTGATCATTTATTTCTCACGACGACTTCCGTGCTTCGGAGGGCACGTTAAGCAGTCGGTCCCAGGTGCTGAATACTTGTATACAGTAGTCGTTAGGGTGTGTCAGAAGCCATATCGGCACCCTGAAAATTCTGACATCCACTAACCAGTACTGGGCCAGCTTGGTGGATTACGGCCTATATTTCCTCGTCACCCAGAGGAGAGAGTCATAGCTCTGCAGTGGGCTCATTACACGGATTTGTGATGTATTTTTATGTATGTTTGGGGCTACATATTTGGCAAAAATGCAGTTATCCTATCTGATATGATATTCGTTCCCATATTAGAAGGAACTGAGCTTACACCTATAACTGCACAGTTCCTCTACATACCGATATGATCTTGAGATAAACTTGCGAGGGGTTGATACCGTGAGAAGCGCGTGCTCCGATCGCCGTGTTATCTGCGAGTGACGTGCGTGCGCGCCTTGACTTCCGACCCGCGATACTACGCCCGACCTCCATTCATCAGAGAACAGCGGAACGACTCCTCACTCCATACAAGCCCTGCGCTAGACGCAGGCGCACGGCCTGCTCATTGACGAATGATATTTTTTAGGACCGAAAAAAAGCTTAGTCAAAAAAGTGTTTTTATTGCATCATTGATTTTTTTTAAATTTAGATTTGGTTATTAAATTCTACTTATATCTTAAATGAGCAAGTATGTAACATAACTTTTGTTTGCATGTTTCACGCTAAAATGTCTATAGATATTAAAACAAAAGTAACAGAAAAATAATACTACTTTTACCCTCATATTCCCACGACCCCAGGAATTCGGTGCAATGCGAAAGTATGAATTTTTGTAAACTTTGCTTAAATAAAAATAAAATGAAGTACACTTAAAATTGAAATTTGAGAGTCTAATTAGTTTTAGGGCAAAAGATATACTAAGCTATTTTTTATTCTCTGATAAGATTCCTTATTGATGTTTGTACATGTGAAGTCGAACGCACTTTTATAAAAAACTAGCCACCGCGCGCGGTTTTACCCGCGTAACTTTTGATCCCGTGGGAATTTAGGGATAAAATATAGCCTTTAACCTTCCTCAAGAGTTGGGCTATCAAATGCAAAAAGAATTTTTCAAATCCCACTTGTAGTTTCTGAGATTAGCGCGTTCAAACAAACAAACAAACAAACTCTTCAGCTTTATATATTAGTATAGATAATAGGTTGAGATCATACTGGATTGCATATCAACTATGAGGCCACACAGTAGCTTGCGTATTCTAAACTGTAAGCAAAAAGTTTATGTCTAGGAATCAAACTCAGGCTGTCTGAAATTAGATAAACACGCCAACAAAACCACCGATAATTCAGAGCACTACTGTATCATTCCCTGCACGCCATCTATTATCCCATTAACTATGATGTGAGTGACCATGACACAAAATATCCGTTTGGTTACACGCGTTTTTTTATTAAATTAGTCACTGAAAATTCTCCGTGATGGATAAGTACTGTTATTATGTTCTTTCCATTTAAAAAAAGGCAAAAGGCAACACAAATGCGTACAAATTTGTGAAGATGTTTTCAACTTATTCATGCGGATGGAGTTAAAATGTCCCACACAGGCAGAGCATAGCCTGTAATACATTAGGTTTATTATCCAAGTATATTTTCATTTCTTTTTGAAGTACATTTTCATTTTGACGACCACTTTGGCGGTGGTGTAACACTGTCTGCCTTAGACGCCAGTGGTCGCGGGTTCGACTCCCGCACGGAACAAGAAAAGAAATGTTCCGGGTCTGGGGGTTTATCTATATTTGTATTCATAGTCTAGGTTCCCCCTAGTCATGTAGCGAACATGGTATCCCATATCACAAGCTCGTAGTTGGTGTGATTGTCTGGGGATTTTATTTATTATTTCTACTTGCTTATCTACTTGATAAAGATGGAACTAAGAGCCTTATTTTACTTATTAAAAATACACTTATTATAACAACTTTTGTAACGATCCCACTGCAGAGTCTGGTTGGAAAGGAGGTTGAGGACATAAACCAACAAAATAGCCTAGTGCTGGTCGTTGGATATTAGATTTTTCAGGGCACCAAAATATCTTCTGATAAACCCTGGCAATACCTTAAAATGTATATATACTCTATAGGTACAACTACTTATAAGAATCTCTAATCTCCGGGATTTAGGTGAAAAGGAATAATCGAACTAGAGTTGGCCAAGGGTAAAAAATATTTACCTTTTGTAAATGATGAATAAATTGTAAACAGATAGATAAATATTAATGACATTAGGCAAATATGTTCAATGGAATTTTACAGGAATCTCAAGTTCAGTGCGGTCGTTTAGTTAAACTTTTGCGCGGAGCGTTATCTCAACTGCGTAAAGGAAGTAAAAAAAAGATATATGTACAAAAATAGGCCATATACAGGGTGAGTTTGAGATCATACATGAAAAAAAAAATTTAATAAAAAATAACTATTAATTATTTACTTACTAAACTTAACCGAAACTTAAAGAATTGATAACGTAACGCATGGTTGCGCTAGCTTTGGCAACGATCCGCGTGTCAGGTCACGTGCCGCGATCGATTCAGTTGTATGTAAAGTAAATAGTAACAAAGTAAGTATTATTTATTTATAGGAAATTTTAGTGAAAAATTAAGTACCTACTTTTATTTATGATCAGAATCTAGTAAACAGTGCTCTCCTTCAGTATCTAAAATTTGTCACCCGTCACCCTGTATATGTTTGTAGAACGGCTGGTTTTGTAAACACAATACGTAGGTATCGTGTCAGCTGAGCAAGGACACTCGTCTAAGTTCCGATTTCAGATGCGGCATTGTCGCCGACATTCTCCGAACTCAGAACCTCCTATAATATTAAACCAAGATTATGATGATTAAATTGTTAGGTACTAGACTCGCTGTGTCTGTTTAAGATACCTAATTTACGTGATTTGCCGATACAGTTAGTTGTTTATCATATCAGAATGAATATTTGCGATCAATCAAATGACATCAAATTAAGAAAGGTAATCTGTGTGTTCATACAGGTTTGTTATTTTATATTTATTATATGATTAGATTATTTTTATTTTATACTTAATTATGTATTTTTCTATATATCATTAACCAAACTAACCCAATCTTCTGACCCTGGGATGATTTAATTAAAAGATAAATATAGTACCTACCTAAATTTGAATTTGAATGAAAATTGAGCAATATAAAATACTTACAATTCAAAAAAAGATGCGCACATAAAAATAAATAAAATATTAGAAAAACACTATGACGACCGGCTGGTATAGTGGTCACATGACATTACCTTCTATGCCAGAGGTCCTGGGTTCGAATTCCGGCGGCGGCGGATATTAATTGTGTGATGAACACAGATATTAGTCGTCAAGTCATGGATGTTTATATGTTTATTTAAATTTATTGTAATAAAAATATGTATTTATTCAATATGTATGTTTATATATTTCTGCATATCAGTTATCTAGTATCCATAACACAAGTTCTTTAAGAAACTTAATTTGGGCTAGATAATGTTGTGTGAGTGTCTGAAATATTTACTTATTTATTTATTATTTATTTACTATAACCATCGAATTATAACACTCTTATCTACGAATTAAAAGATAATTTCCTCAACTCTTGACTCACATTCGTTTTAAACGACACCGTATCATTCAGATTTTCTTGAGTGTTTCCATTTAAGTCATAAAAACGTTTATTTATTTATTTACACTTCAGTTTATACAGGTACCGTAAAAGAAAAAAGAACACTTACATTAAACATAAAAACTTGGCGGTCTTATCGCTGAGTAGCGATTTCTACCAGACAACCACAGCATATGATGTATTTTGCCTGCATACCTATAAAGTCCATAATAGAGGCAACTTTCAGACTGTAGCATATAGGAAAAACGTCATAAATTTAATAAAAAGGTACTCCACATGTATAAAATTATAAATAATGAAGCAACATTTTGCTCTGTTTTCAGACCCACGCGAAAATACGAGTAAAATCTCAGCCAAGCAAAGCGAAGTTAACGAAGTAAAATACATTGTTATAGTTTTAAATTCACTTTGTCTCATGCATTTGAGTGTTTCCAACGGAATGTATACAAGTATCTATTCAATCAGCACATGTATGACGACCCACTCATAAGCTGATTAACTGAATTCATTTCATAAAAGCTTTTACAGAGAATAACAAAACGTTTAAAGTTGCGCAAACAATAAATACCTGTATATACAGGGTTGATTTGTAGTCACCAGCCAAATTTAATTGTTAGTATCTTTGATACGATATTAACGTAATTGCATATTTTTTATTGTCGCTCAGTACAAAAAAGTAGAAATATGGAACCACAAACTTAAAAAAAAATTGTCGCTGTTGATGAACATACCTACTACGAAGCGGCATTTCATTGATAATACTACGACGTAGTACTACAAGATGTTTTGTAGTAGCGCGTAGTTGCCTTATTTCAATGGTAATTTAGAATGACCATGGTTTTCTTAATATGTTAGCAAATATATTTTTTTCTTTGTAAAAAAAATTAATACTTTTTTTTGCAAAAATCGTTCCTATAAATGATACTTAATGCGTAAAAAAAATTTGGCCGGTGACCACATATGAACCCTGTATTATTTTACTTTGAAGTACTTATACATATAAAAATACTAAAAGGACTTTATTGTTTATCGAATACTTAGTAAGTTCTACTTAAAACGTCTATACATCTCTGAATGTATGTTGAAAGCTTGTGCTTGGTCTCCTAGATGCACGAAAAAAACCGCCACATGAAACATCTCTCGACGGAAATATTCCATTTTTAACGTTTTAGCTATTGGATCGTCGTCAGAAATAACTGGTTAATGTTGAGCCGGTATTGGAGCCAGCTTTGTGCCAAATCACATGATCCGCATTTTAGACAGGTCACGAGCGACACCCACTTGCCCCGCCACTTGTGTTTGGAGATACGCTTAAATATTGACGAATATTTCAATATAATAGTTGTTTTCTAACAACGTTGGTTACATACGTATTTAAGTAAACAAAATCTCATTTCCTTGTAACACTAAACTAGTGACGTGCTTTAGTCAGCTGGGAGACGGCAAAGCCACGCGACAGACGCGTGCGCCGCGCCGCCGCCGCTAATCTAACTTTTCCCCTCAAAACATAACATTCTTCATTTTCTTCCTACTATTGTTGCTTTCTCCAATTAATAAACACAAAAAACATTCCAACCACCTTACAAACCAAAGCGACTATAAATAAATAGATAGGATAATCAAAGCAGACATAACAATTAAAATAAAACGGTGTTTAACTTTTGATTGGCTTGTTAAATTCAAGCGTGTGATTTATTGAATCAATTGTTAGTGTGTATAGTGTAAAGGTGTTTAAAGATGAGTAAGGATTCGACGTAGCGTACTAAACAGTCGTGGCAGTGGCTCGGCGTGAGCGCACAAGGGCTCTGTGAAACCACCGCCGCGGCCTCGACTCGCTGCGTTCACGCGTCCACTCAACACGCATTCTATTTGTGTGTCACCTATTTTTATTTAGTACTACCGAAATATTTCGTTCTTTGTAATCTTCTGCTGAAGTCGTATCGACGGAACGTAGATTGTTTTCTGAGGCATTTCGTTTATAAATTATTACAGCTTTATCTTTTTAAAAATTGCATTTTAATATCTACCTGCATAATATGTTGATGAATACGTAGCTAATGTGAATATATTAATTTTGTTTTACATAGCGACTCAGCAGATAGTATGAAGTAGACTTTAGTATTGATTTCCTTAAGTGAATAAACGTGTTGTTCTTGGATGAAGTGAGGTGATATTCCTTTAGAACAAATAGGTTCATCCTCTTCCTCAATTATTCCCATAGGAGTTAAGTGAGCTACGGAGAACTTTCATTCTATTAAGCCCCAGCTAGACTGTTGGAAACAAAACATCAAACCAAGGTGACCTTGCTAGTTTACAACAGTGAAGACGGCTGTTGACAACCAAATTACGCATGACCTTGGCGGGTTATAAACCACTGTTTAGAAACACAGACATGCATCTACATAGATAACGCAAGTGCCACGATTTGTATTGGAACCAAGCGTGCCGATTTTTTAAGACCTATTGTGACGTTACAGCTGATATTTATTACTGGGAAATACAAACAGATTCAGAGACACCGATGCCGCCGATGAAATCGATTATTAAGAACGATATTGATATTGTGGAATCGATTTCCTAACAAACATACATACGCGCGGATTCAATCCAGAGGCGACCAACCTTGACGCTTGGTCGGGGTTCGGACACGTAAAGAACATGCATTTGCGTTATCCATGTAGATGTATGTCTGTGTTTAGGACAGGGTGTACGCTTGTTATTGTATATTTTACTTTGTAACTATAAGTATAAATGACTCGAGTTTTGTAGCTTTTGAGCCTGCGTTTCAACCTTTCCTTCTTTATATCCCCAATTGAATACAAAACTGCCATCGCGAAGATGTTGCCAACGCGAGAGATCAAACCGCACTGACGATTTCGGGCGTGGCCTAGCGTAACCTTGGCTTGTGTTCTTGTTAGTCTCCTTGTTTGCAACCACCGTTTGTAACAGTGTGGATGACTCGGAATTGGTTGTCAACAACTTAATCTTCCTTAACCTTGGTTGGAAGCATTGGTTTTCAACAGTCTGGCTGGGGCTTTAACTATGAACTGCAAAACAAACGTTGTTTGTGTTATGATTCTTTCTACTAATAAACTGACTATCACTTCGTAAACTTTAATGAGGAGGCAAACTGTAGTAAACATTTATTCTACAAACTATCAAGTTAAGCAAACCCTGTCGCTCCACGAAAATTTAAATAAGCTTGTGTAACGTAACTGTTACATATTTTAGTAACTTTAAAATTGCCCGAGCTATGTACTAAAAACCGCCATAATGTCGGTTTTATTAGAGATCACAGTTTTAGACATAAATTAATGCAAAATTTAGGTAAGTGATTGCTAATATCAGCTGTACGTATTGTGTTGAGAGTAAGTTTGACCTGATAGCAACAGTTAGGACGGTTCACGAGTGCAGCACAGCAATGAGCTGCCGCAATGGGTGCCGATGAATGGTCGATTGGCGCGGGCGCTGCGTGGTTATTTCCGTTCGATTAATTCAAATATTATCCCCCCCCTCCCCCTTCCCGACGCCGCCGCTAGCCACGCGTTTGTTGTGATGCTCGGTTGCGTCAGTATAATCTTTATAAATTGCCCTGACCTTCCACCATTGATTAACGAATAACTCTTTACGCATAGAATCTGCATCCAAATTACAACCTTTTTAAACAACGCTCGTTGTGATAGTTCCAGAGATTTATTTATTTCTTTACGACTGATAATAAACAGCGAATGAATACGTTGTTTGTACTATGCGTTGCGACCTCGGTACCGACTCCTCCAAATTTATTTTCACTGAGACGATACGACCTAGGAACTGACAACGTAAATCACGTTTCTTTTTTGCTTTACCTGACCTTGTTATGAATTATGGTGAGTTTTAGGTATAAGTTAAAGGGTTATTTTGAGGGTTTTAAAGGTAACTTTAAACCGTCAATCCTCGTTCATGTTGCAATCAATTAGATTTTGAATCCGACAAGTTGATTATAGATCATTGGCCTTAAAATTACGTTGGCAGTTGGTCAGGTATCTGCGCGCAGCTTTGTTGTTTCTACGAGCAGAGTTCGTCACGATTTGTGTCACGCTCTTTATACGCTAAATCTTTTTCAATCCCCATGGCTTTTTGACAAAATATTCTCGAAGATAACTGTGATAGTTGACGGAAAATAAAAATGACAATTAACATTCTTATTTATGAAAAATACGAGTGCGTAAATATCTAGAGAATGTTTTCAAAAATAAAACTGAGAAAATAGCTGACCTGACTATATCGTCATAGTAAATATTCGGTGTTCAGCGAATGAATGGTTTTTAATGAAGAACGGTTTTGTTTGCTTTAACTGTTTTGTCTTAGTGGTTCATAATAGTCATATCAAATCTCATTTCAACCTTACAACGAATACATGTTTATTATTATAAACATGCTACCTAGTTTCTTTTTTACCTAACTTTTTCTGGCCTATTATCTAAATGCGTAAGCAAACAAGTACTTACGTGTTTTTTATACATATAAGTTTTAGTTTTTTAACAGTGGTAGGGCTCAACATTTACATTACTGTTTACATTATCGTAATAATTAATCAAAATTGTTCCAGATGATCACATTTATTTATTTTCACGTCACCATGAATGTGCCGAGCAGCATAGTCTCCGAAGCCAATAGCCCTGTGAAGAACGCACAGCCCATGATACGAACATTCAAATAAATCACGAATCTACTAGTTGGAGTATCCCGCTTTGTTTCTCAAACCAAATGGTTTATTTTCTCGTTCGGAATTACCTCCTGTCTTACGTTACCCATTCAAGGGACAATACACCATAGAGGTAAGGGTACAGCGCACAGAATCACAACATCAGCTATTCATCGCGGTGAAATCAATCAGTCGAGACTTTACTGGCTGCAGTCCAAAGCAAAGCATAAATAAAAAATATGCGAGGGATTGTGTCGGTCTGAATGTGCCCGCGTGGCTGCGAAGCGCCCTATTTTCTGGTCGCTATTCGCGGCCGCCAGTACGGAGTGCTCGCTCGTTCATGCCTCATGTCTCCCTAATTTACTTCGCGAATGACATCTAGACTAACCACAATACACTTCCATTGTGCTTCAGGCTTATGAAGATGACGTCAGACAGTTATACTATTTTTGTGTGAAATATTCGCAGTTACAGTTCTTATTATAATAAAATAAACAGAAGCAACGAGAACTTTCTGCGAACCTTCATGATTGGTTCCAAACCTGCATAGAACAATATTATACTTTTTAAAACGTAGTATTACGTAAAGTATGAATGAAATTCTGAAGAAATTGCTTCCATCTTATTCAAAAGCCTCCGTAAGTGGAAACTAAGCTACAATTCTCAGTGCTGAAAGCTTTTGAAAATTACCTCTGCCTTATAAAATAAGTATTTAATAGTTCGCTGAAAATATTATTCAAAGATGATAACTATTATGTAAAATCGATAGATACATTTTGTTATTTAAATAACGTTGCAGTCTTAGCTCGGCTCCAGGGTGAACATTTCTGTGGATATTATAATTAGAATGGACGTGTGCCTTGTATTAGACGCAACTCCCGAACGTCTATTCCAAGCTCATCACAAAAGCAATACACATCTGATAGGTTATTTTACTATAACAGAGCTTTTTTACACATGACAACAATTGTTGATCTTAACTAGATATAAAGCTTGTCTCGTTTGATAGTACAGTAGCCAGATAAGTGCAGTATACATTCAGTAAACAACAGAACACACATATACGTCTGGTCCTCCCACGCTCTCAGTTAATAGCGCTATTCCAAGTCACGGGACTCATTAAATAGATATAGATACTGCGGTATTTCGTGATTTCGGCAATAATGTTATGAAAAACTATGTGATTAGAGGAATATTTGGAAACCGAAGTTTTTCATTTCAGAACACAGTTGAGTTTCGATTCGATAGTCTCGATATGATATTGCGCCAGGAACAAGTAAGACTTTAACGTTTTTAACTATATTATTCTCGTCTCAAAAAACTTTGTTAAGAAAACTTCTCATTGACACACCATTGGACCTTTTGTTCCAGTAAAACCTTCGCTAGTCAATTATCCGGGCTTGGCTTTTTGCAGAGGAGTCATCACAGCTAAGACTAAGATTGCCCTAAAGCCCTTTTTCTTTTCTTAGTTGACCTATTTAGTAAGCAATCTTGGCATATCTTTTGATTGCCTCAGGGAGAACGAATTTTCAACTGCATATATACTTATTACAACTTATTTTATTTCTTTGGAAATAACGTTGCGGAAAAAAAAAATTTCTTACTTGAAGTTTACTAATAATGTGCCATTTACAGTCTTCAATTGTGTTTTTACAGAAATGTGATCAACCTAGTTGATTTCTAATTTAACTTACCTAAAAAAAATGCAGAAAAGGATATAAGGGACTAGATATGGGAATATTACTTAAATTGATAAAGATTGGACTGACTGTACTTCGTGGCCTATACCGATAATACCGTTTATAAGATTTGTTATCTTATTTATTGCAATATCACGTTTTGCTGAAGTAACTACGAGTACACCCAACTGCTAAACCGTCAACATCATCCAAGTCTATATCTACCATAGGCTCTATGTTCCAGACAGCACTTGGGATCTGAGATCTATGAACTTCAAGATGTCGTCGAAGTGCTATATGAGAACGCCTTTTTAACAACCACAAGGAGGTTGTGCTGCCCTCTCAAACCTCAAGCGATCGATCGTGGACCTTCTTGTCGGAGAAAACTGCCTTTGAAGCGCAAACTTATAATTTATCAAAAAATACGTCTCTCCGAACATTTAATACAAACCTCAAATAATAACTGTGGTAAATGCATTATACAAGTGTAGCATTATAAAACTCTACAGACATTTAAAACTTTACCAGAATATCGAATTTTATAAGGTTCTACATTATAAAATGAATGCTGAAATGCTGCAGTATTTTGCTGGAATGACGTGTCCTATTTAACATACCTAGAGTACCTAACTTTTATGTTATCATTTTTACTGTCTTTTCTTTTTTTATGTACATTTTTGAGTTCTTTGTAACATATTTTACTATAAAAGCTTTCTCCTTTTTATTAGTGTTTGATTTGTGTATTGTTGCCTTGTTTCTGTTGTAGTGAATAGATGTGTGAATTTGAATTCGAGTATTTTGAAGACAACCTGCTTTGATTTTCACGAAATAGAGCTATACACCGTCCCGACAGACAGACGATATTTTCGACCAAAATGTCAATTATAATCAGAATATAAGGAACTAAAGTAAAGGTAGCAAGTATAATGAATAGTTTAGAAAATTATTGCAAGCCTGTAGCGAGCGTGACCAAAGATAGTCTCGAAAAGCTTGTAGCGTTTAACTCGCGACCTACATAGCATAGCAGTACCAACCTGAATAGTACCACGTCTCGATTGGTTGTTAGCCTCCAATGTCAAAGAGGGCTGTTATATTTTTTTTCACACAACATTATCTAGCCCAAATTAAGTTTTTTTTTTAAAGAACTTGTGTTATGGATACTAGATAACTGATATACTTAAGAAATATATACACATACATATTGAATAAATACATATTTTTTATTAGAATAAACTAAAATAAACATATAAACATCCATGACTTGACGGCTAATATTTGTGTTCATCACACAAATATCCGCCGCCGCCGGGATTCGAACCCAGGACCTCTGGTATAGAAGGCAATGTATGTTACCGCTACACCAGCCGGTCGTCAAAATATTATATGTTTATCGTGTGCCTGTTTCTTTAGGATTTTTTCTTGCATTTATTGTTTTACGGTTAGTTTCAATAATTTTCGATACCTTATTACTGTCTGAAAAGGCTTTCCAAAACTTTGATTCATGTCATAAAGTTTAATTACCTAAACCAGCTTCAAAGGAAACTCTGAGGGTTTTCCCTAAGAGCTTATAAAGTAAAGCATAGTATAGTTTCAATTTGTATCAAAGCGTCTTACTGTTCCGTACTCTTGCTGCGATTGCGTTCAGTATGTTTGTTTCAGTATACTATGCAGACACGTAGTTCACGGAAACTGTACAATTTACCCGAGGCTATGGTTTTACGTAACTAATAGGTTAATCCTATAAACGCGTCGAATATATCACACCCGCCCTGCTGCGTATATCAACTTCGACATCAGCTTTTTGGACAATTTTGAAATTGCACTTATACTCGTACAAACTTATAGATACATACATACATACATAGCTTCACGCCTGTATCCCTTATAGGGTAGGCAGAACAACAGAGGTTTTAAATATGATTTAATGTATTTACGGGATTCTTACCACGATTTTCGATTTTATTTTCAGTCCGCGATCATGGTGCTTGTAACAGCATCGAAATATCGGACGTGCGAAAATAAAATCGGAAATCGTGGTAAGAATCCCGTAAATACATTAATCATAGTGAAAATAACCGCGATAGTTTAAAACAATTATTAGAGGTTTTAAACATACCTCTAATATTTGTTTTAAACTATCGCCGTTTGACGAATTTGGAGGTATTATAATGATGGAGAACGATATTTTCAAAATAATTTAACTTAACATACTAAATAACGCAAGGTTAGGAAATACCCCGTGGAATAACCTAAACCAGACCCGAGTCAGTTGATTATTGTGTTGATCGTAATCTCTAATGCGTGTGTATTTTTTAAATTAACCTAGCTAATTCCTTTTATATACCAAGTTGGACTTTTGTTGAAATCTACCAATTATTGAGCAAACTGTAGTAAAAATACGTATCAAAAGTGATTTATGTTTACACAAAAAGGAACGGAAATGAACACTTTACGTACTACGCAACCTAGCAGAAATTTACAATTATACCTATGCAAAGGGACATAATTAGAGTACACATAAACTACTGCCGTGTAACTTTATTACAAGTGACTGTCCGACTCGTAATCGGAAAAAATAATGTTTATTGGAGATTTAGAATTCATTGGTAAATAACAAATAACGAATTTAAGGTCTGTACCTTCGTCGTCGCTTCAACGATACTGGGGTTAAAAAAATCACTCCAATATGAACTTAGTTTGTATGACTATAAGAGTGTTCTAACCCGTTTGTATCACTCCCGTATCTAATATCAGAGACTAGTTTACTTTACTAGTCTCTGCTAATATGTAGGTACATATTTTTTCATCTTAGGCTTTTTGCTCCAATATTCATACAAAAACTTTAGTGCAAAAAATTCCTCGATTTTGGTTAACCTTTTTTGTGACATACTGCGGCTTTCCAACAATACTTTTCTAAGGATAAGGAAACAAAACACTCTTCTATAAAAGTAGCGAAGTGCTACTCGCTAAAACCGAATGTACTTAATACATTAGTAGTACAAGTGTTCTTAAACCGTCTTTACATTATTGGCTTTTAAATAAAACCAGTTTCGGGCACCTCGGTTGGATGGCTTCAAAGCCTTAACAGACATGTGATGTTTGTGTTTATATGACGTACAAAAATATTTTTCACGAAAATTATTTAACATTGCATATTTTTCAGGAAAATTAATAACACTTTTACCTGTAAATGGCAGCATTATATTTTTGAACTATTTATTATTCGTGAACAATCGCACTGATGTCCCTGAGCTGAAACAGAAATCCGACACTTTTACATATTCCCTTCGCAAATACTAACTATAGACAGAACTCTTTCAACGTACGAGCGTCTTATTCAGTAAGTAAAACTGGGAGCTAGATACTTTGGTTTATTCTGCGATAGCATACCAAGCATCAGAGCCGCTGTAACAAAGCAATTCTTTTTAAGCGCAGAGCGTCGTGAATAAGCCCGTGTCATACTCTTTTTTTTTGATTTTTGTTTATCCATATGTTTTATTTATAAAATGGTGTATTAGTGTAGGTATAACTAAAAATTTATTAGAGTATAAAATTTTAATTTACTAGTGAAAGCTAAAACGTTGTCTTCTGTTTGATATAGGTATTTCTGTAATTCTATACTTTTATTGTATGTGACAACTTCTAGCCTTCTTCCTTCTTTATATACTATCAATAGCTGTTGCGCGCGGTTTTACCCGCGCAATTTCCATTCTCGCGGGATTTTCGGGATAAAAAGTAGTCTACACGGATTCGGAAGAATCCCTCTAAGTAATGGTAAAAGAAATTTTGAAAGCGGTCCAGTAGTTTTTGAGCCTATTCAATACAAACATACAAAAATACAAAGGTTTCCTCTTTATAATATTAGTATAGATTATTTCATTGTGATCAGCTGTAAGTTTTCCTTTTAAAATAAAATAAAATTTCGCTCCATTTTCATTACAACTTTTCCGGGAACATCGAGGTAGAGGTAAACGGTATAATATATTGACTACAAGTTCGAAAGGTTGCAAACAAATATGTTTTCCGTTAAAAATGCTTAATTACGACTATTGCGAGTCAATTTCACTGGAAATATTATTTATTTTACAATATGAGTACTACTTCCTTGAACTATGGCCTATTGCTATGTTTTAAAAAATACGGCAGTATATTTTAATCGGAAAACTTAATTAATGCAAGATATCCAATTATAAGTTAAAGCTCGAACGGGAACTGTATTCACATTGAGTATTCCTTTTGTAAAATAATCTGAATTTTTCATTATCCGTTCGCATCATATTCGTAGCTCGTATCACAGCTGCTTAAGTATCTACTACAGTATTCCAAACATATAATTATATTAAGAAGTCCGTGGATTCTCGAATTCAGGAATATTCAAATCGGGTTTCGGATTACCATAGAGCGAGAATTTGAACCTTGTAGTGTCACCGAGTCACACAATCAAACGCTGTCCATTTCTGTTCTACTTATTTATAAGTATTTTAATTCAGCGTTTAATTTACTGTATCCAGAATTATATTTTATATTAAAATTTTAATAAAACAGTTTTACAATAGGTAATAATAGTTTTACGGAAATTATAACCAAATTAAAAAGTAATTCAATTTTGTTGAAAATAAAAACAGACAAT
Organism: Stenoptilia bipunctidactyla; assembly: GCA_944452665.1. Classification (NCBI taxonomy): domain Eukaryota; kingdom Metazoa; phylum Arthropoda; class Insecta; order Lepidoptera; family Pterophoridae; genus Stenoptilia; species Stenoptilia bipunctidactyla. The sequence goes on along the minus strand of OX101721.1, from coordinate 13,439,159 downwards.
AACGTCCCACACAAAGGATGCTTACTTACGAACGAGAAAAAGTTGGTAAAAGCAAAAATTAAAATATGTCACACAGCCTTATCAAAGATGAGGTAACGTTCCGAAAAAATCGTTTGAGAACAAAGACTTACGGGCTAATCTAGTTTTCGCAATGTTTTGCTGTAAGGCTAGGACACCCGAAAGCAGGTTGTCGATTGATTTTCCGGGGCAGAGCCAGTGTGTCTGCCGCGGCCCCCCGCGACCCTCCCCCCGCCAGATGGTAGACAGCCTCGCGCGCGCCGTATACGACGTCACACCAAACTTACACGACACTGTAAGTTTGGTGTGACGTCGATACGATATTTCTTCACCTCAGATTTTTGACAATCAAAACAGTCAGCTTTGAAACAGTACTTATATGTATCTAAAATTTGAAGGAAGGCATAGTTCGTAGGTATAGCAAGATTTGTCTTGTTTACTTTTCCTTATTCCGGACTACGTAAATGTTGGCCTGCTTTTGGAATCAAATTCTCCTTGTAACTTTTAAGATTTCACCGTCAATATTTCAAATAAACTAATAAATTTAAGGATCTAAGTTTGAAGTTCAGAAAACAAAGTCGAATTCGGCCCATTTCCTGTTTTAAAACATCTACTCAATGAATAAGCCTTGATATTAATTACTTTTGAGAGAAAATTTCAAAGATAGCAAATACTTGAAATAATTTAAAGGTTAATAGTATCAATAGGCAATAATATAAAGATCGATTGACGTTGAAGTGTTTTATTCTTCAGGCGTAGGAGGCAGTGGAGGCTCGGATTGAAAAGGGCTTCACACAATGAGCTTCCTTTATAAAATCAAATTCTTAAATTTTCACGAATAAAATACTAAATTAAAGATTTCTTATAACGGATGTTATTGCGTATATTTTGTGAATTCTGAAAATTGATTTTATATAAGTATAATATACAGAAGGCAGCATATCAAGCGATACAAATCTGTCAAATTTCCCCAACCAATTTTTAACTTAGGTACTAATATCGAGGGCATAGGCTTCAAATTCCATTACAATGTTTTGATAGGTTTGAAACGCTGCACGCTGCAATGAATTAGTATTATATTATAATCGCCAAAATACTCGTACTAAGAAACTACTCACAGAATTAAAGCTGTATTACAAGTGTATATGTGGTACCTACAAAAGAGTTGTTGCAAATCTGTATGAGGTACCTACCAATGGAGCTCATATATAAAATTATATTTAATAGGCTCTTTGTTTCTCTGTTATCAACGTTAAATATTTGCTTCATACGTTTTTGGCATCAAGCCTTGCTGGTATGCAGGAAGATAAGACTCCCGTGTCGCTACGGTGGCTCCACCGCTCGCGCTAGCCCGCGCGGGTTGCGTGCCATTGTAAACTCCCATTTACTGTTACTTTACTGTTTTACTATTCCCAAGTTGTCCTAATATCTAAATAAAAACAGTATTTGCGGGTTCAATTCGTAGATAAGACAAACTTTTTTAAGGTATGCGGTTTTTTCTATTATACCTATCCATGTATAATTTCTATCGTAGGTATGTAACAAATATCGGTAAAGGACTTTATTTATTACCGATAGCAGGCTTAAATATTGCAAAGAGTGGGCTGAAAAAGGCTTTTTACAATTGACAGGTTAATCTTTCTCTGTATCCGGAACCCGACTGCGCCTACGTGGTTATACAGGCAGGACTGTAGTAAAAAGGTATCTCGCTTTCTCACCACACGTCCATTGCTGAACTGAAACTGCAACGTAAAGACGAAATCCAGTATTATTTATTTATTTTAATTCATTTGTTTCCTACATTTCAAACAAATTCTAAATCCACCTCGACGCGCATCCGTCTGCTACTGTCTTCGAGTGAGTATTCTATTCCAACTCGGGAAGTCGCGAGCTGAGGCGGCCGATGTCTTGTGTATCTCCTTTGACAGCTCGAAATGTATGGTCTCGTCAGAAATAGATGTATGACAAATAGCCGCTTCCACATAGCAACCGAGTGTCAGACGCAAGCGCACGTTGACGACGACATTGTCGAAACGCTCGCTAATTATACGTGTCGGAGATAGCCGGAAATAAGCCAGCCATTGATTATTTTAGTTTTAAATGCTGGTAAACATAGGATCATATTAAAAGCTTAGCTACTCAAGCATTGATCATGCCTAAAGCTGTTACTTCTCCATTTAAAAAAAAAGCAAAAATGGATACTTAAATAGAATTCGAATCTGATTAACCTTTCAGGATACGAACCTAAGAGTGTACATAAATAAATACAGGTGCGTTACACTACATTCGCAGGGCGGGCATATCATAAATAATGCTATAAAATTCTAAATAATATTTCAAATGATAAGTGTATTTTAATTGCCACAGTTCGTTCCATTGTCGAATATTTATGCTCGATAATGCGGCCATTTTCGTTAATGTAGTCTCTGTATTACAAATTCTTTCCAGGCCTCAAGAAGCTTGTCGCTTAACTGAATTAAATTATAAGGTAAGCGTATTTCCAATATAATACCTGCCGCCAAATATCTTCGCCTCTGCGTTCCGTTCCTGTTTATCAGATTATGCTCTATTTTTAGTCTGATCTGCAGTTATGTTAGCTACGTTCTAGATTAAGTTAAGTTTTTCAGTGTTCACAATACTAACTACTTTGTTGTCAGCAGTAAATAGTTATTTCCTATAAAGGAATCGTTTTGACTCATCGAGTAACTCATATTACATAGGTCATTGGACCTTAAGCACCGGTAAGAACGTGATATGAAGCGGACAGTAACTAGAGAGATCAAATTATGTTATGCGCTCGCGCTCCAAACTCTAAACCAGCGGTCACCAGACACCGCCGCCGCCCGCGCAGCCCCATAGCCGCAGTGGCTTCAGTCTGGGAGGAAAATTTTAAGTTTAAAAAATGATGTAATAGGAAAGATAAAAGGGTTTTTACACCAACTTATAAACATGCATGTTAGTGGTTGTGTAGTAGTAAATCCCGAGCTGTTTAAAAGTTTCCGTATCATTATACAAAATTTTGAAAAAGCAATAGTTTCTGAGATTTTAGTTGGATCATTGGAAGGTCTGGCCTGCAAGGTATAAATATCGCCCAGGATCGCGAGAAAAATATTATGGGATACATTTTTTTTACCCTGGCAAATAATTCAATGCAGTAAAATGACAATTCCAGTGTGCCCACTTTAGGGAAGAAATTAAATAGTGATGCGGCTTATGTAAATGAATGATTTTTTATTAATATAGGAAAAAAAATATGTTGACTTTCTCATTTCTAGAGTGGAGATGCTTTTTCGTTGTCTTTAAAACATTGCAAACAACTAATTTCACTTCTAAGTACTGTGACCGTTTTAAAACACGTTTTATGTTTAATAATTGATAATTTTCGTTAAAGTTACTGTAAAGATAAAGAACAGACCTCAAAATCACGTATTTATTTATAAATTTGTTAGAAATTTTATTCTAAACGAATGAAAAAGAACCATTCAATTTCAATCATTCTCATTCATTACTTTACACTACGAAGGTTTTAACTGGTATCATTGTTTTTCTTTTTGACATTTCGAACTGTCAGTGTACTGCATTGTATTAATTATTTGACCGGGTTCACACGGGTTGTTAAAATAAACATAGAGTGCATCTATGAGTGACATATGTGCACGTAGTTTTTACCTACATTACACCTAGTTTGGTTTTAGGGATGAAATAGCGTCATAAATAGAGGTAAGTAAGTATTTTTGTAGAAAAAATACTATTGCTTTGATTATTGATATCCTCTGATAGACGTAAAAAATATAACTATAATAAAATATACTGTCTCTAACTAAAAGTTCCAAAGTCTCAAAAATATATATATGTCACAGAAGAAGTGCTCAAAACAACTTAAAGTGCTGATTTTTAATCGACGACGTAGAAATTGAAACATCTTAGTTTTTTAGATAAAACAATTTAGTTGGCATTTATGCGTTGTCAACTTTAGCCTTCAGTTGGAAATCGCTTATTACGGCAGATGAAAAATACCCACGATGAGGTCCGGTCAATAAGTCTCAATAAGTTTCTACCATTTCGGACTAAGCGGACGCTGTAATTTAGTTCTATTGTGTTACTGCGACGAAATACTATGAAAAACAAACGCCAGCAATCAAGCACAGATGTCACAAACAAAACAAAATGGACGACCTGCCATACTTCAGAATTGCAGCGCTTTTTGTTTGTCAAATTTAAATTTTAATATCTATTGTTCGATTATTTGTCCCAAATAGCCACAGAGCACCATGAGTCCGACGCTCCTTTTTAAAGTAATAAAATAACAAACATCAACTCTTCAAAACTTTCTCATTCATAATACTGATGTCAAAATATTAGCAGTAAAAAGAGGCGTTTTAAATTTTACCAGACTTAGGTATCGGATTCATCATCATCATCATCATCACAACTCTTTGTAATGAGCCCACTGCAGGGCATGAGTCTCTCCCTTGGGTAAAGAGGAGGCCATAATCCACCAAGCTGGCCCAGTGCTGGGTGGTGGATGCCAGAATTTTCGTAGCTTCGAGGATTCGTAGCTATTATATTGTCAGTTTTATTTAACAATGTCCAAAAGCAGGCTTTTTGATGTTTTTGGACGGAAACATGACCAGTGTTCACGAAACGTGTCATGTGCTCTGTGCAGGTAACAAACAGCGCCATCTAGCTCCAAACTGAGCAAAGCAATACATGACGAATGTGATATCTGAGTACCGACTATGAAACAAATATTGAAGATAGAATTGGTCAAAATATGGGATCGTACCTGCCGCAATCGCGAATTAGATATTATTTCTAAAGTTCACCGCCAAATATCTTCACGAATAAATATATTATTCTATCCTATTCGTGCTTAAGTAATAAAACATGTTTCATTTATATTGATAAAGCAGTCTGCCATTATAATAAACGACACCAAGGCGAAGGCCGGTGCGAAGAAAAGAATACTTAATCTCAAATGAATAGATCACACAACCGTAAGTAAACACCTAGCACTTAGTGTATACAGTACAGGTAGTTCTAGGCAAGTAACAAAGGGATAGCGATGGTGCTAGGTTGTACCATGACGTGAATGCCGTACCGAAATAACATCGTGTGGGTAACCATCATCTAGGCAGGTTACTAGCAAATATGTACTTTTGAAACCTATCATACAGACAACAACAACTATAAGGAATTTATTGTTTTTTAATCTTTATTTTGATAAATGAGGAAAAATGTTGCCTCTTTCCATTGAGTAAGTACATTGCGTGCAACGAGGAATGAAAGATAATTGAGAGAACGTGAGAATACTTTGAGAGCCTCTGAAATTCTGTGAACCATAAAAATATATTTTTCTTCTACGTTTAACAACACAATTTAAAAAAAAAATCGATTTTTATAAAACATACGCGGGAGTATCGGGATGTGTTATTCCAGCCTATAATCTATATCTGCAACAATTTCTATCCAGATCCGCCAAACTTTTACGTTAATAACATTACTCTCAAGTTTATTTTAAAGACCTTTTATGTAGCAGGTGAAACACAATATTGTCAACTGAGATTACTTTTTACAAACATCAAAACACAGGTTGCTTTAATTAATTAGATGCTCTAATCCGAAACTGTATACCTTTATTTTAAGTCAACATTAGCGACAATTTACATTTGTTGTTTACCTTTTAAAAAAGGAAAACAATACGAAATTTGTGATGTAATATAGCCAATTAAAATAGATTGCTCGAAAAGTCGCTGAGGTCAATCGGTGGAGTAAGCGAAACTGCGTTGTTATCGCACGCTTGTCGCGTCACTCGCCTAGAGGCATTATCACGAGCCAGCAGCGCTTTGTGTCACTATGTCAATCGGCCACTTTACTCCATTACCAGGCAAATATAATTTGCGGCTCTTTTATAATACCTATTGTTGCCTACAGCGGCGGACTTCTGAATGTAAATGTTTTTCTACATATTTGTGTTTTGGTTTGTGAGTGCGTTTGTTTGTGATTTTCATTACAAACCTTAACAGTTTTTTGCGGTTTAAGTCGCGTCACTTTGTATCGTAGGAAATTCTTGATAGAATATCGTTCCCAACAAGTTTTTGAATCTGACTTAAGTTTTAAAAAGATTCCGAAAGTAAGTAAGTAGTAAGTTCGAAAATAAACAAAAATTTCTCATCTTTATTATGTTAGATAACAAAAAGAATTATTTATCACATTTTTCATTTATTTTATTTAACAAAAAGAAATTAAAAACTTTTACTCAAAGACATTATTTTTTATTTCAACCTTGAGAAGATTACGTGGACCAGCTCAAATCTTTTTACTATTACTTAATTATAGAGATTGTCATAACCGTGCTATGAACAAAATATCCTGTGACTATAGCGGTAGGTATTTGTCGCAACCATTACTTAGCAACCAATCACACTGTTGGCAAATTACCAAAAATAATTTGCTGATAAAATAGTCACGATACGGAATAATTGTCTAGTTAGCAAAATTACTTCTTCCCAAAATTGCGTTAAACAAGTTATGTTTAGAAAATAAACTAATTGGATATTAATGAATACATATTTAATTATTAATGAAATAATATTAAGCTTCCATGCTGGACTGGGAGTGAAAGAAAAATATAGAAAAACATTCTCGGGCATACTGTAAACGTCAGTTAAGGGGCGGAGGTTTTATCGGCGTTTTTGTGGGCGATAGGCTGACCTTATGTCAATGCATCTATCCATCATTATAATGCATCCTAAGTCAAACATGACATCAGATGGTATTGTAACCTCTAGTGTTCTACCTACCCCATACGGGATACAGGCGTGAAGTTGTGTATGTATGTATTTAAATTATTAGTAGATAGATATATAGATAACTACCTACCATTGCTATAAGTATTTCGAACCTAAGTAAAAACATCTCTCTTAATTAGCCACTCGACTGCAAGATTTAGTATATTTTGATCAATTAGCGAAAATTTCATAAAATTTCTTTCGCGGAAAATTAAACATTATAGACTTTAAACAGAAAGCTCGAAATATTTTAATAACGGAGTCAATTTTCCAGTGCTCCACCATTTTACTAAAACAATATCGATATTAGATTGCAACTACCCATAAAATTAAAGTCATTATCGCCGCCATATTGAAGATTAGTTGCTTATACATTTAAATTAAACACACTAAGTATTGTATATTTAATTGTACGTAGAGCCACAGGCAGATCTTTACACCACATATATGTTTATTTTTAACTTCAAAATGGTCATAGGATCAATATAACCGACACATAAGAGAGGCAGCAGCGTAAGTGTATTAGCTCTTTATTTCTAATGTTTGAAAGTGAATTTTATTCCTCCTGCAATGCAAACGCGAAACGTCCGCAAGCATTATGGCCACTCGGACGGAGCGCGCTGAAAGTTGAGCGCGAAAACAGACGATTACTAAACGTCAAACAGTTTTAAATGAGACTTACTTTAAATGGAAACCAAAAAAACTGGCATGGCTGTTTTCGACCAGGCTATAATTGTTTCTTTTTTCAGGTTTCCAAGCGATAATTGCGCTCGAATGTTACCTTTGACATGGTAATAATATCTACAGTAATTCAACTTCATACAAATGGACGAAACGAGAGCTACACCTACGCGGCTCGAGCTCAGCATGCGCTCGGCATGCAGACAGGCGCCACAATTCATGATTGAGGTTTTTTTATACTTTAAAATTTAATAATAAATCATTTTGTACGTCTCAGTCAAGTTGCAAATATTTTACGGTCGCTAAATTATAAGGCCGATTTTTTATTCAAACGTAAACATGGTTTTTTGACACAAAACTCATTTTTGTTGAACACTTCATATTCAATTCATAAAGTATTTTATTTGTTTACATAAAAAAGTATATTTACAATCACAAAACTAAATGGAAGTAAACACAAAGTAGGCAAACATACTGGCAGCCCTATAACATGTAGGTACCGCGGCGCGCTGCAGGCATTTATTTCAAAGATGCGGCCGAGTTGAAGTACTGTATAGTATTATTACCGTGCTTTTGATATAAAACGCGAGTAGCCGCCCTCGCTAAGAATACTTAGCTTTAGATTGCACCCCTGAATAACCTTGTAGTAAAATGTCAAGAAAGAAGTTCAACTGAGACTAAAAATACAAAAAACGTGCTTTTTGGCCGACTTCTAATAATGACGTTGAATTGCAAAGCTATAACACCTAAATAAATTATTGATGATACGAGATCATAATATGGTTTTAAGTTTGCATGATTCATTATATCTATACTAATATTATAAAGAGGAAACCTTTGTATTTTTGTATTCAATAGGCTCAAAAACTACTGGACCTTCTTCCGAATCCGTATAGGCTACTTTTTATCCCGAAAATCCCGCGGGAATCGAAATTGCGCGGGTAAAACCGCGCGCAACAGCTAGTTAATAATAAAATAAAACCAAAGTTATAAGTAACTACTGATTAATAGTTACTTTTTGACAGATTTTATGGCGTACAATTACAATTACGTACCGTAAAACTACACAACTACATATGGTCCAGATTTTAAATTTTTTTTGTTTATTTACTTTTTATTTTAGAATTAATTTACAAATATAATATCTGTTGACGTTTTTATATTAAGTAAAGCGTAGTCATTGAGTACATATTACGAAGTGAAAAGTATATATATTTTTTTATTTAATTAATAATGGACTATAGTTGTATTGCGTGTTGACAACTATGGTCCAGGTTAAAACGTAAGTATTGCAAATTTCACCATAGTTCAGAGCTTTATTTTATAGAATACTGAGTAATCTAAGACAAAAACACAAATTAGTCACCTTCAATTTAAGTCCAATTAGGTGTTTCTTATGCACTGTAATGTAACCAATACTAATAAACAAAAGTTTTCGACACCCACAAAGCCCGCGTAAACAAGTTCTTCTTGCGAACATCGAATGGCATCAATCCATGGCGCTACCTGTCAAATGCGCAAACGAAATAGTACAAAACAATAAAGTAGATATCGTTTCCTACCGCAACAAAAGGGTTTTGGTTCGTTGACATCGGTGGACCATAGTTGAGACCCTGGAGCATAGTTGTGTAGTTTTACCGGTACTTTTTTATCGTTACAAAATCCCTGGTCACTAGTGTTTCGTGACACCGAAAGTCGACTTAAAATGTAAAACGTAACTTATACTCGTTTTATAAAGTATATTCCATTTAAATAATAAATCTTAATCATTAGAACAACAGGATGTTTTAATAAATAAATATGTCGGAGTCGGTTTAGATTTTTTACGAAGAATCGAATCTGGGACCTCTCAGCCGTTTTTTGACAGAATCTGACACAGACTAAAATTACCATTATTTTTGTCATTCATAAAATTTTCAACTTCTCTAAAGTTTTTATTTTATAGGCTGAAGTGGCATAACCATTTTATATTGTATGTAGGTAGAGCTTAACTAAGAGTATAATAACCTGCGTAGGCATGATCCCAATTATTTTTCTTAATTATAACCCTCAATAAGTGAGCTAATATGAAAAAATATTTGCGATTCATATTATGACAACATATCGTTAAAATGAATAAGCGCTTTAGCTTTATCATATAATTGGATTGGATTTGCTACAATAAACACTCTGTAATTAACAAAGTATTTGTTTGTAATAATATACTATATCGATCCCCATACAATACAATTATTTGTTTTACATGAATATATTGTTTGAGTTGGTCTGGGTGTATTTTCTATTTAATTACAATATAAGTACATTCGTTGTGTAGAACCTTCCTATTATACAAGCAACAACACTTTAAGGCTTGGTGACGTGAATAATCTTCAGATTTTTATTTTTTACTATAAAAAATGCCGTTAAAAAGATTTTTCTATGAAATTCAAGCTTTTTTGTATTCATTCATCATTTCATACACGGACTTAAGGAAACATTTACGAATAAAACTAAATTTATACCAATGCATATTTCAGAAATTCTGACTGAAAGTTGTAAGAGCCCTCAATTTCCGTGCTTAAACTAGCTGTCAACTGAAAAATGATTCCCATTTAAAGTTCTCTTTTTAAATACTTCCCTGCCAACATAAACATAAACTGTCTGATTCAGGTAAGTACTTCATATTTAGTCGTGTTGCGACATTCACGTGTTGTTTAATGTACTTACTCTCAATAAAATGGAACATAGATAGTGCACGCTAAACCATATGTACTGACTATTGACTAACCATACAATAGAGCACTACACAACTCCAAGTTTTGACCTCGTATAAGCTAGTAATTTGTAAAATGTACCCGCATTCTCGTTGAATTATTGAGTCGAATTACAGTTCTAAAATGGCAACGCTTTTCGAACGGATTTCGGAAACGTTCCGCGGTTTAAAGTGAATTTTAAAATATGCTTTAGCTTATTTCATGAAAAGCCGACTTCCCAAATCACTGGGTAAAGATTCGCTTATACAGGGTTAATTTTAATCAGCGCATAACCTCTTGCAGGCAGCCTCTCCACATCAATCAAAGAGGTAAAATTGACCCTGTATAACTGCTGTTTTAAAATATAACGGTTCAAAAACTTTGTAGATACTTGTTGTTTAGTGTATATGGGTTAAAGGATTCACATAATAACTATTTATTAGATGTATACACGGGCTTATGTTTGCTGAATATGATGATGACTGAAATGCTAAGAGGTTTATTTAAAATTCAAATATGTCTTGCTATGCCGAGTTCTGTCGTGAGCTGCCATGTTATTGTTAATTGTGTTAGCGGGGATGCGCGTGCGCCGCGGCGGCTGCGGCGACTGTTCCGACACTACCGTTACAATGCCATTAAAAATCTTTTATTTATTAATCCTTGACATTACTCTATTCCTCGACACTCGAGGTTAAATATTTTAAAATAGGAATACTTTTTTGTAGAGGTTGGAAGAAAAGACTGACTACGAGATGCGCTCTACGTCATCAATAAAATGTGGATATTTAGCGGCAGATGATGGTCCCGAATGGGGGATAGCTATTAACTCATTCTAAATTCGAATTTGTTTCACGACCTTCGCCATTAAACAGAATGTTTGTAGGTACGAACAATATGATTGCGTCACCATCAAGAGTTCTTCACTGCTAGATGCATATATTTTAATTCCCTTAATACTAAAATACCACCTCGTCGCCGCCGCAGTGACCACGTGAAGCCTCAGACAGTCGAACGCAAACCTGCATTTCTACCTTTTGTAAAGGGTGTCACAGATAAAATCTCAAACATTCTTAGGCGCGCTTCAATAAAAACGGTATTTAAACCTAATTCAAAAATAAGTCAACATCTTCGCTCAGTTAAATGCAGCATCCCTTTACAAGACCCAGGTGTTTACAAGATTGACTGCGGCTGTGGGCTTTCCTACATTGGTCAAACCAAAAGAAACGTATCAACCCGCGTAAAAGAACACATAGCTGATATTAAAAATCGAAGAGCTTCAAAGTCTGCAGTTTGTGAGCATTCCATGGACAAGCCCAACCACTACTTAAGGTTTGACTCTGTGAAAATTTTATCTAGAGAGAAGCATTACATTCCTAGAATGATCAGAGAAGCGATTGAAATTAAAAAACACCCTAATTTCAATAGAGAAGATGGTTGGAAACTATCACCGACATGGGACCCTATCCTGAAAAACATTAAATCTAACATCCAGCAAGCTGCACGACCTGTAACTCAAGATACTGTCAGCTCGTTTTGTGTCAATCCCGAACGCTACGCTCGAAGACTGAGAAACAGATGGAGATGATGATGTATTACTTTTTTCAATCTATCAATCCGACGCTTGACACCTCAGTCGCTCGTGACCACGGGGTCTGAAAAGACACCGAAACGTCGAGTCAAAATTTAAAATGTAAATATACGCGATAAATCCGGTTAAAAAGTGTTTTATTTAATTGCATATATTTTTCTCGTTTTATAAAAAGTGAACAGTTTTGAAGTTTTGACGTCACTAAAAGTATACTTTTATACCTAAAGTGAATAAAACATTTTTTTTACAACTTACAACTACAAAAATAAATTATATTTCGACATGGAATTCATTAAGTGCTGTCTAAAGTACGCCAACTTAGCTTGTGTAAGGTGTACTGAACAACGGATATACAGGGTTGATTTGTGGTCACCGGCCAAATTTTTTTTACGCAATAAGTATCATTTATAGAAACGATTTTTGCAAAGAAAAGTGTTTATTTTTTTTACAAGGAAATTAATATATCCGCTAACATATTAAGCAAACCATGGTCACTCTAAATTACCATTAAAATAAAGACAACTACGCGCTACTACAAATCATCTTGTAGTACTACGTCGTAGTATTTCAATGAACTGCCGCTTCGTAGTAGCTATGTTCATCAATAGCGACTATTTTTTTTTAAGTTTGTGGTTCCATATTTCTACTTTTTTGTACTGAAAGATGCTAAAATAAATATGCAGGTACGTTTATATTGTATCAAAAAATCTATCATTTAAATTTGGCTGGTGACTAAAAAACAATCCTGTATATGTATACATACTTACATTATTACACAAAGACCTTTGCGAAATTCAAAAATCAAACTCGAGGCCACTGGCGGACACTTAATCGGTATCAGTGATTCCCCGCCGCCGCTACAATCGTCATATATCCGTATGCCCCGTGTTAAAATTACAATAATACTACTTATGTGTCATTGCGCAATTTCCTGAGGCATTTAAACTTGGAAGACAATCCAACAGCCATCCACTAATTAATCCATGCAAACATTCACGTTTATAACATTGATAGAGTAAAGTGTCTCATGTAAGAATGAAAATAAAGCATTCCTATTGCTGCAGTGTCGGGTATCGCAGTAATCAAACAAGTGCACCGTCTCGGTAGCACCACTTGAACGAGTAGGTAATTTAAAGCTTGATCCTAACTAATTACAGTATTGTTGCCCGAGAACCACTCTTCGCCTTACATGTGCACACGTTTCTATATAAAACTAGCTTTTGCCCGCGACTTCGTACGTGCATCAATATTGTTTATATTAAACACAACCCAGTCACTCATTGAAGAACCATTATGCCAAATATCACATCCGTGCACTCAAGGAATAAGATTTTTCATACAAACTGAGAAGTCAAATAATTCCGGTTTCCGTCGAGATTTCGGAAATTCCTTCCATAATACAAACAGACACCTATTGAAGAACTTTTATACCAAGTATCACATCGTGCAGTCATGGAATAAGATTTTTCATACAAACTAAAAAGTCCAATACTTCTCGTTCCCATGGTGATTTCGGGAATTCCTTCCTTAGTGCTCTTCCACAATCCCTAAGAATTGTATGTTTCAAATTTCAGCTCTCTACGGCCAGTAGTTAAGGCTGTAGGTACTGTCTGAAAAGATTCTGAAATCGTGAAGTTCTTACCGAGTTAAATTAATATTAAGTAAACAAGTAAGAGAAGTTTATGTTGGAGATAGCAAGTTTCTGCACTTCGTTCCAACAATGCAAATGTGCAGTGGTTGTCGTGCTACTGAGGTGTGTGGAGTTTAGTCTCATCACGGGGCGATGGCGGCGCTGCTGTCGCCAAGCGTGACCCCGCGCGGGGGGGCAGTTTCCACGCGACGAGCTGGCATCCACTCAATACTTGCTAATCACAGTATAAATCTTCCGCGACCAACTCACATGGTTCACCGATCGACAAAACAACTGAATTTACTCTCTGCATTTAGCATTTAATGAATAGCTGGACTCGACCACCATCACGACGGACGGCCTGTCGTAAAATCTCGACGCTCGCTTGTCCGAGAGCGACGCATTTGTTTACTCGTAATGAAAATAATCGTAAACCAACCATGAAACGCATGATTAACGACAAAAGGTGACATATTTAGTAATAAATACTTATAAAGCGTTGTTGAGGTGCGTCCCGTTTGAATATTAAATTCATACATGAATATTAAACTCATTGCTAGCTAACTCATTAAGTATAAGAAAACAAGACATAATTTTGGTTAAAATTTCGTAATAATATGTAACAACTGCTTAGGTAAAACCAATTAAAATCATTTTAAGGTACCTACAGAGTACATTTAAGTTGTATGCCACCAATCAAATATTAAAATATTAATTGATTTTTTCTCTTATTTTATTTGAATCTTCATGATACACAATCGGTAAGAAAATGTAACGTGTCGCTAAAGTTGTAAAATCAAATATCGCATATACTCACTTACCGATTTCACCCAGCGACACTAGTTTTCGGGTTTAAATTAGCTGAACCTCATATGAGTTAAACTACGTGAAACAAAACTTGCATCGTTTTCATTCTAAGCATTAGTTATCCTAAATGTTAGTGTGTATTCTGTTTCACCGGAGGCTGACAAAACCCCCGCCGCAGGCATCAGAAGCAACGGCCTTCATGAACATGATTGTGACCGTGTGGGTTAATTCTTTGAACTGATCACTAATTGAACAGATTAGCAGTTTCGCATTTCCAAAATGCCGATAAATATCACCTACCTACTCACTTTCCGAATTGGTTTTGTTTATTTCTAGTTCATTTATTTTGAAGTTCGTAAGTTTTAATGTTGCCATAAAACGAAATATTCGCACGATCATACATGACGTTTATTGTTGGCATGCCAGGACATTTCAATGCAGTTTTTTTACGATTTAGCAAACAGGGCTCCAAGGGGAATTATATTTGATACGAAACTTTTTATGTTCCTCACGTTCTATAAACAATACTATACAAATATTGAGTAAAATGTATTCAAATGAACAAAACAATAAGAAAATAAATTTGGACGCGAGTGGAATTTTCTGCACGTAAAATTTTGGAGTGTTTTATATAGTTGACAAAATCGTACTTATACTTGTTTAAACTTGCATTTCTTGAAGAAACGTCAGCATGATATGTAGGCAGGTATCATTTTCTCACAATTCTTTGTTTCTTTTGTCGCATTTCAGACACTAAAACATAATACATTTATACATAAGTATATTATTGTACATATAAATCAGTAGCGGAGGTCGTAGTAGACAAACTGCCGCTCAACATGCCTAATTATTTTCGAAAAATGAGACACGGGGAACCAATTACCAACATTGATCCAATTGGTGCACAAACTAGTGACTAAATAAACAGCACTTTGTGCGATTTACTGCAAGACGTGGGGGTAAATTAACTTCTATAAATAAAGAATCGATAATACAACGGTGCAACTAAAATGTTGACAAAGCAACCATTAATTTAAACCCAATGCGGCAAATATGTACAACCTTTGAATATTTTAATAGTCTTTGATGAGGGCTAAGGTGCTACTTTAGTGCTATATCGATTAAATGAGTTTGATTTCTATTTTAGTATTTCTTATTTATTCTAAAAAAGGCCTTGCAAGAACAGAAAAACCATATAGGTAATTTTTTGAAAAAACAGTATCTGTTAAAGCTTTTTTTTATGCGAACGAAATTAAAATCGCGTACGTATTATCACCAATTACTGGACAGTATGAGGAAGGGGCAAAAGTGTGAAGCGTAAAATCATCGCCATTATCATCAATTTCGGACAAAGTCCCTTCGGAGTTGGGGAATTGCAGTAATCGCTTTCGGGCTGGCGGACGATGGATGGTTATATGTACAATGAAACGTCGTGTTTTTAGTATCTTTTCTCTTTTTATCTCTATCTTGACCGAGGCAAGAAAAGGTGTAGCGCTATACTTTAGAAGATCGGAAGAAGGACCAACAAAAACCTAATATCTTATCTTTTACCTATGTCGATCTACAGATTTTTTGGTAAATTCGTTCTATTTGCCAAGGCTAAATAAACAAATATACACTATTTCGCTGTCATACATAAGTAGTAAGACTGTAGTATCTTCAACGTAATTCGTTTTAGAGAACCTAAAAAATCACGTCAATACTTTATGGACTGTGACGAAAGCATGCCCAAGGTTTCGGTAAAGAATGAAACCAAACGGCATCTCATTTACAATGGAAATTTCTCTGCGTTAAGACATGTTAAGTTATATACGTGTTTGTTTAGGTCTTACCTGCTTAGTAATTCTTAGTTAAGAGGCAAAATTAACCTCTTCACCTTTGCGAGTACTCGTTACATTTAGTTTTACTTGTGAAACATCCCACGAATACTAATTTTCTTTCTAAGTTCCTTAAAAGAGATTAAGAGGTTTTTAAAAATGCAACAATATTTTGGAAAAAATCACGTCTTTGTCTTTGATGTCTGTGACATTTACGTGAATATTTTATTATTTGAACGCGATGTATTGTACTTCCAAAAAAAGAGGAGGTTCTCAATTCATCTGTATGTTTTTTTTTGTCTTTGTTACACGATATTTCAGACAGTTATGAATCGATTTTGTTTCATACGATAGAGGGTACTTTATAGTTGGTCCCATAAAAATTTCCTCGAAATCGGTTGAGTACTTTATTGAAAATTTCAACATTTTGAAAAAAAAATTATGATTTCGGAAAATGTTTACGTGGATGACATTCTAACTCAGCCAAAGTTTTGACGTGAATTCGGATTTTTTAATGCTTTTGCATTCGATGATTATTTATTCACTAATTTAGTTAATAAACTTTAGTAGTCGTTAAATACTGAGTTGTCCCGCTATGGCTTATTGACCACGGAGATTTAAGCTCGGCGATTTATTTTATAATCTCTAAAGTGCATTCAATGGTCACAGTTCATTATTGTTTTAAACTACACCGTTGCATCAGCATGTTCTAATTATCTACACTTTAATTAGCAATATCAAACATAAATATTTGTTTCAACGCAGGATTATTTTCAATCGGTTATTTTCTCAAGTTTCTATATAAAAGTGACTTAATATCGTGATTTAGAAGAGATGCGATTGTTCATTTAGTTTTGGATTATATTGATTATTTCAGTAAACAAAGATTATTTAATGAGTTTACGAAGAGCTTTACAGCATAGACATGTGTACTCGAAGTGTCGACGCGTCTTACCTCGTATAAGACGTATTTAGTTCAAATTTATAATATGTCCTAGGTTGATTGCTCGCTCGGGCATAGTCTCCCACTGTAGAACAAATCATTCCAGTAATAGATTTCTAGTCGAAGCTTGTAACTCAAATAGCAAACTTTACTGTTATACTGATTTATTATTTTACACAACAACTCGGATCCTGTTTATTAAAAAAGTTCAAAGCTTCATCAAGGTACGCTTTAGTGTTCGGTGAAAACATGTTTGGTTTTGTTTATTCTGTTGCATGGTTTCGCTGCTGGTTCGAATGTTTCTGTATACTATGCTTTACAGTCAATACTCAGTCCAATTTTTGATTCTAAGCAATTATTACTGTTTCCTATTTACATTGTTGGTAAATGACCAACGTTTTGCTCTTATTATGTTTATTTATGCATTGCAACACAGAATTCAAAATTGCCATATGTTTTGGGCCAGGATTCTTTGAAAGGCATTGAAAGTTTCTTTAGTGTTTTGGGAATTTGGAAAGTTGAGGTCAAATATTCATTGTTTTTCTTTGAAGTAGATTACTGTGAGATGTTTTTTGTCGGGAATTTGGAAAGTTGAGGTCAAACATTCATTGTTTTTCTTTGTAGTAGATTACTGTGAGATGTTTTTTGTCGGTAAATATTTTCGCATTTGACGTAAATCCCCCTGATGGTAAGTGGCTATGAGGTAAAAGAGCATACGCACTTACGAAGGAATTTCCTCTTACCTTTATTTCTTAGACAGAATCATACAAGTTACTCCCTAATAATTAACGCACCTGTTAAACAAATACATTATTTTTATGATCAGTGTTACGTATAAAAATTATTTAACATCCACTCCCTCGGTTCGGATGTATTCATGGTTTCTTAAATTCGTAACGTCCATTAAATTTTTATGCTGCCATTGAAGTATGAGCACTTCCTTATTTTAATGCTTTCCCGGAGTAGTGATCGTACAAAGATTCATTGTTTTTGAGAAATCTGGTTATTAGGGTTATCAAAAAAGCAAACGAAAAGGAAATGTAACATTACTTCACGCAAGTATCAATGCATTAATTGCACTGGCTGAAGATTTTTGCAAGGAAAATATTTCTGCTTTAATTATTACTAGGCGGTTGAAATTTGAAAAGATTGACATTATATCGACTAGGATAAAATTTAAACGTAAAATATTTAAATTGGCTTTTTAGGCGCCTTTGACCCATAAGGAAACATGATTGCGCTATTGACTGGTTATAATTCTGATGCAATCGGCAATCAATTAAACCTGTTTAATATCTTTTGAATTCAGTTTTGTATCAATGTAAACACTTTCATGATCTGCAGTTCAATCCAGACTTTAATGTGTTAGTTTAAATTAATGGCCATTTCCTGTGGTTTAACCCACGTAAGTGCAGATCCCGTGGGAATATGCGGATAAAAACTGTTCTATGCGTTATTCCGGAATCTTATTTATTCAAGCCGTTTTATCGTAAAAGAGTAAAAAATAACCATACTTCACAAAATATCTCGTTTGTAACTTTTAAAATTTATCATTTTACTTTAAGCTGTAAATTAGAAAAACTGTCTCTTATAGTCACAGCTAATTTAAAATTTTCCTGCACAAGCTTTACTTTCAACAGACTATTATTCATTTAGACAAGTTGGAGTTAATTTGGATGTAAATTGCGTCGTAGGAGTGCTCGGGTTTAGGCAAGGAGTTTCGGTTGCCCTCGGCAACATTCGGTTTCTTTCGGCGACATTCGGTTATCACCGGTAAGAGCCGGCGCAGACGTCTCGCGAGGCGGCCGCTCGATACCAGTCTGGCGTTCAAACTTTGTCTATTGCTGTATGTCCGAAGTCCTTCACAACTTTTTGAATAAGTTTTTTTTTGGATAAAGAAGTATTAAAAAATAAATAAGAATGTTATGTATCTACAATCTGAATGTTAGTCTGCTTATCTAATAATTGAGTTCAATTAGAATAACCTTTCTTCCTGTAATGCTCTTACTAGGTCCTTCTTGATAAGTATCGTCATTTCCTATAATTAAAATCATAAATACCGGATACAGGGTTAGTACTCTGATCCAGAACGCTAAGAGTTAAATAAATAATGATGGACATTAATTCATTCTAATTTTCTGTTAATTTGTCTTGATACATACCTGATTAGAAAAAACGTCTAGAGACACGGTAAGGAACTAAAAACATTTTGCCTATGAATCGACTTAATTTATATGCACAACATTTCTCTATTTATTTATTAACACTGTAACAAGAGTCTGTAAACATCAAATTTTACCACAATTTAGACACGTCTTTTTCCAATGGGTGTTTCATATATTTATTTCGATATTAGGTTATATTTACTTTCTTTTTTTAGTTTTTGTTTACTAATGAAACTAAAATAAACATGGAATAGGTACCTACCGATGAAATAAAAACATCATAAGTTGGCAGTTCAGTCAGGCCTCCTTCAAACGAACCCCTAATGAAAATAAGGAAAATTTAATGAGGATTTGTTATTCCAAAGGGTAGATTCTAATCTACTTATTAGTTAAGACAAACAATATTGATAATTTTGTTATTTTAAAAACATGATTACCTCATAATTTTCTGAACTTATGCCGAGTCATGTAATTAATTAGTAATCATATTCCGGGTATCAACGGGTGGTGATAGCTAATTGATCTACTTCAATTTCGACTTTTTCAAAAATGTTCGACTATTTCGATTTTTTTTAGCAACAAAAAAAGTTGCCATAAAATTAATTACAAATATTATTTATGCAAAGGCAAGGAACGTATGCATCTCTAAAAAATACACACCTTTTTCTTGACTTGCATCGGAAAATACAACAATACCTGCAAAATGAACGACAGACAAACGATCTTTGTTTTAAACTTTACAATGCGAACGTGATCTAATGCCGATTACGAATTGCCGAATTTAGTAAAATTCTCCAAGAAGACGAAGAGCATATTATTAATATTCATGCGCTGTAGCCGCATAACGGCACGACCACGATTATCCCGAAATGACGCGACAATACCGTCAATAGGCTCTACATTTATACGAAACACGAAAATTGTGTATCCCTTTTAAAAACGAAATAATAATAACGGTCTGACCGCTTCACTCGTTAGGCTGCAAACTGGACGGCAGCGACTGCAACAGCGAGAGCGACAGCGGCGCGAGCAGCGATTTCCCTGACACGATAGAAAGTATTGAGTTTTTATGAAACCGCGACAAATCGCTGGAGCGCCCGCTGGCGTCGAGAACGGCCCAGATTCCACTGTCGCTGCCGTCCAATTTTCAGCCTTAAGACACCTTGAAAGGCTGGGGTTCGTCGGTGCTTCGCTTCCAGCACGCATGCAAAAAGCGGTTTTGCTTGACTTTGCCCAACTCGTTAGCCGGTTTCTGTCTCTCCTGCCCTGATTCCTGACCACCTGCTCAGAATAAAATAAAATATTGACTTTCGCTACAAGTAGTTCAGCGGTATAATATTTTGCTTCTA
The DNA here is from genome assembly GCA_944452665.1 of Stenoptilia bipunctidactyla. Lineage (NCBI taxonomy): Eukaryota > Metazoa > Arthropoda > Insecta > Lepidoptera > Pterophoridae > Stenoptilia > Stenoptilia bipunctidactyla. The sequence goes on along the minus strand of OX101721.1, from coordinate 13,418,638 downwards.
AGGAAAATGATAGGTTCATTTATAGCATCACAGAAAGAATACATTGATAACTTCATCAATCAATATTTTGTTAGATTTGTAGATGTGAAAAATTTGATAGTTTCTCCCGTGTAAAATATAACCTGCAAAAAGTTTTCACGAACTATTCCTTGGGACCTGCTGATTTGTATAAAATGTCATTTTATAGTATGGGCAACCCAACTCTCAGTTTTTGTTGCTTGTCCTATTTCGATAACAATCTTGGCATGTCTTTTAATGAGCCATTAAATAGTAAGCTGAAAACAATAATAAAACATTATTATTATTGTTACACTTAAACCTTTATTTTATTTAACAATTCACGTAATCGTCAATTGTTTACTACAAGACACGTAAGAAATACAGTCTGTTGTCTTAACATTTTTTTAAACATTTAAACTTTGAGTTTTATTTCTCACTTAAACTTCTGTTATGACTTCAAATCAACATCCAGTTCATTCTTATTCGCAACTTGACTAGCGCTGCAGGGGTCCACAAAAACAGAAACGTACTAATTTGCACATTAAATCTTAACTATCGAGCAGCTAAATGTGATTACAAGAAAAGTTTCCTTGAAGAATGGAGTGGCCGCGTTTATCCGGCAGGTCACTTTGCGCGATTAGAATGATGCGTATCAGTTCATTTCTAGAGTGCCTTTGCAACGCACCCCCCTACCCCGGCCCCTAGTGCCGCACCTAGCCCACCTCGAGCCAATAAACCCTTTAACACTCATACATAACGTCATGCAAACACATTGCTCCGAACCACCTTCAAAACTTGCACGTCGCCTTTCCTGAGTCTGCAGGGAAACTATTAGAATTTATCTGAACTAATAGTGTCGGATTCAAGGAGATCCATCTAATGGTAAGTGGCATTTAGGTCCGTGGACACACCTAATTATATCAAATAAAACATGCTTCCACAATGGTAACTAAATTTCCTGCAATGTCCCTGGTCAACACGAGGCTAACCTAAACTGTCCCCGCGGTCAACAGATAATAGTACTGCCCAATGTTTTGAAATACAAAATTTATCTCGTGGGCTGTTATTACAAAAGCTTACTTAAGCCTTAAGCTCTACAGTACATTTAAAGTTCTCTAAGGAAAAAGACGACGAGTAACGTAAACATTTTTTATATTCGTATGTACTAATAAAAGGTCTACATACAGTGGAAATAAGTGAATTTTTTATGGACTAATACCGCGAATTATTTCCTTGCGACTACATTTGCCTACAATCTACCACATGCAATTTGTCAATCAAAGTGAAAATTTAAATACCTATGGTGCATTATGAACAATTCACCTGTGTGCTTTCTTTATACAAGGTGTACGAAAAATGACTTGCGAAGGCCGCTGAAGCCGACATTTATTTATTTATACTTCATTGCACACTTACAAAATAATAAAAGGGAAAGAATACATTAGAACAAAAACAGTCTTGAAAGGTACAACAGGCGGCCTTATCGCTATAAAGCGATTTCTTACAGAAAACCTTAATGGTTACCACATTAGACATATGGTGGTGTTGACATCAGCCATTGATCCTCAACCATTTGGCTTCGGCCAAACTGACCCATTTGTTTAGTACATTTTTAGCAAACGCCGAAATTGAAACAGCTAGAGGAACCGCAAGGAATGAGACATATAAAAGATTTATTGGATGATTGCACGGTATTAGATGCTGACAATTTGTGTTAGATGCTGAGTGATCGGCTATTTATAAATTTATATCATAAGAACACCTTTTGAAGTATTTAAGTTCCCGCCTTAATGCATTTTTAAAGGTGCTACGTCAGGCACGCCCTTTCCTCACCCTTTGTCTTCACCTTGTACAGTACCAACGTGTTAATTATGCAGGCTATAAACTGCACCCCAAAGTACTCGAAGAGGCATTATTTCCCACTACCTACTTTACTGTAAAAGGTTGGAAAATCAATCGATAAGTCCGATTGCAATGACGCATTTTGAAAGGGGAACTTCTCGAAATATTTTCATCGTTCGTTAACTTTGAAAGCGATAGTTTATCTAAATGACCCGAAGAGCTGCGAAGCAGAATGGGTTTTAGGGACTTTGTTAGAACTCATTCAAAACTTAGTCTTTCAAAAAACGAAGAAGAATTATTAGTTTAATTGGACGACTTCCTTATTTAATAGGTAACTTAGCAGCACAACCCGGCGGCGTCGCTCAGGTGCAGCTTCACTTTAAGTTTTTCTTTGTTCGCAATTGAAGATCTTTCAAATTGACTTTTTAACCGACTTTGTAGACTCGGCTCGTAGAAATAGCATTTAATGACAAATAAATTGGAGCAAATAAGATTAAAATCTGTTTTCTAGTTCTAAATATTACGTCGAACATATAGATAGATAGGTGTAGGTATATAGAGATGATTAGGTTGGAATCCTAGGTGCGGCTGACATATTTGCTCTCAAGTTAAGTTTGTATGATTAGGTATTTCTCTTTCTTCTAGTTTTCATAACACAATTGTAACGAAACTTTTGACTAAATATTGAGAAAGTTAAAAATTACAAAAGATATTGATTTAATAAGAAATAAGGTCATTATGGTCAAGCAGATTCTGTCTATATCGTTTTGATGTAACAAAGTAAGCAAGTCAAACTCCGACAATGTTTTTAAGGGTGACAGACCAGCACTAATCTGTCACGACAGTAGCATGTTTCGCGTGTCACGGTGATCCACTGGTCACAGATATATTTCGATACAGTGCGAGCACAGAACTTTATCGACTCGTATGTTAACGAATGTTCGTATAGTATGGAGATGGTTTTTTTAGCAATAATTAAAATCTATCCATTGCCACACGGCCACCTTAAATAAATGTGTGCCTTCTTAATTTTGAATGCTTGGAAATATGTCGTACTCTTTCATAACTGTAAAATAAAAAATTACAATGTTACTAAAAACTTGCAACCGACTACATACTATACGAACATTGGTTAACATACGAATCGATAAAGTTCTGTGCTCGCACCGCAGAGCTCGTTGGAGCGGTTACGCACTGTATCCGATCTGAATCCGAAAAAATAAGAATCCAGAAATCTTGTATGAAGTAACGGATGCCAGATATAGTGTGTAAGGTAACAATGAAATCTTTCTCGGGTTCGAATCGACTAATAATCGGATGTAATGCGTAACTGCTCTTCCGTTTGAAACTATCTGGTTCCTGGAATATTGACACCCATATTTTAACTTCGGGCCAACTCATCGTGATTCAAACAAAACCTTTCCGCCACCTTGGATATAAAGGGTTGATGACATAACGTAAATCATTCAAGTTTGAAATTTATCGTACTTATGTAATAAATGCGGAAGTTTTTGAGTATGGATGGATGCTTGTTCCTCCTTCATGTAAATAGGATTGGCGGATCTGGATACAATTTGGTACAAACATATTTATAGTCTGAAATAACACGTAATTGCGCGGATAAAAATTATTTGTGAAGACACCGAAAAACCAAGTGAAATAGAAATATACGATTGAAATCGGTTTAATCTGTTTAAAAATTAAAAAGCTATTTATTTCAATGAGTCATGGAAACACAAAAAAAATTAACAAGTAGGTAATTACGCATATAAATAATTGCCATCAAATACATCTGCGTCTCAATCATCAGACGACACCTCCCCCACGTTGATGGTTTTTTAAAACAAAAGCTATCTCCAAAAATATTTTGTTGCTCACAAATATCGTTCAATTTAATTTTTTCTCCTAATTGCACGTACCAGTGACACGGAATAACAGAATACGATACAATTATTTGCTCGAGTTTAAAATCCTGTTGCTGAATAACTTGATATGTTTTAAAATAAGTAAAGCAATTTCATGTAGGTACAGTCACGACAATAATATGTAGGGGAAATACGTACAATATGACATACACGGACAAAATGACACAGGCATTATATTTCAAATTCTGCCGCTTCTAGCCTGGCATAGACATATTCTGCATCACGTGACACAACCGACTCATACCAACCTAACAAAACTTGAGCCCACGCCTTTCTTTCATTCGGGTGTTATGGCCGCCGACAAACATTGGTAAGTTACGAGTTTTTTTTTTCATTACAGATTTTTTTACATTAATAGTATAATTTTCATGGTTTTGCTTTGCGTAATGTTTTATTGGATCACTTAGGTGTTTATTGTTGCATTTGAATATAATTTTATTCAATTAATATTAATTTTGCATTTATGTTTGAATTTTGAGTTTTTATAACCCTATATGGACAAAATGACATACAAAGGTTACGGACAAAATGACATAGGTATGTCGTTTTGTCCATAAAAGATCAATGAACTATGTAGGTTCCCTTTACCTATTTGAAGACGTTAATTTCTTTACAGATATACCTACCAACATGCCGCGTAATTATAAGCGTAAGACTGATCGTCAATCCTGGAGTGAGGAATCAATGCGTAAAGCTATAGAAGCAGTTCGTAATAATAAGATGGGCTGGCTTTTGGCATCTAAAACATTTGGAGTACCACAAGCAACTCTCCGAAGACATGCTTCGAATACCAACAAAGTTTTAGAGTCCAATTTAAAGGGATTAGGATGTTGGAAAGCTACTTTTCCACCTGAAGTGGAAAGAAAGTTGGTTGACCATTTAAAGTTACTCGAATCTCGTTTGTTTGGCCTGACGCGAGCTTCTGTGCAAGAATTAGCTTTTGAGATGGCTGAAAGAAATGGTTTTGCTCATAAGTTCAACCGGCAGAAACAAAAAGCTGGGCAAGAATGGTTAGATGGATTTCTGAGACGAAATAAAGATATTTCATTACGGAAACCAGAAGCTACTTCAGCTGCTCGTGCTCAGGCTTTTAATCGGCCTCAAGTTCAAAAGTTTTTTGACATATTCGGAAATCTGATAGAAACTGGGAACTTTGGGCCACACCGAATTTATAATGCGGACGAATCAAGTCTATCTACGGTACAAAAACCCCAAAAGATATTGGCTACAGCTGGCAGAAAGCAAGTTGGCGTAATAACCAGCGCAGAACGTGGCACCAACACAACTGTTGTTTGTTGTGCTAATGCTGTTGGCACCTTTGTTCCGCCAATGATGATATTTTCAAGAAAAAATATGAGAAATGAACTGGTCGATGAAGCACCTCCTGGCACCTTAGGTGTAGCTCAACCTTCAGGATGGATGACTACAGATTTATTTCTGAAGTGGCTTAAGCATTTCCAAAGCTTTGTAAAGTCATCCATTGACGATCAAGTTATTTTGATTGTCGACGGGCATGCAAGTCACAAAGGGATTGAAACCTTAGAATATGCAAAACAAAACGGCATTATTATTTTATGTCTACCTCCACATTGCACTCATCGTATGCAGCCGCTCGACGTCTCATTTTTCGCGCCTTTAAAAACTTATTTCAACCAAGAGACATCCAAATGGCTAAAACAACACCCAGGACGTGTAGTTACACAGTTTCAAATTGCTGCGCTGTTGAAAGATGCTTATGGTAAGGCAGCTACTGTGCAAAATGGTTGTAACGGATTTAGAAGCACTGGCATTTGGCCTCTAAACCCTGAAATATTTCCAGATTATATGTACAAACCTGCAGAGACTACTAACATACCTCTGATAGACACCTCTAATGAGCAATTTCATGAGCAATCAGCTCCTAGTCTAGTGCCCATAGCCGGACCTTCTATACAGCAACCAGTTGATACAGTTTTAACTCCCGAAATTATCGATCTTCAAACTATGCAAGCTTCTATAACTACACATATACCACAACAGCAGCAAATGGTCTATGCCGTTACATCTGAAAAAAATGATACAGTTCAAACATGCGACCCTACTGAACAAACTGTCAATTCAATAACAAACACTGGTCAAGACATTATTTTACTTGCTCCAAATCAAAATCGGCCGTTTGTTGGTTACAGTGAACGTCGTTCATCCTATACTCTAGTAGTGCCTATTGAAGAAATATCTCCAATCCCAAAAGGACGTTACATTAGTGGGCAAGGGAAACGAAAGCCTAAGAAACGACTAACCTCATTGATATTAACTTCTACCCCGAACATGAACGCAATAAAGTCCAAAAATGAACCTAAAGCTCCTGCAGAGAAGAAGAGACGAAAGGTCACTAAAACCTTATTCGAAGATGATAGTGAGGAAGAAAATTTACCAAACAACGATCAATTGCAATGATCTGTTTTCCAGGTCAAGACCTGGAGAAGACTGGTTGCGGTGTGCAAGCTGCTCGCACTGGGCCCACGCTTCATGCGCAGACGTTCCTAAACGAACAAAGCGATTTATTTGCGAGCTCTGCCTTTAATTTTTAACTTTTATAGGGTATGTCATTTAGTCCATATGTGATATGTCATTTTGTCCATATGTTATGGACAAAATGGATTTTCGTTGATCTCAGTTAAACATATTTTTTTTGTTTTCCTAGTTGATTTATGTTATAAAAATGTTTAAGAATGTATAAATATAAAACCAAATATTACTGGTGTTCACAATTAAAGTGCTGTGATTTAAAAATAAAAAGATATGATCCAAAAACAAAACTGTATGTCATTTTGTACGTATTTCCCCTACCTATTCACTTCGCGACGTATTCGGTTATACGGTTATATTCGGTCATAAGGTCAAAAGTCGACTGAAAACGAATACCTACATATTATTAGATGTGACTGTATGTAAGTAGGTACCACTCAGAACAACCGAAACTTATTTGCGTAAAAACATAAATATTTCAGCGTTTTCTTGTTTCGAACTTTTTATAGCGTATTTTTAGTATTCGGGTTTTAGTTTTTAAACTTATACACTGGTGACTTTAAATCCCGTGGGAATTTCTTGATAAAATATAGGATAGGCTTTGCTAAGAGTGTAAAAACAAAATCTAATCCGACAGTAGTTTTTGAGATTAACGCGTTCAAACAAACAAAACCATCTTCAGCGTTTTAATACGCCCACTTAAGTCATAGGTTAAACTAAAAGACAGGAAGACCAATTTTCCTTGTTGACCTACATCTATATATAAAATTATCGTGTCAGTTTTCGTTGCCATACTCCTCCGAAACGGCTTGACCGATTTTGATGAAATTTTTTGTGCTTATCCGGTATCTATGAGAATCGGCCAATATCTATTTTTTTTTATATGGCAAAACAACGTTTGCCGGGTCAGCTAGTAAATAAAATAAAAAAATACAAATTACGGTAGCAAATTAAAAAGTTACTAAGTATCTCGCGGCTCTATCGTCAATACTAGATATTCCCTTGGGAATGTACGGATTATAAATTTTCAATGCTTTATCCCAAGTTGTGACCTATCTATGTGCAGAAGGCAGCTGTGCAGCAGGTCAAGCGTTACAACCTGTCAAAAAGTTGTAATTGAATCTGAACTCTATGCTCTAGACATTAAGTTAAAAATTGGTTAGGGAAATTTGACAGTTTTGTATGTGCGAAACTTCAGCTCTCTTCCAAGATTATTTAACGTCACTGCGTGAAAATGTCTCAGAAAAAATCCATACTCAATAACTTTAGCATTGATTTATATAATCACGATATCCATAAAAAAGATATCCAGGATTATTTTTTACCAGCAAGCAATATTTTTTTGAGTTAAGTTCGCCGAGCTTCGTAATACGCGGATTCGATTACAGCTGGTGTCCTTAGTTTTAAAAGTAGGTACCTATTTAATTAAGTAACAAAGTATGTGCCTAATCAAGACCAACTTAACAAAATCCACAGCTCACAACTGATGCTGTTTGTAGGTCAAGGCTGCCAACTGTCCGCAATCATTAAAACTAAACATTACACAAAATTTGATAAAAATTATAATACTTTACTACTGATTGAAACTGTGTTCAGTTTAAGTACCTACCTATATGTATATTTTGTCAAATAATATTTTTTAACGTTTCTTAAAAAAAAATTGTTAAATTTTGTGATTAATTTACGATGTCTTAAATTACCTAAAAGTAGATATTATTTAAAAAATTACAAACACAAATATCTTATCGTCATATCTTCCGTACGACTACAGTCTATTACGCAGATACTTAACGATAAAAATGTGTATAACTATCACTCCCTTATCTAAGTTCAGATTTTAAAAGTAGAATATAACATAGTTTTAATAAACGTAGAAGACACAATTTCACAATAAGTATGTATCTGAATACAATAAGCGAAGATTGTGAAGATAAAAATTTCTTGTCAATAGTGTTGTGTGTATGTTGTGTTTTTTAGTAATAGGTAAACATATGAAAGGAAATTAAATAGTTGTTTAACTGGCCGGAGCCTTGAGCGGCACGGCGCAGGCGCTGCGTGTCATGGTAAATTTTCACAGCTATTAGGAGGCGCCTGCGACTTGTCGCTACGCCAGCTACCTGCATGCAGTTGTGCCTATCTAAAATATTTTTGTTTATCACTCTGATCCCTCTCGGTACATAAATCTTGCATTTATATTGTCATGCAGTACCATACTTGTACCTAACCGGCTTTGTGAGGATGGAATGAATGTATATTGCTTGAGGTAAATCACGACTAGGGTAAAGCTTAAAATATAATTTCTAATTTGATATTTCTACAAGATGGAGGCATACGCGCGTAAATTCCAAGAACTTATATACAGAGTTATTAGTAATTAGACCGGGATCTTATATAGTGATATATGAATTAGTTTTTTTACAATAGATGTTTGAAGGAGTGGAACTGGATTTTAAGTAAAAAGGAAAACCCGAAATATTTTTAAATATGGTACACTTTGAAAATACATAATTCGGGCTCAAGTGACAAGCAAAAGACCTGTCTAATTAATTATAATCCTGTACATATAAGCTATCGATGGCAATATAAAAACAATATATATTTGGTAAGTACATTAGCTAAAACCTTACCACTTTAAAGCCCCTATAGAATCTTTTATATGACTAAGAAATTACTTAATCATATAAAACCGCCTTTCCATCGACACGCTTATTCCTGGAAACCTAGATTATGCAAAATGTAATTACAGATATGCGGATTCAGTCCTGTTCTACGAATTTAGCTAATATTAGGTATTGGTTATTGCAAAACTAATAGAGTAGGTAAGGTATAGTAATACTGCCAGTAATAAACTATATAATTACGTAGGGTGTACAAAGGCCAAAGCTTCAATGTGTGGTCGGATGACCGGTGTAGTGTCAACATACTCCTACATTGTACCGGTTGTATACCAGAGGTCCTGGGTTCGAATCCCGGCGGCGTATTTACAAAGGCTATACTATTTGTGTCACGAGTCAGACTTTAATAGAAGAGCTTTTGTTTATGCATATTACTCGACAAAAACTAATCTATCTCTGCAAAAAACTTGACTGAAATGGATAAGCTTTTTGCCACGATATTTTCGAAGAAATGCAAGGACAAAACCTAGTACTTTATTAAACATATTACCTCAAATAGATAAGCTTTGGTCGAGTTTTTTCACACATTATGTACGAACAAAACCTAATCTAATATGTCATGTGTGTTTTTGCCATATCATAACAATATAGGTAGTAAAAATATCAGTCAGGTGTGGAGCGCGATACCACCAAATTTATGCAAATATGCTTCTCTTTTACCGTTTAACGTTTGATTGATTGATTAATATACATTCCCATGAAAGAGATTAATCTACGAGAAGCGCTCCCGCACCGGAAGGCGGAGTCGGTACGATTAGATTCGACGACGAGCGCAGCGAGGAGGAGCATTTTTGGCTTTTTTTTTTTTTTTGTTTTTCCGCCAAGCAAAGTTTTGGCACCCCCTAAAACAAGCTTTAATCCAGTAAAGCAAGCTTTAGCGGGAGGAGGATGAATCGGCATTCCATAAACTGTTAACCCCAGTGGCTAACGGAGCATGTTAGGTTTCATATAGTTATATACGTGTTATATAGCCATAAACCTTGTCTGCTATCATAGTCAACCCTGGACAATCCCGACATGGTCAAAAGTCAAACGTTAAGTCATAAAAATATCGATGGTCATAATGCATGCACATTCTATTTCTATCTTTGAAAATCAGAAAAATTGCCATTTAAATAGCAACCTATTATTGAAGCTAACGATCGGTAAATATCGATATCAAATGGAATAGCATTTGTTGCTGCACTGTTAAATAGAAGTTATCTCACAAACTCTACGCGACTTCAGTCAATTTCTGTACTAAAATAAATTAGGGTTTCGGCAAGTTGTTGTCATACAAAAGCTAGGTCAGTTCAGTTTGCACTTTCACCCCAATGGTATATGGCCTTTGTATTTACGCTTCCCGGCGGCGGCGCGACGGTGCAGATTTGTGTGATGAACACACATCTTAGTCAATCCAAGCCATGGATGTTTACAAGTTTGCGGCAAAGTAGTTGGTGTGATTGTCTGGGGATTTTATTTTATTTTTTATATATTTATTCAATATGTCTGTATATATTTCTTAAGTATATCAGTTATCTAGTATCCACACAGGTTTTTTTAAGAAACTTAATTTGGGCTAGATAATGTTGTGTAAGTGTCAGAAATATTTATTTATTATTTGATCAAATTCAATGAAGTCGCATACCGGTACGCACTAATGAAACGGTGCTTCAATCCGGGATGAATGCAGCAACACGAACCTATGTAACATTTACGTATAATTAATTTAGATGGATTAATAGTTCCAATTGCACTTGTGACATCCACTTGTCAATCAGTAACTGAGTCATATTGATATGATTGATAAAATTAGCTTCAATGAAGCTAAAAGGTTTGTTTTTTTTTATTTGAACCAGTTAATCTGGGTTAATATCAGTCGGATTTGGTAAATTCTTCTTGTATTTGTTAGCCCAGCTGTTAGGGAAGGTTACCATATATTTCGTCAAGAAATTCCTACAGGATTAAAAAGTTACGGTTCATTACTATCTGTATAAGACAGTCTCGGGCGGTAACATAACCATTAATTAAGCAAGCTTTCCAGGAATGCCAAAACAATATGCCCGAGTGCCTGCTCTGCCACCTTTAGCACGAAGGCGTAACATGAAAGCAAGTCTTCGCCGAATAACTAGGAAGACATATATCTATACGTGCAAGCATAGCATAGTTCTGGATAAAAAAGGAACCAGACCGGAATCAGAATTGGTCTGTGAAATTATATTAGAAGTGCAGGAATAATAGAGTTTACACCTCATTATTAAAACTATCTTCTATAGTAAATGATTTCTATGGGACCGGTTGAGCCTTCCATCATCAGAACTGAGAACTCGTTTGATCGCTTTAAAAAGATACAATCTAAAAGCTACTCTCCTGTAAATATAGTAAAGTTATAACTACGTTGTGTATTGATAAGAGGGTGACAAGACATTGCTACAGAACCCAAAATATAATTTACAAAAAGTTTGTGAAGTATTGTGCCTTGGATGGCTCGGGATTTTAAAAGGTACAGACCGATTTCGATCATACTGATGCTGACCCTGAATTGGCTTAACAAAAATATATATCGCTATAAAAATGTTAAAACGGGAAACTACTAGTGTATAATATTACTAAGTTTCCAATTATTACTTCGTGCCGTGAATAAAACCATTGTACATATTTGAAAACGAGAATTTCATATTAGACCCAAAAAGGAATAACGATACATCGATGGACACAACCTTATCATATTCAATTGAATTTACCTTTGCCTTCTATACATATATAGAATTGTAGCATTTTGCAGATTAAAAATATTTATTAAAACCTCACATATTAATTGTTAACCATACAGGAAAAATCCATCTTAAAATAGTTACCGAAAATGATTACTTCAACTTAATCTAGTGACCTATATTATAATATACAATTGATAATATGGATATAAATGATGAAAAGGTCATAATATGAACAGTATTAGATAGGCCATGTTTTTCGTTTTACAATGTGTTGTAAGCTTTTGCTTTTGCTTACTTAAAAAGTGGTATGTTACACAATGCAATCTTTTATTCTTGTTTTAAATGTATAGGACTGATTCTTCCACCACTGTACAGATATCTACAGTAATTCAACTCGGACACATCTTTGAAATAAATGCCTACTGCGCCGCGGTCCGTTCTCATGTAAGGCTGCCCCGCCTTCAGCGTTTAAATTACATTTGCTTACTTTGGGTTTACTTCCTTTTAGTTTTGTGACTGCAAATATACTTTTTTTTTATATAAAAAAATTAAATACTTTGTACATTGAATAGGAATTATTGAACAAAAATACGTTTTGTGTCAAAAAACCATGTTTACGTTTGAATAACAAATCGGTCTTATAAATTAGCGACCGAAAAATACATGCGCCACGCCATGACTGAGACGCACGGAAAGATTTATTACTTATTAAATTTTAAAGTATTAACAATCCGCTTATTAATGTAAAGGTTAATCAACAATTGTCTCGGTATGGAGACACTCGCGACTGACCGCATGCCGAGCGCATGCCGAGATCGAGCCGCGTAGGCATAGCTAGCGTTTCGTCTGTTTGTATGAAGTTGAATTACTGTAAATATCTGTACTGTGCTACCACCCTCGTATTAGAAATTTGACACACAGGAATAGGATCAGATTATACCTAAGAATATACCAAGTTAGGTAAATAAGGTAAATAAATACTCATTACATATTTATTTATCTCACTTCTGTTGCTTAATACGCAATAATTCTAAAAGGCCATTTTAAAAGATAAAGAGGAGGTTTTTGTTGATTTTCTCCAAAAGTTCCATAGCTGATATACCTTAAGGAATAAATTAATAGTAAGAGATCAATCTTCTAATTTTATCTGAATTTTTATTTTAACTAAAACCCCGTTTGATACACAACGTTCATGTCAGAGAATAGTTAGCTAGCACTAAACATAATGGATTTATTTTATATCATTTACAAGCAAACGACTGATTAAGCGACATTATTACCATTTTATAAGGCCTTTTCGAGACTTATATTAATGAGCTTATAATAAACGATATAAATGCATTTACTGTAACATTAAAAAAAAATTAAAAATAAATGTTGTATTTTTTTTAAACAAAATGGTTTTAACTGTAATGTCTTCTCAAATAAATCTTGTAGTATACTGTATGTAAGTACTGACAACAACAACAGTTCCACGTTAGATTGCATAATATTTACCTAAATGAGTATTGTGTTAAATGAATATTGTGTTGCGTACGAGTATGTTGACAATTTGTTTACAACTTGTAAAACCGGTTGCGATACGCGTATTTTAAATATCTCTAAAATATCAGTAATATTAAACGGTTCAATAAAATATTACTGCGCAAAATATTACCTATAGACTCATTTTTAATGTCGGCACCATGCATTTTTTCCTTAGAAAAAGTTAGTCTCTCATTGTGTACACAATAGCCTCAAATAAAATTTTATAGTACTTTGATGATCAGCAGAATCCATTTCTAGCCCAAAAAGGATCCTTGAAATTGGAAGTTCCTATGTCTATGAAAGTCGTATCAGCCTACTGTGCGGCGCGGCGTTGATGTGTCCTAGCAATATTTTATGAAGAGCCAATGCTTCCATGCTAAACTTAAAAGATTAGGGAGCAAACGAAAAACATATAATTTACCAGCTGCTTCTCTTCCCGGGCGTACTGTAAAGCCAGTTAAGGGACGGGGACATTTTATAGGCGTTTTTGTGGGGGATAGGTTGACCACTCTCTCGTGTTCTGCCTACCCCATACCATACGAAGTATTGAAGTTATGTATCTACGGTTAGATCAAGTAGCTACCAGCTGCCTTTAATTTGGAATCTGGTACTCCTAAATGTTTGTGGGGTCTAATAGTAACAATTAGTTATGAAATATTTTACATCGTAAGGTTTAAATGGCATACATTTAGATACTTGATCGAAGAACGAAAAGGGGCCTATTGTATGGATAACTAAACAGTCCGTGATACATTTCTACACAAATAAAAAGATAAATACCTACTTATAGACTCGTGATATTATAATAATATATCGACTTCTAACTCACGTACCTAGGTACGTACATGTAACTGCTGTTGCTACACATCAAATGCATTTCCTTTGACAAACACTTTTCAGAGAAAGAAAACTGAGCTATTTCTTAAACAAAACAAAAATCGTTTGCGTACGTGTACTTTTACGCATCTGTTTGGCACATTGTAACTTAATGCACTTGACTTCTTGACACCACCAAAAGGCTACACAAAGTGTTGTTTTTGCATCTTTTACTCAAAATAATTTGCTATGTTTGCATATTTTAATGAAAGAGCCATTTGGTACTAGCAAAACCCCAAGAAATTTTCAGTTTTTATCTGATGATCCAGTTGCCAGTAGATATATTTTTGGGTTTTTAATACCTAGCCAACATTTGACTGATATCAGAGATAAGTCAGCGATTTTCTTCTGAGATAGCGAGGAATCTTATTGAGTGTCTATGCTTTTCGTTTTGTATTATATTTTGATTTATAAAACATTATTCTTTCAGGCTAATTTTCATTTAAGAGAGCAACTGGACCATGATTGCACTATTACGGAGCGGTTGGCGTGTTCTGAGGATCGTTTAAAACATAGAATAGGGCATAGAATAACAAAAATACATATATATTTTTTTAAGTACAAAGTAAAGTTTTGAAATAAACGTAGGTATGTACTTCTTGTATATTCAAGGTACTTTTGAATTTCAGTATATTATAAATTATGGTGATCATGAAAATTTATAATCAAACGCACACACAACAAGGATATTTACTACTTATATTTATTAAGGCTGTTTGTTTAGATACTGAACGTGTAATGGAAATTTGAGTCAGAAAAGTGAATTCTATTTGTAATTTTGATCAGTGAAAACTTGGTATATGAGAATTTTAATAAGAATGACTTTTGCTTGATTTTTCTATAGATATTTTCACCTATAGATATTTGTAGGTTTGTCTATAATTTCCAACCGCTGAAATATTTTAATTGCCTTTTGTCTGACATAAAATATGATTTTTAGACCACATTTTATTCCGTATCAATTTGTTGAGCAAATTTTCTCTAAGTAACTTATATTTCTTACAAAATACCATTATTTTAAGCCGTGATTTATCAACGTCTTAATTGAATAGAGTGATTTTGAAGTGTTTGTTAGGAAGTAAGAGGCTTACTTTCAAGCTCTATCAACCTTGAGATTCAGGTCAAAAGCAGGCTTAACTCCAAATTGTATAAATACAAGCTATTATAAGCACTTGTATGTATTCTGTGTGTTTTTGTTTATTTTTCCTTCACGCGATAGCTGTGGATATTGGATAATGTAATCGCCACCGTGCGCCGCCGCCGCCGCCGGTGGTGCCCGCGAGGCGGTAATACAATTGTACAATTGGCCAGAAAAACGACGACAATCTCTTTACCCTTAGCCCTTAACACATTTTATAATGAAATAACAATAATTTGATTTCTTTAGGTGTTTTTTTATATTTTTCGCTGTACAATTTATTAACAGCATTTGAAAAATATTTTTAAGTACTTAAATTGTTAAGTATGCTTTTAATTTTTAAATTGTATACATATAATTAATTCTTTTATTATGCGCACTGGAACGTTTTTTTTTTTATTGAATTTAATTTTAATCCTACAAGAGTTTACCAGTGTTAATGTTCCATTTTACTCCAGTTCATTAATAAATTGAGAACATTGTAAAAGTCGAGCATTTAATAATTGCGCCGCAGCAGCAAATTGCCTACGGACCTCCTTGAGGTAATAAAAATCTTACAGATTCTAGAGTAACGCACGCGAGGCATTATTTGTAAACAATCTATCTTTATGTTTCAATTTATTCAAATTTACCCTCGCTGCGACAGCTTTCAAGCAATTTGCTTTAATTGTGTTCAACAGAAATTAGTAACGCATGAATAAATACAATGTGGGCATAATAATATGTGCCACGTTCCTACTGGTAATAATTATCAGCAAGACGAAACATAAAGATAAGAGCCGTTGGTAGATATTAGGTAGGTCGCAGACATGATTACTTGCCATAGGCACACTTGCGACAAGTCAGAACAACAAGTAGGCAATAGCAGGTGTACTAAGTTTTACCGGCTTAAAATTTGGTCCCGTTAGATTTTCATAGTGAAATATAACCTTGATCTTAATGAGTAAGTGTTCTTTCGAACACAGTATTATTTTTACAACTCGTCCTTGTAGTTTCTGAGATAATTCCAAACAAAAATCAAATAACTTTACTACATCTATACTAATATTATAAAGAGGAAACCTTTGTATTTTTGTATGTTTGTATTGAATAGGCTCAAAAACTACTGGGCCGATTTCAAAATTTCTTTTACCATTACTTAGAGGGATTCTTCCGGATCCGTATAGGCTACTTGTTATCCCGAAAATCCCGCGGGAATCGAAATTGCGCGGGTAAAACCGCGCGCAACAGCTAGTTAGAAACAAAATAAATATAAGTACCTAGTTACATCTACAAATTGGCTTAAACATCCTTTTGAGTAGATTGATGAAAGCTTGAGAATGGTTATTTTTGTCTCTGCACATACTCGTCCTTTACTTCCTTTTTTATAAATCCTCGAGTCAATTCAATTACACAACCAAGCAAAACGTATAAATAAAGGTTATGTTAGAAATAACTTAATTGATATTCTTCGTTTCTTTTAATATATTGTACGTGCTGACTGTAATATTTATGTGTGATTAAAACCTACTGTATATTTGCGCAATTGTACGTATTGAAGGTACCTGATGAGTTTTTTGATCACATATTGGAATTGGTGATCCAATAGAGTTTTGATTTTTACTAAAATAAATAAATCAATAAAATTGTATGCGAAACAAATTTAAGGTATAACTTTGAAAAAATGCTATATTATGGTACTACCTACGAATACTTACAATTAGACTTATCTATCACTTTTTGTTTTGTAATAAACCCTGCTAAAGACCACTTATTCAGCTCATGAAAAGTGGAATGCGGGCCCATGGTCATCGTTAATTATAAATGTTAGCATTAATGACGAGACAAGACCCGCGCTGGATCTGCGTATTGTTCCTATACTCGTGTAATCATCCAATATAATATGTATAACATATTATGTCGCGGTAATATTGAATAATTGAAGATTATTAATAGTTATGAATTATTATTAATAATAACCGAAAGGCGAAGTTTACTGTGTTCCATTTGCGATTTAAAAAAAATAACCTAACCGGTCCATGTCGGTTCTGTGCAACCAGCCTAGCCTCAGCAACCAACTAACCGGTAATTATTATATTAATAATAATTAATAATCTTCAATTATTCACTCTTACCGTAACATATATATTGGATCATTATACGACATTTATTATTTAAAAACTGCGTTCAATAACAACAAAACAAGATTAGAAAGATTAGATAGAACTTCCATGCTGGACTGGGAGCGAAAGAAAAGCTTAGAATGTGCCAGCTGCTTCTCTTCCCGGGCATACTGTAAAAGTCAGTTAAGGGACGGAGGTTTTATTGACGTTTTCGTGGGCGATAGGCTGACCCCCTATCACTGCAAGTCTCTCTCCATCATCACAATACCTCCAAATTTGTCAAACGTGACATCAGACGGTTTATAGCGTCTGGTGTTCTGCCTACCCCATTAGGGATAAATACAGGCGTGACGTTCTGTACTGTACTGTACAAGATTAGATTTTAGCGCACTCAGCAATAGAGTACCTATCTTTTGTTCTCCTAAGGTGACAAAGAGTAATGAAACTTAAGCTTCAAAATCAACTTCAGAATTTGAGGTCTCTTAATTTAACATTACAGAGGCTAAAGATTAGCCAATGTCGAATCGAATAATGTCGAATCGAGGCCAAAGTGTGAACATTGAGAGAATTTAAAAAAAAAGGATAGACAATTTCCTCCATCGAAATCTATGATAACCCTAATGGTGAACCTCCTAGTTAAATACTAGGTTATAGACTGACATTATAATATATTAGTTACTAAGCACCCTTTTAATTGGCGTACACCCGTAATCGTTTCATGATAACACAATATAGATAATGTGTAATAAAAACAGTTCGATGCAGTTTCCTAGACTAATTAGTGAAAATACTTAAAACTTGTTAGCGCATTAACTAACTTGGATATGCGAAGACTTTTGGGTTCCGATATTAAATCGCGAATTAAAATAAGTTTATGTAGCAGTAGATTTAAATGCCGAGCACTGAAGCATAATGCAGAGATTTTCAAAATAACTCTGGTGTGCCATTGTGAGTAATCAAGGATGCTGGGTTATCAGTTTGCATGTGATTTCTTCCTAACGATGACATTGATGAATTAAACTAGGCGTGGTAGACGTGGAAAATCACCATAAAAGTTTCAGCTAAGTAAAACCTTATAAACAAATCTCGATGTTGTCCTTTACAACGACATTCAATTTGTATATTTTTAGAATAACCTTGTTTCTTACGAACTAGTAGAAGAGGTAGGCAACACAACGTTTCAAATAAGAATAGCAAAACAAACAAAAACCTACGATCTATTTAGTAAAATATAAACATAATTTATGAATTTGAATTCTGTAATGTATATAATATTTTTCCTTGAAACAGTAGATTGCCAGAATGCCGCAGAAGCAAAGTTAAATATAATTTCTATTTAGGTACATCACCAATATTCTGGTAAGAATAGGCGCCGAAAGCTGGTGTTAACTTACAACCCAAGTTGTACTTTTACATGGAAAAATCAGCAGCTGTTTCGTAAAGTTGTGCCTATCTTATAAATAAGATAAGATTCTAAAAAACAGTGTGCTCTGTAGAATTGATGTATCAAGCAGATAGAGAATAACCAAAACGAGCAAAGGTCACTAAATAATTGCGTATGATAAATATCAATGCCGGAGTGTGACTTGAAAAAATATTTTTGTGTTAGCGTATTGATCGCTGGGTGCTGAGAGAGCGCCCGCAGTACTCGGAGACTGCAGCGAAGCAGCCCTACTTCCTAGCTGCCCGCGGTCCACACTTCATTCCACTTCTTCCGCAATGCCGCAAATAAAGCGTACCTATTCAGCCGCTGCGTATACATGGACACATAAAGGGTAAAGACAAATGTAATTGAGGATGGCCAGGCTAAAGCGTTGGGTCGATCGGACTGGTCGTCGCGCGCCATCCACTGCGTCATTGCGCGTCCACGTGCTTCTCTGCTGACCCACTCCAGCCGAGAGGAACTGTCAAGAACTCACCGTTTCCGTTTATTAGGGGGTAGTCGTCGTCGTGTCTGCCGATGTATGTCTTGAGTGGGGTATCGGCGAGGGAGGGCGACGACCTGTCTCTGTCACTCATAATAGTTTAGTCACTTGCACCGTAGTAGAGCGGACAAAATCACACCGGAATGGATAGACGGGGAGTAGCCGGCCCCGCACACACTCGACCACGACCGACCTCCGGCCCGCGGCTCGCGCGGCGAATAAATAACGAGCGAGGCCGGACGAGCGCGCTGCAGTTGTTCACCACCCTCCCTGCGCCTCTTCCCCTCGATAGCGCCATCTTTTTATAGAGCGCCGTGCCTTATAGTTACACAGTTTGTAGCAGAGATGGCGTTGTGTGCAAGATTGATGTAGAGTAGTCGTAGAGTTCTAAAAAGGTACTTTATATAAAAATAGCATAAGTCTATTGGTCTTTATGGGAACATTATACCTACTACTAAACTCTACAAAGGCACTTATTTACTTTTACTTATCAATTTGTATAATATAGGTAACTCACTGATTTAAATTGGCTTTTTATATTTTTATTTTTTAAAGTGATGGCAGACTCAAACTTTTATAAGTTCCTTTTGAAATAAGTACCGAGTAAATATTAAAGCGTTTCTATCGGATTACCTAACCTGCTTACCTACTATAAGTTTAGTATCTCTTCTAGCATACAACAAAAACTATTAAATAGACATTTTAGTCAGGGGGCAGTGCTGATTACAACTACTTTAGGCAACCCAAATGCTCGTTTTCTCTTTATAAGTGCTCTTCTAAGGGCAAACCCAAATAAATATTAGCAGGGTGATATTATATTACCGCGATATAAGTAACTATGATTAATTTATAATTAACTATCCAATATAGTTGAGATTGATGTAGAGAAGCACCTGCAAGAGGTGATGCGCAAATCAAAATTAACCATGTATACGTACCTACTTAATTACCTACATTTCTTATCCTGATGATAAGTAGGTACTTATAAGTGTAGCCCCAATACCATTTATTTGCTTAATTCTGTCCAATGAAAGAGGTCATAAGAGGATTTCTAATTTAGTTGCAATATATGCAGGGATAGTTTATTGCGTGCCTACCTAGTTACTATAAATTAATCATAGGTACTTAGTTACTTATATCGCGGTAATATAATATTATCCTGCTAATATTTATTTGGGTTTGCCGTTTATGAGCACTTATAAAGAGAAAACGAGCGTATTGGTTGCCTAAACTAGTTGTAATCAGCACTGCTCTTTGACTATAATGACTACATATTATATAAAGTCTATTTAATAGTTTTTGTTGTAAGGAAGAAGAGGTACTAAACTTATAGGTACCTTTATTACAAACTCTCACCATTAACCATAGATAATAATAATAATGCCGGTGCTTACCTAGCACCGAGTACACTTAATGTTTTTAATAAATAATAATAATAAACACAATAAATGTACACCAACATGGTAGATAGATAGATAGTTAACAGTGCATAAATCAAATGATTTACATGACAAAGTTCAGTCATTCTAGTAAGTATTTTTATGTAAGGTTGAGATTTGATATTAAATCTCGTAGTAATGAAGGGTTTTTACAATTATAATCATCCATACTAATATAAAAAGCTGAATATATTTCTTGTTTATTTGACCCACGTAAACGATAGGGCTATAAATGTAGGGATTCAAAAAAAGCTCAAAAGTCTCAGGCTTAGCTTTTATCACATAGATTATATACCTACTATCATGAAATTCCTACGGAATTACCTGTTAGGTTAGTTAGACCTGTTAGGTAGAATAGCTTGTAGTATAGCGTACAGAAGAAACCTACCGACCGGGCTATCATGCGACCATCGATAAATACTCGAATCGACAAGATAAATATTTATTTATTTATTTATTTATAAAATAAATAAATAAATCAAACTAATTGATTTTATTCTATCGTGTTAGCTAATATTCGCACCTTAATAGATAGAATCACTTGATTCGATACCATGATTAAGCCCAGAAAACCAAAGCTGTCATATTTAATAAAAAAACACACACTCTAATTGCTATATTCTGAGAAAATATCGATAAAAGGAACGATTTATCGTTGTCGATTGTCGCATGCTAGCCCCGCCAGTACCTACCCACTGTATCATGTACCCACTCAAATCATCGCATGGTATGGGAATCAATGCTGCGACCACTGACTGGCATCTGACTGACTGCAGTAGTGTTACCCTCATGTTAACAGTCGTCCGGAGATCGGAGGATTTACCTACGTTACAGGTAGGTTTTTCTTTCATATCAGCGAAAACAGTATTTGTATTACTTTGAAAGCTTAATTTTTTCAGGTATTAAAAAAATAAATTTTGTGGCGATCAAAATCTGACTACTGTGACTTATTAGTTCCTGCAAGATTTTTATAAAATCAGGATCGGCCCTTTGTCTTGCTTAGCACCTGGTGGTGAGGGATCACGTAGACTACGCTTATAAAACCTATTCATTCACTCGACGCTTAAAAGTGCCAGCCCTATACAAGTCAGGAAAAACAGACGCAGGCAGTTTATTCCTCACCTATGCGACTCGTATCAAAAAGGAACTTTCAAAGCACCCTATTATTAACTGTTATTTTTATTGTAGGTCTCTTTTTCAATGAAATAGGATGAAAATAAAGAAAATATTATAAAAGTCTCTATCTTGGTTGTCTTGGCAAAGCACAAAACATGTAAGTAGGTAGATACTCAGATACTATTCAAAATGGATAAAGATTTCACATTGAAATCTACTATTATTGTTACCTTTTATATATAATTAGTTTGTAGACTTTCAGTTTAATTTTAAAACCTAAGTACAAACTCTACAAAATAGGAAAGTTCCCATCTAGGCCCTAATAGGCCTTCTTCCCAATCCTTCGACTTTATCGAAAATTTGCCTATTAGTACAAAATCTGAAATATATACTTATTTTTCGTATAAAGCTATGCAAGTTATTCAATTTCAAAGTAAGTATAAAATTATAAAAACAACAGGTCAGGAAACTAGGTCGAGTTCAATAAAAAACACCAGATTGCTACCTATCTTTTTTGATAAAATATTGGACTGAATATTGAGCTAGGTAGGTATCCCAAAAATTACTTCTGTTTTGAAAGTAGTAGTATTATGTATACATACCGTGAAATTTGGAAAGTGCTCGAAAGGTGGTGTAATAAGTAGATATAACACATTTCCTTTGGACCTTGTATCGGACCTGGTGGTGGTGTGATGCAGGCGCAACGCGTGATCATAGGGGACATGACCCCCCCCCCCCAAATAATAGGACCATACTGATAGACCACTCTCTGGAACACTCTGCCTACTTAGTGTTTTCAACCAACTTCCAAAAAAGGAGGAGGTTCTCAAACCGTCTGTATGTTTTTATTGTCCTTGTTACACGATATTTGTTACACGAAACTTGTTGTTTCATATGATAGAGGGTACTTCATGATGGTCTGGAACCCTCATTATATTTGTCACAGGTAGAAACCATCCAAAAGAAATTTATAAAAGCTTTGGAATACAGAGTTGGAGCAAATTATATCTCTTATAATGACTCTCTTGAAAACCACAAAATACTGCCGCTTGACTCGCGAAGGTTACAGTTTGATCTCATGTTTCTGTATAAATTAATACATAATATTTTCGACTCTCCTAACTCTCCTAACTTACTTACATAGTATTATAAAGTGTCCCCAGGCCTAAAAATTTGTTCGCTATTCCTAAATCTAATAGGTACTAATATTTTTTGTAATTATTAATGAAATACAAAAAGTTGATAGTTGACAATTTTAAATCAAAACTTTGAATAAATTTTATTTTGCACAAGATTATATGAGTCTGTTTCATAAAACAAAATGTATTAGTAATCAGCACACACTTTTAAGTTTACTTTGATATAATTGTATTCCATTGTTATTGTAAAAGTTACATAATATATTAAATTTATATAATTTATTTTTAGTATTTTTTTTATATATTGTAAGGATAGGACGTTTGTCTTCCATGCCAGCTGATGGAAAGTGCGCATGAAGACTATGGTGTTACACGTCCATCCACGAGAAACCTATTCACTCGACACTTAAAAGTACCAGGACTGTAGTGGTCAGGAAAAACAGACGCAGGCAGATTATTCCACACCTTGGAAATCCGTAGTTATTATCATAGTATTTATGTATAAACTTATTAATAGTCCACTCTGAGTGGTATAACTTCACAATATTTGTATAAGCGACCCATTCGGTTCTGATCACTCATTAGATTTATATAACGTCAAATTTTTATATAAGTACTTAAATGTTGGCACTTAAGGTCCGTGAATTGTACCTACTATTACTATACCATTACATTGTAAATATGACTGTATATTGCCAGAATAAAATAAATAAACTATTGCGACATAAATCTGTTTTATATCTTTTTCTTGCATAGGATAAGCTTGTTTGGATAAGTTGCGTAGACCGATGAAGTGAGACCGCACCGGGACTCTCCTCTTAGAAATTATTATAGTCTAGTCTTAACCGCCTCTGATGCCTAATAGTCCAGTCAAGGAATGAGGTGTAGAGTACGTGAGCAGGTAACTAAACGATTCCTTCAGAAACTTGTTTAGGGGGCTTAGGTTGTTAGCATACCAAAAGTCCTGACTCCTAGGTGATGAGCGGGGGGGAGGAGGGGGGGTAAAGGTACGAATTTTGGGTTTTTTGCTTATACCTCGAAAACGGTGCATCAGAGAGAAATATTTTCAATGAATAAAATGGAGTTCTTAAAATTATCTAAAACTTTTATATCATATGTTTTTTTCTAATTCCTAACCGTTTTCGAGCTATACCCTCGGAAAAAGTTGAAATTTACAAAAAAAAAACAATTTACGTTAAAATATTCATAAACATTGCATCATATTGTCTAAACCCTTTCATAAACGAAAAGTATGAATAGGAAAGAAGTTGTAGATTTTTAAATTCCCTTTTAGAATATATATACAGATGCTGATTAATGTCCAACCCGCCTAAAGTTACAGCTATTTTAAAACTTGTATAGCATTTTGCAATTTTCAGAAAATTAGTTTGTATATCATATTCTTAACCCACGACCTTTGTTCGTTCATCTTATAACATAATATATGGCCACTTATAAGCAAGTTATTAAATAAAGTTGAAAAAATAATGATGACAAATTTCACACTTTATTCTACAGATAGTTTCGTTACACCAATACAATAATAATTGTAAAACCCATTCATCATCATCATCACAACTCTTTGTAAATGAGCCCACTGCAGGGCATGAGTCTCTCCCCTGGGTGCAGAGGAGGTATAGGCCATAATCCACCAAGCTGGCCCAGTGCTGGGTGGTGGATGCCAGAATTTTTAGGGCGCCTAGGTGGCTTCTGACAAACCCTAACGACTACTGTATACAAGTATACAGTGGATGCACGCTGCAGAACAGGTGAGCATCGCTTTTCGGCAGCCACATTTTCCAATGACACAATCCTTGGTGCAGCGGCAAAATATAGTTTTCAGAAGAACCTCTGGTCGCAGGAGTGGAAGCAATCAACAGGACAGCAAGGTCTACATCCTCACCAACGACAGCCACAGAGTTGTGAGTGGATTGTTCAACAGCAGTCTTCACGATTAGGATGTCAGCGTCATCGGTAGCCTGAAGAGTATGTATCCCTTTCTCCTGCAGCTTTATCTCCAGTAAGGAGTTTAAGTTAGTTTTGTTGGTAGGATTTGATAAAAAGTCTTCCTATTTAACAGGTATTTGTGTGTTCCATGTCAAATTGATGTCGGCTGACCTTTTTAGTCTGTAACGACGCATTTGTTCTTGTGATTTAGTGCTATTGGCTGTCTTTGCGTACCCATCAAACACCACAGTGCGAGTAGTCCCAGGATAATGGTGGTCGACGTAGGTGATATAACTATTACAAATAGTCACAACCGATGCATCTTTTGGCCAAATAACTCTGTGGAGTAGAAATCCTCCATCGACTACAATGTTCATTTGAGGCAGAAGAATATCTTTCTTGGTTGGCTCAAATAAATTGTACAGCACTGATTTGTTTGTCTTTCTCATGCCACTTTCGTTGAACAGTGCTAAGGGAAATGGGACCAACTCATACTCAAAATATGTCATCAAATCCTCATCTGATCGTTTGTTTATACATATCCGCTGAAAGAGCAATGTTGGGTCATCTACTACCCTTTCATCGTGAACTTTTATCGATGAGCTGACAGAAGATATTGGCAATGCCCGATCCTTGCGCGATAACTTAAAATGCTATACAAGTTTTAAAATAGCTGTAACTTTAGGCGGGTTGGACATTAATCAGCACATGAATATATATTCTTAAAGGGAATTTAAAAATCTACAACTTCTTTCCTATTCATAATTTTCGTTTAGGTTTAGACAATATTATGCAATGTTTATGAATATTTTGACGAAAATTGATTTTTTTTGTAAATTTCAACTTTTTCTGAGGGTATAACTCGAAAACGGTTAGGAATTAGAAAAAAACATATGATATAAAAGTTTTAGATAATTTTAAGAACTCCATTTTATTCATTGAAAACATTTCTCTCCGATGCACTGTTTTCGAGATATAAGTGAAAAACCCAAAATTCGTACCTTTACCCCCCCCCCTGCTCCCCCCCGCTCATCACCTAGGAGTCAGGACTTTTGGTATGTTAACAACCTAAGCCCCCTGAACAAGTTTCTGAAGGAATCGCTTAGTTACCTGCTCACGCACTCTACACCTCATTTTGGGTCATTTATTGACTGGACTATAACGTCTGTTTATTGTCCTTTTCTACGAAGGGAAATCCTAATGGATACCCGGTTAAGTTCGTTCACTATAGCCGGAGGAAATCAAGTATCGGTGAAATCGGTGAAATATGTGTCAACTTATGCAAAAAAGATTTTATAACCACAATTTTGAATTTCGCTAAACGCGATTTTTTTTTTCGATTCCGAAATTTCGAAATAAAATTATACAAATACTAGTTAACTAATGATATTGTTTTGGATGTCAAAAGAAGCCTAAAATAATAAACAATTACACAAAATCAAAATTAGATGTCTACGCCGAATACTTTTTATTTTTATATTTTTATGATCATTTTCAAAAAAAAGTTTTAAAATGTATTAAAAGTAATAGGTACCACTTTTTGAATTTTGAACTATTTGACTTTTGAATTTTTAATTGCCTCTAAAACATAGCAGGTAACCTACTCTACAGGCCATATCAATTTGGCCGACGTTGGACCAAACACCCTGTATATTTCAGACAGCTAAACATTTATATTATGAAAGTAGAATTAAGGTATTAAAACACTAAGTACCTAGGTAGAGTATTCCAGAGAGTGGTCTATCAGTATAGATGGAGATCTTAACGTCATAATGGAGGGACCATCTTTTTTGTTAAAATATAATGTATTTGTTTAGGTAACTGCCAAAACTTATAGCAAAGTTAGGAAATAGATTAATGGTAGGTACCTTTTATTCTTTTATATATGTAACAGCCATGCGAGACTTGGTCCCTTCATTTTGACGCTCACCATAAATTCCACCAGTAGGTACCTAACTTCTCTCATGGTAGGTACAGTCACGGGTAACTCTATGTATACATTTTCATTGGACTTTAAACCTTATTACAACCGAATAAGTTGCTAAGTG
This sequence comes from Stenoptilia bipunctidactyla, assembly GCA_944452665.1. Lineage (NCBI taxonomy): Eukaryota > Metazoa > Arthropoda > Insecta > Lepidoptera > Pterophoridae > Stenoptilia > Stenoptilia bipunctidactyla. The sequence goes on along the minus strand of OX101721.1, from coordinate 13,391,735 downwards.
TATACTAAGATACTTATCGGCGTACAGCTCTAACAGGACGTTTCAGAAAATCCTGGTTATCTATAAACAGGTACCTAGCTCAAAGTAATCCAAAACAATGTAGACTTAACAATTTAATACCTACAGCATTTTTAATACATGTGCGTCAGAATGGCTGGTCAACAGTCGTATTTTACTTTAAAACTGTTTCTAATTAATAATTGTTTTTAATATTTACTTATGAATGGCTTGTATACTTACGTGCAAAAAAATCGATCCACCCTCTATGTTTCGTTTCAAAACATAGTATATAAAAATTAAGATCAGATAAACAAAATATAGGCAGGTAATTATTCAATTTGAAGGTATTTTTAATTTTTTTATCCCCAGACAATGACACCAACTACATGGCCCCAAAGTAAGCATAGCTTGTGTTATGGGATACCATGTAGCGAACTAGGGGGGAACCTAGAATATAAATACATAAATAGATAAACACCCAGACACGGAACATTTTTTTTTTCTTGTTCCGTGCGGGGATCGAACCCGCAACCACTGGCGTCTGAGGCAGATAGGTTTACCCCAACGCCAAAGTGATCGTCAAATGTATGTTTCATAAGCTTTATTTTATTCAACATACCCTACACTTCATAAACACTAATACTTTCATAAACGGGATGTTGTAGATAATTATGACTGGATTACTCGTACAACTGCATTTTTCCCTTTTAATAGCGCAATCTCAGGGACACTGCTTTGTGTTAGAATTTGATCAATTTATTGTTTATTCAATCATTGGTTATCTTAACTGATTTAGTGGCCATTTACCTTGAGTTAAATTGTTTGTCCTCTCTGTGAAAATGGAAACTACTCCGTCTGAGTGTGCTCAAGATGTAGCACTGATCCAGGCTAGATTAAGTCAGCGCCACCCACGCTGAGCCAGCACAAGTCGATCAGCAGTTAGAAGAGAGTTCAGAAGGTTCTTAGAGACTGGGAGCTTCAATAGAAGATCAGGTTTGAGAAGAAATCGGGCTACTTCATACCCGGGCCTCGTTTAAGCATTTTGACTGCACATCGATACATCCAGGAGGTGCTAGAACAACATGTTAGACCATACGCCGGATTTATAGGCGAGGGTTTCAAGCTGATGCCGGACAATGCCAGACCACATACAGCCATGATTATGAGCTCTGACCTTAATCCTATTAAACATCTATTGGATAAGCTATAGAGAAGAAACAGGTTCAGCAATCAGCTCCAGAAAACCTCCAGGAACTAAAGGTGGCTACTCAAGAGGAGTGGGAGAGTATATCCCAGGAATTGATTAAATCATTAAAAAGGTTAATGAAACGGCAATAACAGCTATACAAGCTATTAAACAAAGCTTTTACTTCAAAAATTATTCATAAAAAATTTAAAAAAGTTTTGGTATTTCAGTGTGTAAAACCAATAAAATAAAACATGTTACATACAGTAAAAACTGGTCTATTGTAATCTTAGAACGATATTAAAAAATTAGTCTGAAAAGTATACATTGATTAATTATAGATTTTCAGCTATCGTCTACTGAATGAAATGTGTACGGGGTGGGTCGATTCAGGACAGCAATCTCTGTAAAGTAATTAAGTGGAATCACTTTAATTTTCGTGTTCCAAACATTGCTTATCACTTCCTTTTTTCATACCATCTGGCCCGGTGCCTTGGCCCGGCGGCGCCGAAAAAAGTTTTAACTGACCCGGTGATAAGTTTAATGGGCCAGGTGACACAAAATGGTACAAAGCAATCCAGAACAAAGTAGACTTTCGACTATTTAATACCACATGTTTAATACCTACCTAACCTAAGAAAGTAGGTACTACATACCAGGGAGGCATAAAGTTGTCGGAAATTGAAATAACATTTCAGAATCCTTTCAAAACGAATAGGATTGAAGTTAACCCATTTTCAATAGATGTGCTATCAGTGCATTTCAATCCCGTAAAAAATTGGTATAGAATCCAAGAGAAAAAGAAAACTTTCGATCCCATGGATATTTTAGCACTTTGGTCATTTTGCCCGGAAAGATAAGAAAGTTATAATTGGATCAATGTTGTCCAGCAAGTTCAACTATTACAAAACATTTCAAAGTTGAAATAATTGGACGGTTTTTGTCCAATAAGTTCAACTGGTTGAAATTATAGTTGAACTAAGTGGAACAAAGCATAACTATTGCTATTAGTTCTCAGTTCTATTTCAATCCTTACAGGCTTTGCTATCACGAATTTATTTTCTTGTAGCAAACTATGGGGCTGGAAACTTATTGTCTTTTTAACCCTTGAGTATCAGTTTTTATGATTACGTCCATCTCTCCATTAACAGTTTTTAACAAATTTCTCTAAAAATACCATGCATTGTCATCCTCAATGTATTTTTATACTCCAATCTATACAAAATAAACCTGATATCCCTGATATTCGTTTTGTAACATCCGCCCCTAAAACTGCCTTTGCAAGGTAGCTGTCGTACACTGTCGTGTAAGTTCCCAATAGGTAATAAAAAGCCATAATGCTTGTAAATATAAGAATATTCAGAGTTATAAAATGGCTTCTGATAGACCCATTCCGAGAACGACGATCCTCCGAAACATTAATTTTATAAGGAAAATATATGATGTAATAATGTTCGGCGGACACCTTTTCTTATTCAGACCGAGACTTTATGAAAGCAGATATATTAAACGATATTGATAGAATAAATACTATTTATTTATATATCCTCGACCGAGTGGCCCTTTCTACTCAAACTTGGCAGACCCAAATTGAAAATACCTCACTTACATCAAATCGTTAAAAGATCAGGTTATATCTTTGTAAGCAGTTTAATAGCACTAAAAAAATAATGTAAATATTATATGACACCCGTGTTGCTTTGTTTGCGTCGGTTAGAGAGCGCCACTGTTCGTTAAACGCTGGTTCGACGGCGTATGGCGGGAACGTGGGCACGGTGACGGTGGTTCCTTGTCCGGGTATGTCAGCTGGAGGCCTGGGCGGCGGCGCAGGCGGCCGCGCGCCCTCGCTGCCAGCGCTGAGGCTGTCCGCGCGCCTGTCACCGGCCGCGCTTATTTCGCTAGGAGGCAACGGCGCCTCTTTGCGCTGCCGGTGCGCCCCGAGCAAAGCCCGCAGCTCGCGCTCGGCACTCGCAGCATTTGTCGTCGTCTCCGCTGACGCTACAAGCAACACAATTGTTAAATCATCTGCAGTCACTAAACTACACATTTGATAACACCAGCAGGCCCCAACTGAAAAGTATCACTAGAAAATTAATTATAATCAAGCAAAACCTTTTGAGCTAATATCATAAGAAAATACTGTTTTTATTAGCAACCTTTAAGTGTACCAAAATAGGCGCCGCGTCGCCAACACTGCATGTATATTAAATCAATTGTTATTGTATACTTACACACTCAGTTTTCAATTGGGGTCTGCCAAATATGGAAAGCAAGAAGAATAATATTTTATCTTTAAAATTTAACTTAAGAAATAATAATACATGATAATATTATAAAATAACAATAGGCGTTTGTAAATCCCATTTAATTTTAAATATAACAAAAACAACAAAATTCGCTAAAATAGTTTAAAAAAAAATTATGAAAAATTAACAAATATTAATAACAAAAATTAAATTTTAATCCAGTTAAACCTATATAAGTACGCTAAATGATTATGTCCAGAGGTTATGTAAAAATAGTTATATGTTGCTAACTTAAATATATGAGTTCTTAGTAACATATTATGTAATTTTAGAAATTGCGCCTTGCACTTTTATGTAGGTACCTAATTATGTACTTATGGTAATTTATAGGTTTCTATATTCAACCCAATGGAAGACCCTTCATCAAGAACACACTAATTATGAAGCAAAAGCTTAACCATTTCATGGTGGCGATTTCTGATTGGGCTTGAATATTGAAACCCTGCTTAATTAAAATTGTTTTGGAAATAATGAAAAAAATCTAATGACTAATATTTTAGTAAACATAAAAGCACGCAGAGAATAGTCGTCCATAATCCACCAGAACAAGGTGCACTTGCAGATTCTAACAGGGCTTCGTCAATGGAGTCGCAGATGACAGGGTCAGGGCCGCTACCCTGTGGCTCCTCCAGGTCACCATTTATCAGACGTTTTCGCATTACCTCGCGGGCTCGATTCCGGGCTCGGCTTAACTCAGACAACGGCTTGAGGTTTGTTAATTCGTCTACAGTACTGCGAACCGTTCTTTCGCGTGTTGTAGCTTCCGTTGTAGCCTCCGTCGTCGTAGCTTGCGTTGTAGCTAGCGTTGTAGGTTGCGATCGAGGAATTATAACTACTTCTAAAGGACCTCCTCCTGTTGTAGTATCATAATTTATCCATCTTGAAGTCGGTCCTTGTAGTATTGGTATTTTTCGCCTATTTTCTCCAAGATTCATGTTATAGTTTAAGGGGGGCGAACGCCAATCTACTATTCCGGCAATTTTTCCACTGTATGGCGCTTGATGCGTGGTAAATGAAGTGGGAGAAGCTGCTTTGGGTTGGGTTTCATCATATAATTTGTAAGTGCTGCTTTCCAAGAGCTTGTTCACGGCATCCACAGCGATTCCCATGTTCAAAGTTGAACTTGAACTTTGTCGCATCCCCCTTGCTTTCGATGTTGCGTTCGCAGCCCTCGTGCTGTTTTCTACATCTTAAATATTTACGATTATTACATAGTTTAGTGTAAAGTTAAGCCTAGTAGAATAAGAAAGTAAAAAATAATAGCTAAAAAAATAATAGCTTTTTAGTAGTTCTCTCAAAACTAAAAATTTGCTGTATAAAGTTTTGTATCTTTCACCACAAGCAGAGCTATTTTGAAATCACCGGCCAAATTTAAATGTGATGTTCTTTGATACAGTATTAACGTACCTACATATTTAGATTAGTATGGCTCAGTAAAAAGAAAATGATATGGTACCACAAACTTTTCACAAATAGTAGCTGTTAAACACCCTACGCACGGTACGATGCTACGACATGGCAGTTTATTGATTACCTTCGACGTATTACTAAAAGATGTTTTGTAGAAGTACCTAGTCTTCTTTATTCTTTAGTGGTAGTTATTCACAGTATGTTAGCGAATGTGTTATTTCTTTAAAAAAGATATATTTTTTTTTTGCGAAAATCGTTTCTATAAATTATACTTAATAAGAAAAAAAATTGACCGGTGATTAAAAACCAGCCCTATGTGTACGAACAGATTGTATCAAAATATTCCTGTGCATCGTTATTATTTCCTAGAAAATATAGAATTGATCGCTTTGATCATAATTCCCACGCATGAGATTGAAGTGTCTGCTTCTGTCACTTAAGGTATCAAGGTATAAGCTATAAGGCGTAAAAAGGAAAAAGAATCAAAAAGTGGTTAGTTATCGATCAATACTTATCGTATCCAATTTTCGGAAATTCTGGGACCAATCAGGTATCTTGCGACCAAAAATATAATAATTTGCATAGTGATAAAAAAAATATTTTTACGGATAAAATATTTTTTTTTATCTTAAATAAATACAGTCTAAGGATAGTTTTAAAATAAAACATAGATAAAATCTGTTTATACTTACTTTTTGGAGTGCGTCGATATTCTTCTTCGACATCGGTTATCATTGTGTTATCAAGAGTATCTCTGTTTTTTTCTTTTTCAGAAAGCCTCTTTCTCGGTTTATGTTCGCGGTTTCCGATTTCTGAAATATCGCCGTCGTCTAAATCTCGAACATCGAGTCCGTCCTCCATCTCCCGTACTTCCAATTCTTTTACTTTATTTCTCCTAGCTTCTTTAATAATGACTTTATCGTCAAAACTAGGGTGTTGATTAATATCTTCCAAATCATCTAAAGATTTGTACTGGTGATCTCCTCTATCATGTTTTTTGCTTCGTTTTTTTTCAGATTTACGACTTTTCTTCTTGTTTCTTACGATGTCATGAAATTCATCGTCTGCGTTATCTTCCAAATCATCATCACGATGTGTTTTTCCGTGATGCTTTTTACCACGGTCTTCGAGATTTAACGAAGATTTTTTTTCTTTTGATCGAGACTTTGTTTTTTTGTTGGGTTCTTTAGACTTATGCCTTAGGTCGTATTTCTCTACTTTAATTTTATTTTTTTGTTCTTTTCGTAAATCCTCTACATCTACATCAAATAGAGATCTATCCTCAGTAAGCCCAGATGCTTGCCACACGTCCTCATCATCATCTTTAGCAATTGTTTTCTCATTTTTGACTGGAAACAAAATTATGTTGTTTTAAATGAAGAGCAATAAGACCTAAAAATGCTATCAAACTGTACTACTTTTACACCCCAAAGATACCATAAAGTTTGGAACTGTAAAACAAGACACAAAAAATGTGTCCTACCAATGAAAATCTAAAAAAGTATACGGAATAACTTTTTATTGGGTTTTAATAAAACTTGATTATTTACAACATGGAATGTCAACTTCACAATGACGATGTCAAATGAGTGTTCTGCCAAAAAGTGATGGGTTGCAAGATTTTTTGATGAACTTCCCGTGAATTTATTTTGTTTTTTAATAATACATTGAGTTTTTATTTTATTAAAGCTCACTTATTTAAACTTACCCATGGGGTATTAAATTGCTAAATTCACATTATTAAACAATGATTTTTTGTATCAAGTTCATGAATGTAGATTTCATTATTCTAATTTATAATGTATATGAATAATAATAGCGTTCAATCTAATCTAATATTTAAAAAGTTTCATTCTCATAACAAAATCAACCCACACATGATACAGGTACACTTATTAAATTTTACCCGAACTTGAGGGCAAAATTTAACAAGTGGCAACCCTTTAACTTAAACAAAAATATAAATGTGAGGCTGCATTTTTGTTTTAGTCTACAAAGCTCGAAAACAGAAAATATTGATAAATAGATTTTACCTCCCTCGTCGTCATAGTAAGCCGCCGAAGCCGCCCGCTGGTCAGTCGGGGATACGTCGTCGTATTGTGAATCCTCGTAGTTGACAACCGGCGGTTGCCGACGTGCGGCCGCGCCACTCACAGCCCACATCGCTAGCAACAGCAGCTGTACCGCGGCACACCGCACTCGCTTCTCACGCACCACAAACATCACCAAGCCTTCTCTTAGACAAGCTTCTCTGAATATGCAACATTTCCTAAACTATAAAAAATACTTAAGATTTGGCATCGTATAATAGCGTAGACAAAAAATAAATTAAACTCAAATTTGACAATTCTAAAATAACGGCGCTTTCTTGTAGAGAAATTGACTTTAATATTCAGAGCAACATCTTGACAACATCATGACGTAATTTATTATTTTTCTATTGTCTGAAAAGATACAGTAAGTCTTTTACCATGCAGTTTTTATACCTATCTAATTTTATTTTCTGCTCGGAACATTGAGTTACTTAATAATGAATATATGTATTAATAACAAATAAAAAAATCAAGTGTGAGTGCAATTTTTGCGCGTCGGACGTGCTGGGACCCGTCGCGGCACGGAAGTCCTTCTGGCGCTGTGTCTACATCACTCGATAAAACAGATTAAGCAACGTTCGGCTCGGTCGAAAAATCGCCGAGTAATAATTTCTCACTATTTCCGTGCTACATACGTAAGGACAGGGTCCCGAATGCTGTACATACTTATATTGGCCTGAAAACTCTGAGATCCACCGACCAGCACTGGAGTAATTTAGTAGTTTATGGCCTAATCCTCCATAGAATATACTCAAGGCCCTGGAGAGGGCTCCTTGAAAAGGGTTGTTTGAAAAATGTTGATAGGTTAATCATTTAATTTTTATACAATTTCAGGTGTTCTTAATGTTGAACATTGTCGTTTTAAGGCATTTTTTTTAACTTTGATCATCAAACGGGACATAATAAGCATGGAGCTATAGGTGCCCATAATCTTACGAACTTCTCTAGTATGTATAGATTCTAAAAAATATACCTAACAATGTGTAGTTTACAAGCAATATTAAGATACAGGAGCAAGACCACTGATCGCGAGGTAAAATACAGTCAAAAACGGATTTACGAGCACACTCCCTGCGTTGAAAGAGACATTTTTACCACCTTTTATAGCAAAACAGATTAATTTTAATCTATACTAATATTATAAAGAGGAAACCTTTGTATTTTTGTATGTTTGTATTGAATAGGCTCAAAAACTACTGGACCGATTTCAAAATTTCTTTTACCTTTACTTAGAGGGATTCTTCCGAATCCGTATAGGCTACTTTTTATCCCGAAAATCCCGCGGGAATCGAAATTGCGCGGGTAAAACCGCGCGCAACAGCTAGTAATAAAATAAAAACAAAATGACATACGATCTCGGCTACCCTTTCAACATATCTCTATCAATATGACGTAGTACCTAAATATTTCAGCGGAGACTATAACTTGTTTCCTTCTTTTTAGAGGTTTTGGTTTTTGAACTTATTTTTTTAAAACTTAAATTACGCGGATTGTATACGGCGGTGTTTAGAAACACAGACATGCATCTAAATAGACAACGCATGTGTCACGATTTGTATTGAATCCAAGCATGCCGACTTTTTAAGACCTATTGTGACGTCACAGCTCATATTTATTACTGGGAAATACAAACAGATTCAGAGACACCGATGCCGCCGATGAAATCGATTATTAAGAACGACATCGATATTGTGGAATCGATTTTCTAACAGACATACATACGCGCGGATTAAATCTGCGGCGACCTACTTTGACGCTTGGTCAGGGTTCGGACACCCAAAGAACATGCATTTGCGCTATCCATGTAGATGTATATTTGTGTTTAGGGCAGTGTTTACGCTCGTTATTGTATATTTTACTATATAACTACATCTATAAATTACTCGACCTTTCCTTCTTTATATTATCAATTGCATACAAAACTGCCATCGCGCAGATTTTGCCAACGCGAGAGATCAATGCGCACTGATAATTTGGGGCGTGGCTTAGCGTGGCCTTGGTTTGTGTTCTTGGATTGCTCCTTGTTTTCAACCACCGTTTGTAACAGTGTGGATGACTCGAAATTGGTTGTCAACAACTTAACCTTCCTTAACCTTGATTGGAAGCATTGGTTTTCAACGTGTTTTCAACAGCCTGGCTTGGGCTTAAAGCCCAGCTAGACTGTTGGAAACAAAACATCAAACCAAGGTGACCTGGCTAATTTACAACGTGTTGACAACAGTGAAGACGGCTGTTGACAACCAAATTACATGACCTTGGCGGGTTGGAAACGGCGGTGTTTAGAATCACAGACATACATCTACATGGACAACGCAAGTGCCACGATTTGTATTGGGACCAAGCGTGCCGACTTTTTAAGACCTCTTGTGACGTCACAGCTGATATTTATTACTGGGAAATACAAAAAGATTCAGAGACACCGATGCCACCGATGAAATGGTTTTTTTTTTTTGTTTTTCCGCCAAGGAAAGTCGTTTGGCACCCACTTTAACCAGTAAAGCAAGCTTTAGCGGGAGGAGGATGAATCCAATTACGGACGAATGGGCATTCTATAAGCTGTTAACCTCAGTGGCTAATGGCAAATAGAATGCCCAGACAGTGTGGTGACTCTCTCAGATAGGCTGAGCATACCCACTAAACATCCCCCTTCATAACTCACCTTAACTAAGGCCATAAGTCATAATCGGAGCGACAGCCAATTGGAGAGAGAGGTCTGATAAGGGGAGCGAACTTGGTTAGGACCGGAAGAGCACCGTTGAAACCCTCTGGGCTGGCGTCGAGAGCGGCGCCGAAAGCCAGGATCTCGTCGATGGGAGCGAGCTGGATCCAGAACACCATGCGGTCTTGAGACCCTTTTGCGTTCTGGCACTGGGAAGCCGATTTGGCGGCCGGTTGCGATTGAGTCGCGACCCGGCTGCGCTGACCTGAAACGATAGGAGTAAAGGCCTTGGAAGCCTTTGAACTGACTGGAGGAGGAGCATCCGAGCTAGGCTGCGGTCGCTCTCTCCAGTTCTCGATGGGCTTCACGGTTGCCCTGGCAGCACGCGGCAGCCGCGAAAGTTTGCTGTGTGGCCTGACTGGCCGCACAAGACGCAGGACGGAGCGGTGGGCGATTCGGGAGTGCGAGAGCACTCCTTAGTCCCATGCGGATCTAGGCACTTGACGCACCTAGGGGAAGCAAAACAGTGTGCCGCCGCATGACCATACAATTGGCAGCGATGGCACTGACCTGGAAAACCACGCTTGTGTGGAACTTCGACGCGGATGTTGGAGAGACCGCACGCGGTGAGCTTGCCTCTGAAAATGGACTGCCCTTGCGGGCTCTTCGCTAGGATTACTAACGCAAGTGGGAACTGCTTGCCTCGGCGGCTGTGCATTTTGTGCACAGATTCGACGGGGAAGCCTTGAGAAGACAAGTCCTCTTGGATTTGCTCGTTCGAGAGCTCGAACGGCACGTTCCTGAGGACCGGTGACATAGCGGTGCTTTAGATCATCAGAATGTAACTCTCTCAAGCCGCGCCTTAATCTGGAGGAATAGCGTGACATGACAAAAATAGATTTTGTCATATCACGTGCATGACAAAAATAGATTTTATCATATCACGTGCATGACAAAAATAGATTTTTCAAAGATTAGGTTTTGAAAAAGGGCAATTATTTTACTATTTTAAAAAGGGCATTAATTAAAGCATATTTTTAAGATAATGTGCACTTTTATTGCTATACACTTTTTATTCACAGTATTTAGTTAAACTTTAGTCAAGTTTTCGGAAATGAAATACATTAAGATTGTTTCACTCTTTTTCTTAGCATAGGGCTCTGTACCTAAATATCAATATTATTACTAAATTATCTCAAGTGTATAATAAAGATAGACCTAGTTAAAATAAAACAAATTTATTGCAGCTGTAGGCAAAAACGTAATAACGTCAAAAAGTAGAAATTGCTTTAAAATTCACAACCTAGTAATATCTCGAAAACTAGAAAACTTTTACTAAACCTGTTTTCATGTTATCTGATAGACCTTAGGTCTATCTACCTCTATTCTCACGGAAACGTGTCGTTTCAGTCCCTGTATACATAGATAGACCATATTTCATACTGTTATATTAGATTCGAAATCAATTTACATGTAACAACTATTTTACAAGTAATGTAGTTAAGGCCTCTTGATCTTCTTCCTATTAAGATCAATCTACGAGATTGCTCAGTTAATACTTCTACTTGCCAATGAGGGATTTTCCGACAAATCATAAAGTTGAATTAAAAACCCTCTATAGATGGCACTTTTAAAAAGCCGAAGGTGGTATCTACATGGAATTAGTAGATAGTACTTATTAATTCCATGGGTATCTATCATCTATAGTTATTTACAAGTTCAATTTCTGACACAGACGTCAATTAATTTATTTTACTTTTGAAAACCCAGTGTGGAATAAATGGCTATATGACAGACAAGAAATTCGCGTTTTGTAAAGCGCCATCTATCGACGAATGTACCATTTTTTCCCTAGTAACTTTTTACTGATGGTTAGTGAAGACGAGGTCGAAGATGAAAGAACACGGGCTTAGGAAAGAATTGGCTCTTTATAAAATGTTACTGGAACACCTCACTGCCGCCGGAAGTCAATTAAGGGACAGAGGTTTTATTGGTGTTTTTGTGGGCGATAGGCTGACCCCGTCACTGCAATATTCTCTCTCCGTTGTTAAACGTGACTTCAGATGGTTTTATATCCTTTAGATATTCCTAAAAGAAAAGTAAACTGTTAAACAAATTAATGATTTTTTGAACTTTCCATCTTTCAGAACTATGTATTAAGTAAAACGTAAGAGCATCTAATCTTCATGTAAAAATAAATAAATAATTATAATAAGGCGCACCAATTTCAAAATATGATATTAATGACAAAACAACAGCAATTTTTGTTGAAAATTTTAAAAGCCGATTATCTAGAAAACCTTTAGGTTTGGTTGGAGTTAGGTGTTCCGCAGTAAAATTTGTTGAACACGCCATAAACGGATCTAAGTAGGTCGACGGAACCTGTAACCCTGTAATAAAAACGCTGTTAATATGTCATGGCAAATCGCACATGTCCTGGGAAGACGAGTTAAATGAATAAAACGAATTTAAGTCTCCGCCTGTTGCCTACTTTATATAATAAAAATTAGAAGCACACAACTTAAAAAGGAATCCAGAAAACAGAAATGCGCGTCCGCATTCTCTCAACGTAAAAAAAGCTATGACAGCGTTGTCATTTGTGAGGTAACGCCATGGTAGGTCTATTGCTACCTACCATGGGTAACGCTGACGTTTGACAATCAACGATGCAATAAGTTTTCGTTCAGGACGCTTTTCATCGATCTATCGATTATTTATCGAACTAAATGTACCTATTTTTTTAAACTGATTTTATAAAAAGTTTATCATTTTTTTATTATATAGATCAAAGATTTTTAATAGACAACTTCCTTCATTCAACCTCTGTTATTTGCAGAGGCTATTCAAGGAAATATAAGGGTTTTTCTTATGTATAACATATTCATCCACATTCAAGCCCATGTTCGTCCTTTAGTATGAGCGCCATCTAACGAGAATAAATTAGCTCTATAATACTTTTTTTAAATCTTAAACTGAAAACTCCCTATTCCAGCGCGGACCCAGAGCACGTACTAGTGACACTGGCGCCAGCGACTAGACACATCTGAAAATACAAGACTGAAGTCAAAAGGCTGCCAGTCTGCACTCGTTTTTTTGACGTTGATTGTTTTCAATTTGTGACTTCAATTTCTGACAAACGACGCCATGAAGTCAAAACACTTACAACCTATTTTTATACCCAAATTTTAATATAATTTATTTCAATAGTATCCAATCTTTTCAATAACCATGATTATGTACAAATAAGATATGAGTGGAAAAAAAGCCTCCGAGCAGAAAACGCCTTGTAGTGCAGCGGATCCCGATTGCACGTCGGTGCACAAGATTACCCATCCACTAGTGAGTACTAGCTCCTGCTTCGATAATACAAGTGTATTGCTTACTTTATTCAGAACGACCTTTGTTTTAGCGGTACTATGAGTTCACGGAGGATGAAGTGAAGGTGCTTGAAGAATGTGATAAAGAAAGCTTTTACCATCGATGCTTGCCTCTGAGCACAGTCTTTGCTACACTTACGTACGCTGCTGTTAGATCAGGTAAGAGTCCCACTCATATCTATAACAACGTATAAATAGTGTAAACTGGGGATGATTGGTAGGGACGCCACCGAAATCTTCATAGAAGTAAGTTAGTTAAAATTAGTATCTATCATTTTGTTCAGTGACGTTCCTCCAATCTGTCCATCTCTTACTTCTATGAACGTTTTGTCGTAGGTTGTCTGGCCAGAAATCCACACTTTGGAGCCGTCCCAAAAGTATTCACGGCGGCTTTACTGGGACACATAGCAGGTCGGATGTCGTACGTCCGGAGCTGTGAAGAGAAATGCCGACTGGAACTGCCATCAAGCAGCCACCTTAGTAATGTAATGCAAACCCATTACGCAGAAAGACAAGCAACTAATGAAGATCCTAAACCTGAATCGAAATAGGATCTTTTTTTATTTATTGATTTTATATTCTGTTTCGTGTCTATAAAGAAAGCCTTAACTACATTAAGTATTCTACTACTATTACAATATTAAGAAGGCTTAATATATACACATAATTGTTTTGTATTGCTTGCTATTTTATTTACTAGTAATTTATTTTTGAACCTCTATCTTTATTGACAATCTAACAGGAATCTGATTTTTGCAAGTCAAAAATTAATTTATTGTGCGATCAGAGCTAGTTTGTTCTCCTTATTAACTTTGCATAAACATTATTAGGTAAATGAATAATTTTCTATTACTTCCATTTCTTGTAGCCATTTAGGTAGGTGAATCAATGTATTTGGAAGAATATTGGTTTAAAGATTTCGGGAACAATAATTATAAACTTGTGATAAGTAGTTAGAACTACGAGGACTATTATAACATTTAGAAGTTCCCTATCCAGATTTAGAGAAATGAAAACATACATGTGGTAAAATAAATAAAATTTAACAAGGACTGATTTGAGCTAGACGGTGGTGTGTCATACATCGTTATGGGACCTATTGTAATATTTCCATTTTGATACTACTTAAATGATAAACCACGACTATAACACTGACTCTGTAGTACAGTCATTTTAGTCATTTTGAACCCTAATCTGCCGAAAAATGCCTGGTGAGCTTTATTTCTGTGTACACTTTTATTACGGCGTTATAATGAAGTTGTAAAAAAGTAGAGGTCGAAAGGTCGCGAAAATAAGTTTTTTGCAAATATCTCGCTCAAAGGCCAAGGTCATTACTAAAATAGTTTATCGTGCAATTTTCAACAAAAAATGTCTTTTGCAACGACCGGTTATTTCGATCTATTACCTTGAAGAATTCACCCTCGGGCAAATTCCGGGAAACGTATGTCGTATAATGGAATTTACTTTTAATTATTATTCCCATTTTTCGCCCTAGGCACAGTCAGCGTGTCCATTTATAATGTGTGTACTATAATCATTTTATAACATAAATTGATTGTTGACGTTTTATTTTGAACCCGGTTAAACGATGCGGAGTAGCACCAGCCGTGAGAGCCAACAAAACAAAAAAGAACAGACTTTTTTCACTACATATATTTTTTATTTCATTTACAACGTCAACCCAAAATTTAACATAATTGTACCTACAGTTAATCCTGCACTCACATATGGCGGGTTTCAATATTATGAAAACTGTTCGTTTTGCCTACGAACAATAGAAATCACTACCAAAATGCCTTTCTACAGGGTGCCCAGGAAAGAATGGATAACCTCTGAAAGGCTAATAGTAGAACTAAAGGCAAGCCCAAAAAAAAATTTAAAAAAATTATAACCCTTACACTGCTAGAAATATGGCGCTTTAAAAAAAAAACATCATCTTTTTTGTCTCATTTCATATTTTTACTCGTAACGAGGTCAAATCAGTTAATACCATAATTATTCTGTGCTTAAAATATTTAATATTAACCGCATCAGTGAGTAAGTATCAAATAAAATAGCTAACTGGAATATTTTTGTCAAAAAATAATGTTAAACTATTGTTTTGTGTAAAATTACTGAAGAAATATTTTTGATGTGAAACTTTAAACAGCTCTGCTGTAAAAAAATAATATGGAAGCAATAGTGGCCAATCATTTTAAAATATTCCTGGTTTAATGACGTCTCTAAAAAGATGTAATATGTCGTTATTGTAATGAAAAAATATTGAACTATTGATATTAATGTGTAAAATGGGATAATTATTTAATACTAGCAAAATTAAAAAAAATCAATAAAACAAAAAAATATGATTTTCAATTGATTTTTATTGCATACACATTACAATAATTTAGAGCAACTGTTCAAATTGTCTGCCCCCCATCCTGATACAGGCCCTAAATCTACGAATAAAGGATCTTTGAAGAAATCGCGCGTGACGTCGATCATTGATTTTGTTTGCAGCGGCCTGAACACGGGCTCGTAGATCTTCTAATGAAGTAACTGGCTGCCGGTAAACCTCTTCCTTAAGACACCCCCAGTAAAAAAAGTCCAAAGGGTTTAGATCCGGGGATCTTGGGGGCCATAGAATAGGTCCCAGGCGGCCTATCCACCTGTTAGGGTAGGTTTCGTTCAAGTATGCAGGTACTGCAACAGCATAGTGTGCTGGACAGCCATCGTTTTGAAGCCAATATGTGTCGCGAAGCTCTTCGGGCACGTCTACCAATAAATTGGGTAAGCATTTTGAAGAAAATTTAGATAACTTTCTCCTGATAAGTTACCTGGGAGTTCAAAAGGGCCTATAATTTTGCCATTAATAAGCCGACCAACCCTTCCGGGACCAGCACCACCGACACCGCCACCAGGCATTCTGCCTTCGGAATAACAGCCATGAACCCTAATAAAAACGCGGTAATCTGGATGACGTGAATTAGGATACCATTCGCGATAAAGAGCTGCAGCAGCATTTGCATTACTTCTACACTCCCCATAGATAAACTGCATATTGGCATATTCTTGAGACGAATAAATGCATCGAATAAACATGCGATCTTTTATTTCACCGATTTTTTCCATAAAAATGACAAAACGGTTTTTGTGATCTAAAAAGGGCGCAGGAAATCGTGGTCAAAATAAAACAACAGCCAAAATTATTTTCCATATTTTAAATTGTGTCTTCTCCATCCCAATCTACTGTTTTACTGTGCCCGAAGAGCTTCGCGACACATATTGGCTTCAAAATGATGGCTGTCCAGCACACTATGCTGTTGCAGGACGTGCATACTTGAACGAAACCTACCCTAACAGGTGGATAGGTGATTTCTTCAAAGATCCTTTATTCGTAGATTTAGGGCCTGTATCAGGATGGGGGGCAGACAATTTGAACAGTTGCTCTAAATTATTGTAATGTGTATGCAATAAAAATCAATTGAAAATCATATTTTTTTGTTTTATTGATTTTTTTTTAATTTTGCTAGTATTAAATAATTATCCCATTTTACACATTAATATCAATAGTTCAATATTTTTTCATCACAATAACGACATATTACATCTTTTTAGAGACGTCATTAAACCAGGAATATTTTAAAATGATTGGCCACTATTGCTTCCATATTATTTTTTTACAGCAGAGCTGTTTAAAGTTTCACATCAAAAATATTTCTTCAGTAATTTTACACAAAACAATAGTTTAACATTATTTTTTGACAAAAATATTTCAGTTAGCTATTTTATTTGATAGTTACTCACTGATGCGGTTAATATTAAATATTTTATGCACAGAATAATTATGGTATTAACTGATTTGACCTCGTTACGAGTAAAAATATGAAATCAGACAAAAAAGATGATGTTTTTTTTTAAAGCGCCATATTTCTAGCAGTGTAAGGGTTATAATTTTTTTAAATTTTTTTTTGGGCTTGCCTTTAGTTCTACTATTAGCCTTTCAGAGGTTATCCATTCTTTCCTGGGCACCCTGTATATTCAAAATCTTGACATCTAAACCACTGATTACGAACTGTTTGACTGTAATGGGTTGCTAGGTTACATTTGACCATTAACAAAATAAGTCATTATATCTTGCCAACGACGAGGTAACAAGTTATTAATTTAAACCAATGAGGTAAACGTAGCATGGCAGTCTGCTGCGGCCAATAAGAGTTATGTTTTCATTACGTATGACCAATTAAAAAATAGGTCATTTTATCTAGCCAACGACGTAAAAATTTATTCATTTAACGAAATATCCTATCAAATATCTGTCAACATATCAATAATCCAGTTTTCTCTTTCTAACTTATCTATAACTGTTTCTGAAAAAAGAACGAATATTATTGAATGACATAATTTTTCTTTTAAATATTTACTTTGACGTCATAAAAATGTGATTCAACCAATGGCAAAATTAGTCGAAGGATTGGCGTTTCGTTTTACGTAAGCAGTTAAACGCAATTATTAATAAAAAGCTCTAAAAACATACTATAATATATTTATCGAATACTAAAACATAGCAATTATGATCAAACTCCCCTTTAATAAATAAAGAATTAAAAAAAAAAAAAAAACATAGCAATCATAAATTGAATAAGTTTATATATTTCTTTAGTTCAAATATCATACAAATAATTTGCGAATAAGTGATATTCTATAAATCACATATCACCTATTTTCTTGGAAGAACGTCACGCAAGGAGGGCCCATGCCAAATTTGAGAAATTACAGCCCGTAGCTAATAGATATTGTGAAACGCTACTTTTTTCCTACCAGTTTTATACCTGTACCGGTTATGCATAGCAGTCAGTTGAATATTGAAACCCGCCAATAGTAGGTGTTGTATACCGTACGGCATATACCAGGGCGTTATTTCGGTACCTATTTATTTTCATGTTCGTGTGAGAGTGTGTTGTTATCGGCTCACATAAAATTCTAACTCCTATTTTCTGTGTTACTACTGATTTGTGTTCATAATAATAATTATCACTCCTCATAATTTTCTTTTTCAGATCTATTTTCTTAATAATATTTAATGATCATATTGCTTTAAAAAATAATGTCGTAACTAAGAACATACGTCAACTCTTAACGTCGTTGTTCAGAGTAGCTTGCTTTATAACAGATGATATTAAAAACTTGTCTTGATGAGTTATCGCTTGACTAGTTACCATGTCGGGTTGTGGTGACCGACCTCACAATTTAGGAATTATGGCGCTTCGCCGGCCGCTGCCGGACTTCGCTCGCTCGGCTCGCGCACTTGTAGCATGTATGCAACCTAACTGCTCCTCCTCACTACGCTCGTCTAACAAACTGTCTCCATACTACCTATACGAACATTCGTAAACATACGATTCGATAAAGTTCTGTGCTTGCACCCCTGATTTGTTATCAGATGGTGATGTAGTCAGTAAGGCGTGCTCTACAGACATGTATAAACGTATCGCTAGAGGTGATGGTCATATTGAATATTTGAATCTTTTGACTTTTATTAATGTTCATTGTATGTAATTGTCGTAAAAAATTATACGAACAATTTGAGTAGGAACAGCAGCTTCAGCGATAAAAGCATATACGAGTATATTACGGTAGTGCGAACACACCCGCCAAGCCTGACCGTGGGCTATTTCTCGGGGCCACCGGTACACTGCCTTTCGACTACTTAGGGTAGTGACCAAGCGGCCGGTACCCTCATAATATGGGCTTCTAGAATATCCCAGGACAATCGTGTCGATATCTACGGCCATCCATACCCAATGATTTCAGTGATGTTGTTTTCTAATAGGCGGTATTTTTAATACTGCCGTGATCATGTTCAATTGTTAAGTACATCTTTGGCTTCACTGTTACTGACAATCCAGTGAGATTAAGTCCACTGAAGTGTTAACGATTTTTTACGAAGGCAAGCTTCTTGCACTTTTATATCTGCGTGTCTGAAGCCGCAAATTCATAAATACCTACTCTTATCCTCACAATTTATAAAATTCATAGTTTAATATTCTACGCTAGAGCAAGGGCGTAGTTATTGAAACTATGTATTTAACATAGCAGTAAAGTTTCACACAAAAGCTAAGTTTATTGACTTGGTTAAAATGTTATAAATACTGACTAATTACTGTAAAATAAAACTTCTTTCTAGTTGAGGAAATAAAGATCATTTAAAGTGTTTTCTCTCAATTCATGATCGAGCTAGCGTACCAATTAGGTACCGAACTCTAAACCGCTCAAAATAAAGCAACGGAGTATTCATAAAAAAATGATATTCTAATACTTCTGCGACATTAAACGACCAATGTAACTAACAATAAACTGTGGAAAACAAATTCTGGAAAATTTTAGAGAAAATATTTTTCGCATCCAATGATGAGAAGCTTTACAGATATGCTCAACTAAACCTCAATGTTGTAATAAACTGGCCACAGCACCTTCGCTTATCACACTACATGCATTTCTCAATGCATAAATGTAGCTTTGCTTTACCTTTGCCTGAACTTGTTTTTAGCAAAAATCCATTACAAGCAAACACATATTTAATGGAGAGCTGTTAGGCTAACAACATAACTTCCGTAGGACGATATACGCTACCAAACGAGATCATCATCGACAATGTAAGTATCCAAGTTATAAATCAATTCCAGGTGTGCCCATCATTACGCAAATTCAATAGATTTCTATCATGCGCATGAGTGCGACAAAGAGATAGGATATCGCCAACGCACTCGGATGATTTTTGACATAGTTTGCACTGAGAGAACAATTTTAATAGGTAGTTATAGTTATATGACGCTACGAGCACCCCACTTTTAAAAACAATATCATAAAGAACTATTTCAATTAATATTATCGAAAAATATTTAGATATCTGTAAATACTAAGTAAGTAAATATTACTTTCCTTTTCATCAATTCTTAGTATAAAGAGAAAAGATGATTTCTGATTCCCAAGTGAAGATTGGATATAAGTATATGATACTTTTGATGGAAATATTATTCACATACGCATATTTAGTATATTGTACCTATAGTGAGCTTCTCATTTAATATATTATGTTTAATATCATCAACCAGCTACGCACATACCTACTCTGTCCGCTTTATTGATGTAATATACATAAGATGCCTCGCCTAAGATGAACACGCACTGTTTTATCAAGCACTACTTTTCTATTTACTGAATGTTCTCCATTTTTATTATCTGCCTATGTTGAATCATTGTAAACTTCTCTTACTAAGAACCCAAATTTTTTTATAATGACGTTTTATCGCTATATTTTTTGGTAGGAGTTATGTTCGTTAAGGTACTCACCTAGTTGCGTTGTAATTAGTCCAGTCAAATTAATAAAATTGGGGAAAATATTTCGTGTAGTTTTGGAAATTGGCACAGTTATACGTTGTGGGATCCAGATTAACATACAAAAAGTCCTTGAGAGTGGGGCGTGTGCTGTATTTTCAGGTTTTTTCTCGTATCTCAATCTGTACGAATACCATTAAAGTTGCGTTTGATGAAACTACATAAAATGTGCTACTGATTTGGTCATATTCATTTTTACTCTAAGACCAATACTTTCGGATCCACGGGGTATTTAAATTTGCAAAGTGCGAGATTTTCGTGAGCATTCAGGCGTCCGCACAATACGGCCTGTATCAGAATACCACTGACTGAGGTAAGACTCCCGTTCAACTAAACCTCCATGCGTTCTCCTCCATTAGAAAACATGTTTTTGACTATTGTCATGTCCTTCTGGGTAGTTTGTACCTACAATTCCTAATTTGTACAATCGGTTGAAATTCCCAATTAACACAATTTTTGACATAAATTCGTACAATAACTGCTAACTTAAAATAGAGGTTGACAATAAAAAGGCAGTGGTTGCGAGTTACGAAATTGAAATGAAAAAAAACATCGTAAGTGTTATTAAGCGTAGATTCGATGGACTTATTCATTATCAGACCATCGAATGGCTGCTTAATGACGTCACAATTTTGTACTTCGGCTATAACAAGGTGTTGATAAGTTATTGAATAAAATATTACAGTAGACCAAGAGACAAAAAAAGCAGGCGGAAAAAAAACTCTTGGCACTCTTTTTCAATCAGGATTATACAAATTAATACAAATAGGTCACAGTACAAATTGATCACGACATGAAAAAAAAACAAACACAAGACAGCTGATTGTGAGAACCAATGTCATGCCACAACCAAATTAATTACAAAGCAGGTGCATTGAGCTACGGATGCACAACACGAACATGACAAACTGGGACCAGAGTATTTAAACAAAATGGAGTAAAATAGTCACAGTATCATCAGCAAAAAGACCGTATGCCGCTAGCAGCATCCGTTCACGAGTATAACGCAAGCACCAGCCATCACCCTCCTCAATCAAATTTAGGGAAAAGGGTGACCCGATACCCGACGCTGCCACTAGCCATGCCGCCTGAGGGAGCATGACGTTCTTGCAATTGTCTTTACAAGAAAGTGAGTGGAACAGTCACGAGCATGCCACATGTCATACTGCAGAGCCATGTCGTAAACAAAATTAATAAGTAAATAGAAACTTTTTGAAATATCCCGTAGTGTGCCCCATGCCTTTTTATCGTCTAAGTAATCTTTAGTTTTATAATAAGTTTTTCGAGATAGAGTGTTTGATTTAAATTTATTGAATCGCAGGGATTGAATTTACTTCGGAATTTTGTTATATATACGTATTGACATTCCAATAAATGATTTGCTGCTTTTAGCCAGCCTTAATTTGGGAAACGCTAACTTATGTTCGTCCCTAGTCTTTACAGAGTAATTTTTATCATGATTTTTAGTTTTTAATTTATTACTATTTTTATAAATATACATAGATTTCATAAATATATTTTGATGCAAGGGTCAAGATACCAATATCTTTAAACTTTTCTCGAAGAGATTCTCTATTTCAAAGTTTATACATTCCACGAATAGCCCTTTTCTGCAATGTAAATATCGTGTCAATATCTGCGGCATTGCCCCAAATTAGAATGCCGTTATACTATGAAAATAACTAAAATATACCAGCTTCGCCGGATTAACATCAGTCATTGAGCCAATTTTCTTTACCGCGAACGCTGCAGAACTAAGTCTACTCGCTAGCTGTGAGATATGGGCGCCCCAGATCTACTAGATTCAACCTGTTCCCATCAACACGCAGATCAGACTCAACTTGTTTGACATTTGGTGTAGAGAATTTCATACATTTAGTTTTTTTACCATTGAAAGCTAGATTATTTATATTGAACCACGGCACAACATTTGAGAGAGCATTGTTTACGTAGTCGTAGTTGATATTCTGTCTAATAATGTTAAAAATTAATGATGTGTCAGCAAACAATACAATCTCGTGATTATTGCCTACGCCTATATACGGGGTAGATTATTTTTATAGACTAGAAACAAAAATGGGCCCAGAATTGATCCTTGTGGCAGTCCTATTCTCACAACCGACTCAGCCGACTTTTTCGGTTAACCTCAACCTTCCGAATTCTATCACTTAGATATGAATTCAAAAGTTTGAGGTCAGCGCCTTTGATGCCATAGTGGTGGAGTTTCCTGATGAGAGTATCATGCTGAACATAGTCAAATGAGTTAGACAGGTCACAAAATACACCTAGAGCATCATGTGACCTCTCCCAGGCATCAGTGATTACTTCAAATAGTTCAACACCAGCATCAGTTGTTGAACGGCCCTTTGTAAATGGAAATGGTTTATTATGAAGTAAATTGTTATTGGTGAAATAGGCCAAGAGTTGATCGAGAACAATTTTTCATAAATTTTAATACATGTAGTCAGGTAGAATTGAAATTGGTCTAAAATTAGTAGGGTCTGTAGTGCTACCCGACTGAAATAAATGAATAACCTTACTATGCTCCATTAAATCAGGAAACTTCCCACTAATAATACAGTTGTTAAATATTTCAACAAGGCAAGGATCTATTACATCTATAACAGAATTTAATATTTCAACAGATATGCCCCACATAATTATGTTCCAACTTGTTTTAGTCTTAGAACTACTTTTAATCTTATTTCCTAGATAAATGGATTTGGCTGCTGCACAAACTCTTTTGAGTAAATTCTAACATAGTTGCAAAAGCATTCACTTGTGTTATATGATTTCTCATGATAGAGATCATATAGGTGCTTTCAACTAATATGTATACCTGTGGTAGCCCAATCACTGAAGACTTTACAATTGTTTGGAGATACTTTTTTGCAATAAATACACTCTTATGTTGTATTGTAAATTTACATTATTGGAGTGAGCTATATTGGGCATATGGTTAATGACACTTAATATTTTTAAGTTAAATGTTTTTAAATAAAAATGTATTTTATAGGTACATTCTTACACTATTAAAATCTTTATTTGGGAACATAAGTTGAGTCTCCTCACAATAAAAATATTTTTTTTTGTATAAACAAAAATAAACACTTCTCTACCCCAATAGTTGACAGGGGAAAGAAAATAAATGACCAAAGACACCTAGGTCAACAATAGTTGAAAGTCTAGCAAGTAATAATTGGAATGATTTTATAATGAATAACAAATAATAACATATTCGTTTTAAACTATCGCGATTTTTGATTTTATTTATTGTCTATTTTCGCACGTCACTGCACTGCATTGCAGAAGATATAATATATTCTACTGCAATGCTTAAGCACTCACATTTAGGTACCTTATGATAAAAAAATACCTTTATTACTACACAATATCATAATATCAACATCAGTATGGTAAGAAAAATAAATGTGATAGTTTGGATGGATTTATAAATGTTTGCTCCTAAATCACTGAAAAAGGGCCCAACGGATTTGAATGCAATTGGGCATAGTGATGTGTACAGTCTGAAATAGCACATAGGTATTTTTGTCCTGATTTTCCCACGGGATTCAAAATTGCGAGGGTAAAGTCGCGCGAAATAGCTAGTTCACAAATATTTGTAAAATTTATTTTCATCAGGAAATTTCACTAAAACATAATAAATAACCTTCTTTATATGTAGGTATCTGGCGCAGAGTAAATATTTATAGACACATTTCTGACGTATTCTCTTCTTCTACCCCATTTGTCTGTGCTATCACATTAGAAAAACCCTAAACAAAACCCACATAACAACCACATCCAATGATTGTTAGGTACTCCAGAATCTCTTATGTTTGATATGCTGTTACTGTTGGATAGAAATTTTTTAGAAGACGTTTTTTTCAACAAAAATTAACATTTAACCTTAAATGTATACGTTATTGTATACAAATAACATACAATAACGCAAAACATTTGCTTTACAAATCCCCGACCATCCTGCATGGAATAGGTTTACATAAGGTTTACATCATAAAAACCTTCATAATATTGTGAAGCTTTCCTAGCATAGGTACTTACAGGGTGAGGGGGGTCACTCTTAAAGTACTTCAATTTGACAGCTAATTTTTATCACATGCAACAAAATGGACCGGTCATATTGTAATTTTACGACGATGGATGTCTATAGTTGTAATACAGCTATCAAACAAAAGGTCTGCTGACAGTTCTGACTTGCGACAAGTCCGTCCAGCTAGCCAGTCACAAAATGCACAGATCAGAAAGTATTATGTACAAGAACAGATAGGACACATCAATATTATATGGAGTTTGGAATGCAAGCTTTTTTGCCGCTTGGCGGCGCTTATGTGCTTGAGATTTTTTGGGTTGACTATGCACTATAGTGGTTTTTTTATTGTTATTGTTGATAAATATTGTTTTTCATATGTGGGCTAATTTTACAGTACAATGGCAACGAACAAACGAACCACTAACTAAAATAATCAAAAACCAACACTTCTTAGCATTTTTGATAGTTGTAAAGTTATTCGTCGAAATATGTGAATCATGAAGTCTATCACGCATCACAACGATTCAGTCGCATAAATGATAAACTTAAGTTCACTTGACGCTACTTCTGAGTTTGCAGGAAATTACATAAACACAGCAGATATGTGCAGTTTACAACAGATATATGCATAGGACTTTCACAAGCCGGCAGCGTTTTTTGATCAAACGGCGAATGATTGTCTATCACTCACTCAATTCACTCATAATAAGTTATAATTGCCAGTAATGTGGCGCCACCAAACTTTAAAATAGTGCTATGGCCAAACTCTTGAAATTGGATAAAACGCTTTGATTGTCAATGCCGTGACAAAATGGCTGCTCCTCCTTGCATGTGCATATGTTGATGCAGTATTTTGTGATCTCCTCGTTATCTTGTGGTGTTTTCTGTTGATTTATGCGCTTCGAGCTGAGCTGAGGTTCCGGGTTCGAATCCCAGTAATGTAACTTTATCTGGGCAAGATAATGTGGTGTTTACAATATTAGGAAATATTTATAATACCAGCCACGTTGTAGTATTAATTATTGGACCGACATTCAGATGGCAGCAGGGGCGCTTAGCAAAATGGCGGCGCGTCAATTGGGGTGACAAGTTGAGGCGTTGAGTAGGCTCTCTATTCCTTTTGGTATATTTATCTTTCTCTATGGGTACTTATCAGTTTGTCAATCGATTAAAACTTATTTATGCCACTGTCACTGTCAGCTTTCCACATCTGTCAGCTATCTTTCTGATTTGCTTTGATGTTCTCTCTTGTCTTGACTCTTGACTCTTGCTTGTCCCTTGCTAAAAGAAGTATTGTGAAAGATAAGATTGTGATTGTAATGTAATACGTGTAATTTAAGTAACTTTTAAGCGAGTGTTAAGCTGAATATTTTAGTTTAAAATGCAGGATAATATACGTTTTGATTATCAAGAGAATGAGATGACATCAGGAGCTGCGGTAGTGGGTCCACCGTCTACACCTCTGGTGAGGTTAAACCGATCGAAGTTATAAAGAACTGGTATTTTAGTGGCTACTCGAAGATTTCATTCAAAATGTTTGTTTTGTAGGGTGCTTACAAATTTTCACCCGATGAACAAAGGGTGCTACGAGAATGCAACAGTGAAAGTTTCTACCAACGCAGCATGCCGATCGGCACAATACTTGGATTAGGAGCATATAGTGCAGTTCAGACAGGTCCTTAAAATGTGTGAATAAGATATCTGGAAAAAAAACAATACAATAACTTTTCTTGTTTTTAAATCTATTTATATGTACCTACTTAAATTCAAAGAATTTAATTTATAACTCAAATTGTCATATAATTGTCTGGTCTCATTTTAAGATGTCCCTTAGTATTTGAGATAACAACTAGACATGTGTTTTAAAATAATTATTTACAAAAGATATTTGTGTATATAAGACTGTAGTTTCAATGGTTCTGTTTTGAATAAGCCACTATTAAGCCAGTTTCAAATCTTAATTTCTCTTTAACCTTTGTTAAGATAATAAAGTTAGCTAAATTAATATGTTATGTTTTGTAACTTGTTATAGACCATTTTTTCAACTCATTGTAAAAACTAACTGCATTTTCAGGAAAACTTCGTCCAAATCCAAGGTTTGGTGCAGCTCCTAAAATGACTCTAGCAGTAATAATTGGCTACTTTATTGGAAAGCTATCGTACCAAGAGAAGTGTGCAGAGAAACTTATGGCTTTACCTGGAAGTTATATTGGACAATTATTACGTGAACGCAAAGAAGGTCATGGTAGAGGGTATGTACATTTCATTTATATGTTAGCTTTATTTTATCTAGTTTTAGTACAAAAAAAGTAATGCATGCATACTTATTTTATTATTGTATATTTATTAACTAAAATCATTGCAAGTTTCCTGATTTTTATTTGAGTTCATTTTTATTCTTAAACTTATATATTTCTAGTCCAACCAACAAGCCGTCAACATCAATGTTTGGAGCTGGTCCAAATGACATTTACTCTGATGCAGGGCCAGGCTCTTCTCTGGATCTAGACACAGACCGGCCCTCATTTGATACAGACAATGACCGGCCTGACATCAGTGGAGGTACATAATTGTTTCAGTAGTCTTCATTGAGCGAAATGATATACCATTGGAAAAATCAAACTTGATTTTGGAATGTGGTGCCACAAATTTATTTAAATAATTATTTTTTTGCTACATAACCTATTGTCAAAGTCATAATACTAATTTAGTTTCTTGCTGAATTTTTTAACTTTTTAAATGTGTGTGATGATGATTTGCAGGAAAAAGTCGTAGATGATGCTCATGCTTACAATGTTTCTGAGGATATACCTAATTAACACTATTTCAAGTGGATCATGGAGGTGACCTTTTTGAACTATCTGAGACCCACATTATGGCTTTGACTGTAGGAATGAATAGAATGACCAAATGTATGTAGGTTAAATGCTAGAAGTGCTAGAAATCATTGTTACTCAAAATTAGTTTGACAGTAAAATATTATAAATGTAGTATAATTAACTATGTATTTTATACTTAGTATAACATTTCAAAGCTTATAAAATTTATGTAATGGTACCGGAAGTAGCAGTTACATTAGCATTATAAAATGCCTACTTTTTACTTGGTATTGGGTTAGAATTAAATGTTTTCTGCCTCTTGAAACATGTGTCTTAGAAGTAAACACAGGCACTCATCCAGTGATGTGATTGTGCGAATTATTGTACTTGTAAAGCATATAAAAAGTAATTTTATTTTGCAGGTGTCAATCTTCCTTTATCGCAGGTGCCTCGAACCCCTGCCCTGACTTATGATGAACTAAGACGTAAGAACCGTACAGAATACTCAGAAACTAAGCAGGATCCCTACAGGTTAGTTGTTTAAAATAATACAATTTTATATCATGTTTGAAAGTGTTAAAGTCAAACTCGTCCCTTTAAAAATAAATCTTATGTTTTATACACTGTAGATGTTTACGAAATTTCAAATAGTGTTACACAGCGTTAAACATATCTACATTAGCTTTGAATGTGAAAGTTGATAGAAGTTGTTTAAGAGCTAAATGGCTTGAAATAATTAAATTTATGATTAAATATTATTGCAATATTTTAACACAGGATATTGGTTTATTTGGGTGAAGCTGCTGGAAATCCCATTGCTAATTAAAAGACCTTATATTTAAAATTTAATTGAAAACTTATAAGTGAGAACATTTACATGACAGGCGTTTTGAATGAAGAAAAACCACTACTTATTACCCAAAGCTAAATGCTTACGATGTCTTTCAATTCCCCTATTATTTCACCTACTCTCTACTTACACACTATTTACACGGATTCTTTCTTTCCAGGATGGATCCGAGCTTGGTGCCTCCCATTAGCAGAGCCAGGACAGCGCCGCCGCCTCCGACTTCAACCAACAAATATGGCGACGTTGTCGAATAATGTCAAACACCTTTACAACACTTTGTAAACTCGCTGAAATATAATATGCATTGCGAGAGTTTTCATTCGAATTGGTATTAAATCTTAGGTAGACCGATACAAAGATTTCAATTGTTATGTTTCAGATTGTGAACCATTTTTAGATAGATCCCTCAAATATGCTTTGCGAATTTACATGGAAACGCGTTGTTTAGTCGTGCTTTTCAATGCTAAAATTGTTTTGTACGTAGCGAATAGCAATGGAGAAAAATTTGAATGTGATTTAGTTAACTGAAACGGCTTTATTGTGCTTAAAAATGGAATAATCATGTTAGTAACTGTTTAAAATAAAATAGTAAAATAGTTATTTTTTTTTCTTTATTCAACTCAAAAAACCTGTTATTTTACAATGTTAGAGGTAAGAGGAATAAAGAGGTTGTTGGCGATGTTCGGGAAAATAAATAATCAGGGCTGACATTATGGTTGTAGCTGTTACGCAAACAGCTTATCCACATTTTAACATTTATTGTTATTTATTTAAACAGACAGCCAACGAAGCTAAGTGAAAGCTAAGCTCAGCGAACTAAACTAAACTGAAGTTGTCCGTCCAGCAAAAAATAGCATAACTTTAAAGTTTAGTTGGCGCTTGACGATCGGCTTAAAATTGCGTCGGCTAATCGTGCACTTAGCAACGTTTTCTTCAATAATTTTGCCAAGAAACGTCAACAATAAGAATAGAAATATGTACCTACGAGTATAGTCATTTAAATGTGACAAAGGAAAAGACAGTACCTACGTAATAAGTATTACAAACAAACTGAATCGAAGTGGATTAGTTGTGTTCATTTCGACCAGTCGGCCTAGTCTTAAAACTCGATGAAAATTTGCCAGGAGTTAGTAGCTATTTGTTGCTATATACAGACCCTTGCTTGAGTTTGTTGAAAGAAATCAAAAAAAGTTATGATCGAAAATAGGTAGCCGCCGGGTCCGCCACTTGCCGTAGAGATCACCGTCAAATACACAGAAAATAAATAATTAATACAGAAGAATGATATATCAATATAAAATTCATTTGTTGAAACTTTTTGCACTAAAAAAAACCTTAAAAACTTAATAAAAAAATGTTATGGCTAATACAATGGTCGAAAATTAATGAGCCCCACTATTCTATAGTCTTAACGAGATAGGTTTACCCCGTCGCCAAAGTGGTCGTCATAAAAAGGTAGTTGATTAAAATCTAAGAAGGTACAAAATAAGCATCGTCACCCTAATTTCGTATATTTGCATACAATATGTTTTTTTGAAATATCTCTCAAAATGACAGTTCGGCAAGTCTTTTTGACGCGTAAGCTATAAATAGGTAACATTACACGTCAATTGGCACTACATTCAAGTTGTTACCTTCCTTTGTTTAAGAAAAAAACGAAATTGTATTTTAGGAATATTTCGTTCGGACGGCCTAACTAAATTCGACTCTAACTAAATAAATTAAAAAAAAGTTATTGATCAAACTTTTAGGGGTAGTTTTTAATTTCTTTGCTGCAACAAATTAACAACTATCTGCCCATATACTTACATAATTGTTTTATTACATTTGATACCTACTATAGAATACTGGGGCTCATTAATTTTCGACCATTGTATTGGCCATAACTTTTTTTGATTAAGTTTTTAAGGTTTTTTTAGTGCAAAAAGTTTCAACTAATTATGAATTTTATATTGATATATCGTCGACGATACTGCAATGACGCGGAACAGCAATTTGCAATACCGCGTAATTGCAAATAGTAGCGAAATTCAAAATTTCGCTCCACGCCATCCTTGGCTGTCATTGGCGCGCGTTGGTGAAAACACCGCTTCAAATAAGCCAATAGGAAGCGCTCTGACGCTTTATGGCAATAGCGCGATGCCTATGACATGTCTGAACTTGGAAGTGAATACCGCGGAACTGACAAAAACGTAAACAAATCAGTGTAATTACTTTGCGTCCTGTGAAAAAATATTAAATTAAAGTGTTATTTGTACATGGAAAGTGCCGGTAAGTGTTTTGTTCTGTACAAGTATGAATAAGCTTTTAGTTTTTGATAAACAATTCTCAATTGCCTGGGTATTTTAATAAATAAAATGGTTTTAAATGTACAGATGCATTTACGCGGATTTGCGTTTGATGAAATCTGAGCATTTTTATAATATTACGCGGTTTTGACTACTTAACGTTTATTAACTTTACAACGTTTTTTTTTCAGAATTTGACCATCTGAAGTATGTCTGCTAATACAAAATCGTTGCTAGACCTAGTCATACGTCGGGAGGAGTTGCTCAAGAAAAAACAATTGATTTTTGAGAGACGAGCACTACCAGGCTCCAGCAATGATAGTGAAGTTTGGCTAGAACCATCGACTTCAGAGGCCTTCCCAACTGCCCCCCTTGACTCCACTACCACGGAAACTTGCATAGTTACTCTTGAACAGGAATTTCTCGACTTTTCATCCGACGATTCAGTAGCAGACCCAGATTTTGAGTTACCAATCGATAAACTAGTACGCGACATTTGTTCTCCGACAAAACTACAGTCTCCCATTTTGGAATTGCCTGTGCTTCAGCTAGATGATATTGAAAATTTTCCCGAAAGAGCAGTAGAAGAAGGGCAAACATCGACAAGGGAGCGGAAAAGAATAGCAGATAAAGATTCATGGAAAAGGGAAGGTAATAAAAGACAACGGATGTTGGGAAAAGAGTACTTGGGTTTTAGAAAGGTTGATGGAAAGCTTGTACTAGATATAACCAAATCAGAAAGAAAACTCGATACAGCTTGTTCTTCTCAACGTTGTGCTTTGAGCAAAGTTTTATCTTGCAATATATTTACTGAAGAAATGAGAAAGAAAATATTTGACGAGTTTTGGACGATGTCATGGAAGGAGAAAAAGATTTATGTTTTGACTCTAGTTGGTACCCAAGAAACTCAACGAAAAACCAAGGGTGACAATAGCAGACGATGTAATAGCAAGGTTTACCATTTGAAGGCATTCAATAAGAAGGTACGCGTGTGTCAAAGTATGTTTTTAGGCACGCTCGGAATTAAGGAATGGACTTGTAGGTATTGGATGGGCGAGAGAGGACAGAGACAGACTACACAAGAAACTTCTGAGCAGGCAAGAGCAGAGCGCCTAACGAAAAAACAATCAGTCTTGAGTTTTCTGCTAGAAATTCCCAAACTTCCTTCCCATTACTGTAGAAAATCGAGCCAAAAAATGAATTTAGAGCCAATCATTCAATCTAAGGCCCATCTATACAGGTTGTATGTTGAACGTGCAAATTCTCTCTCGTCTCCAGTGGCATGTCGCAAGTTTTTTGAAGATTTGCTTTCTAAAGAGAACATTGCCATTTTCAAACCAAAGAAGGACCAGTGTGATACTTGTTGCGCTCATAAGGCCGGCAATTTAAGTGACGAAGAACATAGAATACACCTTTCTAACAAAGCAGCAGCTCGTCAAGAAAAGAATAAGGACAAAGAAGCAGCGATTAAAGGGGAAGTCCATGTAGTGACTGCTGATTTGCAAGCAGTAATGTTATGCCCGTACCTGAATGCCAGTGCACTCTACTTCAAAACGAAGCTTTGCGTACACAATTTCACTGTTTACAATCTAAGTAACCACCAAGCAACTTGCTATTGGTTCGACGAAACCGTCACGGATTTAAAGGCTACCACGTATGCTTCGTTCTTTGTTGACTACATTACTAACCTACTCGAAACTGACCTTAAAGACATAATAATATACACGGATGGTTGTACTGCTCAAAACCGAAATAATATAGTGTCTAATGCCCTTTTAAGGCTTGCGGTAAAATATAATGTCACCATTACCCAAAAATTTCTAGAAAAGGGTCACACGCAGATGGAGGTGGACTCAGTGCATTCATTAATAGAACGGAAACTGAAAAATCGTGAAATACACCTTCCAAGCCAATACGCGATGTTAGCAAAAGAGGCTAGGAGTAAACCGTTTCCCTATGACGTGGTGATGCCTGACTATGCTTTCTTCAAAGACTACAGCCACAAAGATTATTTAGTTTATGAGTCGATAAGACCAGGACGAGTTGCTGGTGACAGTTGTGTAACAGACATAAGGGTGCTACGTTATAACACAAATGGTAATATTAATTATAAACAAATGTACTCTGATGACTTCATGAGTTTACCTCGACGTGGGAAACCAATAGGATCCCTCCTACCCGAACCTCCGCAGCTTCATAATAGCCCACAAAAAATAACTTTAACAAAATTTAACCACCTACAAGAGCTAAAGAATGTCATACCTGCCGACTGCCACCAATTTTATGATAATTTGATTTTTCAGTAAAGTATGAAGCTGTAGAGATTTGGCTAAGAGGGATCCTATTGGTTATCTCAGTGGTTAGTTATCTTTTACTAATCATAATATGCCATGGTAATATTTACGTAAGTAATACGATTAAGGGTAATATTATTGAGTTTTTAAAGAATGTGTTTTTGTTACAGATTTTTATATTTTTTATAGGTAACATGTGGTATAAGTATTGTTATTATTGTATTAAGTTAAAAAACTATTGATCTCTCCAAATATTGTGATTAAAAAGTGCCTTATTTTCTGTATTTTCGATATAAATAAATAATTGTTTTGTCCTTTATCCATGGATTCATTTATGCGTATCTACCGCTTAATAACAAACTGTGGCATGATTTGGTGCTGTATAACCGCGAAAGTGCCATAAAACCATAAAAATGAATAAATTTGTATTTTTTCTACGACTAATTTATTACCTACTACCCTAGAAAACCTTTATTTCAGTTAAGGTGCGCTGTTCATTTAATTTACTAAAATTACAACGTTTTTTGTGCCTCCTGTAAAGTTCACGACTATGCAGTTACGCGGTCTTGCAAATAGTAGATCAGCGCTTTTGCAGTATCGTCGACGATATCATTCTTCTATATTAATTATTTAATTTCTGTGTATTTGACGGTGACCTTTACGGAAAGTGGCAGAACCAACTATTTTTGATCATAACTTTTTTTGATTTCTTTCAACAAACTCAAGCAAGGGGCTGTATATAGCAACAAATAGCTACTAACTCTTGGCAAATTTTCATCGAGTTTTAAGACTAGGCCGACTGGTCGAAATGGATACTTTTTGGATGGATTGTCATTGTCATTGGGACGGGAATTTTTTATACTAATGGCTCATACACTAAGTATCTATATGAATAACAACTATACAGCGTTACAGGTTAAGTCGACCTACATAGATACGTTAGGGGCGTGTAGTACTAACCCACGGAAACTATGGAAATGTTTTGCCAATGAAAATGTATGGGAACCGATGTCGCCAAACGCACACAAAGAAATCTTTTGTCTATATTGTACACTACAGAAAACAACGAATCGGAATCTTTGTTTCTATAGTTCATACATCTCGTCCTACTTTAGAACTACAATCTTATGACGCTTTGATTGAATTGAAAATCAATTGGCAAGTAATGTAGTTCAGACCTTGTTGTCCATCATGATCAATTTATGACACTGCCAAATAATTACACCTACTCGACAATAGAGGGCCAGTTTTTGTTTTCATAGAATTATGGCTCTTAATGCTAAGGTTAAATTAGTCTAACGGATACGTCATTTTTACTTGTCATTGCTGAGTTAATACCGTTACTTGCCAACTGAGGGCCTGCTTTTGTGAATAGGTTACCAGCAATAAGTATTATTCAAGTATTCTATATGATACCTAGGCAATAGGGTCTTAGGTACACAGTTGGCCAAATTGAAATGGGGAGTAGGTGGGCCTATTCTGAACATGCTTGCTTCGAGTACTACTGGTCTATTTCTTATAGTTTAGTAAATATGAGAGTTTTTCATAATTTTCAAAAAAAAGAAACAAAATTTCACCTTCTAATCTAAATATCTTTTTTTCTTGTATAAGTATCTTCTCAAAATATTTTTTTTTCGTATTTAAAGTACAGCCTTATTGTAACTAAATGAGTTTTTGATGCAAAAATTCGAGAAAAAGAAAGTTATGAGACAACAAAGTGTCGAGGGCGAGGAAAAATTATATCAGACATTTTTTACATTGCAATACAAAAAATAAAAGAAACGATGAGAATTTTAAAATACTTTAAAAAAAATTATCAGTTTATCCCGTTTCTAATGATAAGCTACACATTATTACAAATCTTCAAAAATCACGACTTTTCTTAAAGTAAGTAGGTACTCCGATAACTCCGAATTTTAATAATGCATCATCGAGATAAAATGTACTCCATTGATGTTTTTTATTCTACATAAAATGTACTAAAATGATACAATATGGTTATGTTCCTTTGACTACTCTTACATGAGCAAATTAAATCAGAAAAAACATAAAAAAAACTTGAAATATCTTTTTAAATACTACGATTACTACTAATTCTTAAGTACGCAAAATCGAGATAAAATTGGGACATAGTACACACTTTTCAGATGCCATGGAGCTATGGAGCGGGGGCTCCGGCCTCGCCATGGGTTGGTGTACACCCGATAAAAAACACTACGAAAATAAAATAAAAAATTGACTATAGGTCCTGCTTAAATTGATTCCCCTTCCCATTTCTTATACATGCCAAGGACGTATTTCTACTGTAGTAATACCACGGAGGAAATATAAAGAGGAGCTGCCCTATCCAGTTTTCTCTAGGAACTCAAGTTCTCTAGGGGATCCTACGCGCGGGGTGCGGGAGGGGTAAGCGGTGGGTTATGGCCACAAAGCAGATACATAGTAGAGCTGCTGTAAGCAAAGTTGCACAGCTTCAATTTGGGTTGTCCTGACGTCACAGCCTTTAGTTCAAGCTATTCCTCGCTATAGGCACTGGCGTCAGTTCGTCGCTGACTTCTGTGTAGTATGTACACGCGTAGACATTAAAAAAAATTAAATCCTCCATTGTTTCTCGATGTAAAAGTTAGTTTTCTATACTTTTATAAAGGAATTACATTGACAATCCAAATAAAATTAACTTACCACAAAGATAATTTCATTCATAATTATTTTTTACAAATTGTTTGTTTTCCAATTATTTATGTCCAAAATTCCAGATTGTTATTTGTTGCCTAGGTAATTTTTATGCCGCGAAAAAAGGTTGCGCTATCTAGCGTCAAGTAGAAATACTTTTATTTCGCGGTTTTTTCTGACAGACTTTGAACGTATGAAATTTCGTTAAAAAACTAGAGCCACCTAGTAAAGTATAGCTGAACTTTTTTGATGATCATGTGAATATTTTAACCTTTATGTTTCAACCGGTTTATACTACTCGCTACTAGGTGACTAATGCCATCGCCTGTTTGGCTATGATTGGCCATAACCCACCGCTTACCCCTCCCGCACCCCGCTCGTAGGCTTCACTTGAGTCCCTAGAAAGAACTGGATAGGGCAGCTCCTCTATATATTTCCTCCATGGTTATGGCCAATCATAGCCAAACAGCCGATGGCATTAGTCACCTAGTAGCGAGTAGTAAAAACCGGTTGAAACATAAAGTTAAAATATTCACATGATTATCAAAAAAGTTCAGCTATGCTTTACTAGGTGGCTCTAGTTTTTTAACGAAATTTCATACGTTCCAAATCTGTCAGAAAAAACCGCGAAATGAAAGTATTTCTACATGACGATAGATAGCGCAACCTTTTTTCACGGCATAAAAATCACCTAGGCAACAAATAACAATCTGGAATTTTGGACACAAATAATGGGGAGTTTTCTGACAGCTCATAAAAATTTGTTCAAAAAACCTCTATAGATGGCACTTTTAAAAAGCCGAAGGCGTTAAGTCTGTAAACTATAATGTAGGTAAGTGGTATCTACCATATATGGTTATTTATACGTTCAATTTCTGATACAGACATCAATAAATTTATTTTACTTTTAAAAACGCAGTGTGGAATAAATTCTTCGCCTTCGCCTTTTGTAAAGCGCCATCTATCGAAGCTTTTGTACCAATTTTGTGCAGTTTTGTTTTTTTAATGAGCTGTCAGAAAACTCCCCATTGGAAAACAAACAATTTGTAAAAAAATAATTATGAACGAAACTATCTTCGTGGTAAGTTAATTTTATTTGGATTGTCAATGTAATTCCTTCATAAAAGTATAGAAAACTAAATTTTACATCGAGAAACAATGGAGGATTTAATTTTTTTTAATATCTACGTGTGTAAATACTTCACAGAAGTCAGCGACGAACTGACGCCAGTGCCTCTAGCGAGGAATAGCTTGAACTAAAGGCTGTGACGTCAGGACAACCCAAATTGAAGCTGTGCAACTTTGCTTACAGCAGCTCCACTATGTATCTGCTTTGTGAGTAATACGCATCTCTTCTTTCAGTGTTGAAAATGCTGCATCTTTATAAATTTCTTTATAAGCTTTTAATGCGGATCTCGATAGAATCAACAGAAGTAGTTGCAATGCTGGGCGTCAGTATTTCGAAAGTTTGGTCAGTACTGCAAAGTGATGAAAGATATGCTTTCCACTACACACCGGTACAAAGTAAATTTTGCTGCAGATCAAGCGTTCAAATCTGTCAATATATTGTAATTTAATCTGAACTCTATGCCTCTATGCCCTGGAACAATGAACGAGCTCTCAAAACCCATACAAAGTTTAGCTCAGTTACGTGAAAGGATAGTAGAAGCTACGGATTTTGTCAACAATGGACTGAAAACGATGTTATACTTGCATACAAGCAAAAGGAACATTTAATTTAAAATAAAGCTTAAATCTTAGTTTTGACGACTCGGATCTACGTTAGTTAGGAAGATTGTGCACGCATTAATTATAGGTTGGGGAAAGTCTTTTGGCATTATAGTATTATGAACTTGTAATAAAATCTCTTTGGCTATAGTATTTGTATCTGGCTGGTTTTGGTATCATTGAAAGTTAAAATTTTAAAGAACATAATTCCAAATTCAAATTAGGAAAATGTGTGATTTTCATTTGTTTTTCGTACTGTCAAGATGAGTGAATCTAATGAAGAAATTCGATACATTTTAAAATTTTACTACAAAAAAGGTAAAAATGCAACGCAAGCCGCGACAAAAATTTGCGATGTTTATGGACCTAGTGCAGTGTCTGTGAGAGTAGCACAAATTTGGTTTAAGCGTTTTCAATCCGGAAATTTTGATGTCAAAGATGCACCTCGCTCTGGTCGCCCTATTACGGATAAAGTGGATGCCATTTTTGAAAAAGTGGAGCAAGATCGACATATCAGTAGTTACGGCGTAGCTGAAGAACTGAGAATTGACCACAAAACAGTTTTGGCGCATTTGAAAAAAGCTGGGTACACAAAAAAGCTCGATATTTGGGTACCTCATGAGCTCACTGAAAGAAACCTAATGAACCGTATACTCATTTGTGATTCTTTATTACGACGTAACGAAACCGAATCATTTTTGAAGAAGCTGATAACTGGCGATGAAAAGTGGATCACGTACGATAAGAACGTGCGAAAAAGGTCGTGGTCAAAGGCCGGTCAGGCTTCACAGACTGTGGCGAAACCCGGGTTAACTTGCAATAAGGTGATGTTGTGTGTGTGGTGGGATTGGAAGGGCATTATTCATTATGAGCTGTTACCACCAGGCAGGACTATCAATTCTGAACTCTACTGCGAACAACTTATGAGATTAAAACAAGAAGTTGAGAGAAAGCGGCCGGAATTGATCAACAGAAGGGATGTGGTGTTTCATCATGATAATGCTAGACCTCACACATCTATAGCCACCCAGCAAAAATTAAGAGAGTTTGGCTGGGAGGTGTTAATGCATCCGCCGTATAGTCCTGACCTTGCACCTTCAGATTTCCACCTGTTTCGGTCTCTTCAGAATTCTTTAGGCAGTGTTAGGTTAACATCACGAGAGGACTGCCAAATCAACTTGTCGCGGTATTTTGATGAGAGGTCCCAAAATTTTTATAGCAATGGGATCATGTCCCTACCTACAAGATGGCAAAAGGTTATCGAACAAAATGGTACATACATACTTTAGTTAAATGTCAATAAACTATATTGAATAATGTTTTGAATTTTCTTAAAAAATGCGAAGAAACTTTTTCCCCAACCCAATATAAAACGGAGCACATTTGACACATCGGTGTAATTTTTCCGACCGTTA
Source organism: Stenoptilia bipunctidactyla (assembly GCA_944452665.1). Taxonomy (NCBI): domain Eukaryota; kingdom Metazoa; phylum Arthropoda; class Insecta; order Lepidoptera; family Pterophoridae; genus Stenoptilia; species Stenoptilia bipunctidactyla. The sequence goes on along the minus strand of OX101721.1, from coordinate 13,353,206 downwards.
CGGATCAACAAAAATCTCATAAATGTATTTTTTGATGACGAGTACATTGGACAGAGACAATTGGATATCGTCGGACGACCCTTCCGTTTTAGCTCCGGATCAAAGTATATCGTTTTTGGAGGGAGCCAATTATATACGCCGAAAAGGTGGATCAACATTTCTTCTACAATCGTACTGGATCAACAATTACATAGAACGGTTCGTTTATTGTATTACGCTTATGTAACCATGCGTTGCGTAATGAATTCTTTAACTTTCGGTTAACTTTACTCAGTGAATAATTATTATTACTTTTTTATTTTAGTTTTTCTCTTCATGTATGATCTCAAACTATCACATACTTGGATTTCAAAAGTGACCCAAGAAGAACTACTTTGGAGGCTATATTACTTATGATGTTAAACAAATTCTCTCCTTTTAAAGATGGTTTTCCATTTATTTCTAAAATATTTATACGTCCCTGTTGCTCTTTATCCTGTAGCTGTTTCCATAATTCGCTTGTAGAATCCCGTACCTCCGTTCCTTTCCATACAAGTTAAACTTTTCTAGCAGATCTCAACTCTTGAAATTCATTTTTTAAAGTAGTATGGTCCGCCATTGATTGTTTGGTATTTCTCATTGATATCCCGTATTTCTTGCCGCTTAAATCTTCACGTAAGGCTATTATTAGACTGTTAGTATTATAATTTTGAGTTGAATTAATTGATATATTTTTCAAATCCAAGAATTCGCTTTTAGTTTTACAACCGCATTCTGGCGTTTTTTCCTTACGCTGTGAAACATTACTGGAAGTATCTTCTCGTGAGTATTTTTGTAAATCGGGCTGTAATCCGGACGTACCAAGAGGCAGGCTCCTTGGTGCACTAATTTTTATGTATATTTATTAATAAAAACGAATAACTCCTAGAAGGCGATCGAAGCGGGCGCAGGGTAAGTGAGTGAGATAGCTTTATTGCTCTGGTTATGTTTTACGCCGACAGCACAAATACTTAAAGTTTCGCACACACAATCTTTCCTGAGAACTTTTCGGCTAGTTATAATTTCGACACTATTGCGGACTCATAGGGCCCAAGATGCAAAGTAGGAAATAGTTTGCAGCACGACAGATTATTGACCACGTCCCAACACACGATAGTTGCGAGACAGAGTGTAACTGTAATAGGGTATATAATATGTAATAGGTTAAAAAATAAGTTTCTGACGCTCGAATTGTTTTAGCATATTTATTTTATTTAAAAGACACAAATGTAGATACATTTATAAATTAACATGTATTAGCTGCCAAACATTTTTTGTGTACCAACTACTTAAAAATAACAATGATATCATTTACCAGCAAACAATAACAGTGATTCAATTAATTAGATAAAACAGTGAACGCAAAATACATAGAAGTGTACTAGCAGTTGAAAATGGCCATACGAAAATTCAGTTACATATATAGTCCATTGAAATGTTAAATTTTTTAGGCCTAACCTTGCGTTTTTCAGAGGACGCAATTTTATTTTTTTGATGTGTGTCAGGGGGTTCAGTGTAAAGCGAAAATCAAGTTTGTGGGGTCGACACCCTTGTCCTACGGCCGCCATCTTGAAAATAGGGGTTGAAATGGTTTTTACGATATATCTCTTAAACTATTTATCTGATAGAAAAAAAATATTAACTTTGCAACAAGCAAATTAAATTCTCTACAACTTTGGTCAAGTAACTTTTTGTCGTAGAACTATAAATAAAAAATAATTAATTATTAATAATTAAAAAATTATAATAACAAAATAAAAACAAAAAAAAACAATTACTGATGACACATTATTAGCACACACGTATAAGTCTAGTTAAGAGTAGGTACTGAAAAATAGTACTCATTTCGGAGCGCTGTAAAGCCTTAAATATTGACTTAATGAAAAAATGTTGCTTATAAAAGTTGTTCCTCAAAAAACAATCTACAAAAATGGTCTAATATCATTTTTTCGTAAAATGATAAAAAAAGTTATATTCAAAAATTATAAATTATTTTCTCGAATTTCTAAACATTTTTGCTTATAACTTTTTTATTTATAGTTCTACGACAAAAAGTTACTGGACTAAAGTTGTAGAGGATTTAATTGTAGAGGATTTTACAAAAATGTTTATAATTTTTTTTTATCAGATAAATAGTTTAAAAGATATATCGTAAAAACCATTCTAACCCCTATTTTCAAGATGGCGGCCGTAGGACTAGGGTGGCGACCCCACAAACTTGGTTTTAGCTTTACACTGACCCCCTACACATCAAAAACTTAAAATTGCGTCCTCTGAAAAACGCAACCCCAAATGTAACTTTTCAATGGACAATATGCAGTTAGTTCCGGTGGTTTCGTGTTTAGTTCGTAGTTGGCTGCATATGTCATCGACCGTATTTGTCAATAATAAAAATTTTAACTGTAGTGTGTGACGCAATGCCTATTTGCGCTATAAAATGTTTTATAAATCAATCGCACCAGCACAAAAAATATGCAAGATTTAGTAATTAACGTGGAAATAGACCCGTAAACTACCAAATTCAGGTTTTTATAAGTACCTAAAGAATGGGAAACTATTTTTACGGGGATGGTGTTATGCCCGATGAAAGTAACTAAATTTAAGTAAATTTTAATAAAATTTTTAAATGTTTATAATTTGAAGTTAAACAAATTTGTGCATTCTGTTTGCTAAATTAAAAAAAAACAACTATTTACCCGACTACGGTGAAGCAAAAAGGAGGGTTATGATTTTGACCTGTATGTATGTGGTATGTTCATCTGTTCCCTCACAACGTCTAAACTAGTAATCATAATTGGACAAATGAGGTGTCCTTGGAAGCGTATTGATTGTCCGCTGGTTATAGGCTACATGACGTCAAGTTAAATTGACTACAGCGCCCTCTAAAAAGCGCTTAAGTAAAGAATTAAAAAAAAACTCTACGTTTCCACGTGGGGTATCAAATGAAAGAGCTTTCTTAGCACAGTTCAAATATGTAAACACTATTACTCCAAAACAAGTGAAAAAAAGACTAAAAACTAAAACCTGACCACTAAAACACGCTCTAAAAAGTAGGAAACAAGTAGTAGTCTCCGCTGTAATATTTACCTATGTGCTTTTATACGTCATACTGAAAGAAATGTTTACAGGATAGCCGTGGTCGTATGCCAACAATTAGCAAAACAGATCCATTAAAATACCTACTAAAATAAAATCAAAGTGGCATACGATTACGGCTATGACATGTTGTTGACTACCATTGTTTCCTACTTTTTAGAACGTGTTTTAGTAGTCGGGTTTTAGTTAATAAACTTTATTTTTTTTAAATATCAAAACTTCAGAATGTTGAGAAAATGGTTCTGGAAGATAGACGAATAGGTAATCGTTTAATATTTAGCCAAGATTCGTAAGAATTTCATTTGACAGCGTTCAATAGATTTTAGAATTATAATAATTAAATTAATTAATGTCAGACATTCACGCAACAATATGCAGCCCATATTAAGTTCCTTAAAGAATTTGTATGATGGATACTATACGGATCTATACGCAAATTCTTCAAGTCAAGGATGACATTTAATCATCCTTGACGGCTTATATCTTCATCACAAAAATATTTATCGCCACGGGGATTCGAACCCAGTAGCTCTGGCATTGAAGGCTATTTATATTACCACTACACCAGCCCAGTCTTAAAGTTACGAACGTAAACTTTTTGTCTACAACATAAACAAAATAAAGAAATATGCAAAGTAAAAATATTCATAATTTTAAGTTCGTAAATGTTCGCAAGAGTACATTTCAAGTGCCAATGATGTTATAGTTACTGTGTGTTGCCAAGCCAATTAGCTACGTGCGTTGACATATAAAACCAATCACATGTTCATCATTTAAAAAAAACAACTAAAGCCCATTCAATCAAATAAGCAAAATCAGGAGAAATTATTCGTGTAGTTTTGAAAATTGGCAGTTATACGTTGTGGCTTCCATATAAATATACTGAAAGTCCTCAAGAGTGGAGGGTGTGTAGGTGGGGGGTTAAAATATCAAATCAATAAGAAATTTTATGAATAAAATTTGGTCAGAAGCAACTATTACGCTAGTTGTACAGATTTTCGAGATATGAGCAAAAACCTGAAAATAGGGACCTTCGTTCCCCCTTACACCGACAGCACACCCCCCACCCTCGAGGACTTTTAGTATATTAATCTGGACTGCACAAGGTAAACCCGTACTTATTATCAAAACTACACGAAATATTTCCCCTGTTTGCCCATTTTCGGCTTAATTTGACAATTTTAAAAATGTGACTAGTAGTTAAAAGAAAAAACAAAGGTCGTGTGCCGCTTTTTAAAGAGATTTTGTTTGGAGTTACTCTTCCATGCTTTTTTCGTTCACTGGATATAAACAATATGTCTAAATGAGAAATTCACACTTCTTCATACACCAAAACTTAACTGGAAATACAAGTACGCTTACTCCTTGATTGAAAGGTTAAATCATCACTTGCAACAAAAACATAACAAGTAACTTAAAATAAGGCCAACACTTTTTGTAATTCTACATTCGTCAATCTCAACTGGTTTTTGATAGGTAGCAATTTTACTTTTCATACATACATGCATATTATAGAAACCTCGAGCTGCATAATTAAAGTGGAAAAGTCGTTTAAAAGCCCATGTATATTTGGTCGAATGACGACTTAAGTAAGACGACCTCTTTCGAAACTGCAACTGACGTCGGTTTGGTCGACCTCGGTCAACTGCTCGCCGATGTCGTGCTATTCCAAGACCTATTCTAAACTCGGCCAACTTATTTTTAAATTAAAATATATTATTAGGTTCATTAATATGTACATTTATGGTTCTTTGAAAGACATTACGTTGTGACTCTGTGTTTTTTTATTAAATAGTATGGTATAATGGTATTTCATTTATTCTACAAAAAATTTGGGGGATTATTTCATTTCAATTACTTTGCAGCATTAATTTTGATGTGAATGTCTTGGAATCAAATGGTTAATAAGGAATTATTAATTTTCGCTTGATAGTGTAAAAATGGCAATGTAATAAATAACAGTAGATTGTCATAAGATCATCGTATGTAGTAGTATGTAGATCATAGGATTTTAAGAATTTTTGAAATCTCTTAATTATATATTAACAAATAATGGAATAAAAAACGAAATTGTCCATTTATATGTTTAAACCCAAAGCAAATTGTTCCTTGATGGTTACCACCGGACATTTGTAACAAGAGGTACAGCAGCTGTGGAAGCATTGCTAACTCAAGATCTTTTAGCTTTTTTATTGAGGGCCACGGTCGTATTTATTCCATAGTACGTTAATCGTTAAACTTCTAACAATTTTGAACCTGAATTTAACCACTTGACACAAGACACCAACAGTTTTATGAATATTTGAAATCTGTATTTGATCTTACAGCAACGTAAAATAACAGCTAAACAGTAGATAAAATTTAATTGTTAAAACTATTCAACCTAAACTTAAGTTTAAGAATATTTCTGAAATAGACATTAAACAATAAAATATGAACATTATTTGATATTAATAACTTTTTGTATATTCCCCTCCGATTTAGACAATAGCAGTTACAAATAAGTATGGCTTCTTGAATTGCGTTAGTTTTACGTCATCGCATTGACTAGACATGGAAAAAAATAATTAAAACAACATTATCCAACCCGTAAGCTTCTCCTTCAAATATTGTACAATTGTTTAGCTAATAATTTCATTAAACATAATTTACAAATAATATTACAATTTCCCGACTTTGGTTATCCTAAGTTTGAAATTAAGTATATAATTATAACTATGATCACCATCTCAAGTCTAATTCCGTTAAATCTTACCAACAAATAAAAAAACTTAAATCTGTAATAAACAAATATTGACATTATTCTTATTCCATAATCATCACATGGCAAAATTTTGCATAATAATAACCTATTTACAGATATCATATATACATAATAAAAATATTACTGGCAAGATTAAATAAATATGTAAACAGCGCACAAAATAGATTCAATGAAGGCAGGCTTCGCCGTTTCTAGTCACTGACACCAGTGTCATTGGTATGCCAGTGCTAGAATAAGTAGCTTCAAGTGCCAATTTATTATAATTTGTATCTGTCCCGCGTTATTTCATTGTTAGTATTCTAGTAAGATATGCCACATCATTTATAATTAATTTTCTCAAAAGAACCTATATGTAGAAACGCAGGATCACAAAAAAAGTTTGGAAAGCAGCTATATCTATCATATACGAGTACCTAACATCGAATTTCGTTCTAATTTGCTATGATCTAATTTATTTCTACATTAATAATCAGCAGCAATCGCTGATCATAAATTTAACTACTTAGTTTAAAATATAAGCTTATTGAGCTAGAGACTTACACACTAGAAACTTATAAACGCGACACGTTATACATGCGATTACAATTATATTTTATTTATTAAAAGACAGTAGAAAATATTACAATCCAGAAAAGTAGTCTTTCAATTACTTATGCAATTATTGTCTTTTTTCCAAGTTGTCTGAAAGTTTTGCGACATCCTGTATAGAGTAGTATTTATAGAAAAAATATTATTTAATTAATAATTTTGATGGCACATGATGTTAACAATATCTGATACAATGTTCCTTCTAAAAGTTATTATATCTTATGATTATAAAGTAAAACTCTTTGATTTCATTTTATAATTGACACGATTAACAGAGACTAATAAAATATGTATAACTAGATTACAGATAGTATTTTTGTTAATTTATTATGATATTTTTAAAGTTGCACTCATGAAGATGTTTAAGAAACACTAAACTTCTGTCTATCTTACCGATATCAGAACAAATAACGGAATTTAAAAGTTATAAACTTATACTTACACCTACGCTAAAAATGGGAACAGGCGTTATTTCATAACACGTATAAAATAACTGCTCTAAAAATGTAAGTAACTTATGTTTCAACTTAAAATATTTAATTAACTAACGAACATAAGCAACATAATAAATTTACGGCGGTTTAAAATGAAATTCCCACAGCCTTAACAAATTTTTATAAAAACTCAAACATTTTATTTTGAGGATTAGGTCTACGAATTGTATTAAATTCTTTTAACTATTAAATAAAGTGGGACGCAAACATTTGAGTGGGACTCGTTTTAGGTTGGTGACAAATTAAATTATATGACACTAAGTGTCTCGAGTAAAAGTTTCTAACTAACTTCGACGCGCCAACTTTCGTATACTTTCAAAGCGGTGAATATTTCCATAACAAAAAATAAACACATGTTTTATGGTGCTTCCACACAGCTGTTTCAACATAACAAGTTGCTATCTAACTTATAATAACAAATTGTAACAAAATAATAAATTTTTAGTTTTTAATATCGTTCATATACAACTAATTAAAACATGTTATGATAAATTCTGAAGAACCTTGAGAAATTCTGAGGGGAAGGGGGCGAAATTAATTGAGACAGTGTTATCATATATGTATTAGCAACATTGCTCCATTATTGTCTTGAAATATTAACGTGTTACACAATGTTTTATGGGAGCTGCAGCTAGGTGAAAACACGTCTACAGAAATAAAATCCCCAGACAATCACACCAAGTACATGGCCCCAAAGTAAGCATAGCTTGTGTTATGGGATACTATGTAGCGAACAGCGAACTACCTAGTAGGATCCCTTCTGGGTCCGCCTGGCTAGCGACCACCCTTTATATAAAGTCTGCCGCCAAATGTTACCGCTCCGGCGGTAATGTGTTCCGGCAATATTGTATAAAGAGCCAGTTCCTTCCAAAACCTGTGTGCTTTCATCTTCGACCTCATCGTCACTTACCATCAGGTGAGATTGAGGTCAAACGCGGGTTTAGACACTTATAAAAAAAAAACATAAATAGTAACTAACACATATGGATATGATGCGAAATAAAATGATTGATTGATTGATAAACACCCAGACACGGAACATCTTGTTCGATGTTCCGTGTCTGGGTGTTTATCAATCAATCAATCGAACCCGCAACCACTGGCGTCTGAGGCAAACAGGATTACCCCATCGCCAAAGTGGTCGTCAATGAAATGAAACACTTTTTAACCGGATTTATCGCGTATATTTACATTTTAAATTTTGACTCGACGTTTCGGTGTCTTTGCAGACCCCGTGGTCAGTCGCTCGTGATAATATATAAATATACGCGATAAATCCGGTTAAAAAGTGTTTTATTTAATAGTATGAATCGCGAAAACTTAAGACAATATTATGGTCGTCAATGAACTTATATTGGAAATACATCGCTGTTTATGTCAGTATTTAAAATTGGTCGTCGTCGATTTTAAGCTAGGGAAGCGGCCACGGCAGTCCTGCGAAGTTGACGGGTCCGCCGAGCCCCGCGTCCGCCTCAAGCAGACTCATGATCACGGCCATCGCCGCTTCGCCGTTGCCTGCAAACGTTCAGATACCCAATATTAGTTTGAAATTGCCGTAGCCAAAATCGGCTTGAAGGACATTATTATTTTTACCCAATCAGTTCATTAGATAGCAAAGCCTGCCTGTAACAAAACTACCAAATAGAGTTTGGAGATTGGAAGGCCTTGCGTACGACAGTTTACCGAGATAATTTAAAAATACTAAACTTCATTTTCTTAGCATGCATTACATTGTTTTACATCTGTTGAGTTGTGGCACAGTATGTGGTTGTGGTTTGGGCGTTGCAACAGTAACTTTATCGATAGAAAATAAAAAGCAGAGCGAGAGCGACAGCGGCGCGGGCAACGATTTCCGCGACACGAAAGAAAGTATTGAGTTTGTATGAAACCGCGACAAATCGCTCTAGCGCCCGCTGGCGTCGCAAAGGCCCGTCGGTGCCCGCGCCGCTGTCGTCCAGTTTGCAGCCTTAGGAACAATAATACAGAGTCTTCCTACAAGGAATTAAATTTCCCCGTAGTTTAAATATGAATTAAATGGATCAACCCAACGGATCTACGGGGAACGACTCGATTCATTATAACGTTTCTTAATTTAAAATGAGCAATGTCGCAATTACATACACTTTGTGAATCTTGTTTTACTACTATATTAAAATATAAAATTATTTTTACGTTATTTAAAAATAAATAACGTAAGGTACTTTTTAAGTTTTATGATTATCTTTCTGACTGCACAAACTTATTTCATAAAGTTAAAATTTTAAAAAGCCTTTTCGCTCAGTTTCATCATTAAATTTTATCATTTAACATACATGCGTTTGATCTCCATTTCACCAGCAGGGCTAGCATGCGACCATCAATAAAGACTCAAATCGACAAGATAAATATTATTTTATCCTATCATGTTAGCTAATATGAGCACCATAATAGATAAAATTACTTGATTTGATAAAAAGATTAAGCCCACAGAAACAAAGATGCCATATTCTAAAAAAAAAGACGTGTGGCACTCGGAGACTGCCGCGGTAAAGCTATTGCATAGCATTTTTTATCAACTTAAGCAATTATAATTATTTATTTATTTTATTAATGCAGTAATGTTTGATCTAATATGAAGTTCCACAAGTTCCTAGTAGATGGCGCTGATTGATTATTAAAGCCCGCATGTAAAGTTATGAAATCAAAGAATCATTGCTGTGCCGGTGGGAGTGGGGGTGTTAGTTTTTTTTCGTTACGGAATTTCTGAATTCGGTCCCCACGCTCAAGGCCCGTGATAGAAGCTATGCAATAGCTTAAAAATACATACTAATATAAGCGCCATATTATGCAAAGTAAATATCGATATTAAGGCCCGATTTATCGTTGTCGATCGTCGCATGCTGGCCCCGCTGATAGCATGCGAAAATGAGCTCAATGGCTTTAGGGAGGAATTGCTGTTCATAAAATATTTCCGGAACACATCAACGCTGAAGCGGTGAGATTTAGCGGCAGATTCTATATGAAGGGTGGTCGCTAGGCAGGCAGACCTTGAATGGGTCCCACCACCAAGACGCCACTTGGATAAATCGCCTTTTCCGACAAGCTTATCTAGGCCGAGCTATTCTATTCTAAGCTGATCCCACGCATTATTTTGATACAAGTTCATTGATTGAATTTTATTTATTATGGCTGTAAGCCAATACGAGAAGTGCTTACCATCAATGGGAGGCAGCGAGGAGGTGGAGGGTGCGGGGGAGCAAACGGGCGGGGGGGACTCCACCCTCGCAGCGCTCAGTGGCACATTGTTCCGCACCTCACTGTACCCGTAGTCGCAGCTGAGAAGGTTGTCTGCCAGAGGTAGCTTAGCGACGAAAACGGTTCACGTTAAGTCAAAGTCGAAATACTCTTTATTTCATTGTTAGTCAATTCGACATTACACTCTCTAATTTTCGGTCTCTCTTATATCAAATAAGGACTTCAAGCTCAGCAGTTGCTAACAAAAACTGATTTTGAAGCCATTTAAGTTTGACATTAGAGAGTGCAGTGTATACGGCTCTTTATACAACGTTATGTTTTGTTCATGCGAAACCTAGTAACATTGTGTTCAGAATGTGCGCGTCAAAAGCAAGACACCATAAGAGGCTTAAAACTTCCTGAGTTTTTAAGATATTTTTAAATTTTGTGTACGTACACCAATTCTTTGAACTAAAATATTTGACCCGAGTGCTAGATTTCGTATGAACAAAAATTTACGTTGTATAATGCAAATGGTTTACAAATTGCAGTGAATCTACTACACTTCACAAGGTCGATCTGTTGAGAAGAAGTGGAGAGAAAAACAACAGTTATAATTGATAACAAATAGTTAAAATTTGCTTGTATCAAGTGGTAAATCAACTATTAGATTTACCACTTGATAATAAAAGCGTATAATTGATCCATAAATGAGTTGGTGACCATATCTATATAAAAACATATGCTCATATTCAATTGACAGAAAGAAGATATGTAAAGAGCAGAGATTCTGTAAGGAACAGAGACTACCAACCCGTATTATGAAAGTTCATTCATAAATGTTGATTATGGTTCAAGTATACAGGGTTGTTTTTTAGTCACCGGCCAATTTTTTTACGCAATAAGTATCATTTACTGTTGCAAAACAAAGCAATGTATTTTTTTACAAGTGAATTCATATATTCGCATACATATTAAGTAAAGCATGGTCACTCTTAACTATGAATAAATATCATAAACATAAAGACTACGCGCTACTACAAATATTTTGTAGTATTAGTAATGAAATGCCACATCGTAGTAGCTATTATCTTCAACAGCGACTATAAAAAAAGTATGTTATGCCATATCTTTATTTTTTTCTACTGAAAGGTACTAAAATAAATATGCAGATACATTTAAAACGCATTAAAAAAACATTTAAATTTGGCTGGTGACTTAGAAACAACCCTGTATAGATTTGCTGACAATTTATATGCCCCATAGAGAACAGGGAAAAAACTATCCTTAGAGTTTAAAGCCGAGTGAGCTATTATAATACTAGCCTTCGACAATAGAAAATTATGCGAGGCAACGGAGAATACGATTGTCAAAACACCATATTGTTCCTAATTTCACAACTAATTTTATTAGTGATGTTTAATTTGTGCAAAAAAAAACAAAGAAGAATATCTTTATCTTTTTTTGGAAACTAACCTAAATATTTTTTAAACTTTAATTACATAGTATTTTCATTATAGTTCGGCCGTTCAGAGAATGCGTTCCTGACACCTATCAGTTAGTCACGACTAGTGATGGGCACAACATAACACTGAGTTCGTTACCGTTCCTCCAAAATGAAACGCAGCGTTATTTTTAAGATTATTTTCGTTTTAAATTGGCGGAATCATTTAAAATTTGTATTTTAGTAATTTAAGTGGAAACCAAGAAAAGGAAATATTAATATAATAAAATTGTTTTATTTATTTTTTGTTACAAAGTTACAGTTATCTGTATTTCTATGCAATAAAGTATATTGAATTGAATGTGCGTACAGAATATTAATCAGACTCCGATTCGCTTGAGGAGGTAGTTTCTTCATCATCATCTTCGCCTACATGTATAATTATTTTATTATCAATAACAGTTTCAATCCTAATATCTCGGTCAAAATGTTCCATAATCAGGTTTTTAGTCTTTCAACAACCTTTGCCCAGTCATCTCTAGTGACTTCCGCGCAGGCTTCTTTTAATAAGGTCATCATCTTTTTAGATGCGACTTTCTAGAACGCGATGACCGTACTCCAGAGCCAGTTCATCGATTTCGTATCGCACATTTGCCGCTTTATTTTCTTTAACTAATTTAATTAGCTCTGCTTTTAGCATCTGCATGTATGCCTTTTGCTTGTAACCAACTTTTTTTCGCGCATTCGGTTTGGTTTTAGTTTTATTTTTTAATTTAATAAAAGTTATCTTATAGTCCATTATTTTCAAATTCTTAAAAAGAAAAACGAAACGTAATATTTCACAAAGTAAGTATACCTGTTTAAGAACAGTTTACGATACTGTTATTATTAGCACAGCACTACAAATATAAAGCTTTGACATAACCTTGTAATAGCGCAGTATAGATTTTGAAAAATATTGTTTACCAAGTTATTTGACACTCAGTTTGGCACAAAATTATAAAATTCATTGATTATTGATATAATAATGTTGTTTTAATGCTCATCAATTTTTAAAACGGTAAATAACCAGCAAAAATATTTTTTATCGTAACTGCAACGCCATTACAAAGTTACGTCGTCAGTTCAATCGCGATGTGTCAGGAACGCATTCTCTGAACGGCCGAACTATAACAACATATCACGGTTTTGGTGTCCGGAATAACCACAAGCTTTTTGAACAGACTTTTTTGCTAACCTTACAAATTTGCCATACTATGTCATTTTGTAGTTGGCTACAAGGGCAATCCTATTCTTATTTGACTCGCATAGTTCCGGCGAATGTTTAAAAGCTGATTAATAAAACTCCTAATAACAGTTCATTTTAACAAGTTCACAATATTACCTGCTGAGTGTATCCTCCAACTTCTTGCAGCAAATCCACGGGAAGACCGGGCGACATATCCTCAGACACCCGGCCAAGCGCCTCGTCCGCGACGGCGCTTCCGATCTTGTGCGACTCGATCAGTCGCCGCATTTCGTCTTCTTCCCCCTCTGTCGAATTACAGTTGGTTGCAAGCTGTGGCGCCGCCTCCGCCACCCCTAACTCCGACAAGATCCCTGATTCGCACAAGTACTCGCGCCAGTCAGACACCCCTTCGGCTGCCGATACACGTTACCAAGCCTCTTACGAGATTTGCATATGTGCGATATAGGTACCAAACTCATATCGTATGCCTTTATATTTGTATATTTTAAAAGCTTAGATAGTATTATAAACGTCATCAAAATCAAAGGTTTACCATATGAGTTTTGCTATGCCAGCGGCAATTTATAGTCGCGCTTGACGTTTCAACAATAATGACAAATTGCTCACCGACTACTTTTATGCGTTTTAATACTTCTTCCCATTTTGTACCAATAAGTGCGGGTAAAGCAAAGTTGAATATCAAACTCGTTGCAGTTGTTTTAAAATTAAGTGACACTCTCACAGTCATAGAACATAGACAGTAAAAAATCAAGCAAGTGCAAATCATACGGTGCCGTTAGTATGCAGTATGAGTATGAGTAGTGATTAGTTTCTTTGATCACAGGAACAAACGATAAACTAAGGCGAGGTTTTTTCATCGACGCAACGCAATACAAAAGTTTGTGTGTACAAGCAAGCTTATTTTAATTGGTTTGAGGGACAGTTCAGCTCATTCTTATCAAAATAACATTGAGATATTATTGCGATTTCCTAAACGTCAAAATGGTATTCACGTATAGTCCGACAAGGCTCATTTGGCGCTTGGATCAGGAGGATGTGAGGATGAAATTAGGGTTACCATTCAGTAAAATCTCCTTACTCTTAGGAAAAATATTAATGCATAAGCAAGCATGTTAAAATATTCAGAATATTGACATGAACTCTAGTTATTTAGTTCATCGTGATCTTAACCTACATAAGCTAAATAATTAAATTACCTAAACTGAAAAACCGACTAGGTCTCCCCAAAGTAAGCTTCAATAAGCTTGTTTTTTGGAGACCTCAAAGCAGTACTATAGGGTAACTTATAACCTGTACAGGCCATCAAGTTGAATCACTTACTCTATTAACATGAACGACAAATTGTTTCTGTGTTTTTTTTTTTAATTCTATATCAAATTGTATAGCCTATCACCTCCATAATTTAACTGAGCCCATCACATCTTCCAAGTAGCCTCTTTACATCAATCATAACAACATTTCTTCTACGACTTTTTAAAATTAATAGTTTTTAAAATTTAAGTACCATGGTATATCTCTTTTTACACTGAATATGGTATTTCACACAACTTTCGTAGGTGCAGAGTTGAGTCACCACGTGCAGTGGCAGACAAGATTTTTCCAAAGGAGAATTTTTTTTTGTGTTATTTATCAAGATTCGTTAAAAGTGCAGAACAAATATTGTTGAGATTGATGTAGAGAGGCTTCCTGCAAGATGTGATGCGCTAATTAAAATTAACCCTGTATAATCAAGAAAAAACGTCAGAATATCTCACAATAATTAACTATACCAAACGAATGTTATATTTTTCCTTATTAACGTCACCACTACTTTCTTCAGTATAAATATATCACATACCTACCTATTGAAAGATTCATACAAATATTTCCTGATTTGACTTCAATTTGCATAAGTTTTCTAAGACAGTGAGTGACTTATCTGAAATCGTAGTTTCATTTAAAGGAAGTGTTAGAAAAAAATAATTACAATTTAAAATATAACTTTCAAAGTATGGCAGTATGTAAACATCGCAGAGGCAACTTGCCTGTTTACCCTTTTTAATGGATTTATAGAGACTTTAGATTGTTTTTCAGTCTTAAAACAACTTCTTCAATTTAAGCACCAGCATAAGTAAGTTCACATTTTATAAGCTTTGGCGTGTTTAATAACCTAATACTGAATTAAAAGATTTACAATAATTTGAGATGGAAAAGTCATGAAGCGGCATTTCGCACGTTGGTTAGTTACAATATTTGTTACGCGCTAAAAGATCCCTGTCGGACTATAACTCGTTTTTCGGATAATGTCGCAATCACTTCGAAACTTTAACATTGCAAAATGGTATTCGTGAAACACTTTTTAGTATGGAGATTAGTTATTGACAAGAGAACGAATTGATAACGCAATGAGATATTTTAAAGCTGAATATCAAATATGGAATGCAAAATAGCATTGCGATATTTTCAAGTTTCACAAAAAATATGTGACTTGGCCTTCCGGTTGTATTTTATGTATGATATGTATATTTTTACTGATAAATATAAGTGCTCAGGTACTTGCTCTTTGGTAATTTCTCATATTTCCTACTATTCATATCATACATATTTCAGCCAATTTATACAAAACTTTAGTTTGTTATACAAAGAAAACTTCCTGATGCATCACTTCTTCTATTGATAAAACTGAATATGTTATGAACTACTAAAGATACGTTAACCACCCGTTTAAAACAACCCTGCCTTATTTTATTTAAAATATAAAGACAATTATGCATTAAAGATTTTCGATACAATGATTTAATAATGCGAATAGTTTGTTAACTAAAATATAGCCCATAAAAAGAACCATAATGTCCATGGCATGGTGAAGGCTTACTTAAGTGTAAACTCTATTGAAATGGTTTATGATCGATGACTGGCCGCGTAGATTAAGGGCATGTATCCAAAATGGGGGAGGGCATTTCGAATAATGTTAATAAAATTATATTGCATTTAATAACCTTTCATTTTATAAATAATTTAAGTTATTTTACGATGACACAATTTTACTTTTAAAGCTAAGAAGTAAGGAAAACATGTTTATTAGAAGAGTTAATATTGTGTTCTTTCCCTCATTATTTATGTTTTAGACAGTAAACTTTGTTTACTCTTAAACCATTTAATCAAAGAACAATCTAAGAAAAAAAAGCCTAAATTACAGTTGAATATAATTTAAAATTTGATTACTTTGCATGTTATAAGCCTCGAATGTTTGCGTCTCGCATTGGTTGTGGTGGTCGAAAACCAAAGTGTTGTTTGCTACGAGAGACTCCACATCCTTGGTCCATGGGTTTCTGGAATTAAATAATAATAATTGGCAACTATGGTTTAAAGATGTAATGTTTGAATTATATAAATCGAAATTATCGTTAAATCCATTTTTATCAAGTGTTTAGAAATTAACAATTTCGCTTTATTTTTATTTCGCAATTGCTATAGACATCCCACTTGCGCTAGAGTTAATGTGCATAGGCTTGTCCACTTTTCATATCAATAAATGTAAAAAGTTAGGTAATCTATCGTTGTAGAAACAAAAATTGTAGTGTAACGACTCGCCGGAAGCCATATGAACATCCGCCAGCCATAGCCAAGCCAACGCTTCCCCCACTGCCATTTCCGCCCGCCAGCGCCACCACCAGCGCCACAGCCAAGTCACGTGGGGAAAAAGCGCGCCAAGCCAGCTATACATATATGTCGCTTTTTGATTAACTAGTTTTGATTCTGTATTGAGTGCTCATTGTTAACATTTGTGTGATTAAGAAAATAAACGACGCTTAAGATTTATCTGTAGTTTTGCGTGAACCATCTCTACGTTTTAACAGTAGATAAAAAAGCAATGGTAGTGGTTTGAAAGCTGAACGCCTCTTCCATCCTTGAATAAACCCGCACTTAGCCCAAATCTTACCCGATAGTAACGTGACGTCGGTCACGTAGACATTCGAATATGAAAGCACGGGTTAAGGAAGAGAATGTCTCGAAACACATCATGTGTTACAAGGAAAAGAAAAACCAAAAAAAAAACCTACCTGAATGGCTTGAAATGCGTAGTGATCCTGGCCATAGTGCCGTCCTTGCGCCTGAAGTAATACGGCGGAGAGACCAAGGGCTCTCGACTCACTAACGCGGCTTTATGAGTTCTAGCGACGATCTCTAGCTCGGGCCCGCAAACGTACTCGTACAGACTGGTTCCTAGCAACTCTTGCGGAAGGAAACCGAGCGCTATGGTCACTCTGAAATAAATAAGGAGAAATTATAAATAATTAAATTACTTCAAATGACACACCAACTTGAAAGTAAGCTTTTTATACAAGGTGTTCCTTTTGATTTCCCATAGCTTTAGGGTATTAATGAGACTATGTAATAGAATCAAATAACAAGTGAATAATTTTTAAGCTATTGCATAGCTTCTATCGCGGGCCTTGAGCGTGGGGACCGAATCCAGAAATTCCGTAACGAAAATCACAGCGGTGATACTTTGATTTCATAACTTTACATGCGGGCTTTAATAAACAATCAGCGCCATCTACTAGGAACTTGTGGAACTTCATATTAGATCAAACATTACTGCATTAATAACATAAATAAATAAATATAATTGCATATGTTGATAAAAAATGCTATGCAATAGCTTTACCGCGGCAGTCTCCGAGTGCCATACGTCTTTTTAAAATTTTATTTTTAATTTTCATACAAAGTTTAATTAAGTCAAAACATCTTACGTAAAACACCTTTGATGATGATTTGATGATTCGGCCGATTTCGACCACGGCGACTGTCTTCAACTCCGGTTCGCATGTGGCTTATGTAGCCAATTTTGTTTGTCAAAGCTCTCGCACATTGCGGGCATGAGAGCACACCGTTCACACAATTATAGCTGACAGCCGCAGGTGGTCGGGCTTTCAGCTCAAGGAGCCACCGGTTTTCAGAGGCGTGGACGCTAGATTTAGGAAGCGTTCTCCACTCCGGCCGTTTGACTGCCTGCTGCGCCCACAGCGAAGGATTGATGTCACACTATTTCATGTGTCGCTTCAGCACATCTCTGTACCTGAGGAGTTGTCCGCCTTGCTTTCGCTTGCCTTCCTCAAGTTCTGAGTAAAAGATGCGCTTAGCTATTCTTTCCTCCGTCATACGCGTCACGTATCCGCACCACCAAAGCTGACGCCGCGTAAAGTACGATTCAATGCCACCTACATTGGCCCTTCGCAGCACTTCAGATTTCTGTACGCGGTCAGATCATCGGATGTGAAGTATTTTCCGTAAACACTTGAGGTGGAATTGGTCTAGCATACGGATGTGACGGCGATACACTGTCCACGTTTCGGCGAAGTTTAAGATATTGGGCAGCACGACTGCCATGTCGACAGCGATCTTCGTTGCCAGACAAAGGTCGTGCGAATTAAACACCTTAGAGTCCAGCTTGCCAAAGGCCGCTTCAGCAGCGCCGATTCTGCTGTTGATCACACTTAGATGAAATTGTGCTCCTCAGAAAGCGAAACTTGTCCACCTGCATCAGCTCATCCCCTCCGAGTGTAATATTCAGTGACTCGCACCCTGACTGTCCAAGGACATCTTTTTGACACTGATTTTTCAACCAATTTTTTGACACGACTCGTGGATATCGTAAATTAGCTGTTGCAAGCCTCCTGGGGATTCTGCTACGAAGCATAGGTCATCGGCGTACATCAACTCAGTGATCACGGCATGCGAAACTTTGGTGCGGGCTTTTAGTCTGGCGAGATTAAAAATATTGCCGTTCGTGCGGACACCTGCAGAAGTCGTTTGTGAAACCTCTCGGACTACAACTGCAAAATATAACGCGAACAGTGTGGGTGTTAAAACGCACCCCTGTTTTACCCCACAGGTGACAGGAAAAAAACGGAGTGTTCGTCGTTAACAGCGACGCAGCACTGCATGTCGTCATGCATGTCTTAGAAGTCTCACAAACCTTTCTGTACACCTGATTTTATGACGAACAAGCCAGAGGGCTTCACGAGGCACAATATCGAAGGCCTTCTCAAGGTCAACAAAGCAGAGATATAGTGGACGACCTCGATCTCTGCTCTTCTCCTGTAGATGTCTCACTGAGAATATAGCCTCACACGTGCCTCGTTCTGGCCGGAAGCCAAACTGGGTTTATCTGGGCTGGAAGCCGAACTAGCCGAACGTTGTCATACTTCGAATAAAATACCTTTAAGTATGACAACATCGCATTTTCTATCGCTTTTTTAAAGCCTCGCACAGGTACAGTTCGCAATACGTAAAAAACGTAAATCTAAAAGATGTTACGAAAAATATTTCAAAGTATTATTAATAAATGTTTATAAATATTTCAAATATATTTATAAACATACATTGTATATTTTTAATATGGCAACACTGTGTTGACAAAGTGATACATCAACCTTAACAAGTAAAACCTGTAACGATCGCGATCGGAATCGAGTCAGCTACGAACGTGTTGTTGTGGCTTTGTGGAGTGAAAATTGACTTTCTACCGTATCTTTTCTTTCTTTTTAGGCTTACTTGGCGAGTAAGGGGAGAACGGAAATAACATCTTTATCCGACCCAACAGTCAACCTCACCTGCTCGCGTCGTTTGGTTCTTTATGAAAAGACAACGGCAGCGTCCACTGAGCGCTGTGGTGCTCCCTGCTAGATAACGGACGAGGCTCTGGCGACCGAGCAATGGCGGTATAACCACACCCCGGGCTCGCAACCAACCGAAGGGGCGACAGCGGCCTTGGAGTCTAAATAACTTCAAAAATGTCTGGGGCAGAAGGCAACGGGAAACCACAGCTTCTACTTTTCCAAGAGAGTCAGCATGCAAGGTCTAGAAAAAGTCAACAGTTTGTCGAGCGATCCGGCTGAAGCCCGGCGCCATCTTTCCGGGAGAGATGGTGTGAAATGTGCTACCGGCCATGCGCTTGTTAATCGTCAGGCACCGCATGGAAACTCAGCTACTGATGACTCACACACACCGAAGTCAGTTCGCCATCCCCATCGTATCGGGACGTGGAATGTGCGCGGTCTTCTATTACTGTTACAGGCAAACTGCAAATTGTATAAAACGAGATGCGAAGGAAGAACGTAGACCTACTAGGGTTAAGCGAAACACACTGGAAGGGTCAGGGTCATTTTACAAGTGACCTCGGAAACACCGTCTATTACTCGGGCCCGGAACTAGATAGCAGCAAGGGAGTGGCGTTCATTGTGCCGCAATCGTTAAACAAGTGCGTTGTGGGATACGACCCAGTTGAAATTTGGCTGGTGACTAAAGAACAACCCTGTATAAATTTAAAACTGCACCTTTACTTATTGGCCTAGTCAATTGAAACACTTATTAACTTTTCATTTTAACTAGACAATTCGCTGTCTTTACTATGGGAATTGTTAATTTTTTTACCTATTATTTTTACTGTGTTATATTGATCTTAAACCTATTTTGAGAAACTAATTTGAACAGATTTATTTTAAGTGTGTCTATAAATTTATATTGATTTTATTAAATTAGTAATTAAATTAGGAAAAGGCCTTCCAGACGATCGGACCCAACCGCCAACAAGCGTGACCTTGGTTGGGTCAACCGAATTTTGTATTTGTTCTACACGGTCGGGTGGTTGACTCAACTTGTCACTTCTCTCTGGAATTCGTAGCGTAAACACGTATCTAAATAGGGCTCCGTGTGTTTCGAAGCAACAAAAGATCGGCTTGGCGTTAACTTTTATGTTTGAATGAAGAAGAAAAAGAAGAAAGTGGATGAAACTGTGGCTGAAAGAGTGAATAACTATTTTTATATACTTTTTACTAGTTTTTTATTTTTATCTTTATATATTTTGGAACTAGAGTCCCAAAGACATGGTAAATCAATATACAGACATATAAATTCAGTCAGAATTTGTTCGCGGATTTCGTATTGCGAATCCATTACAACCACAATGACGTGTGCCCGCGACGACCGACAATCGCACACTGAAGGGCTCGCAAATAATTGGTTGGACAACCGAGTTCTACACGATCCATTTTTACATCAACCCAACCAAGGTCACCCTTGTTGGCGGTTGGGTCCGATCGTCTGGAAGGCCTTTTACATTAACTTTATGAACATGTGTCAGTCAGTAAAAAAGCATTAACTGTGTCTGTGTGCTAAAGTCATTCATGTAATGTTTCCAAATGGATTGTAAACAAAAACATTTCAAAAATTGATTCAAATCAACATCTTAAGCGATTCTAATGCCATCAAGGTTAAATAAAGGTCAAATGTATATCTATCAAACCCCAAATATTTTTAAATGTTTAAAATCGACTAAATTAACCATACACCTTATTTCTCAAAACAGTTTTTCATTTGAAGCAAATAAAAAAAATAAAAATTGCCCATTGCTAGTTACGTTAACTTTATGCGAATTACTGTTCCATCGCATCGCGCTAATTGGGCAACATAGTGTAAACCATCATCTACGTACTCACAAATTTGGTTTTCCATTTCTGTGGCCACCAAGTAAATCTTACCTCTGATCAACGAAGATAAACTTTCCGTTGGGAGCATGTCTGGACACGTATTGGAAACAACGCGCGGGTGCTCGCGGTTGCGGGATCGGCTGTTCAGCGGAGTACGGCATTGCGCGGGCGATGGCTACCAAGCAGGACAGGTTACAAGTTTCCCCCTCGTCCACGCCTTCCGTTGGCACTGTTTCGGATACTTCCGCTGGAGCCCAAGATTTAAGGTACCCTGTGGGATATAAATAGTTAATGTGTACGTCGTCTTATGTTTCACGATTCATAACCTAAAACACAAAATTCGTCGTTGCTTTTCATCGATCCACGAAACGGACTTAGAATTAAAAAAGCCGTATTTGGTCACAGGTACCCACTATCATTCTTTAATGTGGAGACGAGAAAACATCGCTGGAGCGGTGATATCCGGCGGCAGATTTTATATGAAGGGCAACCAGCTAGCCAGGCGAACCTTGAAGAGGTTCTACCACCAATCGCGACTATTATCCAATTATGAACAGCGTGTTTCTCAGCTTGCTTCTTGCGTAGCTTGGTATTCAGCCCTGTTTCTACCATGATACCGAAAGGCGGAAGATAATTTGATGAACAAACTGACGTTACTGATCTGGCCATTGCACCACAGAATATACTTACTAATCTTTCTTGCGTAGCTTTATATTATATCAAGTGATATTGTTTACTAAACAAATTGGCTTAACCGACCTGTGTCTCTGGAAACATATATTACGGCAATATTCGACTTCCATTTCTAAAAAATGTGTTAGTGCCACTGCTGTCACTAGAACACTGTGGGTACAAAATCATTAGGCACAAATGCTGTGCCTAGGACATGGGACTGGTTGAACAAAGCTGACGTTGCTCACCCGTATACTGTACCACAGAATTCTTCATCTCATCCCAGTTTCGTATGCAATCCGGTTTTCTCCTTTATAGCGAAAAACGGGGCATAATTTAATGAACAAGCAGATATAACTGACCTGTGCACTGCACCACAGAGTACTTCTTCTCAGCTTGTTTCTTGCGTAGCTTGGTATTCAATCCGTTCTCCTCCTTGACTGCAGTCGACGATGGCGCCCCGTTGGGCGGGGTGGGCGGATCCGGTGACGTTTTGCACTTGATCCGGCAGAAGAACGAACGACGCGTGCCGACGCAGATGCAAGAAGTACCTGATACGACGTCCGCTTTGACTGGCAACATTGCTGAGGACGAGAATTTTGTGTAAGGGCTTGATTTTAGAGAAAAGAAACACTTAATACTGTATGACCCTGATGCTGTTAACGTTACACAGAGTGAAACATAAGTCGTAAACAGAAACATGTGTTTCTTACTGTTTCAAGTATATTTTAATTTATGTTTGTTTAGTTTGCCTCATGGTCACCCTAATTGCTACGTTTAACTGTGATAGACCCATATTCAACTTTGAGATGACCATAATGTTCAATTATCATCAATAAAGTTTAATTGTTTGGTTCTAGAGTAAGTGCTATGAATTTGCCTTAAAATACTGCTATTGAAACAAAAACTCTGTGTACGACTTATACCAGTATCTACTTTAATAGTTTTCATTTTTATTCTCTATGATCCGTTACCCATGACGTAGTTCGCGTTGAAATACTCAATTGTCAATTGTTTGGAATCTCATTGTAATGAAAAATTTATTACGCGCTTTGAAACACTAACTGCGCCATCTTCCAAAGATTGGAATTAAATTATTTCTTGAAACAAATCTATTCCTTAAGCACCATTTGCTTTATCAATATCTATAAAACTGTTCCGTTACTGACTGAGTTACTGAGTGACTGACAGACAACGTACAGCCGTAACTACTGGACGTAGAGAGCTGAAATTTGGAACATACATTCTTTAGAAGATGTAGGGGTGCACTAAGGAAGGAATTCCCGAAATTCATACGGGAACGGGAATAATTGGACTTTTTAGTTTGTATGAAAAATCTTATTCCTTGAGTGCACGAATATGATACTTGGCATAAAGGTTCTACAAAAAGTGACTGGTTGTGTTATGTAAGCAATTCCCGAAATTCCCACGGGAACAAGAAATATATGATGTTTTAGTTTGTATGAAAAAATATTATTCGTTGAGTGCGCGGATGTGATACTTGGTATTTTTAAGGGGTTGGACTTTTTAGTTCGTATGAAAAATCTTATTCCTTGAGTGCATGGTTGTGATACTTGGCATGAAGGTTCTTCAAAGAGTGACTGGTTATGCTATGAAAGGAATTCCCGAAATTCCCACGGGAACGGGAAATAATACGTTGTATGAACAAAAATAAAAAAAGTCCATGCGTGCACAGATGTGATACTTGTGATAAAAAGGTTTCCCAGTGAGTAACTGTTAGTGTTGTAAAAGAAGTTCCCGCCATTCCCACGGGAACACGAAATATTGGACTTTTTAGTTTGTATGAACAATTATTCTTCAGTGCATGGATGTAATACTTGATATAAAGGTTCTTCAATGACTGGTTGTGTTAAATATAAACAATGTTTATGCGCGTACGAAGTTGCGGGCAAAAGCTAGTTCAGTTATATAAAATCTCCAAATCTATTTAACCTGTCTGCCACCGTGATTGAGGAACAAACTTACATCCAAATTTCGCATTTATTAATTATTTATTTATTTACACTTTATTGTTAACCTTATATTATAAAAATTACAATACATTCAAAGTGACTGAGATTACACAATTGGCGGTCTTATCGCTGGGCAGCGATTTCTTCCAGACAACCAGGCATTTATAATATTAGTGGGATATTAGAACATTATTTCCTTCACATGTTTTAAATAACATCCTATTAAACTGATTATTTATTTAGCTAGCTGTTTTGTGAAATGCGATGTGGTCAATAATTACAGTTATCGTTGTCAATGTCATGTCAGCCAGTGGTGCGTTGAATCGATTCTATTGTTTGGTGCAGGTGGAGGAGATGACTGCGCCGGCTGTACTTATATATTTTTTTATTAGAGACGCCTAACAACTAATAACATAAATATCTGTTTATAAGTTTTCATAAGTACTATTGAAATAAACGCCCACAAAAATATTTATAGGTATATCGAATAAAATTATGACGCAACATAAAAAGATTTTTTTATAAGCTACCTCATCACTACCATCAGTCTCTCCCCTGGGTGACGAGGAGGTATAGGCCATAATCCACCAAGCTGGCCCAGTGCTGGGTGGTGAATGTCAGAATTTTCAGTGTGCCGTAATGGCTTCTAACAAACCGACGACCACTTTGGCGATGGGGTAAACCTATCTGCCTCAGACGCCAGTGGTTGCGGGTTCGATTCCCGCACGGAACAAGAAAAAAAAATGTTCCGTGTCTGGGTGTTTATCTATTTATGTATTTATATTCTAGGTTCCCCCCTAGTTCGCTATATGGTATCCCATAACACAAGCTATGCTTACTTTGGGGCCATGTAGTTGGTGTGATTGTCTGGGGATTTTATTATTTATTATAAACCCTAACGGCTACTGTATACAAGTATACAGCACCCGGGGAAGTCGTCGTGAGAAATGAACGGTCGGCGGTCACCACTACTGTAGGATAATTAGCACTTAATGTTTAATCCCTAATTAAAGGCTGGGTTTCCATTGCCGCGGAGCTGGGCGCAGCAGAGCTAAGCGGTGTCTGAATAGACCAATCACTGTACTCGAAATCTCCACTCCGCTACAATGGAAACAGCACGAGCGGAGTTGAGCGGCGCGGAGGGCAGCGGAGTGGTGCAGAGCGGAGGGCAGCTATGCTGTGTAGATGTTGAATGGATGTAAAAAAACGTAATCAGTGTTTATACGTAAACACAAAAAAACATCAATTATCACTAGGTGAATTAGTTTGGGTAATATATTGACGAACTGGTTTTCATATGCTCTGTATAGTGTATTCATAGTTTGTACTTAATCAAGTTTGTAATGCAAAAGTATGCTCCACTCAACTCCACTCCGCTCCGCTCTGCTCCACTTCAGTGGAAACACTCAACACTTATCACCGCTCTTTTCCGCTCCTCTCCGCCCAGCTCGTCAGTCTTAGTCTTTGTATTGCCAATTTAGGAATTTCAAAGTTAACAGATACTAAAATATGGCTGAATTCGAAATCTCTGAGCTTGTCATGAGATGCAATCAAGAAAGCTTTGCGAATTTAGCCCATGGCATTTAAGATTTACAATTAATTTGGTGTTTAAATTTCAATAAACATTTATTTTATTCACACAACATTTTTTAGCCCAAATTTAATTTAACATCAGACTACACCAGCCGGCAGTCGAAATTTAAATCGGAGAAATGTTAAAATGTCTTCAATATATGTTACACCAGTTGTTCTACACGTTTTACCCGCGCAATTTCTAATCCCACGGGAATATCAGGATAAAAACTAGCCTATGTGCTTTACAGACTATCTATGCCAAATCTCATTTAAATCCGTTGCCGTGATTGACAAACAAGCATCCATACATCTATGCATCCATACATCTATACAAATATATCCATTCAAACTTTCACATTTATAATAAGATATTATAGTTGAATTCTTTTCAAATGATTTTCGTGACAGTTCTCATATTCCATTTTGCGCAAACTTTTTGTAATTATAAAGTGAAGGGATAAAAATTAATTAGTATTTAAATAAAATTGTAAATTTAAATTAGTATAAAGTAAACTATTTATCACATGTTATTATTATTATTAACTCTTAATAAAATAAGGAAATTTAATAAAATAAATACATTTTTAAACTGTCAGATGCAAGGGAAGTCTGTCAATAGGGATTGACGCTATTGAATCGACTCCAAATCGATGAATATGAGCGGCCATCTTGTAATCGATTCGTGAAAAAAAGTAGTTAAAAAACGCAGCGAACTATACTTAAATGAAGATTGGAATAAATACAGGGTTGCTTTGTAGTCACCAGCCAAATTTAAATGTTAGTTTCTTTGATACGATATAAACGTACCTGCATATTTATTTTAGTATAGCTCAGTACAAAAAAAGTAAAGATATGGAAACACAAACCTGTATGCAAATAGTCGCAGTTGATAAACAAAGCTACTACGCCGCAGCATTTCTTTGATAATACTACGACGTAGTACTACAAGACGTTTTGTTGTAGCGCGTAGTTGTCTTTATTTTAATGGTAATTTAGAGTGACCATTGTTTGCTTAATATGTTAGCAGATATATTTATTTCTTTGTGAAAAAAATAAATACTTTTGTTTTGCAAAAATCGTTTCTATAAGTGATACTTATTGAGTTAAAAAAAATTTGACCGGTGACAACAAATCAACCCTGTATATCCAGAGTTCAAGATCAACAATTAATTATTTTACTCGGAGATGATACTGATACCGAAACAGGTTCTCTGTCGACAAACAGTGACGAATTAAGTTAATGATTTGAAACCAATGGTCTTTATACTAGAATTTATTACAAGAACCCGTTTTATACGATGAAAACTAAATTCTATAATCTTTGATCCCGTTTCTTTTACCAACTGAATCGGTATTTTGAAACAATCGATTTTAAAATCGAACAATTTCATTAGGGCCACTTCACTATGATTGACGATTTTGACCTGTCACAAAAATCATTTGAAAACAATGAGAGGTTTTCTGACAGCTCATTAAAAAAACAAAACTGTACAAAATTAGTACACAAGGCTTCGATAGATGGCGCTTTATAAAAGGCGCAGGCGAAGAATTTATTCCACACTGCGTTTTTTAAAGTAAAATAAATTAATTGACACTATATCAGAAATTGAACGTATAAATAACCATAGATGGTAGATACCACTTACCTACATTATAAATATTACATTATAAATAGTATACTCCTTAGTAAGAAGCCATCTGGAATTTGCTTCTACGGTATGGAACCCTGCATATGCTACTTACGTTGATCAAATTGAAAGAATTCAGAACAAATTTATCAAAAGATTAGGTTATCGATTTAGAAATACTACCACTGAACTACAATCTTTATGTATACGTCGTGAACATAGGGATCAGATATATTTATATAAAATTCTTAATAATCATATCGATTCTCCTTTTCTGTTGAGTCGTATATCAATAAGATGTCCAAAATCAAGTATCCGCTCCAATGCAGTATTTTCACCTCCTATTTGTAGAACAAATTATTCCAAAAATAGATTTTTGGTCAGAGCTTGCACCATTCACAATCAGCATTACTGTAACATAGACGTATTTAATTGCAATCTTAAAGATTTCATTAAATCTATAAAAAAAATTGCAAAACATAATTAACATTGTTTTGTTTGATTGATTTGATTGTTTCTTTTTCTTTCTTATATAACACTGTTGATAAGTAATTATTTATAATTTTTATTTTTAAAATATATATTATCTTAAATTTGTATTGTATAAATATCTCGTTTTTTTTTCCGCAAATATGTATAGTTTACCAGTGGAAACTGTTGTGGCTTAGGTATTAACTAATGTTATTTAATTATAAGTATTATATAAGCTGTTTGTTTTCCATAGAATAAATAAATAAATAAATAAACATACTTAACGCCTTCGGCTTTTTAAAAGTGCCATCTATGGACGTTTTTTGAACTAATTTTTATGAGCTGTCAGAAAACTCCCCATTCAACTATAGTAAGATAAAACATGCGGCTAATTTGAAGGCGCCTGAATCCCGAGAAAAACAAGCCCAACTAACTCTTGGCGTCGATGAGGCGCTCGCGCGGGCTGGTATCCGACGACGACAGTTGCTCCTTCACTTTGGCCACGTCCTTCGGATGCAATATATCGAAGAGACTCTGCCCCAACAACTCCGACTGAAAATAAATACAACGTAAACATATAACAGTTGCTCGTAAACAGAACAATTATAGAGTACAACAGTTTAAGTAGCTACTTTAATTACAAAGTCAATGGTGCAATTATGCAATGCATCGCGAGACCTATTCATGAAGCAAGTGCATTGCATTTTCCCTTTAACTAGCAATATAGAAATCATTGGGCTTCATAATTTTGCGAGGTTGCTTTCGATTAACTTTGGTGCACTAGGTATAAGTCAATAAATCAATCAAACAAACTTAACGTAGCACGGCCTGCGTATCTGAGGCAAAATTAACAGAGCTTAGCGCGCGTGGGAATTCCTTAATCAATACAAATAGTAGTAATAGTAATACTTCAATAAAGTTCGCTATGAGCAAATTCAAAACAATAAAAAAACAAAATCTTATAAAAAATCAGCAGCAACTAGTTTAACGAGTGTCATAAATTAAATTTATTTCGCAAGGCATAATTTGAGAAATAAAAAGGTTTAAAAAGGCGTACTTGATCGTAATTCAGCATTTTCTTGACCGAAGTGGATACATAGAAGAGGCGGCCTCTGTCGCAGCCGACGACGAGCAGAAAGCAATCTTGTGCAGCTTGCAATATGAGCGAGTTGACTTCTCTTTCGGATAGGAAGGAAGGTCGTGGGCGTGCGGTCATGGGACAGGCGGAGATCGCGCCGCGGATGGAGCGCAGGTGTTGGACTGCCATACGAAGAACTGTCAGCTTGTCCAGCTTGCGGGACACCGCCCCGCACATCGGAATCATCGAACTCAACTCCGATATGTAGGTGTTCATCTTGTCTCGGCGACGCTTCTCGATCTCGCTGTGGTTCTGCCTAATAAAACAATTTTGATATTGAAAAAGATAAAATCCGTATAAATACACAAATAGCGACGAGGTAGGAAGATATGAATCGAAAACTGTGGCGTTTTCAAGAGCGTTGTATTTTGGAATAATATAGTCTTTAGCTTTCCACAAAGTTAAA
The DNA here is from genome assembly GCA_944452665.1 of Stenoptilia bipunctidactyla. Lineage (NCBI taxonomy): Eukaryota > Metazoa > Arthropoda > Insecta > Lepidoptera > Pterophoridae > Stenoptilia > Stenoptilia bipunctidactyla. The sequence goes on along the minus strand of OX101721.1, from coordinate 13,324,003 downwards.
ACAGTAGGTAATACCTACTTTTGCAAAACCGAAAAAAAAACAAATTCTACTGATTTATAAATATACATTATTTTTCAATCACAATTATATACCTATAGTCATTTAGTTGTAATGAATAACTTACTTTTTGTCGGGCACAGAACGCGAGGACTCATCTCCGCCGTCATCATCAAATGCGCTGCCGGTGCCACTGAAAATAAAACATCACCACGTCAAACTTGAAAGCAGTTTACTACTTCACAACATACAGTAGAACGGGAGAGCAAATTAAAAGGCACCTTCAGCATTTGTCCTTGTGAGTTCGGCCCTACTGTCCTTGGATAAGTATCGTCAAAGGCAATAAAATTGAGCAACCTCTGCATGGTGCTGTTCGACTGGCTAGACCACCCTTCACATTACGTCTGCCGCCAAATAAACCGGAACATGAACCGCCCCGGCAATGATTTATAAAGACCCAGTTCATGCTAAACACATCTTCGACCTCATCTGCACTTCAGAGTCGTGGATGGTAACCGATTAAAAATATAGACTTGTAGTAGTCTTTTGATTCAAAGGAAATTCTCCATTTTTATAAGGAGCGTTTAAAGTGAAACTCTCATAAACAACCTACATTTTCATTAGTTAACATCCAAAGATACCTCAATATACACAATAAATTAACAAATAATTTACAAAAGTTTTGTTTTTTTTTTTTATAAACGGTAATACTGTCGCAGTTGCAAACTTAATATTAAAAAAATAGTTATCTGAAAGCACATTTAATTTACACAAGGTTATTTTTTTTAATTTATTTATTATAAAAACCATAAAACCGTCCTAAAATTTACCTTTTTTGAGTTATTTAACTTTTTAAGATATTTGATATTTTTATAATAGGTAACAAAAATATTTGCATCCAATGTTTTTTTTATCAGGCTACTGTCCTTTTTGTATTTTCTTTGTTATTAACATATGGTTGTTTCCAAAAGAAAACGAGAGTAAATAAGTTTGAGAAACCAATTTGCCAGCGCACTTTTTATTGAAAGTCTAGTCTGTTAAGACAGTTCTTTCATCAAGCTGTATTTGGTGGAATCTTATGCAATCTTCAAGATAATAGCCCTCAAGAAAACGAATGAAAATATTTCAAGCAATAATAGAAGCTACAGTACAGTAGCAACTTCTACAGCAGCTACTCAATCGAGTTTTTCATGTATTTAAAACTTAATATTCGCATTGTTCTAAACAACAGCTATAAACAAACCATTCAAATTACAAAGAAAAAAAAAAACAATTTGAGAAATTTCGCCCACTCAACACACAGAAAACATAAAAAGGCAATTGTTAAGTTAGGTAGCGTGAAGTTCGAAACTTCAACCCTTTGTTCTGAAATGGAACTGAGGACCAGCTTCGCAAAGTTTCGCTCACATTTTAGTACACGTAAGCGTTGGCACATTTTAAGGAACACAAGCCCTCACCAACAGGGCTGTAAGTACTAAAAAATGAACAAGAGGAATTCGACGCTCGTATGACACCTCTATGTATAGGTTGTACTTTACCTTTACTATCCGAATTAGAAACTGAGTCGTTGTTGTTGTCATTGCAAGTACACGACGACTCAGTTCGTAATGCGGAAAGTATAGAACAAATTAATAAAAACTTGCTTTGCTATAAACTCAGCAAAACCCACCACTACTGCAATCGTATATCGATCTATTTTTGCAAATTGGCTAAAAAGTATTTCTCCGACGTGTTCATGAACATTATCAAAACTTGTATTGATATTTTGAGCCATTGCCTATGTTGTATGCCAGTGTTAACTTTACAAGATAAAGAGTGAAGTTAGTTTTTGAAAAATCTGAACAGAACGACGTTGATAACCTGGGGGAAGGCCTTTGACAAGCGTAACCAGGCTGAAGATGACAATGACAATGAACAGGCGGCTTTAACTTTCCTAGCTAATATAATGTTTAAGGTGCTTTAAATAAACGTATGCCATTTATACTAAAACGAACGTGTAATTCAGAATTGAATTTGTAACCATATTCGTAAAGGGGAAATGTATCAATAATTTCTAAGTATTCAAAAACTGTTTTATTTTTTTATTATTTCGTATGAATGTATAACCCGTGCAGCAGCAGCGTAGATGTTCACAGCTTGAGATGTAAGAACGAGCTACATATTTGAAAGATTACTTTCTTTACTTAGAAAAGACGTCAGATTTTTCAAGTGGCCTGCCGTACAGTCGGACTTAAAATAATGCATTTTCTACTCACTATGAAGAAGATTTTCGCTTGCGAGAGCTGTTTATGACGGATCCAGGATGATTGGAGGACATCGCCATCGACGATCCGTGGCTCGCCACTTCAAATGCTTCCGGGCCCCTGCAATATTTAAAATAATCATGTATTTTGACTTACTCGGCTTAGGAAAGTCCCATCGGCCCTCGATAAGCGTGTCGTGAAGGTTTGCCTGGCGAGCGAAAACCTGTCATATAAAGTCCGCCGCCATGTATCAGCGTTGGTTATGTATTCCAGCTATGTTTTATGTAGTGCAAGTTCTTTCCGAGCAGCGTGGGGTCAGCGTTAAGCACATCTTCACTTAGCGTCAGGTAAGACGGGGGTCAAAGGCGGCATTACTTGTTACAATTAGTAAAAATATATTTTAAATAGTATATCGGAAGCTAAAAAACCTAGCTCAAACTAGTTTTTACGCTTATTTTTCATCAAACACGTTCATCGTCGTATTTTCAAAGTAATTTTCTACGATGATGAATTGCTCCTGCTATAATTAATATGTATTTACACTTCTGTTTTTTGGTCTATAAATAGGGATGAAATCAGTTATTACCAGTTCCGTTCATTAAATCTTCTATCATAACGCACAATGTTCTGAATTGAGTTGCTTGTGACATTCGAGTGATTGTAAAATGTTTATAATCTGCACATATTTATTCTGATGTTACATATTTTTAGATCCTTTTCATGATTTAGACCCATTTTTAATAATAGTCAGATATTGTTGTAAAATTAAAATCCAAGATTTAGTTCATAATCGAATTGTTTTAACTTTGCAGAAGATTTCATAATTTCAATTATTTATCAAACATTTTTTACTGACTTCCACGTTTTTAAATGAGTCACTTTGACACGGATTCCAAGGTTTAGTTATTTATTAAGTAGCATACCTAAATAGTTGCAAATTATATAAAATTACAAATTCTCTACCTGGGAAGTTTCCGTTCGTGGAATCAAAAAAACTGCATTTTTACTAAGTACTTAGTAATAATTATGGCAAATGGTGATAGTAAGCTATCAATTATATTTGCAGAAAAAAGGAATACTAAAAGATTGCTAGGACAGTTTGATAATTTTTTTGAGCATTTCTTATGCCTGATTAAAATAATTTATTATTTCAAAAAAACTAACCTTTAAAACCAGAGTTGCAGATCCCATTCAATATCAGTAAGAACGTATATAAAAATACATGAGATACCCCTCCAATCCTTCGTCCATTTCCGTAAGCGTACGCGCATATGATGCAACGTAGTGTGTTCGACAATGCGCCAAGGTCACATATCGTTAGTGGTTATTAAATACTTACATAGGCATGCGTTTGTGCACATCGTGATGTTGGTGAAGCGACGCGTGTGCGTGGTTGGCGTCGCCCGCGCACGGCGTCACCAAGTACGAGCCCGGCGCCGCGCCCGAGCTGCCCCTGCGCACAGAACCAAGCTGCATTACACGGGCTCACTCGCTCAAGGAGGGCAGTAAGACATGATACACGTTGTAAGGATGAAAATCAATAGTGCATATAACGGCCTTTTAGTGTTTTTCTAGGACACTAGTCAGAAACTAATACAGTGGAATCCGTTTATAATGACATCGAAGAGAAATAAGAAACAAGTCATACTAAACGGACGTCATACAAAGCATAGGTACTGCGAGAATAAATAAACTGTTTAAGTTAGTATGTGATTTATTTTAATAGAGATAAATAAAATAGATATTAATAAATAGACTCAATAAGTAAATCTACGCTCTGAGACTCAAATCAAAAAAGCCTTTCACGCGCCGTCTTTGGGTATAACGTGACTCTCCCGAACACTGCCAAATATGTTGGAAATCATACGGTCGGTCACTATAAGCGGACAAAAATTGATAAAAAAGGGTCACAATAAGCGATATGTCACTATAGGCGAAGTCATTAGATCCGACTTAGTTATAAAATTTATATGAAAACCAAACTTCACTGTGTAAACTCGTCATAATGAGCGGTTGGTCAATACAAGCGGAGTCATAATAAACGGATTCTACTGTATTGTCGTAATTTTTTTACGATTCATTGTATTAAATAAAAGACAATTCGGCACCTTTTGTGGCTTTAATAGGCACGAGCGGTAGACACGAGCGGTAAAACACGAGTTAACAAATCTCACAACCGTGTTCCTGAATGAGTCGGATTTATAGACTATATACTACGACTTCTAGTAGAAGTCTTTAAATTGTCTTAAAAAAACATCTGTAAATGCTGCGACTTTGTAAAGCCTACGTACACTAACTAATTACGCCTGCTGACTAGTAAATATATTATTGCTACTGTATGATAGGTAGGTACGTAATACAATACTTGAATACAGGGTGGAATTTTTGAATGCCCCTGGAGGTAAAGTACTCTTAATAATAGAGATAGAAAATTTTACTCCAAAGAAACATTCCTTTATTTTGTAAAAGAAATAAAACTGCATTCAAAGATTTTTCGAAAATTTGCCTGCTTCGCCCAGAAATCGAACCAACTAAAATCTTAAAATTAAGATTTCATGGTTTTTCTTTCATTAAATTAACCTAGTATGTCAGCGAGATTTCATTCTTGTGATTGACCCTAAGGATCGATGCAATAAAATTACAGGGTGTCCTTTTTACAGACTTTAGTCGGTTCGGTTACCGGGTGATGCGAGAGAATTTTCGAAAATCTTTGAATGTAGTTTTTCTAATGTACTTTCTTTTTCAAAATAAAGGAATGTTTCTTTGGATTAAAATTTGCTATCCCTATTATTTAGACTTCTTTCCCTCCAGGAAATTCAAAATTTCAAAATTTAAAAAAATCAAAAATTCCACCCTATATAACTATGAAAATCTTGCAACTTCCGAAAACGATGGTTCGTTACTACTAAAAACTGTCATCGTGTCAGTTATAGTCCGACAAGGATCTTTTGGCGTATGGCTATAATTGGAACTAACAACAATCTTGCGAAATGTCACTGCATGACTTTTACCGCATCATATTTATTGTTCAATATTAAGTTATAAAACACGCCAAAGTTGACCTTTATGTGGGCTTACATATAGTGGTGGTGAAAGTGGAGAATTAGTTTTAAGAAAAAAACAATCTAAGTCCCTTTAAATCTATTAAGCGCAAACAAGCAAGTTACCTCTGCAATGTTTACATATTACCGTACTTTGAAAGTTATACTTTGAAATATTATCATTATTTTCTCAACTTTCATGCTGGACTGGAAGGAAAAGAAAATCATAGAATGTGCCAGCTGCTTCTCTTCCCGGGCGTAGTGTAATAGTCATTTAAGGGATAGAGGTTTTATAAGCGTTTTTGTGGGCGATAGGCTGACCCCCTGTCACTGCAATAGTCTATATCCATCATTATGATACCTCCAAATTTTTCAAACGTTACATCAGATTGTTTTATGGTCTCTGATGTTCTGCCCCATACGTGAGACAGGCGTGAAGTAACCCCTTGTTCAACGTTTTACCGGATACGTTTTTTTTTCAACGATGGCGCATGGTGTTGTATGGGCGACTTCACATATGGCACAGTATTCAGTATAGGTATATTCGATACAAAAAAAGGTATCCAGTAAAACGTATCATGTGTGAACGGGCTGTTATGTATGTATTTTCTTAAAAATTCCAATAAATAAAAAAATAGGAGATTAGCCCCTGATGTAAGGACTTCATGAAAACTGAAGTAAAATTAGTAGAACCTTTCAACATATGTGATTTTAATACTGAGAGAGTAGTCGTGAAGATAATTAGGAAGAATAGAACAATTGTTTTTTTATACGGCCTCTTGATAAAGTTAATAATTAAAAACCACTGGGAGCACTATGCGCTCATTCCTTAAACCTCATTGTCTTCTACTTAAATTGAGCAACTGATTTAACTTCATGACCTGCGATAAGTCCAGTGTTCTGTTGTGAAAGGGGTATTCGATTCGAGTCCCAGCTTTTCCTGGGCCTTGGCTTCGATATATACTTTTCAATACTGGCTCAGGACGGGGTATATAACAAGCTACCCTGTAGTTTGCTCGGTGGTCTCCACACCACAAGCTCATTGAACCTTACGTTGGGGGTTTCAGTTTGGGTAAATTAATTATTCCTAACCTACCAACATCAGGATCTCTAAAGAAAGATGCCGAAATTTTTGAAATCTATATGGCTTGATATAAAACGTTGAAATTGAAAATGAACGTTGAACATACATTTTTTTAGATTTCCAGGAAGTCTAACATAAAAAAGGAAACTTATAATGATAAAAATGGTTAACTTAGACTTAGCCTTTAGGGACATTTCCGTGAAGTTATTAAAAAAAATTAGCTAGTCGACAGATAAATCAAAAAATTTTAAATTGTGGTTTGTTCCTTAATTTTTGTTCCTTCAGCGTAGGCAAGTGCGGCGTACCTATATTTATTTTTTTATTTGTAGGTTATGACTACACTTTTCATAGGAAAAAGTTCAAGGAAGATTTTTTAAGGCTTGGAAGGTCTAAATATTTATAAAACATTTCCAAAAAATCAACCATTGGTGGAACAAGATTGGTTGCTGGCTTGAAGATGCCTTCAAAATAATGGACTTTGGAGGCATCCTTTTAATTGGTTTTCACAACTTACAAGTCACCTCAAGCTCTTCATGAAATGTCAAGACAGACAGAGCCATTTTTTTAGGGCACTATCTTAAATGCCGTTTCTATATCGACGAGAGCTGCAGTACCTATCGTCTCAGGTAAATAAAGGTATTGCGATAGCGGTAAAGCTGTACTTGACATTGGCTCTGCATACATTCGCCACAAGTCAAGGTTGTGATATAACATCTGATACAGTTGCAATTACCGACATTATTACGTTTCCTCTGATATAACATTGCAACTGCGCGCGCCTGTGTGCGTGTCGTAATCGCAGAGTAGAATAAAGATAATAATGCTACACAAACACATCGACGTGTTCGTACGCACATCTCGAATGCATACAGAAACAATGTTAGAATCAGGAAGACAGCTAATAGTAGGTATGCTAGGTATATATGGCCTTTATAGATTCTCTTGTACTATGTGGATTGTTTATATTTTTGTAGGATGGTACCAAGCATAGTGTATTAATTAATATACTCGTCTATTACGAAATATCAAAGTGGTGACTTAGTTACATTGTACTTATTGTTACTTTACTTGTAAAACTATTTTCTTCCTAGCTGTAGACACTTAGTCATAATAAACATACTTAATTATTATTAATAAAGTAGATTCATATAATTATGTTATGTGCATAATACCAATATCAACGGCTCAACGGATTTGGATGAAATTTGGCACGGTGATAGGTTACAGTCTGGAATAGCACATAGGGTACCTACTTTTTATCCCTAAATTCCCACGGGTAGCATTATTTAAATTTGCGCTGGTAATACCGCGCGATACAGCTGGTAATTACATATTGCAACCAAAGGCCGCAACCAAAGGCCTGCGAGGTAGATACAGATTTGTTTTGAAAAAGCCTCTATAGCAACGTCAGAAGCGACGTATTCCTCAGGCTTGTGTCAACATAAAGAGGCTAGTGGGTGAGTGGGCAAGTAATATCCATTTTGTCATCAAATAGAATGACTAATTAACAAGCATGAGTGTATTATAGACTATAGAGCATACCTACTCAACTGTGAGTCAGCACGCGGTGCAAAAACGACAACATATAACCATTGAGAAATACCAACGCTAAGTTCCGAATTTTCCCTTGAATAGAATAAATAACTTATATTCTACAGGGTCCACTTATAATAGTCAATTAAATTTGAATAGCAGAATAGGAACGATGTCTACCGGTTCTGAATTTAGAAAAATAAATATTTTTCTAAATGATTTTCATAAATTAAAATTTCCAACTTCTCTGTGAGTAAAATTTAAGATTAATCTACATTATGACTACATTCAATTAGATGGAAACGTTTTTATTACTTGCTGTGTAGTCATAAACTATAGATCAAACTTAAATTTTGATCACTTAGAAGAATTTATGAAAAATACTCAAAAAAAAAAACTTTTTCGTAATTATGACCAACTCTTAATCTGCTATTAAAATATTATTGACTTTTATAAGGCACCTTTATATAGAGGTCCTAATTTGACATTATATAAGTTTTTTTATTGGTGACTTAACCAGCGTTTGACCTAGATCTCTAAAATGAAAATGAAAACTTTTTATTCGTAGTAGTTAATTTTATACACTTTACGAACGTCAAACGCTGGATGTAGGCGGCGCGGGTCCGGACGACATGACGAATCCTGGGGGAGGCCTCCGTCGAGAAGTGTGCGTCTCTCGGCTCATGAAGATAATGATCGCCCATTATCCACCAATGTCTTGGTGTTGCCTACTACTACTTCTTCATCGGCTTTAAAAACCGAAATGATAGTAGAACCCTAGGTAGATCGAAAGGAAAAAAGCCGGCGGAAAAAAAACTCTCGGAAAAAAACTAAGTGAAGAACAGGTCGAAGATGACTGGCTCTTCATAAAATATTACCGGTACACCTCACCGCAGGAGCAGTGATAGATATTTGACAAAGATTTTATATGAAGTGTAGGCGGGCACTAAAGGATCTTACCACCAAGCATTTCAACCCTTTCCGACATGCTATTCCAGGGGCGGCAGTGCTATTCTAACCAGAGCCAGGCCAAAATCTCTTATTTTTATCAATACAGTGTCAAACTCAGATACTTTTAATGTAGGCATTATCGTCATTTATTTTCTTGGGTTTTTAAAGAAATAAGTCCAGTTATTTAATTTAAATCAATTTGAAACGAATTAACTTGAGAAGGTTGAAAAGTTGAGAAGAAGTGGCTAGAAACTTTTTAGATATTGTCCTGTCTGTGTATGGTTCGTATCAGCGGTAAAATTGTATAGATAACAAACGTAAAACATTTAAAGAATTGTCCAAAAAAGCTAATAAAATATTATGAATAAAAATATATCATAAGATAAAATATCCGATTTAGTTAACTTTATATCGGTTACGCATGTAATTTTTTTATAAAAAGAGATTACATTTTATTTGACATAGTAAATTAATAATTCCATATTCATATGAAAATGTTTTCGCGAGCACACAAGCGGCCTGTGTGAAGTGGCAACTATTAAGTTTGTAACGTAAGGACTACTCTGAGAGTCTCACTAGGTACATTGCTTAAAACGCTTTTCGTGATTTCAGCATGCACACATATCAATCCGAGTACAATCTTTGATGTTGTCTAAAAAACCGAAAATTTACGGATTGCGTCGAGCGTCACGCACACAGGAGCAAGTCACGATAATCTCGGAAACGCAAGACAAAGGAAATGCCTAATATCATGTTTCAGTATTAAGACACAAATTTTGTAATTGCCAATTCCAGTATTAAATGCCATATTTTCGCATGATAATTAAATTAGCCAAATATTTATAAATGTAACTTCAAAGATCCAATGAAAAATCGGGCAGAAGTCGGTCGATGACTAAACTCGTCTTACGCCAGCCGCCGACAGAACTTTAATAAGTGCAGGTAAGTATTAGTATAAAAATTACTTTATCTCCCATCTTCCAATACCAGGGATAATATTTTCCAGTGGTATGTCATCGTTAAGCCAGTTGTTACCTCGGCTATACAGTAACAACTTATTTCTTTTCATTTAAGATGATTTTCCAATACAAAATACTTAGGTATTAATACTTAAGTATCTACTTAAGAGATATCAAAGGTCTCTTATATCATAAGATCCAGTAGCCATCTTAGCTATTTACATAATTGAGGGTGACACACTGCATGTTGTCATTATTTGGAGAGCCTCTGACAGACACTACAGGCATGTCTGTCGTACGCTTCTTGGTTTAGGAGAAATCTGCATGTGCTCTTTGTTTATTATTTTATATAAACTTTTATATAGTAGGTACGCCTTCAATCTTAAACGAAGTATAGTCGAGTATTGACATGAGACGAAAAGTTTTGGCGTTGAAAAACATTTCATTTTCTGAGACGGTGATAATCTTTTATTTAATTCATTTTCTAAAGCTTACATATATGAACAGTTTTTTGTAACATTTTGCTGTAAGTAGAAACACTGTAATGTATCCAGAGCTATAGATAAATTTTAAATTTAGATACTCTACATTCAATACAGATTTAATATTTTTAATACCCAATTAATCGATGCGCTTTGTATTTATTAATCATTATATTGTAAAAAACCTGCAAGAAACAATTCTGATAAGGCCATTTGTAGGAAACTGTAACTATTTATTTAACAGTTTGACTCAGTATTGTTTTGGGCGCCTTAGATTGTTCGATCGATAATTAGCTGTGCTAATTAACCAAACAATAGTTCAAAAAGACTGCTTACAATTTACTTCAAACTTATAAACAGTAAAGATTGAAAAACTGATCGAGCAACCCTTTTCATTATACGACAATGTGCTAACCACCAGCCAACCACATATTAAGGGTGGTCGCTAACCACCTCAGATTAGTTGCCTTTGAATACATGCTTAAATTACGGCGCGGAAGGGCTCCTTCTAAAAATCGGGAATACCGAAACACGTGATTTAAATTTCAGCTCGCAATTATCGATTATATTTATCAGCTGTTTTATACATAATTGGGCATTATAGAGTGCAAAAACAACTCATCAAGAATAAAACGCAACTGACAATGACCCAGGGACACGGAAAACGCTATTGAAGCACGTATCAACTTTCGCCCTGTAAGTCGAATTTACTGCACACAAATTTATTAAACATGATTAAACACGTGACAAATATTTAGGTAAATAAACCTAGCCTACACAAATGTGACACGGTCAAAAACTTTTATATTGTTACAAATGTCTCGAAAATGTCGTTGTGTCTCCAACCAAATGAAGGCTGAAGTGGTACACGTCCTATTAACTCAACATTAAGGTACCAGGACTGCAGTGGTCAGGAAAAGAATCAAAAATATATTGATGACTACAAAAATTTTCACCTTTATGATACTGCCCCATATATAACCAACGAATGCAGAGCATTAAAAAACCGACTTCACGTCAAATCTTTGGCTGAGTTATAATGTCATCAACGTAAACATTCTCCAAAATCAGACATACATTTTCAAAAATTTAAAATTTTCAATGAAGTAGGTACTCAACTGATTTCGATGAAATTCATATGGGATCAACTATGAAGTATCCTCTATCATATGAAACAAGAATTTTCAAAATCGATTCATAATTGTCCGAAATATCGTGTAACAAAGACAAAAAAAAACATACAGACGAATTCAGAACCTCTTCCTTTTTTGGAATTCGGTTGAAAAATAAAGATAATTATGCATTGCTAGCTCTGTACGCGTAAAATCAATATGTGGGTGGTCATTGCGAGGAACGGAAACTCTTCTGCATAATTCACAACCTTCCAATTTTAAAGTGAATTCATAGTCTTTCATCTAAGATAAATATTTAAAAACTTTTTTTTTTTGGACATGGATAGGTATTTTTACGCAGGCGCTATCTCACCCTAATGAAAGCACATATCTTATGTAGATCCTAAGACAACACATAGGTAGGTATACATATAAATACCTACATTTTCTTTTTCATCACAACATACGCCAAGACGACCAATAACCAACAGACTCGCGACCACTGGGGTCTTAGCCGATAGCTTTTATATGTAGGTATTGTGTAAGTCTTAGCAACACCTACATAATCTACATTTGTATTGAAATAGATAGAGTCCTTTTCACAGACGTCCCGGGATTTAAACGATACTACACCCTATGTGTTTGACATAAGAGCAATGCACGGGACATCATTTATGAAAACACCTATAGTTAATCTTCTCGCGGGAATTATCTTTGGTAATAACATAGCTTCTAACGACAGGGACATACAAAGATCCTATAAATGGGAACATCGACATCGAATTATCGATTATCGACATCCCTTTCTTGTGTAGAGAAAGAGTTTCTTGTGTCAAGAATAGTAAATAAAAATGCATAAATACAAACATCTTTTACAGCTACAAATATCTTTTTTAATTCAAATGTAGATTTGTACATACTGTTGTTTTAGAGTGTTAAACTTTCATAGCAGTGAACATTTCTATCGAACTGAACACACCTGCTACTGCACGGAATATGTAGAAGGTATACTTGTGTTGAGCTAGAAATCTTTTAAAATATGTTAATTTTATGGTGTTTTGGAAAAATTTGGTTTGACTATGTAATGTCCATATGAAAAGTAAGTGTTATGGAGCGTACAGATTGCTAGTAATGTAACCTGCAAAAAAAGTGCCCATGATTTGGACGCCTCTCGAGCGCGAACTGAGCCGCAATGGAGCACGCTCGTGGCCTGCTCTAAGCTATCCGTACATTTTCTGTTTTTGAATAACATCAAAAATGCTCGATGCTCAATTTGGACGGGCGTTCGTATGCCCGTACTAATTGCACGAGCACCGCTCGCGAGCACGAATTGCACCTGTGTGAGTGAGACTTGCTCCTGTGTGCGTGACGCTCGTAGCTTGCTCGACGCAATTCGTGAATTGTCGGTTTTTTAGACAACATCAAAGGGACTCGGATTGCAAGTTGGATAATTACGAGACTAACTTGAAAATGTCATTATTTGTTTGTTAAGTTATCGTAACGATAACTATTATAACGATTTTTTATGAGTGCAACGATTAGCTTTGCTCATGACTCCGTACGCGAATAAACATTGTCTATCTCGTATCCAAAGCGTAAGTTCTTAAGCAAACTTTATTTGGCCTGGATAATGTGGTGTAAAAGTTGGAAATATTTACTTATTCTTAATTTACCTAACGAGACACCCATTGACGAACCTTTTTAGTAAGTTAAATAAATATATATTTTTGACACTAACACAAAATTATTTAGTCCAAATTAAGTTATTAAAGAACTTGTGTTATGGATACTACATAACTATATACTTAAGAAATATTGTATAAATACATATTTTTTATTAGAATTAACTTAAATAAACATATAAACATCTATGACTTGATGATGTCACTAACTAATAAATGTTCATCACACAAAATCCGCTGCCGCCGAGATTCTAACCCAGGACCTCTGGCATTACCACTACACCAGCCGGTCGTCAAAATTTCACATCGGTGCACTCAATGAACAAGTTTTTCATACAAACTAAAAGTCATATGTTTTCCGTTCCCGTGGGAATTTCGGGTTACTTGCCTTGGTGCCCCTACATCTTCCTAGGAATGTATGTTTAAGCTTCAGCTCTCTACGCTTAGTATTTATGGCTGAACGTTGTCTATCAGTCACTTAGGTGAAATGTCGTATATCCTCCGCTTTCATACATATTTTTTTAAAGTATGTACTGAATCGTTTTCTATTAAATTTCTATGGGCCTCCTCAGACTTATTGCGATCTATCAAATGAAATAAGAATCATCTAAATCGATTCATAACTCATTAATCAAGTAACAAACATACACACGATTTGATAACCTCTTCTTTTTGGAAGTCGGTTGAAAAGAGCGTGTGCGGCGACGGACCGTGCTCGCGACGAAACACGGAAAAAATCTTACTCAAGATGCCCGTATTGAATGCTCAGTTCGTGCGCAATACAACGTCCAAATACAGCGATGGCAGACATCGAGCGCTGGATATTACATTACTGGTTCCATTACACCAATGTGTACCCGCCTTTATTGCGAGGCAAGCGTCGTCCTCGCCGAATCCTACTTATTTCCAGCAGATCTCGTATACTCGTGTATTTATAATTTTATTTAAGAAAAAGATCGCAGAAAGAGTGCAGGGTTTTCCACAGGTCCCTTGTGCATGCATTTAACTATAGAGCAGGCAGACCTTATCAGAAAGCGTCTACTTATATGTATTCATGTTTGACCTTAACATATCATTACTTAATATCTGAGCATCACTCAACAATTTTCTTATATTGCAGTCCCACAACAATCGATGGGCCTCGGGTTATTTGGAATTCAATTAGATGAAATTTGATTTGCCAATCACTAAATTACCATTTGAGGTTGAAGATAGTAGCATTTGAATTATACTTTAAAGAGCGTAGTAATGCATAAGGTGGGTGGACCATGGAAGGCCAACTATTAAAAAGTCTTTGTTATAGGCATGTGATGTCAATACTCAATACTTTATTGCAAACATAATTTTACAGGTGGCAGTTTATAATAATAGTTGATTTACAATAATAATAAGTAAAATTATGCACCTAATTTAGGTATTGCAATGCGGGAGAGGACATTTGTAGTCATTTTAAATTAGGTATATTGTTTAGATACAAAAATTATGCGTCAATTAACTTATACATTTGTGTCTAATTCATTTAAATTTGTCAATTAAGTATTCATTGGTCGTGTAATAACATTTTTTTATTAGGAGTTGTTTTAGTAAGAGCGTGAATCTTTTGTCATTGGTTTCATGTTTGATATATTCCGGTAAATGATTAAATAGTTTTATAGTCATAGATAGAGGACCAGATGAATGTATTTTTAAATGGGACATTGGGTCTAAGGGTGTATTTACTTTCCGCTTCGTCGCGATTTTTATACAATTCGGGATGTTTTCGGACGAATTTGCATACTTCAAGTATGTAAATGCATGGTAGGCTGAGAATTTTGTAATTTTTGAAGAAAGGTTTACAGTTGTCATCATTCTGAATATTAGCCAAAATTCTTACAAGTCTTTTTTGTGCAATAAAAACGCAAGAGACTTCGACAGAATTTCCCCATAAGACAATTCCGTAGTTTAGCCAGGAATGTGCATAAGCGTAGTAAGTGGTAAGAGCCGTTTTAAAATTAGTTGTTTTTTTTAATTTAAGTGCATATGCGAAGTTCGCTAATTTTAATCTTGTTGTATTTACATGATATTTCCAATTAACGTGAGAATCGATGTCAATTCCTAAAAGGTTAAACTCATTTACTTGGTTAATTTTTATATTATTATATTGAAAATCAATGTCAATATGTTTTTTTGATAATGGTGGAATGTCATTATATTAGTTTTATTAAAATTTATATTTAAGTTGTGGTCAAGAAGCCATGTATCTATTTTGTCAAAAGTAGTATTTAGTATGTCCGTTACGTCTAATATAGTTTTACATGGAACAAGCAAAGATATGTCATCCGCGAATAAAATGCATGGGGTATTAACGGTTTTTGGAAGGTCATTTATATAAATAAGAAAAAGTAAGCAACCCAGTACGCTACCTTGGGGAATAGACGCGTTTATCATTTTACTGTTAGATCTAACATTTTGAATTTCACCGGTCAAATAATTAAAATGTTCTATTTCTGTATATTTTACTTGTTGTCTATTTGTCAGGTACGATTTAAACCACTGGTGAGCGGTGCCTCGAACGCCTATGCTATACAATTTATTAACCAGTATATTATATTGAACTTTGTCATACGCTTTTGTCATATCAAGTAGGATTCCTATTGCATAGTCTTTGTTATTTATTATGTTTAAAGCTTCTTGAATATATTTATAGACTGCCAAACTAGTTGAATGTTGTTTCCTAAAACCGTTTTGGGAATCGTCAAAGATCTTATATTTTTCGCAGAAGCTGTAGACACGGGCATACATATCTTTTTCAAATATTTTAGCATCAGTGGGCAGAAGAGCAATATGGCGAAAGTTATTTGGGTCCGTTTTTTTATTTTTCTTATGTATTGGTTTTATAAGGGCTATTTTTAGTTTGTCAGGAAAAATACCTTCACTAAACGATTGATTTATTAAGAGGCAATATGGCAACGTAAGTTGTTCTGCACATTGTTTAACCAAAAAGGGTGGTATTTCATCAACACCGTGACTTTTCTTATTTTTCAAATTTTTCAGTATTTTATAAACTTCCGCGTACTGAATGTCGAATTCCTTCTACTCACACTTAGACCCACTTAAGAACACAGGAGCAGTAGCAAGTGGCAGCAGTCGCTATTTTGTTTTTGAGGTCCCTTGCTTCGTAGACTTCGGTAGTAGACGTTGAAATTATAATTTTCAAGCTCCGCAAAACGTAAGTTTTTAAGCCAATAACCAATCATTATCTTATTTTTTTACTGTGATCACCTTGGAATTTGCTTTGGTGTTAAAGAAAAAAATAATAAATTAGCTTCTATTTCAAAATAAGTATCAGAAGTTTTCCCAGGAAAGCCGGTGGTTCCCTATAAAGCCAATCAAAAATTTGACGGTTGGCCTTGCTTGATGTTCCTATTAAGGCCCATGTAGCTAGCTACCCTTACATGGGCCTTAATAGGAACATCTATATCAAACCGTACAGAAAAGAACTGGTACTGTCACGTAGGTTCCAAGTATAGAAGATATGAAAAAGTGTCTGTTTTATTAAATATTAGAAAAGCTTGTGATAAAAAATAATTGTTAGTTAGGCCTTCTAAGGAACATTTTGGCCTTACAAAGAACGGACCCTTAAGAAGGCTATTATGGGTGAAAAAATAAAATTATAATTCAATTCTAAAACCCATTGGCAACTTGTATGATATCGATATAATACCTACTGATTACTTATTATTACTTTTATTTTTTAATCAATTATATAAAATCTTAGTTATACAATGGCGTCCCGGGTAGATAGCTATAGGTATTATTTAAGGCATTTAATGTTTCGTTAAAATGAAAGAGTTTGTTCTGTAGTAATAGGAAAAGCAGATATTTTGATTGTTAAAACTGTTTTTTCAAGTTGAACGACCGATTTATATTGGCATTTGGCCTTCTTTGGAGCCCTTGTAAGGTCAAATGGAAGATCTTTATATACCGTTACATTACTAAGTAGTGATTACATCAAGAATAGGAACAATTCATTTATATGTTAGAATATAAAACAAATGATTACTAAACAATTTGCTTCCTTCATTTATCCGGTACATAAACGAATTACCCATTTTTATTGGTTTATTTACCGGAAATTTATTTTTTCGTTAAGGTGCCTTTCATGTTCCACCCACTTTACGTATAATGTATGTACGTCGCGAGACGTCACAAATAAACCTTTTAGCTAATAATGTCGACATTATAATTGAATAAACTGAAAAGAAAAATTGTCCTCGATCCATGTTCCATATTAAAAAGGCTAGGTATGTCATCATTGAATAACGCAACTCAATGTATGACATAGATAAAACTGAATATATACTAAAGAAATAGTTTAAGTTCTCTTTCGTAAAAAAAAAGCTTTGTCTTGACCTGGACACACACCTGGACTTACTTTGTTAGGTAAGTACCTATACTTAAACTTAGATTTCACAACGACAACAATAGGATGCTTGAACATAAAACTTAACGTACATATCTTAAGACAAAGCGTATTGCAAACATTTTATTAACAAAATACAATGGACTATAAAACTTTTTTAATTTAGAGAAGACATCTAAGTACCTACCTACATAACTTTTATAAAACAGGGCCCGAGCAAAAGGCGGGGCGTCCTGCACAGAGGGTGGTCCTAGTACGCAACACGCCTCCTCTCAACTTTGCCAAGTGCGTAGTACATCTCCTTGCCCGATGCCCAACTTTGCCTTAGCCTTGTATACTTTCCTAGTCTAGAAACAAAGGCGGCCGATTTCTAAACTGTACAAAGACTTTGCATTCGAAGATACGGTGACGGTGTATTTGTTACCCAATTTCTCAATTTCTCGAGATGTTCGAGGAATATTTAATAGTTTAGGCATTTTTTTGTTACAGTTGCTTCAATTATGTAGGAATAGTATTCATTACACTATCAACGATACACAA
The DNA here is from genome assembly GCA_944452665.1 of Stenoptilia bipunctidactyla. Lineage (NCBI taxonomy): Eukaryota > Metazoa > Arthropoda > Insecta > Lepidoptera > Pterophoridae > Stenoptilia > Stenoptilia bipunctidactyla. The sequence continues at coordinate 13,305,977 of OX101721.1, read as the reverse complement.
AAATATCATACACAATAAAAGCATTATGTTAATATTATCGTGTCGGAGGAAAGCTTTTCTAGATTTTTAGAGTTCATGCTTTAACAAACTTATGTAAATGCTTACCTAGAAGATAGAAGGCACTAGCATTTTCCTTAGTATTTTCCAAAAAAATACATACATACATAACGTCACGCCTGTATCCCTTATGGGGTAGGCAGAACACCAGAGGTTACAAGACCATCTGATGTCACGTTTGACAAATTTGGAGGTATTATAAAGATGGAGAGAAACTATTGTAGTGACAGGGGGTCAGCCTATCGCCCACAAAAACGCCTTTAAAACCTCTGTCCCTTAACTGACGTTTACAGTATGCCCGGGAAGAGAAGCAGCTGGCACATTCTACGTTTTTCTTTCGCTCCCAGTCCAGCATGGAAGCAAAAAAATCTCCAAAAAATCTCGCCTAACTAATCAATTTTAACATAACAATAGATTGCTTACAGTTATGTTGAACGAAGACTGTGCAAGGGCGAAACAGTTCGTTCGGCCTCCGGCCTTAACTGGATAAACTTTACCTTGGCGAAGGGCAGACGCGGCGGAAACCTAACCGATAATCGAAGCGAGCTCGAGCTCCTTACCTACTTATGATATTTTATAAAAACATTACGTATAGGTATTACCTACATTACCATCGTCACTTTCCAATATTAAATAACTCATGTTATTAACCTTTAATCGTGATTATTCTCGTGACTTTAATATTAATCAAGATTAATAAAAACAGAAGAGTTTGTTTGTTTGATTGATTGATTGTTTAATTGAACGCGGTTATCTGTCAAAGCAGTAGGATTTAAAAATTATAAAAATATAAAAAGCCCGAATCTTGAAGCTGCTAATTAAAAACAGGGTGTCCCAAAAGTCGACGATATACCGGAAGCAGGAGATACAACAAGTCATAACAACTATCGGAAAAATACAAAAAAAAATTTGGCCCTGTAGTTATGAAATTATAGTTATTTAAAAAAATACTAACAATTCACAAAGTTTAAATCTTAGATTTGACGTTTTGTTTTAAAATACTAAAAATTCAACAACAAGTGAAAAGACTTTGTGATTTTAAGTTTTGCTAAATAATACCTCCCAATCGTTGGTTTAATATAGATAAATAAAAAATTAAATTAAATCGTTTTCAATAATAACAGAGTTTCAAATTGATACATTTTTACGAAAAAGAAAATTAAAGTTACATTATTGAATTTTTTGAAGAAAGCTAAAAAAACATGTTTGCTTTTCATAATGCATAATGAGTTATCACAAATAGTCCCCCCTATCATCTAGTAACGGATAAGTACACCTACGAAGAATAAGGATTAGAATTGAAATATATAGGTAATAACCCTGTCCAGTCTTCTTATACCTGAAGGAATCACATGCAAAACCATTCAAATCACACTTTTGGTTTCAAAACACTATACCTACTTACAGGTAGTAGGTAAGATATGACCAATGTCCACACAAATACTATACAGGGTGTCCCAAAAGTCGACGACATACCGAAAGCAGGAGATACAACAAGTAACAACAACTACCGGAAAAATAATAAAACAATATTTGGCCGAGTGGTAATGAAATTATAGGTATTAAAAAAAATACAAAATCACATAGTTTCAATCTTAGTTTTGATGTTTTGTTTTAAGCCTTTTGTACAAAAGATAACTATGACATATTGTTAGATCATTATGTGATCAGTTTTAAATCTGCAGAACTTAAATGGTCGACTCTTAAACATGACTTATTTGCTTACTAATAAGTAAGTCCTTTTGTAAAATTAGGTACAGTGGAAACTATGAAAGAAGTCTTTGAAAGTAGCACTTTCTCTTTCACATACACTTAGAACGCAAGATCATAGAACAAACATGGTATTATGCTCTAATAATACCCTAATAATAAGATAACTATTTTGACAAGTTAGGCATGGTTTTTTTTTTATAAGTGACTAAACCCGCGTTTGACCTCAATCTCACCTGATGGTAAGTGACGATGAGATCGAAGATGAAAGCACACGGGTTTAGGAAGGAACTGGCTCTTTATACAATATTGCCGACACATTACCGCCGGAGTGGTAACATTTGGCGGCAGACTTTATATAAAGGGTGGTCGCTAACCAGGCGGACCCAGAAGGGATCCTACCAAGCAAAAAGCATTGTTTTCAAAAATTTGTTTCAAGTGAATTGTTATTTCTTGCTTTATTTTAGAAGTAATCTTGCAAGTATGGTACTATGTATTTTGAAATCTTGATTAAATGAGCAAACTTTTGAAAGAACTGGAGAGAAAAGTTTGTTAAATCTTTTTTCAGTACGACCACGGGTTAAAATTAAACAAAATCTTATCTTTAAATGTTGGTTCAGATAGATGAGGCTTTTACTTCTAAACTAGCAGTTGACATAAAATTTAAGGCTTTTAAATGATGGAAGCATAACTCAGGGCTATATTTCAAAAATAAAACCGATCAAACGTTATTGTTTGTAGGAACAAGGCTAAAACGAACATCACAGGGAATTGTTTTGTTTTTATTTATTTTCATAATCACTCGGCCAAAAAAATATTTATTATTTTTCCGGTAGCTGTTTTTCCTTATTGTATCTCCAGCTTTCGGTATATCGCCGACTTTTGGGACACCCTGTATATAGGGAAAAGCTTTATTTTACTTTTGTTGAGTAGGTACTGACTGACACAGTTAAACATTAATGAGACCTCGCGAAACTGGAAGTTATATTAAATTCCTCGGATTTAGGCAACTGGGACTACATTACTGGAACCACAGTGTCGGTCGCCTGATTATTTTTTATTTATTTATTTTATCAAGCCACTAGGACCGCTCGTAATTTTAACCACAAATCCATTGTTTAAGTACCAGATTTAGTACAGTTAGCAGGAAAAGTGTCACAAATAAAAATTTATTAGTTAAAGTTTTTAATTTACGTTCTTGTACTGATGAAAAAGTACAACACACCTAATTATAATATCTTTTTAAAAAAGAGAAGGGTTTTTCTTGCATACATTCTGGTACCGGAATTCTAACCAGCATGGTTTGTGCACCAAATCAATGTTAAGACTTTTATCTTTGAGCAGGCTTAACCAAAAATTTTATATCACAACAGTTTTATTACTAAAAAATAAAATATGATAGTGATTTTTTATGTCCAAACTACTTTATAAGTTGATTATCAGCAATACTGAAGTTCTTGACGTTTGACAGTCCATTTGATGACGTTTGACAATTTCAAATTCACCGTAGCATTTGACAGTGACAAGGTTTCAATCATCTGATTTTGGTGTTCAGTGTCAAACTAGGTTGTTTATAAACATATATTACGAACAAATAAAAACTAGTTGTCGTATTAATTGATTTTTGGTTAAAAAATAAGTACCTACTTTTAATACATAATTGTGACTAGAATCGAGTACAGAGTGCCCCCATTCTATATTTGTCTAAAATTTGTCATATTCATCAAACAAAAAGATAATCCCAGTATTAATATTACCCAAAGATATAATGAAGTCGTCGTGGCGCGAAGTCGTCGTGGCGCCGTGGTTACTGTGTGTATCTTACGATATCACAGGTTAAGCAACGTTCGGCGCGGTCGGTACTTGGATGGGTGACCGCCGACCATTAGTTTCTCACGGCGACTTCCGTGCTTCGGAGGGCACGTTAAGCTGTCGGTCCCGGGTGCTGTATACTTGTATACAGTAGTCGTTAGGGTTTGTCAGAAGCCATATCGGCACCCTGAAAATTCTGACATCCACCACCCAGCACTGGGCCAGCTCGGTGGATTATGGCCTAAAACCTCCTCGTCACCCAGAGGAGAGACTCATGCCCTGCAGTGGGCCCATTACACGGAGTTGTGATGATGATGATGATGAAAGATATAATTGTGTTATTGTGCAAAAAATATACCAAATAATCTTGATCGGTCATACAACTTAACACTCGTAAAAATAATTTATAATCAGTCTTCACGTCGTCGTTTTAGGTATATCCTAAGCTTCTACGTTCGAAATAAAAACATCTTCTGCAAATCAATTACTATACAAACAAAAAAACATTTATCAATCACAAGAAAATCACAGTATGAATAAGTTAAGAGCTCTGCTTTAAACAAGAAACACTAATAATTTAACAATTAAAAATCAACAAAAAATATAAAAACACAAAAAATATAGAAAAATATAATAAAAAATCTTGATTTACAACATAAAATAAAATGCTGAGTTACATGACTTGATTTTTCTGTTAACTGTACTTTAAAGCAAGTCAGGTCTATGGTCCCATGATCCCATCCCAGTCCACCGATTCAAAAATGTTGTCAGGTGACTGATTCCGCGGTTCAGTATGTCCTGAATCCTGAATCCTCGTAATAAGAGAGGTAGTAATAATAAACAACACGAAATTTCGCTCAATCAGTAAAGTTTAATTAGTTGAAATTAATTCAATTCCAGATAAATTAAATCCAGTAAACATAAAGTTTTACAGAATGGATTAATTATATATTTACAAATTATTAATTAATATAACTGATCGGAATTGGAGGCAAATTTCGTTTCAATCAAAAACCGTTAACACACAAGTAGGTACGTACTCGGCGGCGCAACGTCAAACTACACCTATATGGTTTCATCAACGGGTCCGCTAAACTAGCGACGGCTATTAAAATAAAGCTAATTAATTTAACAAATACTTCCAACGACGCACCCCCTCCCGGACCTACCCCCCTGCACAATAATATACAGGCAACTATTGTTAGCATTTCCCCCTAGTGAAAACTTTTTTTTTTGTAAGTAAATGTAAAAGGGTTTGCATTTCAAAAGAATTACACGTGATAATTGTAGTTCAACTTGGTTCGTTTGTTAGGGTTCCTGCCGGGAGTGGATGTTGCAATTTTGCAACTTTTATTTTAATGGCTTCAGGGAAAGAAAACTAAAATACTGTTTATAATTTCAATGTATACCTTAAATGCATAAATCAAGGTAGGGATCAAAGTAAATAAATTTAATTGATATTTAAATTTTGATTTGTAAAGAAATCTACACTGCTTGGTTCAGTTAAAGATTTAAATATAATTTGGAATATAATCGCACATATAAAAATAAATAAAAATAAAACCAGAGGAAAATGTTTACTACCTACGTCCATTTCTACGTTTATGCTTACACATGGTTTAGTTACGGCATTTCACTGCGGGGGATTCTTCATTTATGTCTAAAAAAAATATTATAATAAGAATAACATAATTTAAAAAAATAGGCAACTTAGAACTCTTTTTTTTAAACAAGTTACGAATGGAAATTTTGTAATGTTGCAAATAATGACCTTCTTATTAATTTCACGGGCACGCCTTATAATAATATGTATAAGATACCATTAACAAAAAAAATTCTGTGGGTGCTTCATGAATGCGCGGAATAGTTTTTTCGGTGCTAAATAGGTTTATTGAGCATGTGAGACTTCAAGATTCAGCAAAGTCACACTTACAACGTCGAAGGAGTCTCATGTGCACAGATTACTATACAGAAACGGACATAGATAGGCCATTCGATGGTTTATTTTTAAGTAAAATAGCGTCAACTATCTATTTTACTTAAAAATTCACTCAACAACCATATTATGAATGTGTGTGTATATTCCACCAGTTTTTATTTCTATTCAGAAACTAGCTGTCGCGTTTCACTTGCGTAACTATTATACAGGGTGACTGGTGGGTCTCTTTTGAAATTCAAGGACGTGATAGTTTGAGATCACACATGAAGAGAAAAAATATAATAAAAAATAAATATTAGTTATTTACCGAGTAAACTTAAAAGAAACTTAAAGAATTGATTACGCAACGCATGGTTACGCTAGCGTTGGCAGCGATCCGCGTGCCAGGTGCCGCGACCGACTCAGTTGTATGTAAAGTAAATAGTAACATAGCAGTATTTATTTATAGGGAATTTTAGTGAAAAATTAAGTACCTACTAAATTAAGTATAATTATGATTAGAATCAAGCACAGAATGCTCTCCTTCAGTATCTAAAATTTGTCACCAGTCACCCTGTATAAAAATTGAAAGAACGAAGCAAAGTATCGTGAAATGCAAAACGCAAAACTTTTGAACAAACTGCAAACGGACATGTTGGCTGTTGTTGGTGTTCTTTCAGATTGACTACAGATGTAAGTATCAATCAGAGTAATGATTGATATATTCATTTTATCTCAGAATCAAACAAGCCTTATGAGAAACTTAATAATTATCAAGTTTATTGTTGTAAAAAAATAAAAATAACTCTAACAGTATAACTATTACCATAGACTATATCATAGCCACGGTGTTTTCACTAAATTGCGTTAGTATCACTAAGATATAGATGGCGCTGTTAATAATTTATAAAATTAGAAAAATGACATAGACATTTCATCCTACTTTTTACTTTCGGTTCATTCAATCAATCACCTAACCGACTCATTAAATCTATCTTTCATTCGTTACCTGTGTTCGTTACTGTGCACCTGTTTTCGAATGTTGTTTTTATCGCTTTTTTCTTGGATTCCTTTTACCCACAACCCGGCTCACAATTTGGACTCTGACGCTCCCTTTTTTAATTCTGACCCGGCAATTCTACTGGATTTCGGAAACAACGCTGCGATTCGACCTTTGCATGTGTATTGGAATTTTGATCGTGATAACGATTTTCTGATATATACATATTTCATATAATGACGATAATATACATATTTGAGGAGTCTTAAATATTCTTAAAGAATATTTAAGAAAGTTCCCGACTGGTTCTAGTAAAAGTTTCAGTCACTAAGTTCTAGATGGCGCTAGAGCTCCGTTTTAGCTAATATCTCTATCTCAACCTATAAAAGTTACTTTATGATCATAGCCGAACAGCATGAAATAACTCTCGCTTTGGAGTAAAGATGTCGCTAGTTTCCATACAACTATGTCAATTCTTTGAAATGTCTATAGCATGCTAGTGTATTCTGTGGGGCTAGTGCGACTTTATTCGAATGACTTTACCATCGCGTTAATCGAGGAAATTACTTGAAACAACCAGTCACGTTCTTACAAATTCGGTTTTCCATTCTCGTCACTAGTTGGCGTTGCTTCGATCCCAAACAAAACGAAATTAACGTTAACGCGATGGCAAAGTTAAAAAACTCGCACTAGGCACCCTGTTCTCTAAGAAAAATGAAGGATTTTTATTGAGGAAAATGGAAATGTGTTGCACAATTTCGTATGGTACGGACGGTCTCAGTCGGCAATGAGAGTAGCTAACTCTCAAATCAGTCACTCTTTCATCCGGGATTTACCACCTAATTAACTTTTTTTATTCGAGTTAGACCAATTTTGATCCATACTTAGCTTCCTATTGTGGATATAGACGAAACAACCAATTAAAAATAAAATCAATTAAAAGTTATACCAGCCATGGTTTGGTGCATCCAATTAAAGTCAACAATTAATGATCAAAGTTGTGACTTTTGACATTGATCCTTTTTTTAAACATGAATCCTACCTATTCAAAGGGGCTAGTTATTTCATCTCGTTTAACGTGAGTTATTTTCAGAAACCTGTTGTTCACATTCAACAGGTTCCCAGCAATTCGTAACCAGATACAATACCAAATTAAAATTTTACAGGTTAGATTGTATTATATACTGTATTTCTCTGTCGTCAAATACCTACTTTAAAAAAAAGTGGCGTTAAATATTCCGATTGTGTACCATCAATAAGTATTACCTAACTAAACGCACCCATAGGCGCTTTTAGTTTTTGTACAGCTCCAAAATGTTTAATTATATTAATCTACTTAAAAATCTAATAATTATTACGTATAAAACTGCGCTCTACTTTTAGTGGTACCTAATAATCGTCAATTATCCTTAATTGCAACCATCAGCACTTTAAACCAACTGAGCCGTAATAGTTTATGCCCTAGTAATATAAAATTAACAATGCTTTATCATTGTTAAGTCTCTGAAATAAACATAAGTACCAATATGAACTTTTGATATTACCAAATAAGTGCCTTATTCAACAAAGCCACCAATATCACATAGCACTGAAGTTACGACCACATAAACCCCGTCGTTTAGCAGTTACCTTGAATTTTTAATAAACTTGAACGGCTAAACTGAGATTAACTTGGGTGTTGATTTTTATCGATAAAATTGAATCACAAAAATAAATATTGCAAACGAGCCGTTGTTCTCCGCGACTTCAGGACTGGACGGCAGCGACAGCGGGCGCGGGCGCGATCGCAGCGCGGGCTGCGACGCGGGGAATCTGGGCCGTTGTCGATGCCAGCGGGCAGCTCGAGCGATTTGTCGCGGTTTAAGAGACGTAGTGACCAAACGAAAATGTCGATACGGCGGCGTCATGAATACTTTCACAGTTCATTTATACGATACCATTTACTATGGAGAAAAGAAGACGTAAATCAGTACTTTAAACAAAAGAAGCAAAGAGGCGAGTTTCATCGTAATTATGAAGACCAAAGACGTAATTCAATCAAATTCTTTAATCACACTAAAATGTTTGTGAAAACATTTGATTATATACTGCAGAATACAATCAGAACTAGAATCGGATAATAGTTACGAATGTATAATATCTCCGGCAGAAAAAAAGTTTTTGTAATATATAAAATAACAAAATAATATTTATCCTTTCGATTCGAGTATTTTTTCGATGGTCGCATGCTAGCCCTACAGAACGCTTCATACAAACTCAATCGTGTCGCGGAAATCGCGCCAGCGCCCGCTGTCGCCCTCACGCCCGCTGTCGCTACCGTCCAGTTTGCAGCCTGAGACTTTCTCATATTACGAAGGGGATGGCTAATTATACACCTGAGTGTTTCTGGCTCCAAAGTATGGACTTAACTTGCTGGTGATGGAGTTAAGTTACCCTCATGTCACCCCTCGAGGGTTGAGATTAAAAAGGATGTCCTTTTTAGTTGACCTGCATAATACATTATACACCCCGATGCGAAATTTAAAGTTCTTTGATCTAGCGATTTATAATTTTAGTTTTGTTAAGTCAGTTTATCCGTGTGTCATTCCTAGATTAAAACCAAAACAATTATCTGAGGACATTAAAACAGAGAAACAAGATAACCAAAACAACCGACAAAGTGAGAGAAAAATTTGAAAAAATATAGGTACCTAACTATCCTAAAAGAACTTTGCTATCTATGCCGAGGTTGACGTTGGCAATAATAAAAATATAAACAATGCCTATTTGCACTGTAAAATGGTTTATAAATCTACCGCACCTGAACAAAAAATATGCAAGATTTAGTTATTACCTGCAAATAGACCCGTAAACTACCAAATTCAGGTTTTTATAAGTAAAGCATGGGATAGTTCTATTTCTACGGGGATGGTGTTATGCCCGATGGAATAAGTAAATTTTATTTTTTTATAATTGGAAGTCAAACACATTTGTGCATTCGAATTGTTTACAAAATTAAAAAAGGACCAATTATTCAAAATATCAAAACTTCAGAATTTTGAGAAAATGGTTTTGGAAGATAGACGAATAATAGTAAAATATTTATTTAGATTTTAGAATTATAATTATTGAATCAATAAATAAATATTTCAGACATTTACACAACATTATGCAAACCCATATTCAGTTCCTTGAATAATTTATTTTTTATTTTGATTTATTCAATTTGTGGTATGAATAGGTACTAAACAGATATTAAACTTAAAAACAATATACAAATATGCTATGAAAATTGTAATTCAGGGTGATATGACCAGTCGTTTAAGATAACCAGTCAAAAAAATTCCAGACCAAAAAACAACCCTGTATATGGCGCTATGTGCCGGCAATACGCGCTCGAAGTTCGTAAGAGATCACAGGAGACGCATATTGATGTGCCGAAAAAAACTAAAGAGGCAATTATTCTATTGGTTTTATGTTAAAACTAACTTAAAAATGTTTAGAAGAAGTTAGTTCCTACGCTGTAAAAGTGATTTTATAATCGATTTTGTATTAATTTTACAATATCTTGTAGTTTGATGTTTTGTTGTTATTATAACATTAAAATCGTAACAATTATTTTACTGTGTCAGTGCTTCTGCTTGCATGGTAAGGTATATATTTACTAAGGCATGTATGGCCATAATATTTTTTTGTATAATAAGAACGCAGAATCAACTTTTGAAGAAGAATGTGAAATACATTTGGATAGTGACGTTACGTCTGGAGAAGACTACGAATATAATTGTATAAGGTGCGGTGATAACTACTATAAAATATAACCGAAATCAAAGATTCGATTCAGTGTATTTATTGTCTTGAATGGATGCATGACAATTATACTCCGTACAATTTTTTAATTATCAGGCCATATCACCCTGAATCACCATATACTATACATATTTTTAACACAAAATAAATTTGATGGCTTATATCTGTGTTCATCCCAAAAATATCAACGTCAACGGGATTCGAACCCAGTAACTCACTACAACCCACTACAAGAGCTGGTCATCAAATTATGAACAGTTTTTTTTGTCGACATCATAAACAAAATATAGGAATAGGTAAGCAAAGTAAAAATATTCATATCTCTCATTGCTACCTTCTACATGAATCGTCCAATATGACGACTCTTTCAGGTTCATAAATGTTCGCAAATGTACATTTCAGCGACCAACGATGTTAAAGTTACTGTGTGTTGCCTAGCCAATTAGATACGTGCGTACAAATAAAACCAATCACATTTTCATCATGTTCAAAGAAAACAACTAGGTGTTGAAAGATAACAAAGGTCGTGTGCCGTTTTTCAAAGATATTTTTGAAACCTTTGTTACGGCGGCTTTATGCGAAGATGTGAAAAATCGATATATCATGCCGGCTAAAAAAGTTACAAAGGTAAAAAGGTCCCTAAAATCAGGTTTTTGAAAATATCTCGCGATCTACTGCTCAAAGGCCAATAAAGGCCATTACAAAAATTACTTTTCTCCTGCAAAAATGCCTCTTGCATTTTTCTATGAAATTGACGGTTTTCGAAGTAGAGTGCTGATAAAGTGACAGTAATAAGAGGTTTTTTTTCTAAGAGTGAACAATGTTTTATTTATATACTGAAAAATTAACTTTAATACATATGTTTTTTATCATTCATTATCGATTTCTTCAGTTTCATTTTGCGCAAATTGAACGCAAAACAGCATCGGATGCCTTCTTTCTGCCCACCTTGTATGTCATTTGATATAGCAGGTTAAACAACGTAGGGATTTCTAGGATGGGATCTAGATCAAGGACCACCGATCATTAACTTCTCACGACGACTTCCGTACTTCAAAGGGGTAAGGGTAAGGGCAGTCGGACGCGGATGAAAAAAATTCTACAAATTATAACATCCACCAACCATTACTGGCCCAGTGGTTTATAGCCTAAACCGGTGCCTGAATCTCTTTATTTCCCGGAGGAGAGACTCACAACTCTGCAGTGTGCTAAATACGACCGCACAAGTATAATTATAGAATACATTTCAATTTCATATTTGTACAAAGGCTTATCGATATAGACTGTTTTCTGCCAGGCATAGTTGTGACAGGATTAAAGAGTGAAAAATTTGAATGGGCGTTAGTCGTAGGTCGAACTCACAAACTCACGATTAAATTTAAAGTAAAGAGAATAGAAATAACTGACTCCTAAAGTTTTTGAAATTATAAAAGTATTTAGATACTTTAAAGAAGACATATGAAATTGACTTTTACTCGTATCCCTATTGAGCAATTTTTTATAAAACTTGAACTTTTTTGACTTGACCAACAAAATAAGCGGAGTTACCAGCTATCATAATTATCATTAATATACTAATCACGCTTGAAATGCATCAGCCTTTTGCTATAAAATAACATTGAAAGCGTTTGTAGACTTCGCATGTTTGACAATACCTCCTGGAGGCAGCCTCTCACATCAATACCAACAAAATTCGTTCTGTGACTTTTTAAAATTTTAGATTTCCCATAAAAAAATATAGCCTCGGTTTAGGAATAACTCTACTTTCTCTGAGCGAAGGTATGCCATGCACCTTGCGTAGTAAAATATCGCTTCATAATAATAATAGGTACTTCTTACAAAACAAGTAAGGAGCAAAAATATTTTGCTTTTAATTTTTGTGTTATTTATCAAGATTTGTAAAAATTCGTAGAACAAATGTTGTTAGGATTGATGAAGAGAGGATGCGCTAATTAAGATTAACCCTGTATAAAAACAGATTCTTTTCTTTTTTTTGTTTAATGAAACCTATTAAAACCTGTAACTTTATTATTTTACGCAGAAAAAATAATAAGAACATCTTTTAATATAGTATTTTTTTTCCCAGAACATCAAATCGCACAACCTATTACCTATACTACACAACAATGTTCAACAAACTTCAAAGGAGTCAAAGAGCTTCGAAAAATTAATACCAATGTATGAAAACCCGAAACTTTTCCGCCGTAGACAGGACGACGACGCGACACGTTATAAGCGTAAAAGAGATTCTTGCGTTCTTTGGAGCTTACGTTTCCTTCACAAAGCATCGATTCAACTGCGCTTTCCATCTGTAATTAGGCATACGAAATGTAAACTTACGATAAGATGTACAAATTTTCCATAAAATTTTCCTATGTTGAGAAACATCCAAACCACAAAGCAGATATTCAGGGTGGAAATTTTGAACACCCCCTGGAGGGAAAGTACTCTAAATAATAGAGATAGCAAATTTCACTCCAAATAAACATTCCTTTATTTTGGAAAAGAAACAAATCTGCATTCAAAGATTTTTCGAAAATTCGGTTACTTCACTCAGAAATCGAACCGACTAAAATCTAAAAATTAAGATTTAAAGGTTTTTCTTTCATTAAATTAACCTAGTATGTTAGAGAGATTTCATTTTTGCGATTGACCCTTACGATCGATGCAATAAAATTACAGGATGTCATTTTTACAGATTTAAGTCGGTTGAATTGAAGCGAGCGAATTTTCGAAAATTTTTGAATGCAGTTTTATTTCTTTTCCAAAATAAAGGAATGTTTCTTTGGAGTAACATTTGCTATCTCTATTATTTAAAGTACTTTCTTTTTAAGGGCATTCAAAAATTCCACCCTGTATAGTAGAGCTGCTGTAAGCAAAGATGAACAGCTTCAATTTGGGTTGTCCTCAATAGTTCAAGCTACTCGGCACTAGAGGCACTGGCGTCAGGCGTCAATTAACTTCTACTTCTTCTCAACGGATCGATTTATTTCAAGTGTATAGGTACACACCTACGAAATAAAAGTTTGATTTTTGAGTTTGTCTTTAAATGTGTTTTATATCAATTATCCTACCCTTTTAAAGATGTGCGCAAGTATTTTCAATTGCTAGAAATATATCAGTAGCTATAAATATATCATACTTATTCACAATTTAATGTAAGTATATTTTAGTATTTATTTCACAATTACCATGTCAAATTATGAAGCAGTATTCGAAAATTTATAAAATATTATGTCATAGTACATATGTCAGCAAATGACAATAATGACAGGATGTCACCACTCCGTTACTCATTCAAATAAGGTCGTTATTACAATAAATAAATAAACAACATAATGACAAACTGTCAGTTTGACAGTTAAAGAATCATGATTTTATGGTACGCATTTTCTTGGAATGGATAGAAGTCTTTTTACAGCAATATTGCTTGTATACAAAGCCAAGGCAAATATTTCTTTTCTTAGTTTAAAGTTAAGCTTTTACCTGAACTGTTTATACAGTTTTATTAAGTGAAATCAGAGTAATTAAAAACCGCTGAGTGTTCCTTGGTACCCCAAATGGTCCACTTATGGGTGCGTGACAAAGGACACTTTTAGACAAATAAGTCAAATTGTTGCGACAAGTAGCGTTTAATAAAGATGACAATTATAAAATTCTGTTTAATTAAAGCGACAATTGTCAGGTTTACTTGTCAAGTCTCAAGGAAATTGTTCTTTGACTTATTTGTCATGACAATTAACAAGTTTGTCACTAATTCCGACATATTTGTCACAACACAAAATTGAGGCATGCATATGAAAATTTTTGGCCTTAACTACAAAAACAGAGGTTTTGTCTGAGAAATGTAGTCCAGGTTTTTTGCATTAAGTATTCAACGGTAGTCTTACATACTCAATATCATAAATACTCTCTATAAATATCCCATTAATTACATTGAAATTAAAGTTTATTCTTGGTTTAAATATGTGACGTCGTTGTCATCGTTCAGTTTGTACCAAATATTAATCTTCACTACTATCGTTATCCGTTGACGACGTTAATACCAATTTTTAGAACTTAGTTTATTTAACTATATTTAACTGCCGAATAGCGTTGACATTGGATGAAACGTCTGTCGAAAATCTCTGACAATTTGACAATTTTTTCCCGACAACTTGTCACCTGTTGCCTGTCAAGGGAATTTATTTATTTAACAGTTTAGGTCTTAGCTGAACTTTACACTGAGAAAAAAAATCTTACTTGTAGCTTTGTACAAAAGCCATGTTGCTGTACTATGCAGTAAAAAGACTGCTCCATGCCAAGAAATCCACGCCAAGAAAGTGCTTCCCATAAAAAGTACTATAACTGTCAAACTGACAGTTTGTCATTATGTATGTATTTTTTTTATTTTTTTGGAATATAGACCTTATTTGAATGCCATCCTGTCATTATTGACATTTGCGACGGATGCGTTCACCAAAACTCGTAATACAGTGCGATTCAGTAGTTGGAATAAGTAAATAATATATCGAAAATGTACCCTGTACCTGTTTTACTTTAAGTTAAATTTTCATTTACAAGCAGTTCCCTTTAGGGTTCCGTGGTGCCTCATAGTTCAAGCCAGTTAGAATAGAGAACCATGAACGGTAAGTACAAAAAGTCTTACTATTCTGTAATATGTCTACTTTTGCTATAGGCCGCACGTATATAATAACCAAGTTCTCAGATGATGACCTATACAACTACGCTAGTCACATTACTATCATAATAAAAATATATATTACTACGATACACAAATCTGTATGAGGCGGCGCGGCAGCTGCTACTATGACATCATTATAACGACAATGCGGAGGCAGCGACAAAGCTAACACGCGCCGGCCATGCCGCTGCTATGGCAACGATCGAGTTTATCACAAATTCAAAACATCGCTATTGAAATCCTGTTTGAAAATACGGAAATTTTAACTTTGCAATCATTTCCGCGGGCGGCCGCAAATATAAGTCGAAATGCAAAAGCGATTGGAGCGATATCAGATATTTTTCTAAATTTATAGGTAAGTCTGGATGTTTCTATGTGTACCTAATTACAAAAGAACACCTCTTATCTGTAAAAAAATATAATGTTGTGTGGTTCCCAGTCATATTAATATTTATTACTAATAATAAAAATTGTACGAAGCGGGTCTTTCTTTTCCATTTAAATTAAAAGTTTTTTTTATATTTCTCGCCACTTGACTAAAAGACCAGGCCAACAAACTCAACTTCATAGGATTCAACTTTTATAATTAATTAATTAAATAGAAGAAGCATTAAATAGTAGAAGAGTAACTTCAAACAAAATATCTTTGAAATGCGGCACACAACCTTTGATTTCTTTGACACCCAGTTGTTTTTTTTTGAAAATGATGAAAATGTGATTATTTCCATTTGTCAACGCACGTAGCTAATTGGCTAGGCAACACACAGTAACTATAACATCATTGGGCGTTGAAATGTACATTTGCGAACATTTACGAACCTGAAAGTGATAGTGGACGATATATGTAAAAGGTAGCAATGATTAACGATCGGCTGGTGTAGTGTTAACTGGTAACATACATTGAATCCCGGTGGCGCGGCGGTTGATATATTTGTGATGAACACAGATATTAGCCGTCAAGTCAATGTTTAATGTGTCTATTTCAGTTTAATTTGTAATAAAAAAATATGTGTATTGATTATAGGTTCAATGTGTTTACCGATGCATATGCATAGGTTTCGACCTTAATAAGCATTAGTTGCATCTCAGTACCTATTGAAAGTATTGCTTTTAAAATAAAATTATTATTATAGATAACACAACTTCTTCAAGGAACTTAATTTGGGCTACATAATGTTTCGTTATTTTCAAAAATATTTATAAATTAATTTAATTATTGTATTTTATTAATTAATTTACGCAATAATTATTATTCTCAAATCAAGAAAAATAAAAAAGTCAACATCCAAAACGGTATTATGCGTGTCTAAGACCTTTTTGATCCACCCTGCCTCGAGCAGGTCAAATTGCTTCGAGAAAACAATATGATTTGTGATATAAGGCTCTTTTTCGACCTACGTTATTTACCTATATGGGTCACGCACGATATAATAATAAAATGGGATGACAATTTTTGGTTCACAAGTACTTACTTTGTTTAAATAAATTTAGGTATTTTTGTGGACGTAACTTTTAAGTACAATTGTAGGCAGTTAAACATAAGCCTTTTTTAATTTTGCAAACAGAATGCACAAATTTATTGGACTTCAAATAATAAACATTCCAAAATGTTCTAAAATCATCGGGCTTAACGTTAAACTTAAAGTTTTACCTTTAAAAAACTGAATTGGTAGTTTTACTTACACTTGGGTCTATTTACAAGTGATAACTTAATCTTGGATTTTTATTTTGCAGGTGTGTTTGATTTATAATCTATTTTATAGCACAAATAGACATTGTTTATATTTTTAAAATTGATAAATAAGGTCGATGACATATGAAACCACCCGACTACCTGAATAAAACTGAGTTTTTGTGTGGCCATTTTCAAGCATGCATTAGTTACCATTCCATGTTTTGGTTACATACAGTTCGAAATGTATGTGAAGTGAAACTACGTGTTGGTTTTGTAGTGGTTAGGTAAATAGGTCAGTTTTAATAAAGGGTGTCCCAAAAATAACGCAAGATTTAAATTTGCTGCCATTTATGTAGTAAAGTGTTAACAACCTAGGCGGTTCGTGAGCGGTCCAACCAGAGACAATATAATAAAGCTAAAATCCAGCTAAATACGCCCTTGGTAGAAACTTATCATCGATACCAAGGTGAACACTTAACCTAACCTTATACGTTGTAAAGTCACCTAGATAATTCTTATTTACGAGAATTAGGTAACATTGTATATTTTGGAGAATAATACTGCGGCGACGACTTCACACTACGCTTTGCTACGAACGCTACGAACTACGTACGACGATAATAGTCACTTTCGTCCTGGCCCACATTCATGAATATTTATTTCAACATATAACAGCGCATGTGATACATATTTAGTCATAAAACTGTAAAAAACTTTATTTTCATTTTTTTCTTCAATTTAATCTTGCAATTCGTGTGGTTCCTAGAGCTACACGATTGGAGAAGCTTAACAATATATCGATTCTCGACAACACTCTGATGCACCATGTCATATAAGATGGTTACATGTTCAAAAGGCTCGATGAAGTATTCCAAGGAAAGGGGTTAATGATCTATTGCATGTAAGGTCGAAACATGTTTCCATATTATGATCGTTACGTTGTTCGATAAGGAAACATTTTCGGAAATACGTAATATTTTGGAACCTAGTCAATCAATGGTTTCAAAATTAAATTAGAATAACAAATTTCTAATATTTGGGATATTAGAATACACATAAATGAAGGCTAATGACATTATCACGTAGGCTTCGGGAGGCACGTGAAGCCGTCTCGGTCCCGGGTGCTGTATAGTAGTGGTCGAAGGGTGTGTCAGAAGCCATTTCGGTGCTCTGAATATTCTGACATCCAGATGTGGGCCAGTGGGGTATCGGCTAAAACTTTGTCTTTTATTCTAGGGGTTTGAATCCCGGTTGGGGTGAATAACACACATAAAAGCCTTCAAGTCATAGATGTTTATACCTATGTTTCCTAAGTTTATTTATTCGCTATACAGGGTGACTGTTGGGTTACTTTCGAAATGCGAGGACGTGATTTTTTTTCTTCTCATGTATGATCTACATAAGAAGAAAAAAATTTTTTTTTTTACTGATTAAAAACCGAAAGTTAAAGCATTCATTACGCAACGCATGGTTGCAGGCGTAATACAATAGATACATAGCGGGTGTTGGTGTGCGTGTGGCGGGAACACTATTGTGTGCGTGTTGACTGAGGCGAAGCGTCGGGAAAAGTGTAGTAATGTCTCGATTTATTTATAGGGAATTCTGGTGAAAAATTATGTACATACTTTTATTACATAATTATGACCAGAATTCTTCAATATCAAAAAATTGTCACCAATCACCCTGTACAGTTTTACAGCGGTTGAGAATTTATATATTCCTTAGGATTTACGAAACGTGCAATTTAAAAATACAAATGACGTTTATTCGGGGGTTAAAACTTAAATACTTATCCGAGTCTTAACATGTGAATGGTGAAAGTTAAAACAAGAAACGAAACTTATAACGTGACAACCGTATTGCCCAAAGTTAAAACTCCTGAAGCAAACGACGACTATTTTCGCGGTCTTTAAGTTGTACGTTTCGAATTCCGGTATTTTCCGTGAACCCGGAAACTTTTTTTTTAACATATTTAAGTGAACGTATGATTCGAAAAGATTATGCTCAAGAAGTTCATTCTAAATGATCTTTATTATATCTATAGTGCCCTTTTATGGTGTACTGTTTTTCATGTGTTATTCTATCGGTTGGCACAGGTTTAATTACTGGGCCACAAAATGCAAATTCTGTCATAGTTTTAGCGCTCCAAATGAGATGCCATTTAAAACACGTACGCTGTACCACCTGATTAGAATGTAATTTTCACCATCTTTACCAAGGTAAGTTATACTCAGCTCATTGTCATCCTATGTCATTTGTATTGTTATTTTTGTAATATAAAGCCGCCTATGTTGAAATGTCTTGAATCCAGTTTTCTTCTCTGTGTATTTGTTAAAGTTTGTTCTGGCCATAAAGTATATATTTTGTATTGTATTGTCATCTATATCTATACATCTATACAAATAAATAAAATTGTAGTGTCTGTATTTAATATTGAAATAACCATTTTTTACTAAATGGACGGTACATGCACCAAAATATCATTTTTTTTAATTTTTGTATGTCTGTCTGTCTGTTTGTTCCGGCTAATCTTTGAAATGGCTGGACCGATTTTGACGGGACTTTCATTGGCAGGTAGCTGATGTCATAAGGAGTAACTTAGGCTAAGTGTATTCTAGACAAAATAATAGGAGCGAAGTTACATATGAAAATGTTGCAAAAACGGGAAATTTATTCAATTTTGAGAGCTTCTATTGCGTACGCTATGTAAACGGTTTAAATAAAAAACGTAAAAATAATGTATAACGGAATTGTTCTTCTTTGAAAGTTGTACAAAAAAGTTCGCAACAGCATATATCTATCTTTTAAGGACTCACGATAACCACATTTATAATTTTTTATATGATTTTTATATGATTATAAAACGCATTCGAAATTAATGTATTAAGTTGCGATGGACTTTTACAAATATAGTATTAATCCTTATCCTATTTAATACGTTACTTATCATAAGTCTTGTATTTAATTGTGAACAAAATTGCCTTGACACCACATGATTTCAATCAAAATCTTAGGAGATATCGTTATTTTAAAATAACTCAGCAATAAAATAGGTAGGTATGTTCGGGAGGACGCGGGCGGGCGAGCAAGTGATTCGCTGGCATGGCCGCCACTCGCGCTGTAATTCTTCGAGATAACTACCGAACTCTAGGTGCCTATGACCATATTCCCTCAACTTTTATTATTTTACTTAGAAATAAGATTTCTCTGAATGAACCACCAAGTTTGTTCGGTTCGGATTCAGACTACCTAGAAGGTTAATTTTATAACTTTCTATTCCCAAAAATTTAAAATAACTACTAAGTAGGTACCTACTATCTACTGTTTTTTTCTCAAATCGGTAACTAAGACCGAGTTTGACCTCATTCTCACCTGTTTAGTATAATTGAGGCCGTATATCGAAGCGAACCCAGTTCTATTAAATTATAATTATTGTTTCGTTTAATCTATGTAACCATGTTTGTGTACAATAAAGAGTATTATTATTTATATTCAAGTCTTATTTTTCTCAGCTAACGCTGCTTTAGTCCGTAGTTACGGGCATACGCCAAGTAACGGCAGAATGTGTTGTGTTGTGTGTATAGGCATAAATTCTACTCTTCAAGCTGCAGGAACTTTCGCAGGTGTTTAAGATGGCGGCTTTTTGTAAATTATTTAAAATATTTGATTCCAGAGCTAATAGTTTTATGTATTGGTGGATGGATTTCGAAATTAAACCAGTAGTAGATATTACTATAGGGACGACGTAAACCTTATCCTGTTTCCAGATTCGGATTATTTCATCTTTAAGATCGGAGTATTTATTAATCTTCTCAGCTGTTGTCTTTTGAAATAATAATAATAATATAATGTTTTCGGGACGCTTCACCGCTTGCAGTAGTGATGTTTGGCGGCAAATTTCATTCAGCCGAGACAGTCAGTCTACCACCAAGCGGGGCTCACTCGGATTAGTCACTTTTAAAGGTGCGTACAGATTGCTAGTAATGTAACATTCTGCGCACGTTGCGTATTTGGATGTGTGGTGCGCAGAATGTTACATTACAAGTTCCATTACAGCAATCTGTACGCACCATAACGACACGCCTATCCAGGGGCGGTAGGATTATTCTAGGGGTATATTATAACTAAATTGTCGTCAAAATTAATTAATGCTGGGTTTCAATATTTTACAGGAGTAAAAGCTACGACAAACGAATGGTAGGTAGGTATAAGAAAGAATATTAAGCAGTAATTTCAATGACAAGACGTTGAATATTGAGACGCTTTATAAGTATGATAGCTAATTCTACTGTTCGTAGACTAAATTAACATACATACAAATAACTTAACAATACAATAAAACGTCAATAAAACCTCTATCCTTAAAATGACTTTTAAGGTATGCCCGGGAAGAGAAGCAACTGGTACATTCTATGATTATCTATTGCTCCCAGTCCAGCATGGAAGCAACGAACGAACAGTTTTCTGATATTGAAACGTGGCATTAGTAGATTAGAAGTGAAAGCGTTCGGATAGCCAGAAAAAAACTTAACTACACTAAAGATAAACATGGGAATAAGAATTTTTAGGAAATGCTCCTGGTTAAAGTACTGGGGACTTACGCCTAAATAATAAATCTGAAAGATTGGTGGTATATAGTAGAAAAGTTAGCTATGTTGATAGGGTTAAATCATTAATAAAGCTTCTTGCGCGATTTAGTGTAGGTAGGTACAGAAGGCAGCAGATCAAGCGTTGCATTACCTGTAAAATTTTCTCAACTTAATCCCAATTTAATCCGAATAAAAAACATTGAAAGGTTTTAAAAATAAATAACGCTGCTCCATGATCCGTTAGCCTTTTCAACCCAATTAGTATTTGATGAACCATAGCGACGATTAAAATAATATTGGTCTTTTATTTAAGCTTAATCAAAAAACGTAAAATAAATTAAAAGGCACATCAATATCATAGATACAGAGACAGTCATTTTATTGGACAACTTTCATTTTGCAGCCACAAAATTGTAAGTAGTCTACAAGAGTATTACATACTTTAAATAAATTTTGTAGGACGCAAGTAATTTTAGTTTTAAGAAATTCTGATTTTAAAACAGCTGTGAAATGCATAATACTCTTTTCCAGTATGTTCCGTAGTTTCTTGAAGAGACTTGAGACTATTAGACGTATTCTGTTAAAACTGTAGGCGGGTAACTGAAGTATATGATTTAGTAAATGTTTATTCAATAAAATAGTATCAATGGAGTACCGTTAACACATATTAATGTGTACGCAGCATATCTTGGATATTTTTATTTGTTCGAGTTCCTACCGATCTAAAAATTATCACCTGAACTGAAGTAGGTAGGTAAGGCTGCCCCGAGCCTTTTTCCTTTTTTATGCAGGAAGTGTACCTATCTCCTTCGAATATTATGTAGATATATTAATCATACCTTTTAACAAGTTATCGAAAATTTCATATGGTTATACCTGCTTGGTTTATCAAGTTAGGAATTGGTAGCATAAAAAATATAGCTACATATTACTACATGTTTTTTGCGAAAAGTTATAAAATGAACATGAAATAGTTGGTTTACCAGCATATTATTAAAATTGTTTCTTTTTACGAAACATTATAAAACATTACCTATGTACATGAGATAAAAAAATATTTATTATTTATTTTACAATTCAGTTCGCAGTAGGTACAGACAGTAAATAAAAAAAAAGCATTGTGTTTTGTAAGAACGATTGGGCGGTCATATCGCTGAAAAGCGATGTCTTCCAGATAACCATTATATTATAATTATTATGTTATAATTAAATATGCAGTTTAGTGGAATAAAAAACTAAATAGTTTTTTTGCGCAAAAAAGATAAATTTAGTTTTTTATTCCTGTTTATAAATTATTAATGATCAAATATTTTTGTTCGAGTTATATTTTAATTGATACCATAAGCATTGGTATTTTTTGTAAAAGTAGGTACCTACCTACTTATTCAAAACATTTTTGATTGGACAAATAATTCTTAAATATATTAAATATGTCGTTTAATTTTAATGTTTTTTTTTAGTGTATTAATAGGTATACGAAATAATTAATAGTTACTAATAAAAATAATTTATCATGAGATAAATAATTATTATTTTACAAAATATGTAGCCTTAAATTTTCAAGAAAAAAGTCAAAGTTTTTCCTAAAAGTCTTATAATATTTTTTTTAAGTATCCTAGAAAGTGACTATAAATGTTTAACAGTCGATATTTTAATATGAACTACTCACGGATGGACACTGTACTGCGGGAAAGAATGGTGCGGGATCGGCATATCGTGCATGGGGAGGTAGTAGTCGTGCGGACGAGTGTATTCGCGCGCCATCCTGCTGTGACTGCCGCTAGCGGCCGCCGCGCGCCATCGCCGCCGCCCCGGCTTCTCCCGCCCGCGCCACGCATCCGACACCATCCATACAACACTGCCTCCCGGATCCCAACGCGCCAACCACAACTTACTTCAACACATCGCCCTCGATACACTATCACTACGATAGAATATAAACCGAACGTAACATTTTTAAGTTTAATTCGTAAAGACTAGACGCAAAAACTATGCAAACGCGCTACGTAAACGCAGTTCGCAATATTACAATATCATAGTACTAAAACCGTTCACAATCGTGAGTCCAAAAGGATAATTGGATTTGAAGGCACAGACAGGGGCGGCGTAGCCGGGCGTCGCGGCCCGCAAGTGTATCGCGCAAGTAGCGATCAAGCGCGGCTGCGGTGACAGGTGGCGCGCGCGCAAATGCACTTCCTACTGCGAGCGCAATCGCTGCTAAAAGTGCATTAGCGTGACGTCACGGCGCCCCTGAACCTTCCTGCACTATAAAAGTCTGCGCTCACATTATGGAGACGCTTCAAAGTCTATTGGCGATCGGTAAGGCCGCTGCATGTATCGTGTACTCGATCAGCGGTCAGTGTACCACGCAATAAGATGCCGAGCGAAATGTTCGGCCCTTCGGTTCGTATAGTTTGCTTTTACACGTGCCGCGACCGCCATAAACACAACGTAACGTTATGCAAGCGAGCGCAACCGCAACACACGCCTTGTTCCTGTGATAACTAACTCATACACAATCTGATGTTTTGCCATGTAATATTATCGAATTCATAATTGTATTTACCTGAAATACGTAGTACATCAACACACATTATGTATGTTGAATATAGAGAGAAGATATGTTTTGCGATGCTGTATAAGTAGAAAATCTTTTATAGTTTAAGGTTCAGAATGCATTTATACGGCGATTAAAGTTATTTATAATGGACTCTTTTAATCAATCTATACGTCGCAGTCAGTTTGCTTAGTCCGCTAGTTATCAAAATCAGGCTGCCGCGGCTAGCTAAAAACAAAACTACTGAAAACACCGCAACAGAGACAAATGCCAGATAATATTATTTATTATGAAGTTGTAGTGACCCCTGCACATCGTTTGATACAGCAGGTTAAGGAACGTTCAGCACGGTGAGTAAACAGTTAGGAGCTCTCCGATCATTAATTTCTCAGGACTTTTGATTTTGAGTTCCAACGGTGTGTGCTACAGAAGCTTAGCAGTATTCCTGTGAATGAGATGAGAGGAAGAAATAAATAATTTTCGGACTCCTCGACACTAGAGGCACAGATTATACTCTCTACCTTAAAAAAAGAAATATGCCATTTTTAAAATATTTTGGTTTTTCCTTATTTTCTCTGAAAATCCAGCTTTACAATCAAACATCGATTGTAAAAAAAATAATGGAACGATTTTCATTCTCTTTCGAATTTTAAAAAGATACCTTTATATTTAATAATTAATAAACAGTTATAAAGAAAATTCAATAAGATTCCAAACAAAAGCTACAAGACGTTTTATAAAATAAAAATGTTTTTTGTATAATTCTTCTGGGGTATTAAAAAAATTAGGTTTGATGTTTTTTCTGCAGTTGTGCATTTAAATGCTTATTGTTTTACATTGTTGGATAGCCCGAGAGTTTCAGATGATTTTTTATATGCACGGAAAATTCATTAGCACTTTTTTAGAGAAAAAATCTGTATTTCTCCCAAAAAACTAATTTTTATTTTATATAACATTTTGCAGCTTTTGTTTGGTCAACATTGATCTTTTTATAACTATTTATAACTGTTTATTGATCATTAAATAAACACCTATTTAAAACTGGCCAGAAAATGGAAATCGTTTTATGGCTTTTTTCAAAATCGATGCTTGAAAGTGTGAAAAAATAAGAAAAACCACAAATATTTTAAAAATGGCCATTTTTCAAATTACATTATTTTAGATCAAATGGTTAGAAATCATGTCACCTTAAAATATTCCGTTCAAATCACCAAAAACCCTTTACATATTAGATAATAATAGACCTATGTCTGTGACGTTTATAGGTACTAGACCCGAGTTAAGTTTTTAAATTATCAGTAATTTTTGAGATTAGCACGTCTAATATTTTTTTTATGGGTAACTTATCCCGCTCTTGATATTAATCTCATGGGTGTGTGAAAATGAGATGACAGATGAAAGATGATCGAAAGATGACAGCACACGGGTTGAGACATCCAAGAAATACTTGGCGCCAGATTTTACACAGAGTATAGTCGCTAGCCAGGCGAACGCTAGAGGCTCTACCACCAAGTAGGGGTCGCTTCACTTTAGTCGCTTTTCAGGACGCTTATTCAGGGGCGATATGATTATTCGTAGTATTAGGATTATTCTTAGTAATAATAGTCTCCCGCAGTGGTAGTCTCGCATAACCTACACAAATATCACTTAGTAATATTTTAAAGTATTTGCATTTAAAATGCTTAATTAGATACTTTTAAATAATGAAAAAATGTGTTAAATAAAAATCACCCGACCAGGAATCGAACCTGGGACCTCTCGTTTGTCGGACGAGTGCTCTCCCACTGAGCTACCGGGGCCTGGCGGTACACCTCGAAATTACTTAACTAATTTTTTGTTTTTACGTTATATTGCTAACGTAAAAATAAAGGTTTTTTTAACACCTTTTTTCACATATTTAAATATCACTTAGGATACCTACCGACCTCCCATAATTAGTATTGATTATATTTTTTTCTACTACTTTTTTGATAATTTTTATCGAACATGAACGCATATAATATTAGTCTATTGAATGCACTACGGTCTTCGAGGTGCAGGGGTAAACGCTAATGCGCCAATCGTGAAGTCACGGGATCGAAAAAAAATATTCCGTGTCTTGGTGTTTATCGTTTCATGTATTTGTAATTCTAGGTTCCCCCCTAGTTCACATGGTATCCCATATCACAAGCTATGCTTACCTTGTGGCCATGTAGTCGATGTGATTGTCGGGTTTTTTTTTAAATTTTTAAATTTAGTTTAGGTTCCTATCATATTCACAAAAATAACCGAAATTGTGGTCCCGCGTAATGTAAGCTGCAACAAAAGGCGAAAAAAGTTCTGTTCCGTGCGACTTTTCATTTATTCTTAACTCTTGATACACGTGAAAATTTAAGACAATACCGTCAAATCACGAAACAGCTGCCTGCTTTATAGTTAAACTTTAGAAACATGGCTCACTCCTATAAGACGGTCACATTTTTCCATTTCGCAATAACCACTTGAATTTCAGTAATAAACCTTCAAAGTTTTAAAAGAAACCAACATTATTCTATAGAAATAACCAAGTCGGAATGAAACCTTAGCAGCAAAGTCCTTAAGCTAAACAGTCACTCTCCAGGTTCTCTATAGGTATAAATTGAATGTTTGACATCTGTGCGTTTCTAATCCATTGATCCAAAAGCGACAAAGCTTTGGCGGGATATTTTGGGGGTACCACCAAAATTCAATCTTCAAAGTAAACGTATCTCTTTAACACTTTAACGACCACTATGGCGATTGGGCTGCACAACGACGTAATAGTGTGTACCATTCGTATGTAGAATTTATAATTTGACCTCCTTCTTAGTTATCAACTAAGATTCTCAGAACACAGATGCCATTATCTTGTTTACTGACAAACACACATTGACTTTCTTAGGGGTTGGAATTGTTTGGATTCAAGAGTATGGTTTTCAAGAGTATCCGTTCATATGAAATTCCTAAAGCTTCAGCTAGCTCAGATACTTTCAATTTTCTGTCTCCCTAGATGATATCACATATATTTGGATGTTTTCCAAAGTCGTAGCTGTAGAAGGCCGTCCAGAGCGGGGGGTCATCTTTTATACTCTCTCGTCGACGTCAGCTGTCCACTATTTAACATTGTAAACGACGGGGCAGATGTTCCTAAAGTAGCCATCATATCTTCATTAATCTGCTTTGTAGTTAAGTGTTTCTTGTGGAGGTATTTGATCACGGCGCGGTGCTCTCAATTTTCCATTTTCAAGAATAATGAAATTTACTTAATAAAGTAAACAACTACGCATGTATCTCAGAGAAAACTTGCACAGAGACTGAAAAAGGGTCTACAATTCATATGATGTTAGTTTCATGATAATGTTATGTCAACGCTATCTACTCGTATCTTATGAGTATATTGCAGTAGCTACCAATATTTTTCATTACCATACGTATATATCACAAACTGCAATGTTTATAAAATATATTAAGTTAAAAAATCATCATCAAATACTTAGTTCCAATTTATACACAGGGTTATTAGTAATTAGACCGGAATCTTATTAGTTGACGTAGGAGAGGTCATTTTTTTTATATTGTACGGATAGGACGTTTGTCTTCCATGCCACCTGATGGAAAGTGCGCATAAAGACTAAGGTGTTTTCATTTCCAATTTTAGCCAATCTTGTAATCCCAAAATGTACCGCTTTTTAAATATTTGGGGTTATTCCGTCTTTTTCTGAAAATCCAGTTTACTCCTTCAAACATCGATTGTAAATAAAGTAATGGTCCGATTTCAATGTTCTTTTAAGTATTGGATAGGTGTAAATAATATAAAACAATAAATTTTTTTCAGTGTGATTTCAAACAGAAGCTACAGGACGTTATATAAAATATTTTTTTTTGGAGGACTAAACACTATTTCATCGAAGGAAAGACCCCATATGTGGGGTCAATTCAAAAAGCCTGCCAATCTGCAGACATTTTTATTGTTACCTTAGCAAAATTCACCTCAGTTTGTAAAACATCGATGACTTAAGTTGTACGTATTGTAGAAGCTAATTGTTGGTGTTGTTTTAAAGGCCAAAGAGTACCTAGAATATTTGACAAAATATATTTTTTTTAAAGTAATAGTTTTTTGTTGTTGTTTTAACTCTGCGGCTCGTACGAACTCAATGATGGTGTTTTACCGAAGACAGTACAAAGCAACAAATAGCGGAAACTTTCTGGCAAAACTTTTTTCTGTAATTGCCGTATGGACAATTTTTTTTTACAAAAATTTTGCGCATCTTAGCACCTTATTCCAAAAATCACGCCGTTGACCCATTTTTTTTTTCTTATTCTTTTACAATGTTTGAGATGCTTAACAAATGGTAAAAGAATCACTACTCAGGGTCAAACTGAAAAAGAGTTATTGTTGAAATACGCCTTTGCTCGCGGTAGCAAAAGTTAACTTAATTAGCAAAGGGTTATTTCAACAATTGGTTGGTAAATGTGAAACCTCTCATCAAATCTTTGATTTTGGGGAAAATACATAAATCACAGGTCGAGGCACCCTATAACGGATAAAATGGATGCCATTTTTGAAAAAGTGGAGCAAGATCGACATATCAGTAGTTACGACGTAGCTGAAGAATTGGGAATTGATCACAAAACAGTTTTGGCGCATTTGAAAAAAGCTGGGTACACAAAAAAGCTCGATATTTGGGTACCTCACGAGCTCACTGAAAGAAACCTAATGAACCGTGTACTCATTTGTTCATTTGTGATTCTTTATTACGACGTAACGAAACCGAATCTTTTTTGAAGATGAAAATAACTGGTGATGAAAAGTGGATCACGTATGACAAGAACGTGCGAAAAAGGTCGTGGTCAAAGGCCGGTCAGGCTTCACAGACTGTGGCGAAACCCGGGTTAACTCGCAATAAGGTGATGTTGTGTGTGTGGTGGGATTGGAAGGGCATTATTCATTATGAGCTGTTACCACCAGGCAGGACTATCGATTCTGAACTCTACTGCGAACAACTTATGAGATTAAAACAAGAAGTTGAGAGAAAGCGGCCGGAATAGATCAACAGAAGGGGTGTGGTGTTTCATCATGATAACGCTAGACCTCACACATCTATAGCCACCCAGCAAAAATTAAGAGTTTGGCTGGGAGGTGTTAATGCATCCGCCGTATAGTCCTGACCTTGCATTTTCAGATTTCTACCTGTTTCGGTCTCCTCAGAGTTCTTTAGGCAGTGTTAGGTTAACATCACGAGAGGACTGCCAAAGCCACTTGTCGCGGTATTTTGATGAGAGGTTCCAAAATTTTTATAGCAATGGGATCATGTCCCTGCCTACTAGATGGCAAAAGGTTATTGAACAAAATGGTACATACATACTTTAGTTAAATGTCAATAAACTATATTAAAAATTGTTTTGAATTTTCTTAAAAAATGCGAAGAAACTTTTTCCAAAACCCAATATTAATAAATATAATATAACAACTTTTTAAAACTGAAATATTTTTTTACTGACCGTACGCGCGAGAGTGAGTATATACGACACTAGTGTGCGAGCGACAGAACACGATAAGCGGCGCCATTTTCAATTCCTTTCTTTAATGAACCAAACCACGTTGTAAAAAAGTTGCTAAATTATAAACTTAATTTACATAAGTACATTACACAAGGCTGTCTGTTACGTCTATTCGACTAAACCGCAGAACCAAGCTTGACAAATTTTAGTATTAAGATAGATAGGACCTTGGTCATAAAATAAACTACTCAAAATACCTACTAAGTAATTCTGTGCAGACTAAGTCGCGGGCACCAGCTACTTATCCTTATTTTTTTCAGAAATAGTAATACGTGAACACTAATAAATCTTAAGAAAATTTCTTACGTTTCTAGTTTTATAACTTATATATCTTATAATTACTAAATTATGCACACATTTTTCAATAAATAAGTAACTGATTATACAGGGTGTCCCAAAACTCAACCTCAAGCCGAAACAGGGTGACAGGATTGACTGTAACCATCATGAGAAAAATCTGAAAAAAACTTTTTTTTTATTATGAGTCTAACAAATATTGTACATGCGCAAACTTTTAATGGTACTTGCCAAGGCACTTTAGTACATTTTTTTAAAGGAGGGCCTTTCTAAGTCAACAAATTATAAAAAAAAAATCATAGTTTAACAAATTGGCATCGTGTGATTATTTTTGACTTAGGTTCTAGAAATGTTATTAAGGGTTAAGGTTCCAAAGTTTAAATGAACAAAAATAATAAAAATTAACCACAATAACCGAAAAATGTTTACAGTTTTACCAAATTTCTAGGTTTTCTTTAAATGCCCATAATTTCCAAACAGCATGGGATAGATTTTTTTTCAGATTTTTCTCATGATGCTAATAGTCAGTCCTGCTACCCCGTTTCGGCTTGGCGTTGAGTTTTGGGACACCCTATATATCATGAATCTTATGAAAACTTACTTATCTTAATTTAGAGTAGGTAATTTAATAACTTAAAGGCACATGTAAACAAGAACACTGAGTCAAACAAGACACAACCTTTCTAGTGTGTCTTTTTATCAATGCAATGCCTTCATGAGCGGCACGAATGCGGAATTTTTTAAACGCCGAGACTTATGAATTCTCTTAAAATGCCTAGAAATTAACAATGTACCTAGTTTTAGTGCTTTAAAATAGGTAAGTAAATTTAAGTCACCCAGGAAAAAGTACCTAGTATCTGAAATCTAATCCACTATCATTCGAAAAATACAAACTGTTTAAATGTCGTAGAAAGCAATGGACCTAGATAAGGGCATCCCGCAAAAACATCATAACGCCAGAGAGGCATACAAATGGAATGGAACTTAAGTACCTGCAAAACACCAACTCATTAATTTTTTGCGTTCTTCTGTTTGTGTTTTTTTATGTAAATAATGAAGTGTTACATTTATATAATTATCGTTTATTATTAAAACTCTATGATTAAAAGTCGCGAGCTGTATTTGGGAATGTCTATGTAATGTTTCGAATATATTTCTGTGTAAAAAAGACTAACATTATGTCATTTTCAAGAATTTAGTTAAGTTAATAAAGTAGGGAGTTGATTTTTATTTTATATGGGATCGTATATTTTTTCCGGATTTTAGACAAATATCAAACAAATCGCAAGCAGGAAAGACTAACCGACCCATATTTTTTATAGAGATTAATTTATGAAATTTTAGCCTTTGGATAGACACGAGTGCGTCAATACATGTACCTAACGCATTATATTTTTTTTGTATAACTTTTCTTGCTCCCCAACGTGATATAAACAGGGTGACTGTTGACAAATTTTAAATATTGAAGGAGAGCCCTCTGAACATGATTCTGATCATAATTATGTAATAAAAGTAGGTACTTAATTTTTCACCAGAATTCCCTATAAATAAATAAAGAATTTTACTAGAGCGAGGACTGTTCGTGAAACCGTGTATACCTACCTACCTATACTGTGTTGATAACGCCACCGTGCGTACGTCCGTACCAGTGTAACCATGCGTTGCGTAATGACTTCTTTAACTTTCGTTTAAGTTTACTTATTTTTTTTTTATTAAGTATGGATGGGACGTTTGACTTCCATGACACTTATTTAAAAATTAATATATATTTTTTATTTTATTTTTTCTCCTTGTGGATGAACTCAAACTAAGCCGAAAGTGATCATGTTTTTCCTACAAATTGCTTGGAAATTTCAGTGTATTATTTGTATCTAAAATGTTCAATATAATTTTGCAGTTTACATCGTATTGGGTTAATATTGGTATAGTGCTAGAAATATCTTCCCGCGAATATAAAGTAGGTGCTCGTTTCATTTATTTTTTAAATGGTCTACAACAATTAAGAATAAGAAAATTATTATTTAAAACCGTTATGATTAAAAATATGTTAATGTAAAAAACCAATATATTTTTCTATTTAATGAAATAGTCAAAAAATACGACAGCTTTGTAAAGTAAAATAAAAACTTTATCTTTTATTAACTATCTGATTACTTATTCTTTGGCGGCCGGGCTCTTCCTTGCCCGACAAAATCGAGAAATGCATTAAATAATATAATAATTACTAACGCATGAAAAGTAATACCTTTATTCTTGTTTGTATTGCGACGAAGTTTAGTGCAGACGGGCATAAGTCTTTATGTTAAGATTTTTAGCAAAATAATCTATGTGAACGTGCACGACCACCGCTCATTAGACACTGTCACAAAACTTGTGCAAGCACCTCTTTTAGTAATGACAATATTTGGGGTTGAAGATATAAATTGAAGATTCAGCAAGAAGATACTTTATTAAAACATAAAGTTACATGAAATTAAAATCATGTTTTTATCATAAATTGTTTTCCTCACCACAACTTTCTTTATTCTAGATACGAATAAGTACCGCATACATTTTAAAAGGTTTTAAAGGAATCTGCTATCTTTCTTCACTTTTCATGCAGTCTTTCTAAAGAGACAATTCTACTGAAATCGTATTCTTTTAATTAAATTTTTAAAAACAAAATTAATTGTGCTCTTAAATGTATTTTTCAAGATATGGCAATATGTAAAAATTGCAGAGGGAACTTGCTTCTTTACTCTTACAAATGGATATATTAGGACGTAAATTGTTTTTCTTTTTGAAAATAACTTCATCACTTTTGTAACTACAATAAGTAAGCCCAAATTTTGTAAATTTTCGCGTGCTTAATATCATGATATTGAATTTAAAAGTACAATAAAAAATAGAGCGGTAGAAGTCATGAAGTGACATTTCCCAAGTCATTGGTTAGTTCTAATTTTAGCCACGCGCCAAAAGATCCTTGTCGGACTATAGTCTTGTTACGACATTTTAAGGGGATACGTCCTTATTAGTTTTCTGTCGACGAATGATTGTCAATTAAATATTAAAAAAGTCTGAAACCGGCGACAGCAAATACGATATAAATTTTATTAGCTTATTTTAATAACAGTCATTTAAAGATGACCTGAAAATATTGCCTGATGGAAATGTGTTATGATGCAGCTTGCGATAGGCAGACAACACGGCGGAACGCTTATCTCAGTTAACAAACCTATCTAAGCCAGTAAAAAGAAGCTCTTTCATCAAACTGAGCCGACTGTAATTGGATTTAGGATCCAACAGCCCGATTCCCTAGCAATGAGCTTTTTATTTATTTTTTGTACAGGTCTGCACAGCATTGAAGCTAAATTAGTCGAAAGAACGAAACTAAACTTAGACAAGAGAGTTGTCGATTAGAGGCGTATTAATGCACTTAATAGTAATCGTCCTGTAACTTTCCTAAGCGATTTTATCAATGATCCATGTATAATAAGAAAAGTATTAATACAAAATGCATTCCTACAAACAAAAAGCAATTTTTTTGGAGCTTGACCCTTACAAAAACAGTACTTTAATTCGTTCTGTTATCAGCATCGAGAAAACAAGATCCACTGGATATGCGATACGTTAGCCGGGAGCGAAGTTACTCGGTAATTTCTTCGGTAACCGAAGACGCACTTCAAATTACCAGAGACTAGTAAAATAAATAGAATCCACACAATACACACAAAATCGTGTCACGGAAAAAACTCAAAATCCCGTGTTTTCATTAGATAGCCTACAACTATAGTCAATATATACCTACTTCCACAAAGACCCTTTAGTTTCAAGGTTAGATGCACAGTTGCATACCTACCTTCCTAACTATTTACAAATAGAAATACTAACTAGACGCATTCTTTTGAACCTTTTTATACCAGGGCATAATGAAGAGACCTTGAGAATGAGAGAATGCATTTATTTTCTTAATTTCATAGTTGAGCGTAAACTATCGGGTGTTTCCGAGTATAAGGACTTTTACTTTTACAGTAAATGTGAATTTTACTAAAAATATGTGAGCAATTATGGTTTTATCCACGGAGGAAATATATGGAGTTGCCCTATCTTGTTTTCTCAAAGGATTCAAGTGAAGCCTACGGGAGGGTTGCGGGAGAAGTAAGCGGTTGGTTACGCCCAATCATAACCATACAGGCGATGGCATTATTCACCTATTAGCGATTAGTAAAAACCGATTGAAACATAGGGTTAAAATATTCATATGATCGTCAAAAAGTTCAGCTATACTTTACAAGGTGGCTCTAGTTTTTTAATGAAATACGTTCCAAATGTGTCAGAAAAAACCGCGAAATAAAACAATTTGTAAAAAATAATTATGAATAAAAATATCTTCGTGGTAAGTTAAATTTATTTCAATTATCCATGTAATTCCTTTATAAAATAAGTTTCTTTAAGTAGAGAAACTTATTTTATATCGAAAAACAATGAATGATTAATTTTTTTTTTAATATCTACGTGTGTACACAGTTTACAAAGTAAGCATCTAACTGATGCCAGTGCCTCTAGTGCGAAGTAGCTTGAACTATTGAGGCTGCGACGTCACGACAACCCAGTATTGATACTGTGCATCTTTGCTTACAGCACCTCTTCTATACAGGGTGTCCCGTAAATAGTGAACCCACGGAAAACTGAAAATACAAGAGGTTGTCTGGAATCCGAAATACCATTTTTTTCCTATTTTAATTATTTTGTAAATTTTCACCTACTGCGAATACAAAATGTGTCATATTTTTTTTTTTTGCACGTATTTTGTCCAACTTTTATATCATAAGATAATTAAGGAGATATAATTTTATCCAATGTATTTATAACCAATATTTATCTGTAAAAAAAAGATAACAGCAAAAACGTGTAGATTTTTTTTTTCAAAAATTTCAAACTCGATTTTTAAACTAAGCTAGTGTAAAAAAATTGTATGACAATCTAATGGAACTTAATTTTAAAAACATCTACAACTCATACAGATTTTAAAAAGGTATAAAAATCTACAAAAAATATTTAAAATGTATTTTATCATCACTCAGATATGGATCAGAGACCTAATTGACGAGGTAAAATAAAATGAAAGAAGTAAAGTAATCGAACTTTAAACATTTATTTACACTTATTTTATTACATTAAATGCTCGAAGTGTCTACCTCTTGCTCGCACACATAGCCAGCATGTTGTAGTCATTCCCTTATGAATACTGGCCTTAGCATTGTCAAAAGGTATTTTTCTAATTGAAATGTTTTTATACCTATTGTTCTGTCACTTTTTTGGATTATTCTTCCCTTTACTGTTATTGTTTTTACCAAATATATGTCTTTACTCAATCAGCTACACTATTATTTTTCAACACTTTATCAGCACGAATGTTCTGAAGAAAAGCTGATTGTAAAGTCTATATTTTGTGTGTATGTATTGTGTGTTTTCGACAAAATATAAGTCGAATCTCGAAAAAGTTGTGCTACGTTGTTGTGCAAAATGCAAGGTAGCGGAGATAGAGTATCTCCAGGCACAAGCAGCAATGCGATGGGAATGGGAGCGATCCGTACGCTTTCTGGACGGGAAGGCTACAGTACTTGGAAGTTTAAAATGCGGTTTTACTTACTGCATGAGCAGCTTTGGGAAGCTGTGGTGGGGTATTCTGATGGAGATGAAACCCCAGAGACAACGAAAAAGCGTGAAGATGAGTTTGCACTAGCCAAAATCTGCATGACTTTAGATGGAGGAGCCATTACTCATGTTAGAAGTGCGGACAGTGCTAAAGCCGCTTGGACGTCGTTGCCGAACGCCTATGAAGAGAAGGGCATGGGTAGAAGGTTAGCTTTAGAACGTAAGCATAAACGTTTTTTGCCTTAATGAATTTAATACTATTGAAGAGTATATAAATTCTGTTATTAGTACTGCTCAAGATCTCGCTGACATTAGTAAGAAAATCGAGGATTCTTCTTTGGCTGCGATACTGTTGGGAGGCCTAACGCCTAAATTCGATCCCTTGGTCATGGCTTTAGAAAATTGCAATATTGAGGTTACCACGGACATGGTAAAGGCAAAACTACTAAATGAGATGTCGAAAACCAGGTCTGATGATTATGAGTCTGCGTTGCGGGGTGGCACATAATAAATGCACTGCAGGGCTGTACCTATTTTGAACAAGGTACTTGATAGGTAAAAGAAATTTCAATTAAGGGCTGGTGTTGTAGTCATATCCTTTTGAATACTGGCCTTAGCATTGTCAAAAGGTATTTTTCTAATTGAAATGTTTTTATACCTATTGTTCTGTCCCTTTTTTGGATTATTCTTCCCTTTACTGTTATTGTTTTTACCAAATATATTTCTTTACTCAATCAGCTTCACTATTATTTTTCAACACAGCCTCTCCTTAAGAAATTTCTTTTCAGTCTTCTAAGGGCCACTCCGTTATTTTTCACCGATTCAGGTACTGGTTCAATTTTTTAAGTAACGCTCTCTCACAATGAGAGACTGTTCTGAATTTGAAATGAATTTACTGTTTCACACACGGCTTCTTTTAAAATAGCCCCACAGAAAATATCAAGTGGATTTAAATCCGGCGGGCATGGTGGCCATGCAATTTTACCGCCGCATCCTATCCATCGGTTCAGGTACGACTCGTTTAAGTGATTTATTACTTGCCGTGAATAGTGAGCGGTCGCACCTATTGCGAACTTCTTTTGGTACATCGCTTGACTAATTACCAAGCTCTACTCTTCAAAAA
Source organism: Stenoptilia bipunctidactyla (assembly GCA_944452665.1). Lineage (NCBI taxonomy): Eukaryota > Metazoa > Arthropoda > Insecta > Lepidoptera > Pterophoridae > Stenoptilia > Stenoptilia bipunctidactyla. The sequence continues at coordinate 13,269,570 of OX101721.1, read as the reverse complement.
ATTAAATGATGAGCTCTATTCAGTCGTGGTGGGAGTTCCAATGGACCGATGATTTGTCTGTTTAGTATCCCAGCCCATAAATTAACTCCAAACTGGTGCTGAAACCTGTCTTTCCTTACTGCACGTGGGATTTCGACGGCCGGATTCATGGAGGTTGTGCATGTTGAAGACGCCCATTTTCTTAAAACAAGATTCATCACTCTACAAAATTGAATCAAAAAACCGTGGATCTTGTCTGTACAGGCGCAACATCTCCCTACAGAAATCTAAGCGACTTTGATAATCCGCTGGAAGCAATGTGCAAGTTGGACATGATTCTATGTACCGTACTTGTAGCAATACCCGTGCGTCTAGAAACGGCGAATGCTAGTATAAGGATCTTGTCTAACTTCCATCATTACCTGATCTTCATCCACCTGTCTAGAACTTCCTTCGTCTGGTAACGCCAGGGATTCGACCCTCCAAATACGCGTTACTGACGCGGAGAAAAACTAGATGATCGGGATATCGTTCGCAATTTGGATATCGCATATGATATCTACGTGCTGCCTCCCGAGCTTTACCGTCGCATAAACCGTAAATAAAATACATTTCCGCGTGTTCACGAGCAGTAAAAACAGCGGACATTTTCAGAAATTGAGAATAATCGAATACTATTTATGTGTGATAGATAACTGATCCATTTCAACATGAGTTTATAAATTTTAGGATTTAAAAAAATAACATGTTTTAGCTTTTATTTTCAGATCAACAATAATCCCTCACAAATTACAAATTAATTAGAGAGATTTATCTTTTCTTAACTATCTGAAAAAATAAAAAGTAAAAAAGTTCATGAAAAAAAGTTGTGATACTTTTTGTGCACGCAGTAGGGGAAAATCCCATAAATATTCAAAATCGTTATATCTCAAAAACTACTTAGCCTAGGAAATAGAAACTTGGTGTGTCTGATTCCAGACAACCCCTTGTATCTCCATTATTTATTATGGTTCTCGCAACGCATTTTCACACCCTAAAAAGTCTACTTTTGTGTTTAAAAGTGACTTTCAATTCCTTTTTAAGGAACAATATTTTCAACACACTTGCTCGTAAAGTGAGCCTTATTCTATTGAATTTAGAACTATAAACTGGGCTATAAGTCACGCGTGCATAATATATTATACCCTAGTGCATAATATAATGAATCCTACAAAGTTGAATTGTACCTTTGTGCAAATTACATGCGAGTAAACAGAGCATATTTTATTGATCCGGGTTATACATTAAATAAATTCAGAAACAACAAAGAGGTTTTATACCACTTCAAATCCATATACATTTTTAAATGTTTGTGCCTTATATTAGTAAAACAAATATGTATATCAAACAAATTGTTCACAATTTACAATAATTTGTTATAAAACATTAAAATATTTGCATTTACCAAATTAAACATTTCCACGTAAAATAGGCTGTATATGCTATACAGACATTGACACATTTGGCAGAAAAAAATACCTACGCGCATGCGCGAGGTTCGGCGCCATTTTTCAATCACAATTCACAGCTTTGTTATTAAGTGTGTTTGTTATTTTATGACCACGTATGTCTGTCTTTTACTCACAAGTGTGTTGAAAAACGTCGTATGTAACTCGTGAGCGTTGCTAATTACAGTCTCGGCTCATTATTAAGCCCTCGCCTGCGGCTCGGGCTCAAATCACAGCCTCGACTGTAATTAGCAACTTCGCTCACTTGTTACATAATATACTATTTTGAAATGCATTCAATTGCCCTATTATTGAAAGGAAAAACATGACATTGTAACTTCAAAAATAATCTCTTTAAAAAGCGCTATTAGTTTTCTCTGGACAGCTGGTTGGAATATCACGAAATAATATGATAGGCTCTATTGCCCGGGCTCGTCACTTGTTCATCAGTTATGTTACAAACTTTGTAAATGGCAGTACTAGCAGAAATGTCGAAGTCATTTTTCTGGTGTCACTGTTGTCGATCGAACGGTTGCTGGTGGTTTTAGTAATTGACATTTTGGAATTTTCTTTTTTTATTTGAATATGAATAAAAAATGAAAAGATAGTTTCATAATCAATGTAGAGAATTGCAATACCAGTGAATCTGACGGTTCATTCAATATACATAGAATTGCTAGATTCAGATTTTGATTTCAATGAATAAAAATAATTATTGTATTTTGTTGTTTTATTTTTAAACCTTATTAATACTAGTTGCCTATCATTTATTTATTCTTCATTGTACACATGGAGTAAGACATAACTTTATTAAAAATATAATAGGTACAGTGCACAATAGGCGGCCTTATCATCTACAGACAATCTCTTCCAGACAACCCTGCAATATCATTCACTATCATTTTCATTATATACTTCTCATCAAAAAGTAGGACAGCACCAATTATGTTATTTTTTACGATACTTTTATAAGCAAGTATCAAGTTTGTTTAATCCATGTATTTCGTACTATTTTAGGGATTACCATGATGCTATTTTTTCAATTTCGCCAGGTTTTTCCAGTCTCTGCTTTCAGTAGCCAGACTTATTTTATTGATTTGTTTAGAGACTCTAGAAGTCTGGCTAACGAAAGTAGACACTGGATTGATTTAAACCTGAATAATACTAGTTGCTATCATTTTAATAATATACTTATTATCAAAAAGTAGGGCAGTACCAACATTGTTATTTTTTTACGATAGTTTTATATAAAAAAATAATCAAGTATCAAGTTTGTTTAATTCATTTATGTCGTTCTATTTTTGGGGTTCCCATGATGCTATTTTTTTAATTCGCCAGGTTTTTCCAGTCTTTACTTTCATTAGCCAGACTATACAGTGTGTCCGGTCACGACCTAGCGATAATTTAAGGTTACAAAATATAACTAATTTCATCGACAAAAACACCCATATATGGGGTTCTAACCCCCTCCTGTCGGAATGGCCACCATTAAATTTTTTTTTATTCTTGTAGATACCTCTGCTGAAAGATGCCGATTTCTCTGAACAGAAAGGTCCTACAGATGTAAAAACAATGTTATTTTAAAGGTAGAAATAGCAACTATTAAATAAAAATAAACATTATGGAAAAATTTCCCTGCAAAATATCTTAAAATATTAACAATACTAATTTAAGTAAAAAAAATTGACTGTTTTTTTAATTTTTCTTAACATATTTCAAAAAATAGCACATTGATACTATTTTTTTTAATACTGTCCTAATACTTAAGGATATTACTTTTTTTTTTTTTTTTTTTTTATACTTACAAATTGACGTTAAAATTATTGTTGTTAATTGCATAACTCGAGAGTTAGGGCTGTTTGAATATGACCCTTTTGTGAGGATCCCAAACCCATGTAGAGCTACCTGCTACATTGAATAGGGTTTATGTGACAAGGACGGAAAACAGATGGATGGATACTTTATGGACAAACACAAAACCATGCTGAACTTTGCATTGTTGTCCAGTTTAGAAGTGGAGTAAAGCAGTTGTCTTATCATTAACGAATTTGATTGTTCTTGTAGTTATGTAATTTCATATTTCTTAGGTCATATTTTTTTCGCAACTAGGAGTAGACTTAGTTGTGCAGCGTTCGCGGTAAAGAAAATTCACTTTTTGACTGATGTTAACTCGGCGAAGATGGTTTATTTTAGTTATTTTCATAGTATAATGTCCTACGGCATCCTACTTTGGAGCAATACCGCAGATATTGACACGATATTTACACTGCAGAAACGGGCAGTGTAAATATCGTATAAATGTATAAACTTGGATTTTTTTTTTTTATAAGTGACTAAACCCGCGTTTGACCTCAATCTCACCTGATGGTAAGTGACGATGAGGTCGACGATGAAAGCACACGGGTTTAGGAAGGAACTGGCTCTTTATACAATATTGCCGGAAATAGAGAATCTCTAAGAGATAAGTTTAAAGAGATTAGTATCTTGACCCTTGCATCACAATATATTTATGAAAACATTATGTATTTTTATAATAATAGTAATAAATTTAAAACTATGAAAGATAATATTAATAAAAAATTATTCTGTAAGGACAAGGAACGACCATAAGTTAGCGTTTCCCAAATTAAGGCTGGCTAAAAGCAGCAAATTATATATGGGAATGTCAATAGGTACCTATTTATAATAAAATACCAAAGTCAATTCAATCCCTAACGTTTAATAAATTAAAAAGAATCGTGTCTTTTGTTTTAAGATTTTTGGGATTAAGTTAATTTTGCTTCACCAATGTATTGGAAGTCTTAGTTTCAGAAACATGTAAGTAAGTCGGACAATAGGTATATAAATAATAACCATACAATACTCAACAAGTAGCGGTATGATCTTAAACGCCCTCGGTATAAATTATAAGGAAGACCCTAAAGAAAACTAGTTCTAATTGAAAGGCGATTTCAGCGAAGTTTTGGATGCGACCACAATGTTGGTACGCGATTATAGAAAAGACCGGATATTAGCTTTGGCAACATAGAGTCTATATTAAAGATACACAAACCAATGTAAGTAACGCTGGCCAGGGTAGCCAACGATTATCTTGAAAACATGGTTCGCTTTTTGATTGGAAAATTGAATAAATCTGTATCATTTTTAGATGTTTTTGACCGGCAAGCGGCCGGTGTCGTTTACCCGCCTGAAAACTTCACATAAACTTTTTTTACAGTTTCTTTCGCATTTTGTTCAATTGTACTTCGATTTCATAATGAAATTTGAAGTTCGGACTTCGGAATCACGTCCGTAGTTAGAACTAAAAGCCTTTGTCATGATGTTTTATACCTTCGCTTATTTTTAACAACGTTTTGTTAAATCTGCATATTTTAGGCAATTTTAAATTGTAATTCGTTATAGGATCAGGTGATATGTTAAGAGCTCCGATTATGGCATGTCAAAGGCAGTCGGACAGGTAGCCGGCGGGAGGCCAGCATGCCGCGCGCAATGCTGTCGGATACACGCGCCACGGGAGGGGGATAGTTCAATAACAACAATCCTACTTACTTAACATACAAAAAGCTACAATTGGTTTAAATACAATTAAAGCGGGGATTTTCGTTTGCATTTCAAAAAGTGGTGAGGCGCATTTGATCGACTGGCATGAGTACCTAAATATATGATATTGTGAAGAATAGAAATTAGTCTAATAAGTATTATAAAATCAGTACCTTTCGTGTTTGTAGCGTGTCATGAGCTGGGTATCGGCGTCGTCGCGCCGCGCCCCCGCGCTTCACCTGCAAACATCATTGGTCCTATACCAGCACATCACACTCTTACCTATCCAAATTAGGACTCAAATACATGAAACTAATACGATACGAAAGGGAAAAAACGCTAAGGGCATTTTGTTTAATTTAGATAAGATAAATGTGCACTTCAGCTTCAGATAGTTTTACAACACCATATCTAGGTACCTGTCTTTATTTTAAAAGCTACTTGCAGTTTTGGTTTAGCCCGCAATGTTCCCGCTACCATTAGAATATTTTAATAAAATATGTATATGTTTCCCCTAGATAATATAATAAATAATATGGTTATGGATACTAGATAACTGATATACTTAAGAAATATATAAACATACATATTGATTAAATACATATTTTTTATTAGAGTAAACTTAAATAAACATATAAACATCCATGACTTGACGACTAATATCTGTGTTCGACACACAAATATCCGCCGCCGCCGCCGGGATTCGAACCCAGGACCTCTGGCATAGAAGGCAATGTATGTTACCGCTACACCAGCCGGTCGTAATATTCTAAGCCTGAGCATAGTTCCATAGTAAAGCTGGCGATGTAGTAAAAACGAACGCCGCCCCGCGCGATGCGCCGCCTGTGCTTAGACGAGGCCTAAGGGTCACACCAATCGATGGACTTTGATCGGATTTTTCGGATTAGTGAAAACTATCGGTCGACGTCGACTGTTCCATTCGACGGTCGATCGATTGGTGTAGTACCACTAGTGCAGCTTCCTTATGGTGATAGAATTTTTAATATAAGATCAGCAGGCCTATTATGGATCTCAAAACTATGAAATTGTTTTGAAGTAAAGGCCGCTCCACATTCTCGCGAGAACGCGAGAATCATGCGAGGAAGAGAATGTGGAAGCCATTCTCGTATTCTACTCAATTTCTCTCGTTTTTCTCTACTTTTTGTGGGTTTTGGGGTTAGTGGGGAGTTTGGAGTTTTGTTTAGGAGTCACACTCGCATGTTTCTCAGTAACGAACGAGCCGCTGGTTTGAACGGTTATATCGCAGAGTATATCTCAGCGATGCGCGTCTGCGAATGATCATGTCAGTCGAATAAACTACTTATACTAACTTGAATATTCGACTTGTACGATACTAATATACTAACGTCCTGAGTCGAATGATACTACTAATATTCGTAATTACCAACGATGGTTAACTACAATATGGCCGAATGACCTTGAAAGAAAGCATTCGAATGGATTAGTTGAATGACTGAATGCATTGACAGGCAGCTTGTGTCCGCAGTTTCACCTGCGTAACACCCTTTAGAGAGAGAGACAGAGAGAGTTTTGAAGTAACTCGTAATAGATTTTTAGAGTTTTTGTTCATTTTTATATTGTTAGTATTTGGTTAGTATTGAAAATGGTCCAGGAAGATAAAAATTAATATCTAATATGTTTTATTTGCTTACAAATAAAGATAAATTGTGATGAAAACATATTAATCTCAAGGCTTTATATTCTATGTACGCAGATAATTATATTGACGATTCGCGAGATTCTCGCGAGAATGTGGAACGGCCTTAAAACATATCATGCGATCATTATTTGGTGTACCATGTAGATTGAATAAAATAACCCCAATATAATAAAAAAGTTTTTATTTATGAAAGCAAACGAAATGGAAAAACACAAATCAAGAAACAAACATAGAGGTATGTGCGATCTCAATCTTTGCGATCTCACCTTTTTCAATTGACGTTTTTCAGTCATAGATAATTCGGTAATTCGTTTATTCATTATGTCATAATTGTTGATCATTGTATCATAGAAATCTTGTTTATCATGTCATGTCATGAAAGAACCGTAATAGGCCTACAGAAGTTTTTAAGCTTTTCCATTACAAACAAACAAAAACGCGAGGTTCAGAATAGGATTAAAAGGTATTAAAAATATTAGAATAAAAGTAAAGACTCTCTTTTCAGACGAGAACTGGATCCACTTTATGAGCGGAAAGTCACTTTAAACCAAGAAAATGAAAGTGTACACTTTGGGATAACACGATTTGGGGACAATGATTGGAAATTATCTCTCTTACGGTTTCGATTCCGGTCTAATTACCAATAACCCCGTATAAGAAAATAGAAAACGCAATCATTATTGCCTTAATGGTGCGTAAGTAATGAGGAGCGTAGGCGATGGGGTAAACCTATCTGCCTCAGACGCCAGTGGTTGCGGGTTCGATCCCAGCGCGGAACAAGAAAAAAAAAATGTTCCGTGTCTAGGTGTTTATCTATTTATTTATTTATATTCTAGGTTCCCCCCCTAGTTCGCTGCATGGTATCCCATAACACTAGCTATGCTTACTTTGGGGCCATGTAGTTGGTGTGATTGTTGGGGATTTTATTTATTTATTATTTATTAAATACAAGACCTGATAAGGTATTGAGATGGAAATTAAACGGATGGAGGACGAAAGGTAGGTAGTAGATACCTATCAAGGAGCCTTCGAACCTGTGAAAAAAGGCCCCTTTATATGTATAGCACGTGTTAACCTTGTGGCATAAAATTTGTATGAAGCGTTGAGTTAAATTGTCAAAGTTGTATTTTATTGCATCGCAAAAACCTAATGCTGCTACAAAACAAATGTTAGTTACTTTTGTTATTTTCTTTCTCTAACAAGTTTTTTTTCCTTGTGTTATATGAAGCAGTCAATTAAAAGAGGGAATTGGTTCGCCATGAAATATGAGCAGATAATTAGTTCACATGATCTACCTCGGTGCGAACTGATTACGCAGGGTGGCCGCTAGCCACACAGACGGACAGACCATTCCGTCAAGCAGGAGTCACTCAAATTAGTCGTGTCTTGTCCTACGAGATGTGTTAGAATTTAGAAGTGGTATAGATATGATTCTCTCAGCTGAGCCTCACAAGTTACTAAGCGTAGTGAAATAATTAAATCAGTATATTAAAGGATCACCAAAGATTCTGTGTTAATCAAAAATATAATTCAAGTTATCGCATTAAATCGGATAACTGTAAGTTTTTAGTTCTTTGTTCCACATTTTTTTAGTATTAACTCAAAAAGTGTTAAAATTTTGAAATCCTGATTAAAGGAGCCAACTTTCCATAGCAGGGACATGCCGAAACACTTTTTCAGGAAGCTTTCGCGAGGTCAATATTTTTGAAAATGTTGAATTTATAGTTCGGCAAAAAGTGTTATTTCTAAGGGACATTTGTGTTATCACTTTTAATTGGGACTTTATTGTAAACACAAAAATAAACACTAACTACAGTCATCTTGGGTAACTTTTAATAGTTACCCAAAATGACTGTAGTTAATACTTACTGTTTATAGATTTTTATTAGTAGGTATTAGGTAATTTTTTTATGGAAATGTCAGGTTTTATATAGTAATATTTGTTCTAATAGACAATCTAATAGACTATGTACTTCTGAGGTTATTTTGAACATTCATGTTGCCTTCAATAAGTAGTTAGCGAAAATCGGGGCATTCAATGTTACCATAAATTTCGGGTAACATTGAATGGTGTTTACCGTACCGCGCAAATTGCTATGTTAATACATAAATCTGATTGTTTGTGATATACCCGACTATATAAGAAACAGTTTTCATCCAAAAATTTACAATTATAAGAGGTCACCATAGATAGTTTTCATTTACTATGTAAAAGAAAAGCAAATTTTTTTTTTAACAAGTAGTTATTCATTTACATGAGAATATATCAGTATATGTATAAAAGACATGCATTAAATTATTCTTTTATTTAAAATTAGTTAAAAAAAAAGGGAAAATGTTATAAAAGAATACAAAATGAAGTTCTGCTCTCCCCACTGCTTGTACAAAATATCGTCTTCGATGTAAAATTTCCTGGCTTTTTAGTGACTTGTTCGCCATATTTTGACACCGAAGTGGTCTGAGATGCTACTAAACCAAATCGTGAGGGTTCGATTTCCGCACAAAAAAAACCGTAAAACATTATTCGGGTCTAGGCCCCCCAGTTTGCCACATGGTAGGTATGCCACATCCTAAGCATTAATATTGTCTTAAGTTTTCATGATTCATAATTTAAAATACAACACGTTTTAACCGGACTTATCGCGTATAATTTATATTTTACATTTTAACTCGAGGTTGCGGTGTCTTTTCAGATCCCGTAGTCACGAGCGACTTAGATGTCAAGCGTCTGATTGATAGGTGGAAAAAGTTATACATCATCTCCATCTTTTTCTCAGTCCTAAGCATTTCTTAATTTGCGGTCATGTAGTTGGTGTGACACCTGACTGCGATTTTTTAGACTTTTTGGGCATTGGTAGAATCTTAAAACGTAAAATACACCAATATTTAAAGTTATCCAACGAAGAAAATTTAAATGTCGGATAATATTTAACGGCCTTATTAATAAACTCGGACTAAGGTCGGATTAAAATTGCGTTCATTTTTCAATTTACCACTGAGGCTTATCATGCCCTTTACATAATCCTCTTTGGCTTAATATAAAACAATAAAATATTTGCGATAAACAGTCATTATTTGAATAAAAAGTCTAAAATGAGGATTATGTAAAGAGCATGATAAGCCTCAGAAAATAATCAAAATGAACGTAGCTTTAATCCGACCTTAGTCCAAGTTTATTAATAAGGTCGTAATGGTTCAAAGTTACCCGATATTTCTGTTATATAACCTGTATACAACAACCTCACTTTGGAATGTCAAACCTTATGAACAACTTGTCGATCCATGAGCATCGGTCATCTTCACTTCAATGCTTTTCATATCAAACAGTGTTAACTCCGGTGATTAGTTTCCCATATTAGTAGTGAGTCAAATCCCAATTGGTTTATTAAGGTTAGTTCATATTTACTTAACTTAGTAGGAATCTTATGTCAAGTACTTATTGGCGAAATTAAAGTTTCCTTCGGGTGTAACTTTAACCACTTTGAATGTGACAATACTTGCTTATAAGACTACAACTTATAAATTAATAAAGATATTAAATAATTTTCAATACTTTTATGACTTACTAAAAAAAATTTAGCTCCGGTTCGTTCCTTTCCTCGTGTTGTGTATGTATGGATAGTAACTTGGAATCTCACGGGGGGAACGGTTTCGCGCAACAGGTGGCGCACCCTGCTTAAGTTTGAATTATTGGAAAAAGTTAACTTACGTCAGAATATATCTAAAATATGTTTGTGGTTACATAACTATTTGCTTGACTTAAATAAATCAGTGTATTTCTAGACATTCAGGCCACTAAGACTAAAAGTTTCAAGACATTAACGGACGTAGATACACACATAATTAATTTTGGGTAGTTAAAGTTGTTCTGTCAGATATCGCTATCCGACTCATTTTTTTTTGTTAGAATGTATTAGGTTTCCCTGAAAGCTCAAAACTCCAGCTCAAGCATGCAGTTTCGGTGGATAAGCATCTGTGCGATTTTATAAAATTTTATTCAGCTGAGATTAAGATAAAACTCGAGCTTAACCTAAAAGAAAAAAAGGATTTTCCGTGGGCCGATATTTATAAAATTTCTTTGAACTTTATTTTAACATGTCAACTATATTAGTAGTTTTATACAGTGGTGGTCAACTAATTAGGGACGCTATCACAAAAAAAAAGAAAAGGTAATTTCGAAAAATGGATTCAGTTGGAGCTTTGAAGCTGGTACCGTTATTAACAAGTAGATGTACATGTAAGTATTCCACATATTCATCGGTCGATAGTTGAATTTAATAAACAGAAAAAAAACTTTATTTTTTTTAACAAATACAACTCTGCTTCTGCTCCGTACCTATTAGTTAAATAGTGGATTTTTAGTAACTATGGTCTTTCCTTTATGGTTTCCTTTGTCTTTGGTTAATCACCATTTGACATCAGCGAGGCACCGACGCAATTAATTTTATGGCAGGTTTCTAAGGAAATATTATTCCACACTCAGGTAAATCTCTCATAAAGCTGGTTCTTAGTGCCGGTTCGCCCAATTGCAACTTTCTCCTTCACTTCAAACCATAAATGCTCAATGGAGTATAGATCTGGGCTGTTTGCGGGCCAATCCAATACCGCCACAGACTGCTGTGCAAGTAACTATTTGAGAGAATGAGCTGTAAGTTTCGGATCATTATCATGTTGAAACTTCATTATCATGTTGAAACTGGCAAGACTTATTCAGTGCACGGTACCTACCATAGTTTTGTGAAATATTTTTATGTATTGATGCTGATCTAGCTTACCCTAAATTTTTTTCACAGGCCATTTGAATATTATCGCTGCCATGTATTAGGTACTTGCTTCTTCGTATATTTAGTATGCAATTCAGCTTTTACAGCAAGCCGCACGTATTGTCGGCCATCTGATAAAATTTGAAGATATTACTCTATGTTACTTTGTTTTTATAATAAACAATTGAGTAGTCTAGCCAGTAAAATTTAAAAAAGAATAAGTAACTAAACGTATAAAAACTTGAATCAGTCCTGACCAGTCCTGGTCACCTAATTAGGGGCGCATACATTTTTTATTAAATTAACAGTCGATTCAATTAACCTTTCTATAGTTGGTTCTAGTATTAATATATCACTAATATGTTGTTATTTTATATATCTTAGACACATATTAGGCCTTTATCTATGAAATTTCACGAAATAAATGAAGCGTAATTTTTTTATATATTTTTTATTTCTATAATCAAAGTAATCACCCATGCAATCAATGCATCTTTGCCAACGCATTGGTAGCTTATTGATGCCTTTCTTGAAGAAATCAGCTGGGCAACAAATTCTTCAAAGGCATCTTGTACTGCCTCTCGGGTATTGATTTTTTTTCCCGCCAAGAAGTTATCCAAATTCTGGAAAAAGTAAAAGTCTGTAGGCGCAAGGTCTGGTGAGTACGGCAGATGACGGAGAACTTCCAACCCCAACTCTTGTAGCTTGGAGACCGTCTGCTGTGCAGTATGAGGTCGCGCGTTGTCGTGCAGGAGCAGTGGAGCCGAATGATTGACCAAAGCTGGTTGGAGACGTGCGAGCTTCTCCATCATTATGTTTAGTTCTTCACAGTACACATCTGCAGTAATGGGCCCGATTAATCCCGATTATAAGGTTAATAGCTTAAATTTTCGTTCCAAACGAGGAAAAGATTGAAGCGAAACCTTAAATCGATAATAATTTTGAAATCGGCCAATAGATAACATAAATGATAAAACATAAACATTCCTAATTTATTCACGGAATAAATATTCTCCAAAAAATAATGATTTGTGACATTCCTTAAATGAAAAAACGTCGATATAATTAACACTATTTGCTCAAATGGGTACTTAAGTTAATTCACCTTCGGATGCGGTTTTCATCCATTCTCACATGTTCACTGTTATCTAACCGATTCACAATTAGGCACAATATAATTACTATTAGACAGGGTTGTTTTTTGTACCTGCATATTTAATTTAGCGTTGCTCAGTACAAAAAGGCAGAAATATAGAACCACAAACGTTAAAAATAGTCGCTGTTGATGGACATAGTTACTATGACGCGGAATTTCATTGACAATACTACGACGTAGTACTACGAGATGTGTTGTAGTAGCGTGTAGTCGATTTTATTTTAATGGTAATTTAGAGTGGCCATGCTTTGCGTTACATGTTAGCGGATATATTTATGTCCTTGTAAAAAAAAAACTTTTTTTGCAAAAATCGTTTCTATAACTGATATGTAAAAAAATTTTGGCCGATGACCTCAAATCAACCCTGTATTAACGCATCTTATTTCTTTTCATTTAATTTTATATTCGCTTCAAAACTACCCTCAACTTTTTTATATCTATGATGCATAATTAATTTGCTATAGGTCTACCAGGATCTGATGGCAAAAAGGGAAAAAGATATTGACGCTAGCAAATCTGGGGAAATTTTTAAAGGAAAGGACAATGTTCAAAAATAATCCAGGCCCGGCGGCAATGCAATGTAACTCAGGTTATTACTAAAAATGTGTAAATTAAATACTGTATAGTTGGAATGACTGAAATATTTTTCTTCGATTGTGCAATTGCTTTTGAATTTAGGCACGGGTTATATTAATGTTTCAGTAAAATGGTCTGATGTATATCGGAATAGTTTCCGTCTTCGTTTTCATGAGCGATGTTAATTCAGGTTCTTATCTATCTATGTACCAAGTTTCATTCAAATCGATTCAGTCGTCCAGGCGAAAAAGCGGAGAAACGTTAAAAATATTATAATATCAATTAACATTCAGAAAAATGTTTCAGTCCTACTTTGTGATAAATTTCTTTTGGACCTGGCCTGGGTTAAATTTTCACACTACATGGCCATTTGACGACCACTTTGGCGTTGGGGTAAACCTATCTGCCTCAGACGCCAGTGGTTGCGGGTTCGATCCCCGCACGGAACAAGAAAAAAAAAATGTTCCGTGTCTGGGTGTTTATCTATTTATGTATTTATATTCTAGGTTCCCCCCTAGTTCGCTACATGGTATCCCATAACACAAGCTATGCTTACTTTGGGGCCATGTAGTTGGTGTGATTGTCTGGGGATTTTATTATTTATTTATTATTATTATTGTCTTTAGAAGCCAAACCAAGAACAATTCCTTGAAATTCAGTTGTAATTTTTTTTTCTTACCACATGTAAATCGCTATTTTTTTAACTTTTTATTTGTCATCTGATTCTGGTAGACCTATAACAATAGATAAATAAAAAAATTTAATACAACTTAAAACAAGATAAAACGATCGATAAACTGTAATACTGTCATAAATTTTGTAACTATTAAATAAAATTGACATAATAACTTCACCATCGAAAGAAGCGCTAGTACGCCATCTGTGTTTTCTAATCCAAACTAACCATATTATATGTACAAACGGAACACACTAGATGGCGTTAAAATGCTATGCAGACAGCTTTATTTTAGAGATCTCCATGGAATTCTTGCTTCCCGTGTACATTAAAATGCAGCGGTAAACAGCGGTAACTTATAGTTCGGCCGTTCAGAGAATGCGTTCCTGACACCTATCAGTTAGTCACGACTAGTGATGGGCACAACATAACACTGAGTTCGTTACCGGTCCTCCAAAATGAAACGCCGCGTTATTTTTAAGATTATATTCGTTTTAAATTGGCGGAATCATTTAAAATTTGTATTTTAGTAATTTAAGTGGAAACTAAGAAAAGGTAATGTTAATATAATAAAATTGTTTTATTTATTTTTTGTTACAAAGTTACAATCTGTATTTCTATGCAATAAAGTATATTGAATTGAATGTGCGTACAGAATATTAATCAGACTCCGATTCGCTTGAGGAGGTAGTTTCTTCATCACCATCTTCGCCTACATGTATAATTATTTTATTATCAATAACAGTTTCAATCCTAATATCTCGGTCAAAATGTTCCATAATCAGGTTTTAAGTCTTTCAACAACCTTTGCCCAGTCATCTCTAGTGACTTCCCCGCAGGCTTCTTTTAATAGGGTCATCATCTTTTTCGTGCTGAATGGCGGGGAAGTATTGTGGCGGGCAGCGTAACCTTTTATTTGAGCCCAGATTAGCTCAATCGCGTTATATTGTCAATGATACGATGGAATTCTTAGAACGCGATGACCGTACTCCAGAGCCAGTTCATCGATTTCGTATCGCACATTTGCCGCTTTATTTTCTGTTACTAATTTAATTAGCTCTGCTTTTAGCATCTGCATATTTGCGCTGCCTTTTGCTTGTAACCAACCTTTGTGCAACCGTTGTGCCTTTTTTTTCGCGCATTCGGTTTGGTTTTAGTTTTATTTTTTAATTTAATAAAAGTTATCTTATAGTCCATTATTTTAAAATTCTTAAAAAGAAAAACGAAACGTATTATTTCATAAAGTATACCTGTTTAAGAACAGATTACGATACTGTTATTATTAGCACAGCACTACAAATATAAAGCTTTGACATAACCTTGTAATAGCGCAGTATAGATTTTGAAAAATATTGTTTACCAAGTTATTTGACACTCAGTTTGGCACAAAATTATAAAATTCATTGATTATTGATATAATAATGTTGTTTTAATGCTCATCAATTGTTAAAACGGTAAACAACCAACAAAAATATTTTTTATCGTAACTGCAACGCCATTACAAAGTTACGTCGTCAGTTCAATCGCGATGTGTCAGGAACGCATTCTCTGAACGGCCGAACTATAGGCACTCAGAAACATCTATAAAGCATAGTTAGTTTTCACGATACATTTTATATTAGGCATTTAACAGGACGTTTGGGTGTCTCATTCATTACAAAGTTTGTTTTCGAGAACACATATACATAAGTACGTCTATGCTTGTATCACAGCTGACTACAGTCAAGTAAATAAAATATTATTATGCATTTATCTAGTGCAGATACACCGGGTGGTCCATCGCCGGCCAGATTGATATGGCCTGTAGAGTAGGCCTGCTATGTCCTAGTGGCCATTAAAAGTTCAAAAGCCTTGTGGTTTTATTTTAATACCATTTTAAACTTATTTTGTTTATCACCCGTAAATGATCATAAAAATAAAAAGAAGTATTCAGTGTAGACAGCTAATTTTGATCTCGTTTATATGTATTTTAGGCTTCTTTTGACACCCAAAACAAAATCATTATTTAACTATTTTTGTTTTATTTTCTTACAAAGTTTCGAAATCGAAAAAAAAAAATTCAGTCTTTGGATTAAAATGCGTATGAAATCTTTCCAAAAAAACTTTTCCAGTCTTTCCTGTTTCGAATGATATGCTACATGCTATAAAACTATAACTAACATCGCGAAATTTTCTAAATTAGTGTAAGGAATCACGTTTAGAGAAATTCAAGAATTTGGTAAAAAAATATTTTTTTCTCATAAGTTGGCACATGGGAAACAGGTAGAAGCTGTTATATAAATGATATCAGTGAGCCGCATTTAACTAAATCAAAAGTTGTGGCAATAAATCTTTTTTGCATAAGTTTACACGTGAGAAACTAGTAGAAGCTCACTATTGCGAAATAAAATCTGTTTTATATATTTTTCTTGCATAGGATAAACTTGTTTGAATAAGTAGCGCATGGGTAGACCGATGAGGTGAAGCCGCACCGGGACTCTCCTCTTAGGAATTATTTTATTCGAGTCTTAACAGCCTCTGCTGCCTAACGTCTGAGCCTTTTTTAACCCAAGAAATCGTAACCAAGGTCGTTCACTATGGCCGGAATAGATTAAGGATCGGTGAAATCGCGTCGAGTTAGTTCACCAGAATCTAATTAAAGCAACTATCAGAACCCTCTCCGTATTCTATTGATTATCAGAGGGGACCGATGATGACGGCATAGGGGTTGGGGAGCGTTGGTATCGAGCCTGCCAGTTGCTATGAACGGGCGGCAGACTTGGATCGTTTAGGCTTGCATGTCGTCGGCTCGTAATCCTGGGCAGAAAGAGGACTGGGGCCTTGCTGGTTGCGAGGTAGAAAAACTCTTTAAAAATTAAGCCTGATTTCCCTGGTGCTAAGGCGGTCGCCACCTGAAGGATGAGTGACTGAGGAGCTTCTCTCCATGCCATGAAAGGTCTCCATACTTTCTAGATCTTCTCCACCGGCGGGGCCCAATTCTGGTGATATTGTAGACGATATCGTGATTTCTCTAACGCGTGATTTCACCGATCCCTGACACCTTTCAGCTATAGTAAAGTCCTTGGCCAGGTATCCAGTGGGATTTCCTCTCAACAAAAATAAATCTTTGACTCAAATAACGTAATTTAATAACAGTCTAATAATAATAACAGTCTTCTCTACTTCCGGTGGGGCGAGCAACTGTACCAAGGTAGCGTCGGGTTTGTCGTTCACAAAACCCTCTTGAACAATGTTACAAAAACCGAGAGCGAGTCAATACTGTGCCTACCTGACACTCAGAATTACCAAACGGTATTTTCTATAAATGTCATACAGGTCTATGACATTTACATCCGACCGCGACACACTCCCATGATGAGGTGGAGGCTATGTATGAGGACACATCGAAAGCCATACTCAGGTCCAAAACTCATTTCAACATTGTCATGGGGGATTCTAACGAAAAATAAGGCAAACGAAGCGGCGCTGAGCAGAAAATGAGGAAATTTGGAGTTGGGGTCTGGAACGTCCGAGGCCAGATACTGACCTACTTCTTGGCGAAGGAGGGCCTCTTTATGACGAATTCTTTCTTCAAGAAACCGGAACACCGCAAATGGACTAGTCATACTCCGCTGGTCGCATTAAAAACAAGATAGAGTTTAATATTTCTTCCTTATCAGTGCAGTAAAAATCGGTAGAGTTTTCCGCGTGGTAACAGGCACATTGAGACTGAATCCAAAACTAGAGCGATATCGACGGATAAAATCTATACTTCGTCCTGCTCCCATCCAAATACAAATCCACGCATTGCAGAACCACTTTGAATACCTCGGAGATTGCGTCGATGTGGACGGCTTCAATAATAGGTTTGTGGAAACTGTCTCCACGGCTGGGTCTAAGTTTTTAAAACCCGCTGTGCCAAAGGAACTGGAAAATTTCAGACTCTACCCTAATACTCATGGAAGAAAGACACACAATGATCCTGCAGTCCCCGGAAGATGTTTCTCAGTACCGGTGGCTAAATAAACAAATTTCTAAGTCCAACTTCAACGACGAGTACATCACTCACCTTCGATTCGCAGTCATGCTTGAGGCCCTGCAGGAACTGAGTAAAATGCGCAATGACATCAGTGGAGCCCCGCAGCGAGTGGGTCTTAAAATTAACATGGATAAGACGAAGATCATGTCAAACGTCCATGTTGCACCTACTCTTGCGATAATTGAAGGCACCACGCTCGAAGTTGTCGACGATTATCTATACTTAGGACATAAAATCCAGTTAGGTGGGTACAACTTTGAGAAAGAGGTCAACTCGGCTTGTCAGCGTTCAGGAAGCTCCGTAAAATCTTCTCATCCCAAATACCGCAGTGTGTGAAGACAAAGGTTGTGTTGCCAGTGATGTCATACGGCACTGAGACGTGGTCGCTAACTATGATTTATAAACAAGCTTAAAGTCGCTCAGCGGGGAATGGAAAGGGCTATGCTCGGAGTTTCTCTGCGGGATCGAATCAGGAATGAGGAGATTCGCAGGCGAACTAAAGTCACCAGCATAGCCAGAAGGATTGCAAAGCTGAAGTGACAATGGGCAGGGCACATAGCTCGCAGAACAGATGGAAAGTCGCCGGGAAACGTTGGATGAGGGCGGCGCGGGACCGAGCGACGTGGAGAACGTGGACTTGTAGCATCAAATATATTTGACAAAAAACTTAATTTTTCATCATAGAATTTATCTTTGGGGAAAAATTGGTCACAAATTACCCAATAAAAAATTTACCATATTATTTCAAATGCCCAAAATTTTGGCTGTCATTCAGGCATATGCACCCAATCAATCGGGCACACTGCTTTTGAATTCGAGGACTTCTACAAAACTCTGAATAAAGCGTGCCAAGAACTTCGGGGCACCCTGACCACGGTAATAGGCGATTTCAATGCAAAGATATTGGCAAGCGACAGCCATTAGATAACCACCAATTTAAACCTCAATAAGGGCTGTTCTTAAAATCCATATGTTTCTAATTTTCTAATAAAAGGCCGGAATGAAGACTGTGTCGAACACTTGACACAAGATATAGGTACAAGATATGGCTACGAGTCTTTATAAATGGGAGTACAATGTTACATTGCGGTCTATTTCTTGGTATTATCATTTGAACTATATAATACCATCTTTAAACTGCAGAAGTTTCTGGGCCACATCGCAACAGCAATTACCAATTTGTCTACTTGAATACCACTACAATGTTGCACTACAAATGACGATGAAACATAGAGTCACCGAAATGGGTTTTGGTTCGCAAAAGCATTTTTTAGTAATAAATAATAAAAACATAAAAAGGCCTGAACCGGATTGACATTACATTTTAGTTATAAAGTCTATTCATAAAAGATGTCCCGTGCATTTCTCTTCTGTCAAACACATACGGTGTATTATGGCTCAAATTGCGGGTCTTCTTTCGTAAAAAAGAGTATACTTTACATTTTAACTCGACGTTTGATTTTTGAACAAGTTGTAATCGAAATTGCTTGTTCTGTGTTCTATTTTGGGGTATACCTATAAAATAATGTAAGCACATGTATCAAAATATGAAAAATGTGGTAATAAATAAATGGCGTAATAATATGTACATTTCCACAAAAGTTTAAATCAAGTAACATCCACAAGTTCCGCATGAGAAACTGTGGTATCCATTTTCTATAAAACTTATGACTACGCAATCACGAGTTTCTAATTGTTTCATCAAACTCATTATAAAATTAACTTTTACTATGGTATTTGATAGTTGTTATCGGTCAAGTCAAGCGTAATCAGCGCCTCTAGTGGAATAAGAAGGCAGTTTTCTACCCCATTAAAAACCCTTGTGCGATTATGCAAACAGAGCCATCTAGTTAGTGTGGGTGGAAACTGCCCCAAAACGCACTGTGTCCATTATATGGGAGCCTCACTTTTTTAATGATTTGCAGTACTTATTTGTTATTATAGCAGCGCGAACAGAAATATACATATACTTAATCTGTGAAAATTTCAAGTGTCTAACTATCACGGTTTTTCAAATACAGCCTGATGACAGATGTACAGACGGACAGCGGAGAAGTATCTCCTCTTACCCTTTAGTTACGTAACCCTAAAAATTGGTTTTATATTATGATGACATTCTTGGCTCCGCAAGAACCTAGGTGCGAGAACCGTGAGGTCTCTCTGCGAAAAAAACTAGGCGCGCAGCCTAATAATTTATTTGCTTATGTTCGAAACAACAACATAGTGACGAACTTCACTTATGGAAACTTTTTCAATCTTCAACCAATTTTCTTTTTATTTTTATTGCGAAATCGTGAATAATAAAGCTTTGTTTGTTTGTTTGGACGCGCTAATTTCGGCAACTACCTGTCGGATTAAAAAACATATTGAATTAATCTAATCATGCATGCGATCAATTTCTTATGTGCGAAAATAATTATAATGTATAATTATTTATAATTACTTCATACCTTTATCCAGTGAACTTTAATGGGCCTGAAAACTATAAAAAATAGAATATCGAAAAAAAATGCTTTAACAAGTTCATAACACTAAACGCCAGATAATTTCAAAATATTAAAAAATGTATTCAATTTCCCAAGCCTTTTCTTATCTTCAATTCTCTTATTTTTTCCGTATCAAAAGTAAAAAAAATCACTTCAACGAAAATTATACAATATGAGGACCAGCAATTGTTTTGTTTGCACAAAATTATAACATCGATTGTCTGTCACTTGGTATAAAAATGTTACGCGTACCTATTATTTAGTGAGCAAATAAACAACATAATATTACTATCGTGAATTCAACGCCATTTCAAAGTCACATGCTCAATTCGATCACGACCTGTCAGGAACGCATTCTCACCGAGGCCACACTGTAATTAAATGATGCAGAAATCATTCGAAACTCGTCCCAACAAAATTTCAACCAGTTATATTAACTGAGGCGTGGCGTCATTTGCTTTGATTAGTATTTCAGTTAATAAACTGAAAGTAGTATTGTATATACCTTATTACAGTGGGTTACTTAATGTGCCAGAAACCAATTTGGTGCCCGGAAAAATCCAATATTCAACAACCAGCAATTGACTAGTTTGCTATCTAGTGGAGATAAAAAAATATAAACGGCCATAAGTCTTTCTTAAAGGTCAAAAGCAGGTTTCGGACGTAGATATCCACAGACTCGGCCTGTTGGTTGGTGTCAAAATTTTCGGCTTAGAAATGGTTTCTGACAAAGTACAGAAACAAGTATGCAAAACCTACTATCGACTGCTCATTGTGTCTTAAGAAGCACGGTACTTCGTGATTAATTAACGGTCAACGTGACCACCCATCCTTGTACCGACCTGCTAAATTAAACGAAGGAGCCAGCACTGCACGACGACTTCTGTCATTTTGCTTAAGGAAACCCATATTGTTTATATTGTTACAAGTCTAGTTTGAAACAAAACAGAACATAATCTCAGATTTAAAATTAAGATCATTAGTACCGTCGTGTCGCGGTTAAAACCTAGAATCAATGACAGGACTGGATCCGGTTTAAAACATAATCCGGATGGGACAGGCCGGGGAGTTAATCTAATGAATGACCGGTTCATTACTGTCCATAATACTCATCAAAGCTATCGACTTAATTATTTCATCCGAAATTGTTATCTGAAGATCAGTGCAGAGTTGGGAACTACTAAATATCTATTTATTAAAATGTCTGGCATATTATTATGCTTTTATACGTATGCCATCAACCCCGGGTTCGAAGTGGTCCACTACCAACATGAAGTTGAACTTTAATGCAGGGAGGGCATTCATCGTACCTAACCTAAGAGCGGTGAAGCCTGCACACTATTCTAGTAAATTTTTTTGGTTTACTAGCGATATCTTCCTACGCCAAAAAAGAAATACGTTTGTAATTTTTTATGCAATACTTAGCTTGAAACGTGTTTTTCGGTTTATTTACCTAAATTAATTGAATTAGTTAGATACATCTTACAAAATACGCAACGATTCTGGAAGGCATGAGCTATCTTTAAGTTAATATATTTTTTCAAGTTTTTTGTTGCATTCATTGTTTTAATTGAGACTTTTTTATTGACACGATTCAAAAATCTGTAAATTGCGTTTGTTGTTTTTCTCGATTATACCTACTTTCTGTAATGAACTTTCTATTTTTATTTATTTGTACACGAGAAAAAGAATACGTTTTCTAGCTTTTACTCGCGGTTTCACGCGCGTATACTTTGTGATTATGCGTGCTTTACGGATTGAAGAGTTAGTTTACAAAATAATAACAAAGATCGGCCATATTATTCAATGAGTAAAGTAATGAGTACCTACAATATAAACGGTTGCGAGGATTTCAGAAAAAATCCATCCCCTATCTCCCCTTAATAATCATTCCTTTAATAAATTGCAATAAAAAGTAGTGTGGAGCCTTATTTTAGATTCTAACTAACTGAGTACAGGAATGTGGGCAAAAAATATATCAACTCATGACATCCCTAACTTTTTGCAAACTCCTGTTAAAATCGTGGGGTTATTACACCGCTCACTATTAGACGGCTTTGCCCCACACTCAACATATTGAGGGGCTATTATTTCACGTCTCATAACATGCAAAAAAGGAAGCGCAAAGTAAAATCAAATAAAAAAACATGTATCATCTCAGAAGAACTCCGTCAATTCACTATAAACAAATAAAATTGTAAGCACGGGTTTTGCCATTGACCACTGAAAATGGCGACTGTAAAAAGAAATGAATTTCAGTACCACAACATGACAGCATCTATACTTTATAGCAAAAAGTATTTTCTTCTTAATGAATTCATAGATGTAACTAGGGGTAAAGGCTTTCTGCCACATTTTGTATTTCGGCCGGCTTCCAAGTGTACAGTTAGCTACACCACTGAAAATAAAGTTTTGGTAATAATGAAATAATGTTATAACCAGCATATGCAATGTTTTGTACAAAAATAAATCATGTTGCATGAAAAAGAACACCTGCCTGCCACCAAGTAATACCTACCTACCTATAATACCTACCTTATAGAACATTTTTAAATATGAGCTTTCTTAATACGTAATACGTTTTTTTTATACTTAGGGACATAGATTTAAATCCACACATTTTTATGACGTCAAAGTAAATATTTAAAAGAAAAATTATGTCATTCAATAATATTCGTCCTTTTTTTTCAAAAACAGTTCTAGATAAGTTAGAAAGAGAAAACTGGATTATTGATATGTTGACAGATATTTGATAGGATATTTCGTTAAATGAATAAATTTTTACGTCGTTGTTTAGATAAAATGACCTATTCTTTAATTGGTCATACGTAATGAAAACATAACTCTTATTGGCCGCAGCAGACTGCCATGCTACCTTTACCTCATTGGTTTAAATTAATAACTTGTTACGTCGTCGTTGGCTAGATATAATGACTTATTTTGTAAATGGTCAAATGTAACCTAGCAACCCATTACAGTCAAACAGTTCGTAAGGAGTGGTTTAGATGTCAAGATTTTGAATATAGAAAGGCATTTTGGTAGTGATTTCTATTGTTCGTAGGCAAAACGAACAGTTTTCATAATATTGAAACCCGCCATAAAAGTCGCGCTGATAAGCACGGTTTATAATATCAATTATTGTATGTCAATAAAGTCGAACGCTCTGAACGCATCAACAGCCAAATATTGAATGAATTATAAAGCTTGCGCTTTTTTTTTTCCTGCCTATGTCGCCTCCCTCCTTTTTATACCCTACCGCCGCGCGCCGCGTCGAGCGCGGCAACCGTTACGCAAAAATAATCCTTATATCATTCAGTATTCACGCGCGATGGGTTATTAGCGTATTTCATGTATAAGTTTGGTGTTTCTATACCGATTTCTATGATTCTTTTTTTATTGAATAGGTAATAAATAATGTTATTTTTTTTTAATTAGGGATGAGTGAGAGTATTAATAAACGTAAGAGTAAACAAATATAATCAGAAAGCTCCGAACTGCTAAGCTATCGGGATTTACACGTGTTATTGTGAGTCAACCATAAAATATAGACATATTCTGTTGTGGGATATTTTTTTTATAATTTTATGAAGAATATTTCTGTCATACATGATTTCTATCTAGCTTTAACCATTAAGGCTGCACACGCGACTGAAGCTTAAAAAATGAAGTAATTTCTCCCGTTTTCCCAACATTTCCCTTCACTGCTCTGCTCCTATTGATTGTAGCGTGATACTGTGAGTCAACCATAAAATATAGACATATACTGTTGTGGGATATTTTTTATATAATTTTATGAAGAATATTTCTGTCATACATGATTTCTATGTAGCTTAACCATTAAGGCTGCACATGCGACGGAAGCTTAAAAAATGAAGTAATTTCTCCCGTTTTCCCAACATTTCCCTTCACTGCTCTGCTCCTATTGATTGTAGTGTGATAATAAGTATACTATAACCTGCCCAGGAGTATGAAGAATAATTTTACCAAGTTTCGTTAAAATCCGTCGAGTAGTTTTTGTTTCTATAAGGAACATACAGACAGACAGACAAAAATTTTACTGATAGCATTTATGGCATCAGTATCGATCACTAATCACCCCCTGATATTTATTTTGAAAATATATTTCATGTACAGAATTGACCTCTCTACAGATTTATTATAAGTAGGTACCTATAGATGTTTGATCATCAGTTTTAACTTTTCAGATATAACTTTTTTTTTGAAAATAAATAATTTATATTTTCAAACATGTTCATGCATTTAGGTTTTTCCCTGAGAATATGGTGATTTTACAGAATGGGAACCCTTATTTCACCCTCATGCACCAAAAATGTCTTGTCAGACATGACAAAACAAATAAAATAAATTCAATTAAAGAGATTTATTATTCAATATTAACATTTGTACAAACTTATTAACAGAATAATTCTGATAAAACAAATAATACCTTAAAAGATAAAATTTCAGTTTATGTTTTCGGGCCCTCCTATTCTGGACAAACAAGCATGTATTTCTATAAAATGGTAGGAATGGTATCCGTCATTGGCATAGTCTCTTTTTAATTAGAGAAGTAAAAGCAAAACGTCATAATTGCCCGTCCGGTGGAAATGCCCGCCTGACCTTATGCTTTAAACCTGCAGTAAATAAAAATAAAGATTTTTACCATGAGAGAGTAAAGAAACTATTACAAGTTATGATTTTTTGAAGTTATTGCCAGTTTGTAAATTAATAATTATTCATTTGTAATTAATTTTGTAGTTTGATGATCTTATTGTCTTAAGTACAAGTTACTGCATAGTACTTATGTACTAGAGTATAAATTATGGTTTTGTTTTAAAAGTGAATTTAATGTCCAGAGGCATAGACCAAAGTAGAATAAGTGAGATATCGTAAATTAAATGGTTTTTGTTGATAATAATCCAATAATTACTAACAAAATTTACCTTGTAAGTTTTATTTAAATTGGAATTGAATTTTAAATTGGATTATTATTAAATTTTTGATAATTAAAGGATATTTTGCCTGTCGTTATATGCAATGACCAACTAAAATAATATGATTTCGAAAACTAAATAAATGTTGCAATGCCTTCAGCAATAAATTTAAAATTAGATTTTGCCTCAATTTTTTCACAGGACCTTTGAATCAAAGGGCAAGTTACTCGAAAGACCCGAGTATTTAAAAGACACAAGGGTCTATTCACTAGTAGGTACTGGAGTAATATTGTAAAATGAGTGGTAAAAAAAAGTTATAGGTAGTTACCATAAGGGTAAACATAACCCCTCAACCCCTAAATCTAAATTACCCTTAAAATACTTACTGATTGGCTTTCGATGAACCAGGTTTGTGGATAATATCGTCCATTTCACGTTGCAAAGCATGGAAATTTCACGAAAGTAACTCAATGCTAATCAACACAATCAAGCACTTGTTGATTGTACCCAGTAGCGTAAGTTCTCAAACTTTTATCATGTATTTTTAGGCACAATAAAAACACTTAAATAAATATATTGATTTCTTGAAGGCACAAAATGAAGCATTAAACCACAATTACCAATTTTATACAATAAAACATTAAAGAAAAACACTGCACTCATAAAAACAAGTTTTGTTATGTCACCCTATGTCACTTTGGTAGTACAAAACAGCTGTCCACTGTCGGTAGTAATGACGTTTAAGATTTCGTTTTTAAATAGGTAATAATCATTTCATCTGTCAAAATTAGCTCAAATCGATTTTATGTAAATCGTTTTAATTTTCAAAATTAACCATTAGGTACGGTGTAGGGATAAGTGGGGATCTATGAAACGCGGGGTAAAATGAAACGTTTCAAAAAAATTCGCACTTTTTTTACTCAACCAACCGCGTGCTTGTACCGGCTAAGCATGGCGTTAGTTGCTGAGAGACCACCTGTTGTTAGTTTGTTACGGGAGCAAAAAAACTGTTTTTGAGGCTTAAAAGTTAAAATTATCAGTAGAACTTCAATTCTATTTAAGGACAAACGGTTGACGACTGGTAAGTGCCCTTTAAGTAATTATTTTTATAGTTAACTACTTACATATTTAAAGACTTGATTAAGATACTTTGCGAACATAACCTCAAAGTGAATATTTTGTCAATTTGTATACTTGATTTATTTGTGAGGGTTGGGGGCACAATGAAACGGGGTACAATGTAACGATGTTTTATTGTACCCCAGAGGTGTTTTATTGTACCCCAGAGGTGTTTTATTGTTCCCCAGAGGTGTTTTATTGAACCCCAAAGGTGTATTACTTTTTATTTATTATAGATTTAATGGAATCAATATACCTTACACAAGAATAAAACAGGTAGGTATGGACTTATTTTAACAGATATTAATTTTTACAGAAATTGTATACAATGGTGAGAAATAGGGAACGAAAATCGAATAAAGGACTACATAGTGAAAATAGTATGCGGGAAGCCGTTGAACTGGTGCAAAATGGTATGAATCTTAGAAAAGCGGCAGTATCTAAAGGTGTAAATTTTATAACCCTTTACCGATATGTCCAACAAAAGAAAAAAAACTATAACGAAGGTGTGCAAGTCACTCGCATGACGCCAATTATGCAAATAGAAAAGTATTCTCATCAGAACAAGAAACTGCTCTAAAGGAGTATCTTATCACTTGTTCCAAGATGTGCTATGGGCTTGACACAGTGGAAGCGCGACGGTTAGCCTATGAGTTAGCTTCACATCACAAGTTAAGCATTCCTCAAAACTGGAATGATAAAAAAATGGCTGGGGTGGATTGGCTTTAGAAAGCGTCACCCCGATATGACTCTCAGAAAACCGAAAGCTTCTCGAGCAACATCCTTTAATAATCATAATGATATATATTTTTTTTATAATTTAGAAGAGGTTATCAAACGTAATCCTGCTTTTGGTGATGGAACACGAATGTATTGCTTAGACGAAACAAGCACTTCCACAGTGCAGAAACCTAGAAAAGTTTTAGCTGCGAAAGCATCCAGGCAATTGAATATAGTGAACAGTGCAGAACGAGGTACCCTCGTAACAACCTGTTATATAATTTCTGCACTTGGATCTGCGCTCCCACCGATTATGGTTTTTCCACGAAGAAATTTCAAGAGCCACATTATGTTGATTGGTGCTCCTCCAGGTACCTACTCTAGGTCTCGCTCAACCTACTGGCTGGATGAATGAGGATCTGTTTATTGAAGTCATTAAGAATTTTGTGAAAATTACTGCTTCCAGCAAAGGTATTTTGTTGGAGAAATAATATCGGAGAATAATGAAGACAACGAGTACGAGATTAACTACTTGAGAAAGAGTAACAAAACAGATAGCAGCTTTTTTTCCTTCTGGAACCAGACCTAGCCTTGGTTACGTTAACCGACATTGAATTGGTATTACCCCCACCAAGTCTTTCAGGAAAAACTAAAAGATAGGCTAAGATTTACACATTTCCTTCACGAATTTTAAATAAATACTATTTTGGCTAAGATATGTATTCATCGTTATAATATTTAGAAATTATTTTTGTTACTTCTTCTTATATTTTAAAATTGTTATAACGCACGTTTCACTGTGTGTTTCATTGTGTCCCAGACCTGGGGTACATTGAAACAGAGGACTGATCTCCGTATAATTAAAAAAAATTAGTTTAGTGTTAATTATGGATCGCTTTTATGCCATTTATTGTTACGTTAATACATAGTTTGTAATCGTATTTAAATTACATTGTGATATTAACTGGAGATTTTAAATTGTTTCGAAAATAGTACCGAACACATAACATCACAGGAGATTGTAGTGTTTCAGATTTGCTTAACCGTGCTCAATAGCTGAACCATTCTTTAGGGGTGTTTTCTCGTAGTTCCATTGATCTGTTCACCTATAGTAATTTACCTATATTAACTTGTAAAGTCCTAGTACATATTTTAAATTCAATCTTAATGGAATTCGATAATTACAAGAGCATTTAAAAAATCTTTTAATTAAAACTATAACATATACCTATTAGAAGAAAAGTTTATCGACGAATGGTGCGTACATAACAAACATCAAAGAACAAACAATGTTAGTTCTTTGATGTTTGGTAACAGATTTTTTAAATGCCCTTGTAATTTGTCTAATTAACATTGAGTTTTAAAATATGTATTAGAACTTCACAGGTTAATATAAGTAAATTAATATAGGTAGGTTGACAAACAATGGGACACCCAGAAAACACCCCTTTAGGATGGTTCAGCTATTGGGCACGGTTAAGAAATCTGAAACAATCTCCAATCTCTTGTGATGTTATGTGTTCCTGGTATTATCAACATAATTTTCGTTAGTTCTATTTTAAAGTTATTGACAAGCTATTCAATTCAATTCAATTCTTGACAATTTGGCAACCAGCCGTCGATATGAGGCGACAAGCTATTACTGCCAGTATCATGTGATGGGATAGACACGGTATTAAGAGTAAAGGACCAAATGAATTAACACTACAAGTGGTGCGCGACGTAGACCGGACGTTGAGTTACCTAAAACAATAAGACCACACGTTTAGAACCATCACTGACAAAAAGCAAACAAGGATTAACCAAATTGTGTTAGTATCATAGATTAACACATATTTACACAGAAATATTATACTGACTGACAAATTTACAAAGGGTTTTAAGGATAGGAGGGTGGTTAGAGGAGAGGAGGGTTTTCATGCTGGATGTTCTGGGAACTTGGGGGGGAAGGATATCATAGAGGGATACAGAAAGAAGGGGGCAACTAAAAAAAATGTGGTCCACTGTACCAGGCTCTAGTCCACAATCACAGAGTGGGGAGTCGCGGACTCAAATCCTGTGCAGAAATACGGGAGAGCAACAGTGACCCAGCCGTAGTCTACTTATTACTGAGGTAACCTTTTTGCTGTGCTTTTTCTGTTTGTAAAACCACGGTTGGCTTGGTAATATGGGTTGGATGTCGCCATAGTATTTGCCTACTATAGTACGGGACTTCTCCCATTCGTTCTTCCAGGTTAGGCCCAATCTGGACTTAGCCAGAAGGCTAAAATCCTGAGAGAAGCACCTGTAGTGCTCCAGTGAACCGGTCTCGATAGCATCCTTGGCAAAACAATCAGCAGTTGAGTTACCGGTTATTCCTGAGTGGCCAGGGATCCATGCTACAACTATGTTAATGCCTTCAAGGGAACAGAGAAATAGAAGGTATTTAATTTGAAGAATGGATGGGAATTTGGATCCTAGTAGGAAGGGGTTAGATTTGAGTGCCAAAAGGCAGCTCAGGGAATCGGAAAGTATTAATGAATGGTTAAGTCTATTCTCCAGGACATACTTGACGGCCTCTAGGAGAGCAATAGACTCCCCAGTGAAAACTGTGGTTTCGGGAGGGCACTTATACGAGAGGAGGACTGAGAAATTGGGGATCCACACAGCTGCCCCAACACCTCCCTGAGTAGAGAGTTTTGAGGCATCTGTGAAGATCTGGGTCCAATCTTTCCACTCACTATTTATGATCCTGTCAAATATGAGGTTGGCATTGGGATCGTTTTTGGACACGCCAAAGTAAGTCAAGATTGGGGGGGAGAACACTAAGGATTCATATGGTAAGGTAAACAGGAATTGGGATTCATACTGAAAGATTGGAGTAGAGGATGGGACTAAGGAAGAGTGGCTGGACAATAGGCGGGGAGGGACTTTGTTGCGCCAGTATGACGAGTTTGGAAGGGAACTCTGCAGGGAGCTGAGTATGGAATGTAAAGGGTGGGAGGACAATTGGAGTGTTCTTGCATAAAACCTATCGGCAAGAAATTGTCTGCGAAGATGTAGGGGGGGCTCACAACATTCCACTCTCATGGCATTTGTAGGGGACGATTTCATTGCACCTAGGATAATGCGCATTGACTTGTTCTGGATTTTCGTAATAAAATCAAGTCCCGCTTTGTTGCAGGGTTCCAGCAGAAAAGAACCATAGTCAATGACGCTTCTCACTAGGGCGTTATAAAGAAGTTTTTGAGTGTAAGGATGGGAGCCCCACCAAACACCAGACAGGCAACGAAGCAAGTTGATGTTGGCTTCGCACTTCCTGGCGATATATTTTGTGATGTTATGTAGTCTCGGTATTATCAACGTAATTTTGGAAATATTATAGACAAAACCTTAAACTTTAATCTAACCTTGTTGCAGTGGGTGGATGGGTCATGGCTAGGGATGCAACGATACTGCTATTACGATACCAATACAAATGACGAATACGTCGTAATGGCCAAATACGATAACGAATTACGATACGAATGCATTACGATATTTGTTTAATACCATTTTGATGAATTTATTGGAAACTTTGTTGTATCATGTATGTTATTGCATGTAAGACTAAGTCAAGTAAAAGTATTTAAAAACAGTTATGCATTTTTATTTAATCGATATATTTATTAATTTTATTAATTTTCATCATTAACTTATGTTTTATTTTAAGTTGCTACATTTACTGCCTATGAATTAATTTTAATTGTACTCGTAATTTATTACTGGCAAATTCTTATTCAGAAAACACAACATTTTAAAGTTTTTTCCTTAAACTTAAATTAAACTTTTTGTCTGGGGATTTTATTATAGATTTTTATTATTACTTTTACATTTTTGTGCACCATTAATTAAGCTTTTAAGTTTTCGATATTTTTATCGATTCCAGCATAATTTTAGCTACGTTGTGGTTTAGTATTTATTAAATATTCCGATTTGGAAACAACCTTTAAAAATTTTGAAATAAATGTATCGTAAAAATATCGTATCGTAATATTTACGATAACGAATGATCGTAAAGGTTTACGATAATCGCCGATATACGATTATCGTATCGGTATCGTTTCATCCCTAGTCATGGCCTATCAATATTAATTGTCAATGCTGATAGTCTTAGAGACTTCCAACCACTCATCGTGCTATATATAGGTAATAAATAGGCCTTAATTAACGTTAACTTTAAAAATCTGTTCTAACTGGAATTATTGTGAGAATGATTCCAATCGTTAGGTGGATATTCGGATGCGAATACTTATTGCTTGCTAGGTGATATTGTCTTACCGTGTATCATTGACATTGCAAGTACCTACTTAGTGTCAAATTAAAAATAAAATAGAGTTAGTACGTACTGTTGTGAGATCTTTGTGTTCGATTAAAAAAAACTATTCATTTTGGAAACACTTTTCTACATTTGAGAAAAACATTTTTACACTTTTCTGCGAAGATGTCCCAAAATCACCAACTAAACTATTACGAAGAGTAGTGGTTGTCGCAAGGTTCAGAGTCTAACTGGCTGAATTAAAGATTAATTAATAAGGAAAGCTACCTAAATATGCAAGTAGAAAAAATAATAAGTAGAGTCTGGCTAACCCGGGCGCCAGACTTAGCTTCAAAGATTTGCACAAATCTTTGACGACTTTGCAAAGTCATTTGAACACATATTGACGTAACCTGCCAGACTTGCTTCGCAAACACTTTTCTCCACAGTATGCTAGAAGACAACAAACAAGATGGACAACGATTTTCTAGACTCAGTTAGCCTGTATTATTTGTGTGCATGTAATTATATTTTTTTTATTTGTTATTTTTCGTGTTCCTTGTACATAGTTGCCCCTGTAACAACTCTACAAATTCCAGAACGCAGTCGCTGCCCCAGTCCATCATATCGCCGCATGCAGTGTAACATGCACACAACCGTCCCGCTCGACAACGCTCGAGCAACTGGATACTGAGCAAGTGTAGCAAGCCACGCAAACATTTGCACACATTCAACTTTGAACGCTTTGATGTGTGGAAAAAGACCGACACCGGATGGCAAAGTGTAACCCGGGCGCTACACTTAGCTTCAAAGATTTGCACAAATCTTTGACGACTTTGCAAAGTCATTTGAACATATATTGACGTAACCTGCCAGACTTGCTTCGCAAACACTTTTCTCCACAGTATGCTAGTAGACAACAAACAAGATGGACAACGATTTTGTAGACTCAGTTAGCCTGTATTATTTGTGTGCATGTAATTATATTTTTTTTATTTGTTATTTTTCGGGTTCCTTGTACATAGTTGCCCCTGTAACAACTCTACAAATTCCAGAACGCAGTCGCTGCCCCAGTCCATCATATCGCCGCATGCAGTGTAACATGCACACAACCGTCCCGCTCGACAACGCTCGAGCAACTGGATACTGAACAAGTGTGGCAAGCCACGCAAACATTTGCACACATTCAACTTTGAACGCTTTGATGTGTGGAAAAAGACCGACACCGGATGGCAAAGTGCAAAGCTTTGTGCAAACGTTGAATAAATATGCAAAGTCCAGCGCCACACATTTGTGCAAACATTTGTTCAAACATTTGAAGCTAAGTCTGGCGCCGGCCTAAAGCTTTGTGCAAACGTTGAATACATATGCAAAGTCCAGCGCCACACATTTGTGCAAACATTTGGCGTCAGCCGGCGCCAGACTTAGCTTCAAATGTTTGAACAAATGTTCGAACAAATGTGTGGCGCTGGACTTTGCATATGTATTCAACGTTTGCACAAAGCTTTGCACTTTGCCATCCGGACTCGGTCTTTTTCTATACATCAAAGCATTCAAAGTTGAATTTGTTCAAATGTTTGCGTGCCTTGCCACACTTGTTCAGTGTCCAGTTGCTCGAGCGTTGTTGAGCGGGACGGTTGTGTGCATGTGTGCAGAAAAGTGTTTGCGAAGCAAGTCTGGCAGGTTACGTCAATATGTGTTCAAATGACTTTGCAAAGTCGTCAAACATTTGTGCAAATCTTTGAAACTAAGTCTGGCGCCCGGGTAAGAAAAGTACACAATGGGGGTTTTGCAAACTTTAACTATGGCAACTTAATCTGGTGTCACTGTTGTCAATCGAATGGTTGTTGGTGGTTTTGGTAATTGAGATTTTGTAATTTTCATATTTGAAAATGAACATAAAAATTACAACAATGTAGGAAACAGCGATACTCTGACTCTGACGATTCATTCCATATAGAATTGTTGGATTCAGATTTAGATTACAATGAATAAAAATAATTATTATATTTTTTTTAAACCTGATTAATACTAGTTGCCTATCATTTTAATTATATCGGTAAATGAACACTATGATTTCTTTTATACATTTATTGGACATAGAATCGTGAAGGTTTTTCTAAAGTATAAACCAACTTCAAACCAGAAGCACTAATATCTCCGACAAAAAGTCATACATACGGATCAAACTAAGAACATCCTTTTTGAAGTCGGCTAAAGCGACAAAAATATTAAGTTTAGGTACATATTATACCTACTCGACAAACGTTTAATGTCTTCATAATCATCACAACTTCGTGTAATGAGTCCACTGCACGGCTATGAGTCTCTCCTCTAAGTGCAATCGCCTCCCGTCCCAGTTAAGGTGTTTCAGTTAAGAATATTTTCCCTAGAACAGCTTTTAGATCGAAGCTCCGCCTACTTTTCTCTGCAGCCAATGAAACAATATAGATCTCAAATCTATAATCAATATAATATAAGCGTAATTTATCATAATATGGCTTATTTATCTAGTTAAAATAATATGATAATAAAAGGAGCTGGCCGAACTGCCTAGCTATTAAAGTGCAAGTGACTAGCCTTAAAGGTGGAACACCGGAACATTTTTCGATAGTACATCCGGATGGCTGGACCATGTGGCGTATAAAGCTGGCTCTCACCTTCATCGATAACATATCGTAGGTGATTGCAATCTGCCTACATTAAATCCTTTGTGACAATGTAGTTTATTCAAAATAAAGAAAAAAATGGTGTTCAGCCAGCCAGAATTTCGTAATTATTAGCATCTCGGATATCAGCCCCAAGACAGTTTTGAAAACCCAGTTCTTATTAAAAGTATAGTGACTGGATATGTGAATGGATCAAAAGTTGTTTCACACAATTTGATGCAACACTTTTAAAGAAATCGCAAGAACGAAGTGTCCAGCTGGCCATAATCCGGTCGCCGGACACCATTTTTTTGTTTTTTTGAATAAACTACCTGGTCACAAATGATTTAATGTAGTCAGATTGCAGTCACCTACGATATGTTATCGATCTAGGTAGCCGCCAGCTTTACACGCCACATGGTCCAGCCATCCGGATGTACTTTTTCCTCTGGGTGACTAGGAGGTTTAGGCCGTAATCCACCAAGCTGGCCCAGTGTTGATTGGTAGATGTCAGAATTTTTAGGGTGCCGAAATGACTTCTGACAAACCCCAACAATTACTGTCGTATACAAGTATACAGCACCCGGGACCGACTGTTTAACGTACCGTTAACATATTTTTCAACGTTGCTGTTATTTGGTAGAAGTCAGGGCACACTATATTTTACATTTTCACTATTTCCAGTACCAAAAAAGTATGTGTAAAAATAAAGCATGTAGGTACGTATAAAAAATATATATATATGCTCATGTCAGATTGAAAGACGGACAATAGTATATTGTTCACACACGATGACCATTGGAGCTTCGCACGTCATGAGGATTCTATCCCTACATCTACCAGCACAAGGTTTGGATGACATTATATGTCTCAAAATGTTCTAGACTATCACCTCCTTTCAGCTTTGCATCCTGTTACCAAACACCCTGTGAGTATATCAAAAAAGAAAATTTCACTTTTAAAAGCATAATTGGACTCAGTGTGACGACATCTTTTTATGTTTAATTTTTTTTGAGGGGATTCTGATGAACTTACATATGCGCTTGGACACCCCGGGAGATCAGGCTGGGGGATCCGGACGGACGAATTCAATCCGACTGTGATGTGTGCCGGCAATGTTTTATCAGGAGTCAGTATTCTTTTTTGTAATCTTTAACCTCTTCTTCACTTACCATCAGATAGGGTTGAGGTCAAACGAGCCCATAAGTGAACGCGCACGTTCACTGGGCCGCGCCGGGCGAACCGCACGCAAGGCATGCAACGCATTTTTTGCTCGTAAAGGAGGTAGCGTGCGGTGCGTCTAGCGCGGGCCAGTGGATGCGCTCTATTAATCACCGATAAATTAAAAATCTTATATCAGCTGTGAACAGCTTACTTTACAAAAAACAAAATACTTAATAAATTTAATTTTGGATTTGTTTTGTTTACTCTACAAATAATATTATTCTTTTATTCAATCAAAATTATTTTTGTGAATTACCCTAATTAACACACCAACTTTTAAAAGGTTGTATTATGAAGAACACCCCTCGGAACCAGGGGATATTTTAATACACACCCAGACCGAAACTAATTCTGAGTCTGGCTGTACATTCATTGCACTGCACCAGTCTCATGCATGAGTGTAGTAATATTAACTAAGTTTGAGAAATTAAACAACCTCGGCCTTTACAGAGAATATCTTAATTTACAATTTGTCTGAGTTTTCAAAAGCCTAATACACATTTACGCGCTCGCCAAGCATCGGCAAGCTCCCATAGGCACAAGTGTGTAATCGGGGTGGTATGGCACGGCTTGCTTGAGCTTGCCGCGGTCCGGGCTAGTCTCGGTTTTTGAAGACAGATCAAAGGACGCTTGCGGCAAGGCCTTGCGACGTATTTACACGTTGAGACGATTGCCTCAAGAAATATCTTTCTAGTCACCGGCCAAATTTTTTTTTACACAATAAGAGTCATTTCTAGAAACGATTTTTGAAAAAAAAAAATTATTTATATTTTTACAAATATATTTGCGGACATATAAAGCAAAGCAAGCTAAATTATGAATAACTAAGTACCATTTAAATAAAGATGACCACGCGCTTCTACAAAACATCTTGTAGTGCCATAATTTTATATTTTTGTACTGAGCGACACTAAAATAAATGTGCAGGTACATATGTTTATATCGTATCAAGGAAAATAAAATTTAAATTTGGCTGGTGGCTAAAAAAACAACCCTGTATATCCGAAGGATGGAAACCAAATATGTTGTGTCACAGTAATACTAATAAAATAAAAATTATAAAGTAAAAGTATTAAACGTTTATTATTTTTACCCTTTAACCAATTTTCGAGTCCCTTTCGCCAAGGTCGTATATATACAACCTAAATCCACCAATCGTTTCATTTCCTTTTTTATTTAACAACGCTGTATTATATTTCAAAAATATGAATATTTGGTAAATGGTTAATCATGTAATCATTTACAGTTGATTACACTTTAGTCTCTTAATTAGAAAACTTAAAAATTATGTTTGAAGTTAGATAAATTAGGTACTGATATTATTCTTAGAAAATTTTATTGATGTCCAGGGATTCAGTGAAATAAGTAATTCACAACTGAGCGTCCACTCAATTTATTGATTAATACCAATTTTATAGATAGAAGGAGGGAGATTTTATTATTAGGTACAGAGTCTAGATAGTAGAAAACAAGCACTAACATCACAGGAGATAATTCTTATTAAAACTCATCAATAGGTCGCAAATTAGGTTAGCAACACAGGGTGCGTGCGCGAGCTATTAATTCCGACTGGACGCTAAAGTATCGATGTCTTGGCCGGCGCTCGGGCATCAAATTTGAAACAAAAGGGTTACTACTACGAAAACTTTCGTGGCTTTCGCAAAGGTTTATTAATTTATTATATTTAATACTAGCTGTTGCGCGCGGTTTTACCCGCGAAAGTTCTAATCCCGCGGGAATTTCAGGATAAATAGTAGCCTATATGCTATTCCACACTGTACACTATCACTATGCCAAATTTAATTAAAATCCATTGTGCCGTTCTCCCGTGATTGAGGAACAAACATCCAAACTTTCACATTTATAATATTAGTAAGATGTTTGAAAATTTCTGTTTGCAATTACATACTATTTTCTATTGAACAAATAAAGCGATAATTACTGTAGAAATAAATGTGTTAAATTTCTTTGAAAATATGCATAAAAATGTCAGTGACTGAGTTGATGACTCCCATCCCTAGCGTGCATGTTTAGAAAAGAATGTTGCTAGAACACTCGCGCGACTGTTTCTTCCGTGCCGCCTTATGGAATTTTCCATTAGTGTGGCCCTTAAGCGTTAAGTTATTCTGTTAGTGTTATCGATAAATGCGACTAAATGATTGAATGATAGATTAAACTACATCACAGTATTGAGTCATAAAAATATTCATCTGTGGCCTAATCTATTGGGCGGCAATCAATAAATATTTGTTTCATTTGGTTACCGAAATAAATATAGGAAGCATTTATTTATAGATTTTCTGTGCTTAGCGCTGGGAGCGCGACAACTGATATGAAGTCTGGCTAGAAGTCATTATAGATATAGAAATAAAACAAAATAAATCGTGAATTATTTGGCATTATTTATTCGCCTACATCAACAGTTACTAAAAGATAAAATTACTGTAAGGGATTTTGAACAGTCCTACACCCCTACGAAGCAGGCGTCTGACTTGTTAGTCATATTCAGATTTCAGAAAGTCCTCTTACAATAATTTATCCGTAATTTTAACAGATAAGTATTCAAATTTGAATTCAAAAATATAGTGAGGAATACAACTAACGATTAACATTCAATGATTAGAGGTTGATTTCTCTAATCTTAATCCAATAAAAAGTTATGACATTGATCACTACTGAGTGGTTTTAGATACTATTGCTTGTGATCGTGACAACTAATTAAATAGAAGAGATCAACACATAATCAAATTGGGAGTACGGTTTCATTAGTATGGGTTGTCTCACAGTTCGACTTTTGTTTTTCATCATGAAAATCATATTTGCAGACAATATATTTAAAAAAGATTTTCAAATACTAAAACCAAGCTTTTAGAAAACTTCCAACTGTAGTACATATTTAATTCTATATAATGTTTTTGTAAACTGGAACAAAAATGTAATGTGTAAAAAACAACTTTTACATACTTGGGTCAAAATAGAAACGTTAAATCCCTGTTTCGAAAACATACACTTGATATACATAGTTTAGTCTCATAGGTGCTTAGTTTAACTTTAGATGAGCTCACATGCATATAAAAATATACAAGTCAAAATATACAGACTACAATCAATA
This sequence comes from Stenoptilia bipunctidactyla, assembly GCA_944452665.1. NCBI lineage: Eukaryota > Metazoa > Arthropoda > Insecta > Lepidoptera > Pterophoridae > Stenoptilia > Stenoptilia bipunctidactyla. The sequence continues at coordinate 13,231,175 of OX101721.1, read as the reverse complement.
ATAGATGTACCTAGATATAATTATATCGTATTAAGGTCATGAATTACAATAGAATAGTGGACGGTTCACTACTCTCGCCAGCTCGTTACATATCTGAATATAATGCTGTTGTGCGACCTTCAAAGGTTTGTAACATTACTAAACATTTCTTGTGCGTCAGTTTCTATTCAGCAGATCTGTTAATCAACAATAATAATACACATTTCTTACACCTGATAATTGAATTTATTTTTGTCATTACGCATAATTTTCACTCGATTTCACAACATATTGTGTATTTTATACATTTTCTATATTCATAAAAGTTAGTCAATTCCATTCATTTATTATTATATTATCTAATTTCAGTCGAGCTAAATACTTCTAGTCTACTATACGTCATTGTTGTAATTATGAATCCACCGCTATTTGAAATACTTAAAATAAACATATAAAATAATATTATCAGTTTTTAAATAAACCTTAGACAACAATTTTATAGCACGATGTTGTTCTTTAAACCTCATGTCTATTCAGCGTCGCGAGCACAGAACTTTATCGAATCGTTTTTTAACGAATGTTTGTATAGTATGGAGACGGTTTTTAAGAAAAAATTGAAACCTATCCATTGCCGCACGGCCAGCTTAAATAAATGTGTGCCTTATTAATTTTGAATGTTTGTAAACATGTTGTACTCATAAATATCTGTAAAATAAAAAATTACAATGTTACTCAAAACTTGCAACCAAGTCCATACTATACGAGCATTCGTAAACATTCGTTAACTTACGATTCGATAAAGTTCTGTGCTCGCACTGCAGACTAGTAAATAAATTAGAATACAATGCACTACTTCGTAATAGCTTATTACATCTTTTCCATTATAGCTGTGGTTTTCCAGTCGCTTAGATATATCGTTTTTGTGTATTTCTTTAACACTTTTTCATGCATTGTAACTTCGATAAAAATGATGATAAAAAACTTACTCTTAATAGTACCTGAAATAATATAAACTTATGCAACAACTGCAAGACGGATTTTTATCGACATACATATTAGGCATTTCTCAGTCATTAACTACGCTTGGTTTGTAACATATCTGCTGCGTGAATTTTATTTTGGAATGTTTAAACGGGCTGTGTTAGTTAACAAGATATTAACCGTCTAGCACATAGCACACACGAGTAGTCTCAGGTGAGGACTGTGTCAATTAAATACCAAGTTTAATTGGTTATCTGTACAGGATAGAGCAGTATGAAAAATTCAAGACACGACCGTGAAGTTGACGTTATATCTGACTAATAAACAGACTATTTTTGCACCGTAGTAGAAATAAGTCATGCACAGGATCCCGTTGTTAATACGAACACGAAAATAACCAGATTACATACTGTTTTACTGTCCGAAAATTCTGTGTGCAATTAAAGTAGTTTTAATATGCGTGTACGAGGGTCCTTATCATTTTGTAGAACATGTGGCTTTTGTAATAAGATTGTAATAATAAAGTTTCTGACTTATATTGATTCTTTTGATTACATCATATTGAGATGTTCTATGCTAGAATTAAAGTGAAAGTACGGAGACAATACCTATGCAGATAACGGATCATTTCATAGGATCATATCCATTGTTCGTATTTATATGAGAATCGGAATGTAAATGTATCATTTGCGATATAGCAGGAAATGTTAAAAACATAAGTCAATATTGATAATGTTCCAAGTTTATGAAAATTGAATAATCAGTCAGGATTGCCGATAGTCACCATTAAACACAAAACAGCACGAAGAAGAGTCTCATCAAGTGTTTTATAAATTTAATTAATATTTAGAAATATTAATATTTTTAAAACATATTTAAAATATTTTAAAAACCTTTATACTATAATTTGTGGTCAATAAGGCCATCCACATACTTACATATTTTGTGATGATACCACAAATAATCTATAAAAATTAGAAACATCTTTTTTAAATATAGTTTTTACATACCAAAAAGTAACTTAAAGTATTGCCAAAATGGAGAATTCATGTATTTCTAGTCATTTACTATTACTATTCCTAAAACTTTAATTTAAGATACGTTAAATTAAAGTTTAAATTAATATTCGATTTCACTGGATGGCATAGTTGACACATTGGCCAGTAGCTGTGATAAAACAAACACAATCATATATAAAATATTTCAATTATTAGGCCAAGTTCACTAAAGATGAATCGGGGAACTGCAAGTATTATACACCTCAATACTCCCATCGTTCTCTATGCCTGTTATTCCAAGTTCCAAGAACAAGTTATCTTTCAACTAGTGAAATATATTTAAATATCATAGGCATAGTAGAATACATAAGTATATGTGAATGAGCAGAACCGTACAATTATTCGAATAATCATTTCGAACCCAAATAAAAAGTTTAAAAAGTTGCACGTAGCAGAAAGATAATTTGCGACATATAAGAGACGAGGACCAATTGACCACGGTTAGCTAATACAAGTACATTCTACAATAATAACTACACAAACATTTTATGAGCGGTGGGTGCAAACTATCTACTGAGAACAACATGCTAAGTATAGTAATTAAATATAATTTTGTAAAACAGTATTTTTTTAAATGCTCGCATCCCAATTTAGTTTTTATAATATTTTTGGCCATTGAATAGGTTAATTTAAAACCTAAGATTAATTTTAAAACTAAAATTTAATTTTATAGCCTAATAAATTATATTCGAGGAATTTTGCACCTCTAGATTCAATTATAGGGGTTTAGTGCCTACAGCTACTTCCGCCCATAAACGGTAGAATGAAAGTGCAGATTTGCGGTATTGATCACAATATAGATTCATTTACTTCTTGGCGTTCGAATCTTTTCGGCGATTCTCCTGCAGCGGCATCTGAAATTGCAGAATAAAAATCAATATAAGTAAGTCTTAAGAACCATTGAATAGGCATGATGGCAAATTTGGAACCCTTGTTTATATACCTCGATGCACATATACCTTTTCGTAGATAACTGAGATTTTACATATTTTTTGAACAAAGAGGTTTTATTGGCGTTTTTGCGGGCGATAGGCTGACTCCCTGTCACTGACATTGTCTCTCAACAATATTATAATACTTCCAAAGTCAAATGTGACATCAGATGGTTTTACAGCCTTTAGTGTTCAGCCTACCCCATAAGTAATACAAGCGTGAAGTTATGTATATAGAAACTAATTTATAACCTATTTGATATTTAAACAATGAAATAAAAACAATGATTTTTTTACTTTAAACATTTTCTTGGCGGAATATGTCTTATTCATTTGGTATCTTGAATGAGGTCTTGGACATTTGGTAAATTTTTGAAAATATTTTTATTTTACCTTATTGTATTGAAGTTTTTTTATTTTATACTCCATATTACTTTCAATAAGTATAATTATTTGTGCCTTGTTTGAAGTAAAATTAAATTAAATTTGGTTGAAATTTAAATTAAGCGAATCTGATAACGTGATTAGGATTATAATATTTGGAGCGTGATCCGTTGGAGTGGAAACTAGGGATTGCAATCCGGAAAAACGGATCCGGTAATCCGGCGGATCCGGCATAATTTAATGGTTACCGGATCCGGTACCAATATACCGGATCCGAAGACCGGATCCGGTGCTAGCAGTTTGTGGGAAAATAATATAGCTGTTGCATGAGTAGGTACTTTAAATGCGTTGTGGGTAGTGTTCATACGTGCATTCGTTCGTCTTTTTTAGTAGCGTACATACTACAAAAGAGAAAGATTTTGATAAAGTACTTAAAAAAGAAATGACGACATTTGAAAGCGATGGAGTCCGAGGAAAATACCTCTCTGCTATTCATGATTATTTGTTGACAATAAAGCCGAAAAGTGTAGCAGCTGAAGGGCCTTTTCAGCCACAGGCTATATTTACAGCTCTATTAGAAGTCGTTTAGCTGATGACACAATTAACAATATTTGTTTTCTACGATCTTCTATCTTATTTTCAAAATCAATATTGATTTTCTTTTAATACTTATTTTTTTACAATTATAACTTAAAATAATTATTTATCGTAAGTTGATTAAACTAAAGAGTTCTAAACTCATTATTGTGATAATTTTTGCCATTCATTCGTTCGACAGATTCATCAAATCATGATGGTATCTGTCATAATCATAAATACCTATAAGACTTGTTTGTTAGCATTCTCAAATACTTTAATAATGATTTTGATCTCATTTCAGTTAATTACGTAAGGTTAATTGTATCCATTAGATATTATAGTAACTTGATAATTAATATTGTTACTTATTAATTGATCTATCTGTGAAAGTGAAATCTAGAAAAACTGAGCTACTCGTTACGTCGTAAAATTATTACTAGTTACCTCCACTACTAAATTTTACTTGTTTTCTTGTTGTCTATTTGTCTTTGGTTGGGAAATAAGGTCGATTTTATATATTTGTGATTTATTTTTTATAAACTACCTACATATAAGTGCAGTGACACTTGATAAACTCACTTATTTTGTACTAAAAAGCGAAAATCATCTTGATTTAATCAATCCGGTCGGATCCGGCCGGACCCGGCCGGATCGATGGGAATCCGGTCGTATCCGGCCGGACTGAAAATGACACCGGATTGCAATCCCTAGTGGAAACGGATCTCGTAATTAGACTTACCCTGTTTTTATATTATAGTTAACAAAAATGAAGCGGTGCCAAACACATCTATTCCACAATTGGGTCCCTCGGCAACTTCAAAATTATTACCTGTTAGGAAACACCCTCAAAAAGTCTTTCTTTTTCAGAAAAACTAAATGATGATGAATATTTATAAGCAAACATATTAAAATTGTCCTCGCGAGGAATGGTCACTAACTAACTGTTCTAAAAACTGTGATAGAGATATGTTTAAAGTATAGCCGTGGTCGTATGCCACCTTTTATAGCAAAACAGATTCATTATAATAATAAAATAAAATCAAAATGGCTTACGATCAAGACTACCCTTTCAACATATCTCTATCAATATGGCGTACTACATAAATATTTCAGCGGAGACTATTACTTGTTTCCTTCTTTTTAGAGCGTGTTTTTAGTAGTCGGGTTTTAGTTTTTTAACTTATTTATTTATTGTATAATTATTAACAAAAATGTGGGCAGTGACATACACCCCGGCATATGTTCTACAACTGCGTCCCTCGGCAACCCTATTAGGAAACACCCTCAAAAGGTCTTTCTTTGTCAGAAAATGAATGGTGATGAATATTTATAAGCAAACATATTAAAATTGTCCTCGCGAGGAATGGTCTCTTATTAACTGTTCTAAAAACAGCACAACTATTAGCATAGCCTTCATTACTGTTGAAAGATTAATGAACGAGCATAAAGTCACAGGAAGTACACTGTGGGGACGGCACAGTGGACGTATGTTGAGCGTACCGCCAACCTGTAGAGTCCCTCAGACATGTAGTTTCAGGTTGTTCGGTTATTGCCCAGACACAACCAAGCAGCCAAGACTCTCTATCAATAGCTCGCTCTGAAATATCGTGACATCTATCAGAGACACGCTAGAGCCAGTTCTCGAAACCGACAGCGCCAAGCTATCGGCTCATTACCTGGAGTAAGGGACAAGACTACTCTAGGCAATAAATCTATTATCGTGTTAATGGACCGATCGTCGTCTTAGGTGTTTTTGGTGGAAATAACTATCCCACATGATTAGAACATCGTGAAGGCCGAGACCGAAATATGGGAAATTGTGTCCACTAAAATTTTCCCAGTTGTAATATCCGCAAATGGTTTGAGTCACATTGGTAAAACACCTTGAAAGGTTGGAATTGACCGGTGGTGGTCGAGTAACAAAAGTGCCAAAAGCGAGTAGTTTAAGAAGTACCTACCAAATAATAATAATATTTACCTTAGATGTACCTTAGACTCTACAAACCTTGCCTTATTTTGTAGGACTGAGGTTTTTTATAGAACTAGGATTCGATGCATGATATTGAATCGCCTATAGAAAGGGAGCATTATTGACATCAATAATGGATGTACTTCAAATAATAATCACAATTCATAATATTGCGGTAGTCAATACTTATATGGTTGACTTTAAATATGAACAAGGCAGACGGACAAAAGCATTTTTTGCCCGCCTTGGGTCGGCTTAAAATAGCCCTCCCGCCTCTGGATAAGCGTGATGTAAACGTAAACTAATCCGAGTGGCCCCGGCTTGGTGGAAGGAGCAAGGCTGTCAGGCTAGCTACCACTGCTCTTATAAAATCTACTACCCATGACGCCAAATGAAAAATGGAAATCAACGATATTCCGATTTATATAGCAAATAATTGAGCTGGAGTCACCAAGTTGCTTGGATTGCTATTGCATTCATTTTTACAATATTCATACAAATTGTACAATACGTTTTTGATATAAGTTTTTAAACTGGCATGGTCATTAACATTTAAATTAACTTTAGAAACGGGATATTTACCATGTTTTTCATTTATTTTGAGTGATCATGGCGCTTGTAACAGTGCCGAAATATCGAGAACTCAAAATAAATGAAAAACATGGTAAATATCCCGTTTCTAAAGTTAATTTAAATACGTTTTTGGTTTGGGAAGTCGAAAACTTACCTATAGCCTGGCAAATAACAATGCAGTAAGCTGACAATTCGAAATGTCAAAAAGAAAAATAATGATACCAGTTTAAATCTTTGTAGTGTGAGGTACTGAGTGAGAATGATTAAAAATGAATAGTACTTTTTCATTTGATTAGAATTAAAAAAAAATGTATAAATACGTGAATTGGAGGTGTATACTTTATCTTTACAGCAACTTCAATAAAAATAATGAATTACCAAGCATACCTAGTGCTTAAAAACGGTTGCAGTAGAAGCAAAATTAGTTTCTTGCTATTTTTTTAAGTCAACGAAAAAGAGAAATGAGAAAATGGAAGTATAAAATATTTTGTCACACATACTTCTTTTCCTTAAATTGACTATATTAATATTATTTTTTTAACATTCGTTCACTTAAACCGTGTCACAATTTTTTTCTACCCTCAAGTGGGCACACTGGAGCTGTCATTTTACTGCATTGAATTATTTGCCGGAGTTTAGACCATGTTTTCAGAACCATTAAATTTTTTATTATAAACCTCAGAATAAACGACAGATATAATCAATTTATCAACTAAAACCAAATAGATAGTCGGACCTCACAACAACAAGCAAAGTTTTTTTCTGACTGTACAAGTAAGATTGAAGTTTAGAATTCCTGTAAATGTACGAATGCAAAATCGTTTAAATATTTATTCATTTTTACGCGGGGTATAGTGCCGTTTACTATATAGGGCACCCGTAGGACCCATGGACTACTGTTTTTGTGACACTCTGTAGGTATATATTTAAAGTATTATTTATTTAATTTATTATCTGTATTTTTAATAATAATAATCAATTTATTTCAGAAATATATCCATATTTTGTTAGTAACAATCATTCTTAATAGCCATGTTAGTGACACATAAAAATAAAATTCAAATAAATTAAAAGAGTATTTATGAGTATTTCCAATGTTTTCGAATCAAAAAGTTTTTTTTTTTATAAGTGACTAAACCCGCGTTTGACCTCAATCTCACCTGATGGTAAGTGACGATGAGGTCGAAGATGAAAGCACACAGGTTTAGGAAGGAACTGGCTCTTTATACAATATTGCCGGAGCACATTACCGCCGCCGGAGCGGTAACATTTGGCGGCAGACTTTATATAAAGGGTGGTCGCTAGCCAGGCGGACCCAGAAGGGATCCTACCACCAAGCAAAAAATTTAAAATTTAAATGAATGTATCCAAAAATGTGATTAATGTAATTAATGAGTATTTACAATATTTTCGAATAAAAAAATATAACTTATTTAAATGAATTCCCCAAAAAATGTTGAATACATCTGACATGTCACTTTGACACTGACCTTTGTTTGTGTACAAAAAATCTCTTTAATCGTGAAATGGAGAATAGACTAGTCTACGCTTAGCTGAGAATGCAAACTATCACTTTCGTAGAATACTTAGTAAGCTGTGCCATCATTTGCTGTGATTTCAGCTTCAGTGAATTACAAAGGCCAAAAGCAGTATTTTATTATTTAATTTAATAGAAAATCTAATTTAACTATATTTTTCTATTGAAAATAAAGTTTCAACAAACTTTTCTTCAACTTCCGTCGATAATCCTGACGTAGTCATCATCTACGTGCGCTTGACATTTAAGCCTACTTCTTATTAAACCCGATTTAGATATTCGTCTATACATTATATTTTTTGCAAATCCACCAATAGTAATATTATAGAACTCACCACAGCGCGTTGATCGTCCATGCGAGTGGCTTGGGCGCGCATCAAAGCCGCGAACAGATCGTCGTCCGGCACGGTGCGGCGAGAGCTCGAAGCGCGCCCGAGTTCAGTACGCTGCTCTTCGAAACGAGATCCCTGGATATAAAGTGTTTAATATGATTTTCTCAAGCATGCTTGGAAATTTGAGCATTATTTTAACAACCCTCTTCGAGATAAATCGTACTTGCTGTACTGGCAGCGGCCGGCAGTAGTTTTTGTATGAAAATCCATATGTATAGAGTTTAGCGGCCAAATAAATTACTAAGTAAAATCATATTTGTCGCGTAAATAAAAAATGGAACGATCTTCTACTCCCCAACATTGCGACCAAAGAGGTAACTTATTAAAGGTTTAATTTAAATTTGGAACTGGCATGTACATAGAAAAAGCAACTTTGGCGCGTAAAAAACTATTGTTAGAGTCTGATTGTCCACGAAAGTAGACAATGGGGGTTTTTGCAAACTTTTTATATGGCAACATATTCTGGTGTCACTATTGTCAATCGAACGGTTGTCGGTGGTTTTGAATTTCCATATAGAGTTGCTGGATTCAGATTTTGATTACAATGAATAAAAATAATGTTGGTATTTTATTGTTTTATTTTTAAGCCTGATTAATACTAGTTGTCTATAATTTTACTTATATACTTCTCATCAAAAAGTACCAATATTGTTATTTTTGACGATAATTTTATAAAAAAAAATTAATCAAGTATCATGTTTGTTTAATGATTAATCCATATGTGTCGTACTATAGTCGGGGTTACCATGATGGGATTTTTTTAAATTCGCCAGATTTTTTCTCTACTTTCATTAGCCAGACTACATTAGTTGTTCGTCAACTTCGTCATTGGTTTTAAAGTTTTGAATTGTACTACTTAGTTTATATTCCGCGCATTATTTGAGAAAAGTACTATACAGGCCTTTGCTGCAACAAGGCATTGATGGACTTAAGTATGTGTGCCTCGGCCCACCTTCACACGTTCGTCCATCAGTGCCTCTCTTGCCGGCCGCTGCAGTAATGTACTAGTAACAGTGTATTGTGCCTGCTAAATATGCTAATATTAACAATACCGGCCCTGCCGTGAACGGTGACTAATTCAAGCGATCAACACTTGGATGTAGGACTTTTTCAGAGTGCGCCTAGCCAGCTGCCACCCTTCTTATAAAGTCTGCCGCGAAATATGATTGCTCCAGTATGATTGCGGTGATTGATATGATTGCGGTGATGAGTACACGCCATGTTTCATGAAAAGCCAGTTTATTGTTAAATCCCTTTGTAATTTCCAACCTCATCTTAAGGTGTATTAAGAATAAACACGGTTTAAGTAACCATTGAAAATAAGTTTAACTCAGAGTTTACGATAGGGATCAGATGGCGGCTTGTGGATATAAACAACAAAATAACTACTTATTGTATATTTTGTTTTTTTTACAAATTACTGTTTTCGATTTAAAGGACATAGTGTAAGGAAGGAATCATAAACAGTAAGTACCCTTCTTTGGACTTATGCAACATAACGTAGGTAGTTATTAAATCAAAAAAATATACTTACACAAAAATAAGTTATGCATACATTTAATAGGTTGAGATACCGCGATACCAAGATAGACTGATAAGTGTCTATTCACGTCCTCACAAACTGCATATCCTAACACCTTCGACAAATACACGTAAAAATTCGTCAGAACGTGATTGGATTAAGATTTACAAACGAACTCTCATCCCATATTCCAAGCGCACACAAGTCATGTGCCTAAATATAAAGTTTCATAGTTTTATCTTTAACAATGACGAACTTCCGTGCAATCTTTCATTTTCTATTTTAACTCCTTGAACCTTCTTCGCGATCTAATATTGTCTTTTACTTTTGCAAGTTCTTCATCAAAATCGGTTACGAGGTTTAGACATGATCGTATAACACACAGATAGGATTACTTTCACATTTACAATAAATGGTATGGATAATAACCTCAGGTATTATGCTATCCGACAGCCTAACTCCTAAGAATGGCTTTATTCATCCTGTAGTTCCTACGGGATCATACGTAAGCTGAAGCTTTAAGAGGCGCTGCAAATAATCGAATGCAAGGAAGGTGTAATTCGATCTGTTCAATTTACAATGTTATTTACCTGTACACGAGCTATCATATCAAGTAGGTCATCCGGCGGAGCGGTGGATCCTCGACGATTGTTAGCGGCGGCAGCGGGAGCGGGAGCCGAAGGCGGAGCGGAGGGCGGGGCGGTGGGCGGTGCGGAGGGCAGGGCGACCGGCGGAGCGGCGCCTTTATTAGCAACCGAAGCGGGACGCAACTCCGCGCGTTGAGAGTCAATGCGAGACGACTGCATGGCAGTTATCATATCGAGCATTGCCTCGGTGGCGCTGAGGACAAAAGAAACAACGTGACTGGATGGTTCAGTTTGACTAAATGCAGCATAAACAGATCAGTAGCATATAATTTATGTTATTTTGTCTGGGCTCCACAATCGCTTCACTTTCGTAGGCGTTGGTTCATTTTGAAACCGACAAACTGTCGACTGACGCTGTTTCTGGATCGTATTGATAAATCCAGGATTCGTCACCTGTCACAATGACGTAAACGCGCCGTGACGAGCCTGCATCAAATTTTTGTATCATATCACGGCACCAATCCAAACGGGCCTGATTCTGAGCTTCGGTGAGGTTATGCGGCACCCACCGGAAAACTATCCTCCCTACGCGAAGGTGCTCGTGCAAAATCTTGTGAACACTTTCTGAACCAAAGTATGCTGAATCAGTTCGTACCTAATTAGTTGGTTTTCTTGAATTATTTTTTCTTCGGTGACTTTTAACAACTTGATAAAATCGCTTACGGAATTGACCAAATCTCTGTTTTCACCATATCACTGCCACATATAGATCGGCTGTACATTGATGTCTACTATCAAATTGATATCGTAGGATGAAATTACTATTGGCTATACAATAACGTATATTCAGCTACGTGTGTGCAAATACGCAAATGATTGCTAACATTATGATTCATTGTGAGTCTTTTATATGTGGAAACATTATACAATTTTTATATTTTCACTATCTACTGCCAACATAGCGTGTGCATAATATTGTCTTAGTTATCACTGTTTACTATATTTATAAGTCTTTTTTACCCGTTTAACTTTAGCTTACATTTTAACCCCAAGGTTTTGGTGTCTTTCCTGGAGTCACATCATAGTAATTTTAATTAACACCTCTTTATTTTATTTACTCAAAGACCGTAGTGTTCAGGATTAACACAAAACGGGCTGACAGTATCTTAAAATTGTAGGTCTTGCACGCATTTGACCACAATCGATGTCATTTTCAACGGATTCAGGAGGAACTGGGTCTTTTTTAACATTCCCGAACCAAATAGCCGCCGCAGTGATATTTGAAGACTATATGAAGGGTGGTCGCTAACCAGTTGGACGTTGAAGGAATCCTACCATAAAGCGGAAATTCAATAAAAACCCCTGGTCAATCTCACGAACTTTCGTCACAGGGCTCAAAGGATATGAGTTAACAAAACACAGGTATACACAAAACGAAAAGCTGTGTTCAGCTATCCACATAATATTCGAAAATATTAAGCCACTCCGCAAAAACTATTCAGAAAAGTTCATGTGCGATTTAATATCACAAGTGGCGCCATCTATTGGGATTAATACAAACTAAATTATCTTGCATAGGTGGCGCTTGTACAACCCTTGACCCTATCGGCTCGTTCCGTTTTCTTTCTGAGAGCTACATTCGTAGGCACAGTAACAGACCGAGGTGATGATTAATAACTTTTATACCTAACCTGTTGCTTGTCACCTCAGTCTCTCCTGACAGAAACCCAATCGCGGAGTTAAAATGTAACATATAGTTAAACACGATAAAACTTATACCTACATGCAAAGTAGGTATAAGTTTTATCGAATTTTATATTAGTTGCAGCTACATTTTTATGTTAAAAGTTTTTTTAAACTCAGTACCCTTACGAGCTCTAGGCCAACTTGAAAAAGTGCACACAAACTGCATTTACTGGTGAAATAATTTGTCGTTGCCTGAGGTCAACAAAAATGCGATTGTAACTAAGTATTCTTTTTTATTGAAATTCAGGTAGAATGGGTATTCAGAGTAAAAAGTAATTATAATGGGATGACTATGATGAAACATAGTTTTTGATATCTGTGAAATCAACGATAGTAAACCATAAAAAAACACCCAGAAATCCTTCCGAAACCAAGGCTCGGAACCGGTTTAAAAAATAGCACTTAATACCGGTTTATTTCGGGTTTACTATTATTATGAACGCGAACATTTTGAAAACTTTATGGAAACCTTAATATACTTGTTTATTCGACGAGCGACGAGACGGCCTTGGCTATCTGGCTATTTTACTTTTTGTCATCCGTCAACAATACCGATAAATAAAAACATAATAAAAATAAAAACTTCATAGCATTTAATAGCAGTATTCTAAGATTTCTATTTCGCATACAGTTTTGCTAGGCTTCGTGACTCGCTGTATTAATCAACAATTTTGACTTCATAACTAGTATTTTACTTCACACAAAATCAAAACAATAGAATAATATACGTACGTCGTATTTAAATCGTCCATAGTAGAAACTGGCGAATAAGCATATGAGCTGTTCATCACTATTGTATTACTGACTTCTACTCATAGTAACATTAAATATTTTTTTCACGGATGCTTTATCTTAACGCGTGTCTAACGAAACAAAATCAGTTGATAAGTTTCCTTTTAGAACGCAATATTGAAGTCTCTCTGTTTCAATGCAATGACGGCTATGTTGAGGATTTATTATGGTGGCCACTATCTGCGGATATCGTTTGAAGATGTTGATAACACGATAACTGCGCAATTTGGGATCAGGAATATATGAAACGATAAGGTCAACCTTATCTTTTAAAATATTCATATTTAAGAGTAGACATTCGCATGATGTTTCTTGTATTCACAGCCTAGTTGAGTTGGTTGAGTTTGTGTGTGGATTAATTTATTCTAGCCGAGTCATCATTATTTTATGATAAGACAAGGAATAGATTATTTAAATCCTTACGCTGAACATTTAAACTAAAATTCGCCCGTTGTTTAAAGTCAAAGGTAAAAAGTCTGCATTTGCGTTTTTATTTAAATGTTAATCGATGACGTACGAGCAGATAAGTTTCATTAGCTGTGTAACCTTCGCTTTGCTTACTTTGAGGCCATGTAGTTGGTGTGATTGCCTGGGGATTTTATTTTATGTTTATTTTCAAATTTAAAAAATATTCCACCCATCAACTCTCTTTTTGGCGCCAAGACTACAAATGAAGATTTTTTTTGTATCTGATACAAACTCAAGACATTTATTTATTCGAAAAACTACAACAGCACAACACAACAAAGTAAAATAGATAGATATAAACCAAAAAAGTAAAAAATAAACATAAAATAAAAACAAAGCAGATAATAAACATGAAGAAACAAGCAAAACAATAAAACAAACAATTATTTTACCATATAAAATAAAGCATAAAAATCAATAGACAGGAAGAAATAATATGACAGGCAAAATTTCAAAAACAAGTAAAGAGTTAAAAGTGCAATACAACAAATAACAGATAACAAACAAAAACAGAAAGATTGTCGTGACGTCACAGCCTCTAGTTCAAGCTACTCCACACTAGAGGTACTGGCGTCAGTCCGTCGCTGACTTCTGTGGATTTTAAAAAAAATCCTCCATTGTTTCTCGATGAAAATTTTAGTTTTCTATATTTTTATAAAGGAATCACATTGATAATCAGAATAAAATTCGGCACGGAGGAAATACATACAGGGTTCTTTTTAGTGACCAGCCAAATTTAAATGTTATGTTCTTAAATACAGTATAAACGAACCTGCATATTAATTTTTGTATCGCTTCGTAGAAAAAATTAAGATATGGCACCACAAATAGTCGCTGTTGATGAACTACGACGCGGCATTTCATTGATAATACTACATCGTAGTACTACAAGATCTATCCAAGAGTACTACCTAAAATCAGATACAAAATCTCTTCATTTGTAGTCTTGGCGTCAAAAAGATTTTCGAAAAGTGAAACATTTTTTAAATTTCGAATATTTAGAATATCTCGTAAACGGAAGGACTTTTACTGGACATAACATGTTTTTTTTCTGAATCGGCATACGCCCGCTACACATAGGAACATACTATCCAATCATTACGCCACACCCCGTTAAAATGTATTAAAAATTAACTGTATTAATGATGCTGGTAACAGTTTCAGTACCGGGATTTACAAACTATGACTTGAAATTCCACATTCCTAAAATAATAATAAAATATTAAATCATTAATAACTGTAGTAAACTAAATTGTTGCCCCACCCAGAATATTTTAGTCCACAAATAAAATCTTATTGGACGAAGAATTATGCAAAATATGTATACGTATAACGTAACGCTACAGAGCTGTTTAGTGATGGGATGTACTGCTACGATGATAGTCGATGTTTTTATGCTAAAAATATATATTATATATTGTGTGATGTTAAATTCTTATACATGTCACATACATGGCGCTAGCACTTATACTGAGAGCACGGATAATCAAAACGGTCGCCGCGCCAGGATTAAAAGTACATTTTTCATCGGTTACCAAATCTGTTTGATCTCCCATCTCTGGTAGTCCCATTAGGTCGAAGATCACAGCACACAGGTTTAGGAACGATCTGGCTCTTTATAAGACATTGCCGGAACACATTACCGCCGGAGCTGTGATATTTAGCGGAAGATTTTATGTGAGGTGCAGTCGCTAGTCAGGCGAAATTTTCATAAAGTAGGATTAAGGATCAATATTACTTAAACCTTTGTATTTTGATCCTAATTCTTGACAGTGTAAGTTCTTATTTTAAGACTTAATATTAAAGATTAATGTTGCATGAATGATATTGCTTTATTTGAAACCAGGTATTAATTTAATTTTTATCAAAAAGTTCGCAGCGATTTGGCACATTTATAAATCAAAAATTATAAGCTTTGCATATTTGACATTGCTGTAAAATTACATTTCGCATATCAGCAATAAATACAACGACTCATCAAAAGTTAAATTATGCATTCGCACCACATTATCTAGCCCAAATTAAGTTTCTTGAATAACGCATAAGTAAGAAATATATAAACATACATATTTAATATATAAGTTTAAGTTTAGTTTAAGTGACTCAACGGCTTATATCTGTGTTCATCACAAAAATATCCACCTCCACCCGGATTCGAACTTAAGACTTCTGGCATAGAAGACAACATTTTTTACCACTAAAACAGTAGTCTATTCCTTTAATACGTACTTGGTGTTAGAAGCAGCCGCGGTATTGGTAGCGACGTTGCGGTTGCCGCTACTAGCCGAGCGCTGCAGCTTCGGTTGGGCTTTAGCCTTAGCCTGGTTTTCCTTGTTGTTAACAGCGTTCAGAGTAGCACGTTGCTCGTCCATACGCTCCGATTGGCACCTTTAACAACGCAATAGTTTCAGTTTCTATTGGAGCGTGTAATAATAAACATAACACTAGCTAAATTGAAACGTAAAAGTTAAGACCGTTATTTACTTTTAAGATAGTTATGTAGAATGTAAAGACCCCTAATTATGGCCTTGATTTGGCACCGACTTGACAACTCTCAACAGAGCACCGTCAAAAATTCGTTGCTTAAGTAGAGTTCAAGTATTAGGAATCTTTCATAATAAGCTTTATTACGCTAGTTCTTGTGCGCCGATTACTGGTATTAGTCGCCTTTTTTCTCCATGGGCGGTGGGTCTACGGGTTGCTCCCTAGCAATGGCCTAAAACAGCGCTGTGATAATGATTGATAGTTTATCTTCAATTACCTGCTCAGGAGATCGAAGAACGACTCAGTGGGGTTGTCCTCAGAGTCAGCACGGGCAACCTCCGGCTTATCTTGATCGGCTCCTTCACGTTTCTTGCCGTCCGGAGTTATCTGTTGTACAATAGTTATTGCGATGGGTCATTATTAAAAAACGAGATGGAATTTCCTCAATTGATGGAATAAATATAGCTTTTATTTCAGTTAAGGATGTGTTTTGAGTACCCCTTGTCTGTTTCTGTATATGGCCCCTGAGTCTTAAACATAAAATAAGTTATATGGTAATGTGACACTGGATGTGATATTTTATCTAAGATCTATTTCTATTTTTTGGTGATGGAGAGAGGAAATTTGTAAAATAAATCTAAAATATGTTTAATTTAGGATGGTGTTTAAAGTGGATTAAATGCATGCATCAAAATTAAAAATCTAGACAATAGATATTACAATACTCATAAATAATTATAACTCTAAGTCCTATATGGAAGTTTAACACTTTTACGATGTTGGTTCTTCACGCATAAAAAATAATAAGTTTTAAGATCAAGATAAAGAATATAAAAACAAAATTAAAAATAAATAATCTATTAGACCTTTGAATAAATTTATACCTGAATAAGAGATAACTGCTCCATGCTTTGCCTGCGGACTCTCAAGGCGTTGAACGGGGTGGCGGGAGCCTCGTCGGTCTGGGGGCTGGGCAATGCAGATTCTTCAGTGGGGGGGAGGCCTAATACTTTGTGTAAATCGCTCATATTCATTTGAGCTGTGGCCATACCAAGCACATCACCTAGCTGAACAGAAAAAATCTAATAAAAAGATGAATAGTACAGTGATAAATTTATACCCGGTAGCGCGAAATTAATCACCCTATCGGAAGATGTTATAACTTTTGCAAATGACGTTCTTTTTTAATATGAAAAGACATAATGGATACTCTGTCGCTCGGGAAAGCGGTCGAGTTATGTATGTCTCTCACCGACTAAAATCACCGAGTATTTCTCTATGCAGCATGTGATAGGAACGGAGGGTGTGCTGCAGTGTTTGTAATTGGTGTAATGACTAGTCTAATAGTCATAAATGCGGTCTCGTGCACACGGTCCGCTAGAGCGAACGTGCGCCTGCGACCAATTTATATCGTGTGTTGCCGAGCCCGTGAACAAGTGGTAATTGTGACGATGGAGGGCACAACAAGTGCTAATGACGTTCTACGTG
The DNA here is from genome assembly GCA_944452665.1 of Stenoptilia bipunctidactyla. Taxonomy (NCBI): domain Eukaryota; kingdom Metazoa; phylum Arthropoda; class Insecta; order Lepidoptera; family Pterophoridae; genus Stenoptilia; species Stenoptilia bipunctidactyla. Next base: position 13,213,704 of record OX101721.1, on the reverse strand, counting down.
CGTGTAGGGTAGTCTTAGAGTAGCCCAATCGCCCCTGGTTAAGTGTGTAGCAAAGACCCGCTTGGTGTTAGGATCCCGTCAGGGACCATTCTTCATACAAAATCTGCCACCAAATGTTACCGCCTAGGCGGTGATGTGTTCCGACAATATTTCATGAGGAGCCAGTTCTATCCTAGACCCGTGTGCTTTTATCTTCTACCTCATTTTCACTTAGCTCAAATTGAGGTCAAACGCGGGGTTAGTCTTTAAAACAAATCAAGCAATGGTGTACTATACACGCTACTTGAATAATAGAATAATTTGTTTCCAAACACCAGCAACCTCCGATGTCGATTTCTTAATCGTCTTGTGCTGACTGAGAAAATATTCCAGTACCTACTTAGCTGCTCGATTCGAATAGACTTTAACCATAAAATACCAGAGGGCGTGGCGACCACATTTTACATTTTTGTAAAATTTTTTACATTTTTTTGAGATTTTGGCTCGACGGTGAATACTGTGACTGGCGGACGCAATTACTGACGAACAGGCCATGTTAAATGCCTTCGTACTGTCGGAATTTTATTAGCCGGGTTCGGTAAATTTATGGTTTCAACCACAGACATCCATCTACATAGATATCGCGAATGCATGTACTTCGCGTGCCCGAACCCCGACCGAGCGTCAAAGTGGTCACCGCTAGATTCAGTCCGCACGTATGTATGTCTGTTAGAAAAAAGATATCGCAATATCGATATCGTTCTTAAAAATCAATTTCATCGGCGGCATCGGCGGCGGTTTGTTAAAAAGTAGGCACGCTTGGTTTTAATACAAATTGTGACACTTGCGCTATCAATGTAGATGTATGTCTGTGATTTCAACAAGACGCCGCAACCCGTTGATACACAGTACCTAAAGTAATAATGGATTCCGTGAATAATGCGTTTCCTGGTCACGTAATCTCCAGTTGAGAATATTTGAAAGGAATGCGAACAGTTGTCACTGGAAATCTTGAAGAAAATGCAAATAAACGGGCAGAGATGTACAGGATTGTTTTTTAAGTCACCATCATATTTACACCTACAAAAAAATGTGAAAGTGCAAATAAAGATTTCCATCATTGAAAATGATTTTTTTATTATTATTCAGGAAAAAATGTTATAAGAAAACAAATGGGATGTTTAAATTTTCGCCACCTCCTTAACAGGTTATTTATAACCAGATATTACAAATTATATTTTTGACAAAACTATATCAAAGCAAATACAACTTAATAGTATTTTAGTAAGCACTAGTCTTTTTATATTAAAGTGATGAAAATAAAAACAACTTAATTGTTTATTTCAACTCGCGCAGCGCAATGAAACCTCTCTAAACGACGCAGTTAATTGGAAGTTCAAGGCGAGGTTTTCAAAAGTATTTAGTACTTCAAAATTACTTACTTCTTTAGATATAGCGTAGTGCTCTTTCGCGTAGTAAAGTGCCTTTTCGTGGTTTCCCAAAGCGGCGTGTGCGTTGCCTAAAGACCAGCAGGCGCGGCCTTCACCGACGCGATCTCTGAGCTTCCTCGCCGCTGCAAGGTGCCTGGCGTGGTATTCCTCAGCTGCTCGGTACTCCCGAAGCAGGGTATACGTATTACCAAGTGAGTAACACGCCTGAGCCTCGACCGCGGCGTCCCGGAGCTCTTCAGCAAGCGCTAACGTGCGTCTGTTAAGTATTTGAAAGAATTCGTCATTTAAATGTGAAAAACCAAAAAGTTGTTGTGCTAAATTTAGTGAAGATGCATATTGGTTTTTTGTTCTTAATAAGGGTATCTAATGAGACTATTTACCACCAGGGATGGCTGTGGGCGTCATGAATGTCGTGCTCATAACTCCCCAGACACGGTATGGGACGTCAAAAATGCCGCCTTTTAAAGTTTAAATAAAAAAATATATATACTAGGTAAATATACACGGAGCATTTTATCGCCTAATTCAGAGTAGAAAAAAAGTAATGAGCTTTTGAATATATTTTATTTCTGTACACAAAAATACTCAATGAAATTAGTTGCTTTTATATTTCATTTGCAGTGCAATACCTACACTTCTAAAATAAAATGGGAAACGTGAGGTCCCAGTAAAATTAAATTTGAGATTTGAAAGTCAGTGAGAAAAAAAAGCATTGACTTGAGCTATATAATAATTATTATTTTTCATCTTTTTGTTACTTCTAAAATAAAATGGGAAACGTGAGGTCCCAGTAAAATTAAATTTGAGATTTGAAAGTCAGTGAGAACTTCTAAAATAAAATGGGAAACGTGTGGTCCCAGTAAAATTAAATTTGAGATTTGAAAGTCAGTGAGAAAAAAAAAGCATTGACTTGAGCTATATAATAATTATTATTTTTCATCTTTTTGTTACACCTATCCACCCTGAGAAGATGCTCCGTCTTAACAAAAACTCCCTGTATAATTTTAAAACTATCATGATCTATAAAACTATTTGTATTTGAAGTAACTTTAGCAAACATAGAGATTGACATTTACATAGATTTTTGCAAAAATAAACTTTTTTTTTTAGAAGTATATTAATTTATCCGCTAACATAATAAACCAAGGCATGGTCACCAGGGACCGGAAAACCCCTTTATTTGATTAAGCCTATTGATAAGGTAACCCTATCAAAATCTTACCATATGGAAGTGTAACCCTATTGATATGGTAAGCCTATCGACGTGGTAACACTTTAAATAAAGTTAACTACTTTCGGATGCGCTTACCCTGTGATAGGGTTGCCTATTTCTATCTCTATTCCGCGCATGCTGTTGAATTCGGAAGTATAATTCGAAGTGCGAGATTGAATAGATGGTGATATTTTTGATAATTTGATATTCTTAGAGATAAAATTTGCCTGCAGGTTTCAAAACCCTATTGAATCGGTAACCTTCAATAGGGTTTTCGATAGGCTTACTGCTTACATGAAGCTAACTCTATTGATATGGTAAGCCTTAAATTAGGGTAAGTCTTCGATACGGTTACCAAATTGATAGGGTTTTTTAAAACAAGTCTATGAAAAACCCAATCAAAAACCTCTTTAAGGGTAAGCGGTTCCGGTCCCTGATGGTCACTCTAAATTACCAAACAAATAAAGATGACTACGCGCTACTACACACATTTTGTAGTACTACGTCGTAGTATTATCAAGGAAATGCCGCGTCGTAGTAGCTATGTTCATCAACAGCGACTATTTTTTAAAAGGTTTGTGGTTCCATATTTCTTCTTTTTTGTACAGAGCGACGCGAAAATAAATATGCAGGTACGTTTGTATCGTATCAAAGAAACTAGCATTTAAATTTGGCTGCTGACGAAAAACCAATCTAAACATCACCAATATGAAAAACTTCATGCAAAACGTATTCGACGTGAAATACACTACGAATACGTGAAAAGTCGTCAGCTAGTGATAGGTAACACAAAAAAATACGATGAAAGCTTGAACAAATATTGTGCGAACCCAAATAAACATAAAAGTATGTAACCACAGTTCAGTCAGGTACGCATTTTGTAAATACACGGTATCTCGGGTATTTTGGTTCTTGACCACAATAATTTACTTCCCTCAAACATATTGAATTGCATTTCTTCACTGTCTCATGTATTCTTCGTTGATAAAGACAGCGTTCTCATCTTGGTAATTTTTTTCCTGATGTTGTTTAACAAGCTTGGTGAAGAGGGCTTTTTTTGGGGACTACATAGTGGCAGGATCTAAAATATCTGAACAATACGAATCAGTTACATTCAAAATATTGAAAACCATAGAGCTCTTTGGTATAAAAATAAGTAGTACTGATTTATATACATACACCTTTACACCTTTTCTCTATTACACCACCATTTAAACCTTTTTTACAATTAACCTATCCTACCTATATCCATGCTGGACTGGGAGCGAAAGAAAAACATATAATATGCCAGCTGCTTCTCTTCTCGGGCAAACTGAAAAGTCAGTTAAGGGACGGAGGATTTCTTGGCGATTTTGCGGGCGACAGGCTGCCCCCTGTCACTGCTATAGTCTCTCTCCATCATAATAATATCTCCAAATTTGTTAAACGTGACATCAGATGGTTTTTATAGCCTCTGGTGTTCTGCCTACACCATTAGGGATACAGGCGTGAAGTTAAGTATGTATGTACCTATATCCATAAATTTTCTACACTAATTTAATACACCAGAATTGCTTGTTTAAGACCGTTAATTTTGGAATCTACTAATCAAATTCGAAAAAATTACTCTGTACTTGATATCGTGATTCTTGGGGAAGCTTTATTTTATCGAGAAATTATTATGGGATTAAAGGTAATACGCTTTTTATCATAATGATATGGCTATGTTAAAATACCTATGGTAAAATATTATCATGCAATAATATCGATAATCATCTCACACTGGTACATCTCTAATTCAGAGGCGACAAAATTTATAATTGCAGTGCTGGCCACTTGACATCAAAACTAAATAAAATGGTCAGAAATTATAATAGAAGATACCATACATACCCAATACTACCAGCAAACAATATAATAAGTTAATATTAGTACATTTAAAAATGGTTGAATGCCCCTTTCCAGATAAAACCTGGCCCCCTTACCCCATTTTATTTCGTGACTCGATAGTAACCAATTAAATTATACAAATAAAATTTGAAATGGATATGAATCAGAACACATTTTGTTAACCTGAATTATACAAAAATAAAGAAATGTATGTTTTGTAAACAATAAGATATCCCTTGTCGGGGAAAGGGCGTCTACAGAGTAGCTTTTTTTAAAATGAAATATATCCCAATAAAGCTGTCCAAATATCAAAATAAAATAATAATATTTTGTAAATGAAATGTATTATACGATGAATTTCTTAGATAACGACGAAAGATTTTAAATACAAACGAAATACTGAACAGATTTTATTCTGGTTTGCACCAGTCTACGATAAGTCTGGGGACTCAGTATGTTTTAACTCACTCGTCACTCTCATTATTAGTACGAATTATTAAACCCACCATATTTCTTCTTCTCTGACATATGTAAGTAATTAATATTTTCAAAAATTAAATTTTATTCCCACTCATGTGGAAATATTTACACTTATTTATATATAGGTAACGCTCGTGAGCCGAGATTGCAGGTTGCTCGAATTGCTCGTTTCTGCAGCACAAAAATAGTTCGGATATTCGGCAGCATTTCTTAGCAACAGAATTTCGCATGATATTAAGCTATGAAAATAACTGAAATAAACTTGCGCGATAGCTTCATTAGAGATATTTCGCGGTTTTGTAAACTACATCATGCTGTTTTATTGCTGAATAAAGTTTTTTTTGTCAACTTATGAAAAAAAAAATAAGAAAATGTATTCATCTTATAATCTTGATCGCATGCCACCTAGCTTCTCTCTCCTCATGTCAATTATTATTCCCACCTGACGGTGAGGTCTGTTTTTCTTATTTTCTGCTTCTAATTTGAATTATTGGACGTATCGTCTTCAGAATCTCCGCAAGAACTCAGGTCTTTCTTGAATTCATCTAGCCAACTCATTTTCGGTCTTCCTCTCCGCCACTTGCCCTGTATGTTTTTTTTCACCATATTCCCAATTTGTCACCATATTTCCGTTGTAGTCGGGAGGTCTCCACTTTACGTGTCCACACCACCGCAGCCTACTCTCTCTCTTATATGATGCCACCGAGCCTAGCAAAACAATAGGTACAATAAAACCTACTGTTCCTAGTATGTAATGAAATTTAAAATAAACATTATAGAAGTTGTGACCAATTATGAAAGTGAGGCTTGGTGAAGTTTTGTTGGTAGTACCAGTAGAACCTACATTTTTCCAGGTAAAAAAGGAACTAATTATAAGAAACCTGTGCAAAAATGTCCTAAAGTCGCTGTGCCCATGGAGGAACTACTGCAGCAACTTGCAATTACCTACTCACTGTTTACATACTCATATACAATATTTCAATAAGACTGCACACGTAGCAACCCAGGTTTTGATTTTCTATTGATCGTGAACAGGTTTTAGTTGCTGTAATGGATAACTAAGATTCTTTTTAATTGCTGCAACTAGCAACTCTTACATACGTACAGGTTTTTAAAGTTGCAGATTTTGGAAACTACAACGCGTCAGCCGATTTAAGGCTGCAAACCATACGGCAGCTACGCCGACGGCGGGCGCGAGAGCGACACGATAGAAAGTATTGATGAGTATGTATGAAGCGTTCTGGACGGCCGCAGCGCGGGCGGCGGGCAACGTGCGGCGAGCGCCAGTCTAGCGGCGAGTGCGCGATCGATCGGTTATAGTGGCGTCTGTTGCCCACCGATACCAGACAACTAGCCTCGTAAAATGTCGTCGGAAGAAATTGTTTCAGCTGTTTAAGAAAGACCATAGATATGGGAGAGTAAATAAATAAAAAAATAAAAATAGCCAAAATTTCAACCACAACAATCGAAGAATAAATAATAAATTACGAGACAGAATAAAAAACGATTTTTCTGCTTAAGATAATATACGTTCGTAACTATAATCCGATTCTAATTCTGATTTAATATTCTTCAGGACATAATCACGTAATAAAACTATTTAATCTTTCATCAAGGTAAAAACGATTTTTTTAATACTGTGCAGTGGTTGAAACTGAAATGCCAGTGAAGTATTGATCAAATCCTCAACTTTTCTGTCGATATTATTTATTATCTTTATAGAAATAATTTCTAAACCTTGAATTGTATTGTTCACACAATGTGGTTTAGTATTTGAACGACACTTAGCTGACTTAATTAAGTATTCGTTCACAAAGTCTAACAATCACAAGAACTAGGCTAGAACAAATAAAAAATTCTATCTTTAACTGAGCTAGCTGTAAAAGTTTCTTTAGGTCAGCCTAGACATACGAGGCCTGTCCTTGAAAAACTAGTTAGTTACCTATGGCAATTCTTAAAATACCCTTTTTAAACTTGTTTTTCTTAGAAAAATTTAGCATACAATAAATTTATTTAACATAAAGAAACACGTCATTTCTTGCTATTATACTTAATTTTTATGCCTGCTTAAATACTTTTATCATAAAATAAAAAAATCCTAGTACCTACGCCTTGTATTTAATTGTATTTTCCAACCGACTTCAAAAAAAGAAGGAGGTACTCAAAAGCTCAAATTTCGTAAAAAAACGTTTGTATGTTTTTTTTAATGTTTGTTACCTCATAACTTTTGACTGGGTAAACCGATTTTAATGATTCTTGTTTCATATTATAGAGAATATTGACTTTATGGTCCCATTTTAATTTCATCGAAATCGATTGAGTTCTTTATGTATTTTTTTTTCAAATATGTATGAATTTGGACATCGTTTACCATGACGATCTTATACTTCAGCCAAAGCTTCGACGTGAAGTCGGGCTTTTAATGGTCTGCATCCGTTGATTTTCGATTATAAAATACATTGATTTAGCTCTTTGATATGTAAATATTTAGCAAAATTGTTTTCCATATATATCTCTAGAACGTGACGTTTTAGACCCATATGTTACATAAAATTTTTTGCTCGTCTGTATGTCAGCAATCGAAATATACAAGTTTTAAAGTGCGACGCAAAATCGAAAAAAAAATCAAAATGGCGGACAGAAGGTGCACCAAAAATTTTCAAACCCCATAGAGAATAAAAATCATACCCGATCATTATGGCAGCTGATCATTTTGCTCGGATGAAACTTTACTCTACCAGCAATTTTATTTTACAACAAAGTATTTTTAAACATTTTCACTAGCTTGAGTACAACCTTAAAATAGCTAAATACATATTAATTACTCACAATTTTCAGATAAAATCTTAGGTACCTTATATTATTGTGTATGAGCCGTATCAGCACACTGCAACTGCTGCATTACATATGGCAGTAAAATATTTTTTTAACAGCAGTCCTCATACTTTAATCCAAAAATAGAACTGAACCTGCGCAGTGTTTTGATTATTATACAAAATTATTTATTAGCTAAGTCGACCTGTAATGAGTTCACTATCCCTTTGATTATTAAAAATACATAGGATCGGGAAAAATGTTTCGAATATTTTAAAGTCATGCACAATCACGAAAAAATAAAAAAACAATCGCTCCTGCCAACAGGCAAAATATTCAAAATACGTAGGTACATCAGTGGATTTAAAAGCTTTGTCACTTACCTATAAACGTTTTTGACAAAGTTAAAATTTACTTCTCATAAAAAGCAGCAGTGCATTATTAACAGTGGTAAACAAACATTTAACTTTAATAAATATTTTGAATTTAACCCACATAAGCCTACATACAGTCCTAAGATGTACTATACCGGGTGCGGCAATTGAAATGTCCATATTAAAAATTAAAATATATTTTTTTATTTTGAATATTTATTAATATATTTTTTACATATAAAAATAAAAGGTCCAAAGTTATATTTTTATTTATTCTAATGGAATAAAACCGCCTTTAGCCTTCACAACAAGCTTGAGTCTCTTTCGGAATGAAGCACAGGCTGCTCGAATCACGTCGTCACTTAAACTGTTCCATTCTCGTGTAAGAGTAGTTTTGAGCGCCTCCACTGATGTGTGTTTTTTAGCACAGGCCTTCGCCTGTAAAACACCCCAAATACAAAAATCTAGAGGGTTTAAGTCGGGCGAAGACGACGGCCACATATCTCGGTCGATCAGCACAGGAACGTTCGCTTTCAACCAATTTTGCGTCCCAGTTGCTCTGTGCGATGGCGCCGAGTCTTGTTGGAACGTCCAACGCTCCAAACCAAATGTCTTGCGTGCCCACGGTATCAATCCTGTTTTTAAGAGTTCATTTTGATAGATTTCTTGATTTATTTTAGCTTGGTTGCGACCCATTGGAAGAAAAACAAGCGGAGAACGGCCTTTTTCGGACACCGCCGCCCATACCATGATTTGGTCGGCCCCTTGTCGTCGAGTGACTCTCAGTTCATCTGAATGATCGCTCACACGTCCTTTTAACCACACACGGTCATTTTGTTTGTTAAGAAACTGCTCAACACAGAAAGTTTTCTCGTCCGAAAATACCAAGTTGGGAAGCTCGCCAGAATCGAGCAAGCAAATCAGCTCCTTTGATCGAGCCAGTCGCTTGCTCCTTTGCAAAGCAGTGAGTTCTTGAGAAAAGTTTTTTTTTAACGGTTTAATCTTAAGCTTTTCCTTTAATATACGACGGACGCTGCGGTCGCTCACCTTAAGATCCTGGGCTAGCTGATTTGCTGAACGGGCTGGATTTCTGCGTAATCGATGTCGTACCTTTTCGACAACAGCTGGCGCCGTTGCAGTACAGCGTCGACCGCCCCCGTAGCGTTTCTTAACACTCCCAGTCTCGTTAAATCTTTGGATAGTACGACGCACAAATTTTTCGTTCAATTGAAGATTTGGTAGCGCTCGAAGATTTTCAATGTTCGATTTTCCCTCCAAATAAAGAGCAATCACTGAATTGCGTTTTAAATCCATTATTTTAAAATTAGAACGTTTTTTCTCACGACCGAATAGTTTTGAAGTAACACAGATAATGTGTCACAGATTATTTTTTCAAATTTTTCCCGCGTTCGATTCAGTAGTTCGAATTTTAAAAAAGTTACAAGGAGACGGACAGTTCAATTGCCGCACCCGGTATGTAGGTCGATTAAAATAAAAAATATATCGATCTTCCCACTTAAAGAATACTGCGGGGCTAGCATGCTACCGTCGACAACGATAAATCGGGCCTTTTATCGATATTTTCTTAGAATATGGTATTTAGTGTATGTAACTTATTAAGATTATGACATATTTGGCTCTGTGGTCTTAATCATGGTATCAAATCGAGTAATTATATCTGTTATGGTGCGCATATTAGCTTACATAATAGGATAAAATAACAAAGTAATATTTATCTTGTCGATTCGACTATTTATCGATGGTTACATGCTAGCCCTGCTGGTCACCGTCCATACATACAAAAACCAGTCACTTAAATTCTTTTATTGACCCCGTCTTGAATTCATTGGTAGGTACTTCAAACAGTTATTTATTGTATTAAATATCTAAATCTATTATCAATATTTTTAAATTCGATGCAGAAGTAAAATTATTTCTTAAAATAAACACATCCTACCTGTCAATGTTAGACGTCCATTCGGATTCAGACTTATAAAAATTACAATTGTGTTAGTTTCGCAACCGATTAGTTTCAAATATCAGGGTATTAGCTTAATCCTTGCGTAATAATAAGTAGCCTTTGATAGAGCCTTAGACAAAGCATAGCCTTTGGCTGGCGCCAAAACTTCTGTGCGATGAGAAGATTATGATTCTGAAATGAATGCCCCTGTGCCTATTGCTAAACAAAGATGTACTAATTCTTGGACGAAAAGAGATTTACAAAAAAACGCTTGTTGTATGGCCTCGAGTGTTGGGTGCACATCAAGAAAATCGACCTATAGATAGATTTTTGGATTTTTTCAATGACGATGTTCTATTATTATCAGTACAAAAAGCAACGAGAACGCCGTAAAACAGAAAAGTCCTGGAGTTATAAGATGTGGAGAAATAAAATGTATTATTGGTGTTTTACTATTGAGTTGGTGTACATGGCTACCGCGCAGGCGAATGTCAATTCTCCTGATACAAAATCATTTTTTCTGTTCCTGATACAAAATCTCTAGTCAAACCTTCAGACAAACATCTAGTCCTCTTGAAGTTATTCCCCCAACTTCAGAGGGACTATTGTTTGTCGCGATCTCTATCAATGGAAAACTTGATCATGTAGGTTTCAGAAGACGGGTCGATTAAAATGGGACCAAATAGTCAATATTCTCTATAATATGAAACAAGAATCATTAAAATCGGTTTACCCAGTCAAAAGTTATGAGGTAACAAACATAAAAAAAAACATACAAACGATTTTTTACGAAATTTGAGCTTTTGAGTACCTCCTTCTTTTTTTGAAGTCGGTTGAAAATACAATTAAATACAAGGCGTAGGTACTAGGATTTTTTTATTTTAGGATAAAAGTATTTAAGCAGGCATAAAAATTAAGTATAGTAGCAAGAAATGACGTGTTTCTTTATGTTAAATAAATGTATTGTATGCTAAATTTTTCTAAGTAAAACAAGTTTAAAAAGGGTATTTTAAGAATTGCCATAGGTAACTAACTAGTTTTTCAAGGACAGGCCTCGTATGTCTAGGCTGACCTAAAGAAACTTTTACAGCTAGCTCAGTTAAAGATAGAATTTTTGATTGAATCTAATCGGAAAGAGGGAAAGAGAATACCAAATAGACCTGTACAGGCGGAACACCATGGATATTCGTACAGATACAATAAAACACCTAGTTATTCTTCAAGCAAAACAAACACCATGCCAACAACGGCATTTTTTTGAGACATACCACTCATAAAAATCTAAGTTAGTTTACAATTTCATATATTCTTTTTAGTTTTGTAACCGTTTTCAATTTTGTGCGTGTATCCGACCCTGGATAAGCATCTTGTTAAAGGCGATTAATCTGAGTGAGCCCCGCTATGTGGTAGGATCCCGTCCGGGTCCGACTGGCCAGTGACTAGCTTTACAATACTGGCTGGCAGATAAAAATAATCTGCCACCAAATATTATGCATACGGCGGTGATGTGTTCCAGCAGTATTTTATTAGTAGCCAGTCCTTTCCTAGTCCCGTGTGCGTTTATCTTCGACCTCGTCTTCACTTACCATCAGGTTAGATTGGGGACTGTCCTATACAGGATGACTGGTGGTTCACTTTCGAAATTCGAGGACGTGATAGTTTGAGATCATACATGGAGAGAAAAAGAAAATAAAAACAACTTACTGAGTTAACTTAACCGAAAGTTGAAGAATTCATGAGGCCACGCATGGGTACATTAGCGTAATACAATAGATACTTAACGGGTGGTGGTGTGCGTGTGGCGGGAACTCTACTGTATGCGTGTTGACGGAGGCGGCTCGACGGGAAAAGTGTAGTAATGTCTCTTTATTTATTTATAGGGACTTCTGGTGAAACATTAAGTACCCACTTTAATTACATATTATGATCAGAATCGAGTACAGAGTGCTCTCCTTCAATATCTTAAATTTGTCACCAGTCACCCTGTATAAAGGACGCTCATTTCCTCAAAAGCCCTATGACTCAGATTTTTTTTACGGGTTCTTTGAGACCTCTTTGGAACAATAAATACATAGGTAATTTATAAAGATTTATCTGGGTTAAAACCTAATAGGATTAAAAGGATTCGGTGAAACCATTAATTAACTTCCGTTTGGTGAGTGATGACAAGGTCAAAGTTCGGGCACACGTATTGGATTTCCCGTCAAACTGTTCCCAGGTCAATTAACACATCTCCACTTTTCAATAAAACAAATTGAACCCTATTTGGTGCAAAATAGTTCGTGCCTGGGTTTCAATTTTATTTTTCAATTTCGTTATAACATATGCTTGAAATTAAGCACTTGTAATATGTCTATCCTTCTCATCAGAAATAAAATCTATCAATATCGAAAATGTAGATTTATAAAATGCGATATGCGATAATTAAAACACCTTGGCAATCATCGGTTCTTTTAAAGTCGTCGGAGAAATTTTTCACAACCTGCAGCAGTTCACAAACAGACGAAATATTTCAAATCTATTTCTTTGACAGAGGGTGTCAGAGGTCAGGTGGACTTGTTCATTACACTATGATACGATAGGTGAGATATCTTAGAAAATCGTTCTAAATCGGATCGTGGAATTTTTTTAACTCTATACAATGTACTGCCAGATCAGAAGTATGGCTTTAGAAGCCCAAAGTCATGCGTCCAACAGGTGCTCCACATCACGGAGCACAATGTGGAGCAAAGAAATAAAGAAAATAAATAAGAAAACAAACCTTTCGACAAAGAGATAAGATTTTTCGATAAGATTTTTGACTATGTATGCTAGATAGTCATGCACATCACACGAGATTTCCTTTCCGACCGAAGCTTCCGCTATCGACTAGAGGGCGCATGTTCGCGCGCTTTTCTAGGCGGATTCCCAAAAGGTTCCGTGCTGTCTCCAATCTTACTTAGCGACATAGACAAAATGTAGTGGAACTTGCGGTTTTCGCTCCCTCTTAGGTATACATCAGATAGGAATAGGCGAAGAATGACTAGATTACCCTCATTCGCAGCGAACGCACTCGGCGATTGTTGTCGAAAGTGGAGGATTTAGGTCAACCAAGAGAAAAAATCAGCCGTGTTCTTCCCCATTGTTCCAATCCGGCCCTCGCAACCTTTGGTTGTGAAACTTGGGAAAATGTCTTCGTTTAATATTCTTAAGTCTTTGGAGAAAAAAAAACTATTAAATAAACGTAGATGATAAGCGTTGCCCGCTGAATTTCTCGTTTGCCCTCATTATTGGTGGCGCTTTTGAGCCTCGGCTAGAACCTTAAAGCGACGAAGAAGTCTGTGTTCTGACTTGGCGTATTCACGCTTAGCCACCAAGTCCGATGCAATTTAGAAAACCATAAATAAGAAATCGAGACGAAAAACAGCATTAACTTAATTAAGGTCGTAAGGTAAAATATTTTGCACAGAATTTTCCGCAAGCGAAATTTAGGGCACAGATATTCGAAATTTGTACGAGTCCCTAAAATTTAATGTTCAACTTAAATAAATGATAAATGTGTAAAATAAAAATCACCCGACCAGGACTCGAACCTGGGACCTCTCGTTTGCCGGACGAGTGCTCTCCCACTGAGCTACCGGGGCCTGGAAATTACTTAACACATTTTTGTTTATACGTTATATTGCTAACGTAGCTCTGATGGTATAGCTTTGCAGCTAAGACCACCGGAGACCAATTTCTTTACAGAAATTGTGAATCAAAGTTAAAGTGAAGCATTGCAATTAATAATATTTTTGAAGTTTTTGCATTTATAATGCTGATTTTTATAGGGTGATTTTTATTTAACACATTTTTTCATTTATTTAAGAGTAATTAAGCATTTAAAATGCAAAAACTTAAAAAAAAATTCTTTAATGTTCAATCTGAAAATAATCAACATAGTTTTACCTAATTTCAATAAACAGCAGGTTTCGTATAAATCAGAGTGGCACTCAGGCTTTGTTCCAGTTCTTTCGTTCCCGCCATTTGATTGATGATTGTGAGAGACAGCCTTTTACTCGTATGTAAAAATTGAAAATATTGAAATGAATGACACAATGCAACAAAACTACAACTGAAACATGGAAGATAGGATTCTATCGGAATATAAGAAAATACGTCGAAACTAGTAGGTATGCAGTTTCATAATTATCTGCGTTAATTGCTGAAAAGATTTAATTCCATAGTAAATTCGCAAAGTTTCGCATAACCAGTATCTACAAACTAGATTCATACTCAACAAATACCATATAGTAGGTAAGCTATGCGAATATTAAATGGCTGTAATTTTTTTAAACTCACAATAGACGGGGAATTTCTGGAATTTCTTTCCATTAATTAAAATCTTCGTGAAATTTAATTTAGATTTAATTAATAAATTAAATTAAAAAAATATTATTAACTTAATTTGCTGATCAGAAAATGAGTAATGCGAAAAATAAGTGTTGGTCATTTTAAGTTTAAACTAGAATTAAGTAACTATTAACTAAACTTGTATTAAAAAGAAGATGAGTCCTTAACCGGATTGATTTAAGGCTTTTTTAATATTGACCTAGGTATATTGTAGAATAAAATTAAATAGAAGGTTTCGAGTAATATCGAGTTAACTTATATGAAACATAATTAATCACTATAAAATGCGATATAACAACAATATACCTATGATTATTTTAATTTACATAAGTATTTATAACTAAATAAAGTTAGAAATACACTCATATCGTATTCGAACTTACCTTACACATTCGAAAGCACTTAAAATCAAAACAAAATATAGAAATATAATAAAGCTCTAATTTATTTCAACTTTTTAAAATAGTTATTTTAATTTTGGATTTTTATTATGGAGTTTATTTATTATTGATTCTTACTTGTTTTAGGGTGGCTTCCATGTTTTTCACTTATAAGAAAAGTTAATCGTCAGAAAATTTCTTACAGAAATATATGTAAAACTAATGTTGCAGTTTTCATAATTTCACAAAGCAAATGAAAATATTTTGGATAATTAGTAAAGCCACTGATAGAGCAATCGTTTGAATATCGATAAATAAAAAAAAATGTTGTATGAAAAAACTATTAAAGTCGAATGAATTTAAATTGAAATAAAAGTAAAAATATTATTTCCAGTGCATCACTGATATAATATTAAAACCATTTGAAACTTGTCTGACCGTTATATTCGCGACGCACCGTGCCTCCGTGAAGCAGGTATGGCGGCTCCCGAGTCTCTGCTGCGAGTACGGTTCGTACCACAGCCCAGTAGTGCAGGGAAAATTTAGGTGAAGTCAGGTTCCGGGAACTGCACATCTCTTAAACCAAGTCGGATGGTTTCGCTACATGAAAGGTATGCTTTTGATGGCGGGATAGACATTTCATATCACAACAAAGATTTGCGCAATTAATAATTTTCAACCGACTTCCAAAAAAGGAGGAGGTTCTCAATTCGTCTGTTTGTTTTTTTTTTGTGTCTTTGTTACACGATATTTCGGATAATTATGAATCGATTTTAAAAATTCTTCATGTTTCATATGATAGAGGATACTTCATAGTTAGTCCCATTATATAAATTTTATCGAACTCGGTTGAGTACTTCAGGGAGAATTTCAAATTATTGAAACAATATGTATGATTTTGGAGAATGTTTACGTGGATGACAATATAAATCGGCCAAAGTTTTGACTTAAAGTCGGTTTTTTAATGCTCTGCATTCGTTGAATCTCGGACCAAGAATCTGGTCCGAGCGTTGAATACAATTCAATTTTAGGTTAATACTTAGTTGACAATAGCCGAATGATTTAAGAGTTTTCAGGAATATATTTAATACTTTAATGGCCAAAAAGTCGAAATATATAATTTTTAATTCTTTCTTACAGTATTGTTATCGTTAACGAAAAATAATCGCATCGTTATTAATTTTTTTTTTGTTACAGAGTGCGAGATCTTAGTAACCTAAGGTTAATTTACCAGCTATTCCCAACCAATATAATTTAATTTTGTCACCAAATATGATCGACTTCGTTAAATTTGTTTTTGAGCAGTGATTTATATAGATTCAATCAATCCCTAAATTTTCTGCTCCATTTTTAGCCTCACATTCACTTATAATTTAGGTAAGTGAAATTGAGTGACCTTTACAACTGACACTTACAAGTCGAATTTCCTGCTTAGACTTACAACTCAATTCAGTTTAGATAGGTATTTCCAACTGCTTGTAAATGTTTTAAACTATTGATTTATTTAAGGTTTCAAACGCAAAACGACTATGAGGCGAGATGGATAAAAGTTTTGGTGCAGAACTGAAGCACCGCCTTTATTTTCTACTAACTTTCCATATCATTTTCAGATAAACTATTGTTTCTTGAATTAAGAGGAAGGGAGTTCCAATAAGAAATTTATATCGGAAAAAGTTTTCGATTACATCGATGCCCTACATAGATGATGAATATTAACAGCAGGTACTCGATACAGCTCAAATTAAAATGTATATTCGAAAACAAACTGACGGCAATATATAAATCTCATCCTAGGTTTCGATTACCTATATTTGCTTCAAAAATTGAAAAAAGTGAAAATCATTTTAAAAAATCACGCCAACTAAAATCATATATGGAACCTGGCATTTTTATTTCTTAGCTTTAGTTACGGTGTTCGTGTTTTCAAATTGGACTGAAACTCAGGGTTCGAATCCAATGCTGTCATTTATCTAAACAATTATAATCGGCCCAAACTACCCAAATAGACTAATCAGTCTATTTGGGTAGTGGTAGAGTATTCATATGTCTTTCAGAAGTCGATGGGTGACCGCCGACCATTCATTCCTCACGACGACTTCCGTGCTTCGGAGGGCACGTTAAGTAGTCGGTCCCGGGTGCTGTATACTTGTAATCAGTAGTCGTTAGGGTTTGTCAGAAGCCATTTAAGTGTCCTGAAATATCTGATATCCACCAACCAGCATCGGGCCAGCTTGATGGATTACGGCCTAATCCTCCTCATCACCCAAAGGAGAGAGAAAGACTCATAGCCCTGCAGTGGGCTCATTACACGGAGTTGTGATGATGATGATGTCTTTCATTATGCTGCGCATTAGTGACAACCTCTGAGATTATTAGAAAATATAAAAGATTTACAATGACATTATTAAGGTTGTAACAACATCAACTGGATAGATTCTATTTAATACAAAGTTATGCAATTCAATATTGAGACTAATACAATATAGATCTGAATCTGCTTAAGCCATCTGAATTACCAAGTAAAGCAATCCGCTTTACTAGTATCAAATTATTTAAATCTAATATTGTGCAACTTGTTGGGTTGCATTCAAAGAAATAAGCAGAACGTCATTCGTGCTTTCTTCGGATGTGAACGACAGTCGAGCAAATGTCGTTGTGCAGCAGCTCCACATACGCAATAGGTTTGATATAGATCACGTCATCTCAAACCTTTTAATGAGCCCACTGTAGGGCCAGGATTCTCTCCGCTGCGCGACGAGGAAGTTACGGCCATACACCACCAAGCTGTCACAGCGGTGATTAAGGGATCGGTGTAACCTTACTCAATAAAATTTTACTTAGTGACTGACCTGGCACAGGATATTTTCGGTGACTGGAAACTTGCCACTGCTCTATATGAAAAGGTCATCAGGTGGTGTAACATATATGATTTGCGGTGAAATTGCTGCGGTGATTTATTTCTGTTTCTGACAGGGGGTTTGAGGACTAAGAAATAAATGGCGTATTGTATGGCTTTATTCTGGAGTATGTATGTCGAGTTCTAAACTCGACTGATATTTCCTCAAGCAATTTTGAGTCGTTCATCGTTGATTGAAGTTTGGATTGTGGAAAATCTAGGAAGGGTTACTTTACTTTTCGTTTTCTATTAAATAAGCTTCTCACGCTTCTTATTACATTAAACGATTTTTTTCCTTTATTAAGTTTGCTGAACTTAAAAGGTTAAGAATACGCAATCGCCATTAAAGTCATGATTAAATTCTGATTATCAAATGAACTTGATATTAACATTATTAAATGCAGAAAACTTTGAAAAATGGTCAAATTCTTGTTTTCTAAGGAATCTTTATTAACTTTTATCATTTAATCGGCTTTAACAAAACTAAAGATAAACGCTCAAATAACCAATATTCACAAGTCACAAATTACCAACCGATCGTATCGTACTTCAGCATGTATAATCACCACTAATTCAATATTCTATTACAAAGTCCCCTCGCCGCGTCTGTCTGTCTGAAGGCAATAAACCCAAAACCTCTGAATAGGTTTTCCTACGGTTTTCGCCAATGGACGGACTGAGACTGACTAATAAGAAAGATTGAGTGTATAATTCATGTAAGTTTTGTGAAAATTACCTGTAATATGACAATTTTAATTAAAGACGTCGAAAATCTGCTACCAGCGCGATGATTGAGCTTTTTCCTGTTAAGAATAAATAAAAAAAAATTCTTACTTGTAATGCTCGGCTGCGTTTTCGAACTGTCCCAGGAATATGTGTGAGTTGCCTAGGTTGCTGTTCGCTCTGCGTTCCGCTGCCTTGTCGCCGAACTCTTGCGCTATGTGCAGCCGCTCCGTGTGGTATCGAATCGCTCGCGAGAAATCCCCCAGCAAGTAACACGTGTTGCCCAGGTTACCGCAAGCGCGACCCATTGCTTGCCGGTCGTCCAGCGCTCTCATCAACTCCAAATTCTCCCTGCAGATTAAAAAAGTAAATTAATTTTGGACGCTCTTTATTTATGACTGCCCGTGTACACAAAAGAAGGCATAGAATAATATGTCCGCGCACGAGGGTTACACAAGTAAATCGAAATTTCTTTGCTACTGGTATACCTAATCGTGTACACAGTTCAATACAGTGCAAGACGGTATACATAATGTCGTCGCCGAGCATTAGGTAATTAATTTCGATTAGGTATATCGGAAACGTACGACATATAGGAGATTTGCTATTGTGCGACCCTTCTTGTGAATGGTTTAATGGCAACAAAGCGATTCAATTTGTAGCTTTGGAGATGCAAGACGTGTTAGTAATGAAAAAGTCATATTCAGATGCAGTCAGTATCAATTTTAAATTAAGGTATTAAGTGCGCTTTGTAGCTAAAGGACTTAAGAACAAATTTACTCATTTATGATTCCTAAATTTTATGAAGTTAGCACTTATGTTATGTTATAAATAACTTAAATTACATTACAAACTACGGAAATCAATGTATTTTAGAAACTTTTGTAAGAAACATATTTGCAATAAAACCAAAAACCTTGAATGATGGCTTTATTTTCCATTTTCTGATGATGATTTGGTAATTTGTAGAAATAGCATAGACAGTTTATATTACATGATACGTTGTCGATCTAACAACCAGTCATTATTGTACGACTAGAACATACAATTATATGCAATAATAACTTCATAGTGAAAGGTGGCATCAACGATACATCGTAAAAAGCATTGTACCGAATTTGGTCACAACCAACTTAATTCCAACATTCATTACATACAGGGTTATTGGTAATTAGACCGGTATCTTTTAAGGTGATATAGGGGAGATTATTTGCTATAATTTGAGACCAAATTATTCCAAAGTGTACCATTTTTAAAATATTTCGGTTTTCCTTTTTCTCTCTGAAAATCCAGTTTTACTCCTTCACACATTGATTGGGAAAAAACGAATGGTACAATTTCTTTTCAGTTATGGATGGGTGTTTTCTTTGTCATTAATAAACTACAATAAAATTCAAGTTACAATGTGCATCCAAGCATAAACCACAGGACGTTTTATAAAACAAAAATGTTTTTTTTTTTGAGAAACGTTTACAAAAGCTTTATTTTTCTCAAAAAAGCTTTGTGTGCGCTTTTTTTAAAAAGCATCTACAACTCTGTGGCTTTCCAATGAGATAAAACAATTAGCATTTAATTTTACAGTTTCAGAGAAAAGTGCAATAACAAAATAGGAAACCTAAATATTTTGATCCTCCAAAGGATCCTTCCAAAGTGTTCCTGTGATCAAGACGCTAACTTTTCGCTGTCAAAATCTTTGTAATCATTTGACTAAATGCAACGAGAGGAGAGGATAAACTAGTCTGAACATATGATTATTGAGTTATTATTACTACGTGTAGAGTAGGTAGCTATCCCAAAGAAAATATGTGTCGCAAAATTTGATGACAAGAGTATGGGGCATGCGCGGTATGGACTGACACTAACATGTCATTTTCATAGATGATAATTACAGAAGTGAACACGAAGGTTTTTTACCTATTGGATTATAAAGCACATCAAATTGAATGATGAAGTCACTTATTTTAAATGAAGTTTTGGTTCAGTTTTATACTTGAAGTTTTAAAAGTTTTATTTATAAAGTTTTATATAACATTTTTTTTTGCTAAAACAAAAACATCATATTACGCTTCTACCTAATAAATTTAATGAGGCTTCACACATTTTATATTTATTTTTTAGATTAATTCTTTGAATTTTTGCGTACACACGACGACTGTCACATGATCAATTGATATCGAACTGAATCTGAGCAAATTTCTGACTCCATAATACGAATTAAGTAAATATATATTTAAGTTTGAATTTAATAACAAATTTAAAACATCTATTCTAGAATTTTAGAGTTTTTAAAGTCGTTACAATTACTAACGATGTTTTAAAGTGTACTTTTTATAATAGAAGATGTACATTTATTAGAGCATATACTTTTTAGTTTCGTGGCAAATGTACATTTACTTTAACCCTTTTATAGGACTATGTTCAAATAAGCAAATACACCGCATACATAAAATATAACGCAAAAAGATAGAAAATGGTGTATTGCACAACTTATACAGGGTGGTGTTTTAGTCAACTGCCATTTTTTTACACCATAAGTATCATTTATAAAAACGATTTACTTACAGCAAAAAAGGTGCGTATTTGTTGCAAGGATATTAATATATTCGCTAGGTTGAAATCTACTTAAGTGTCGGTATCCTTATAAAAGGTGGCTGTGTACCTATCTCATTAATAACTTGTAAATAAATGATTTGTAGTGCAAACTAATTTTTTTGTAATTTATGCTATTTACTAATTTCAAGTGATTTTAAATATTAAACATATTTATCATAACATTTTTACACGTAAACTAAATTTTTTTTAAAACACATGTAGAGTCAAATAATCATAAAAACCACGAAATGCTTTTTCTACGCGTAGGTAATGTTAGATAAATAATTTTAACTACTTTTGCCATCTAAATGTTTTTTAGTCTTTGATAATAATTGACCATGGCGACTATAACAATATTATTCATATTAGATTCTAAACTAATGAAATCTTATTTCTCAAATGATGAAATATTATTCCTTTGCGCTTGGAAGTATTAGTGGAGATATTATTGCATTATCTTAATACACAGCAAGGCAATTTTAACGTTTTCAATCATTACTTACAAAAATACAATGTGTGGCCTATCACATACATTGATAGCAAACGTCTGAGTGAAGTGCGGCGCGGGGACCGCAATTCGCAATGTCTTCTCTAGTACTTTAGTACATAGTAACTCAATGCGTGCGATTTGTATTTTTTAGACGCTCTTTTTACCCATTTTCACAAAGATTTTGACAGCGAAAAGTAAGCGTCTTAAAGACAGGAACACTTTGTATAATTCCTTTGGAGAATCAAAAAATTTAGGTTTTCGATTTTTTTTGCACTTTTTCTACAAAAATACAATTAAATGCTAATTGTTTTACCTCGTTGGATAGCCGTAGAGTTGTAGATGTTTTTTAAAAAGGTGCGTGAAAAAATTATCAGTACTTTCTTCCACAACAATTGTTTTTTTAAAAGCTTCTCCGAAAAAATCATTTTGTTTTATAAAACGTCTTTTAGCTTCTGTTTGGATTCAAAGTAAACATCTATCCAAAACTGAAAACTGAATCGAAATAGGATCATTAGTTTTTTTTGCAATCGATTTTGGACGGACTTAAAAAGGATTTTCAGAAAAAAAAGATAAAACCGAAATATTAAAAAAAGGCTCACTTTGAAATTAGGTACAAGATTTGGTGTCAAGTGATAGCAAATTATCTTCCCTATATCACCTTAAAAGATTCTGGTCTAATTACCAATAACCAAAGTAGGTATATAGGTATAGATAGATGAACGATGAAAACAAACAATCATTTAATATATTTACCGTAATCATTTGGGTACGCTAATGATTTTAATAGTATTACCCCTAAATAAAGATGTGGTGACTAACCAAGTCAGTCCTTTTGGAGGTAGGGTGCTGTTAAGTATAATAGTTACAATGGGCACATCGTCACCACCGTCAGGATTGAGATCAAGACTCAGATCGAGGTTTAACTCGGAATAAACCCCAAAAACAAAATAATTTTAATCTTATCTCATGAACACAGAATTGATGAACACAGGTATAAATTAAATACGTTAATCCAGTTCGCGTTGTAAATATTTCAACTAAGTATTATAGAATGTGCATCCCATTGAACTGTATGAAATTATTCAAAACGCGCTTCCGCAAGTACGCGTGTAGGCGCGTCAGTGCGGCGGCAGCTTGTGGGAATGGCCCCTTCATGCATCCATAAATGTTCACAGACTTTGTTACTCTTAATATTTCTTAATATTATTTATTCTTTAAGTAGGATACTAGGTAAAAACTTACTCGTAATACGCCACAGCTTGCACAAGACATTCCCGTACTTCTTGCGGAAAATGCCCGGGGTCGTTTTGACCAACCCGCCCGAGTTGCTTTCCTTGTGCATGGTAAACGTTCCCCAAGTTATACAGTGCTCGTCCTTCGCTTAGTTTATCACTTAATGATCTTGATATTTCTAAATGTCGTTTGCAACACTGTATCGCTTCCGCGAATTTGCCCATTACTTTCAGTGTATTCCCCAAGTTACCCGATGCTTTGGCTTCACCGAGTTTGTCATTCATAGTCCTGTTGAATAAAATAATTAGCGTCAAATATTACTTACTTAAATGTAAGTCATTAAATACAAAGTTATGTCTGTAACAATATCGTGCATGAGTACTAGTGACGTAACTTGAAACAGAATTATAAAAATAATAACATAAATTTTGAACACTGGTACAATCCAGAATACAACTTCATATTCTTAGTAAGTACGTCAAAGCTCTTCTCGAGTGCGTAGTTCGGAATGTTATATTGCTCTAGTCTGCATAATGAACAAAGAACAAAATGAGCTTTTCCCAAAATAACTAAGTTTCAAATTGTCTTGATTTGAAATGTTAGCAATAAAACAGTCAAATGGAGGTACATTCAGAAAGATCTATTTAGGATAGTATGTATATTAAAAATCACTGATCGAAATCTCTTAAACTGCTTCCTTACACGAAAATTTACAAAAGAATTAAGGTTTGAATGAACTTACTTTTATAAGGGCTCTTTAGGATTTTTGTAGTTCTCTTACTTTAAGTGCCATCATTCATTTATCAAGAGCACAAACAATTTGCAATCATATTAAAGCTAGCTTATTCTAATGACAATTTTTTTAGAATGCGAACCTTAATAAATTCCACAAAGTTAGAGATTATAGATTGGCAGAAGGTACTGTAGGTACATTTAATTATTTTGTAGCTTGCTCTAAGAGATTTCATGAATGTCTTGTTTGAAATTACTTAATAGTGTCTGTAATTTCTATTTGCGGACAACAGTTATAACAAGAGTGGGCATAAAGTGTTTGAGAACCTAATTAAAATTATTAATAATGGAAAAGGAAATATAATTCGTTTGGATGTGTTTAACTACCCTTCTCATGGAAATTTCAGAAACTATACAACCAGATACCCACTGAAAGAACCTTTATTTATACCAAGTATCACACCCATGCACTCAGGAATAAGTTTTTATCATACAAACTAAAAATCATATATTTCCCGTGCCCGTGGGAATTTTGGGAATTTTTTTCGTAGCACAACCAGTCACTCTTTGAAGAACCTTCATGCCAACTATCACATCTGTACACTCAAGGAATAAGATTTTTCATACACACTAAAAAGTCCAACCCCTTCCCGTAGGAATTTCTAATAATACAAACAGACACTTATTGAGGAACCTTTATATCAAGTATCACACCCGTGCACTTAAGGGATGGGATTTTTTCATACAAACTAAAACATCATATATTTCCCGTTCCCGTGGGAATTTCGGGAATTCCTTTCATAACACAACCAGACTCACATTGATAAACCTTTCACTCAAGGAATAAGATTTTTTATACAAACTAAAAGGTCATATATTTCCCGTTCCCGTGGAAATTTCGGGAATGGTACAACCCTACCCCTTGGTGCACCCCTACATCCCCTAAAGAATGTATGTTCCAAATTTCAGCTCTCTACGCCCAGTAGTTACGGCTGTACGTTGTCTGTCAGTCACTGAGTACCTCAGTCACTCAGTCAGTAACGGAACAGTTTTATATATATACGAGCGTTTGCCCGCGACTTCGTACACGCATAAACTCAAAAGTCCTATTTTCCGTTCCCGTGGGAATTCCGGGAATTCCTTCCATTATACAAACAGACACTTATTGAGGAACCTTTACACTAAGTATCACATCCGTGCACTCAAAGAATAAGATTTTATCATACAAACTAAAACATCATATATTTCCCGTTCCCGTGGGAATTTCGGGAATTCCTTTCATAACACAACCAGTCTCTTTTTGAAGAACTTTTCTTAAATTTTTCTTATATTTTATATATTACATCATATATTTCCCGTTCCCGTGGGAATTTCGGGAATTCCTTTCATAACACAACCAGTCTCTTTTTGAAGAACTTTTCTTAAATTTTTCTTTTAATAAGACTTTTCATTCAAACTAAAAAGTCCAAAAATTCCCGTTCCCGTGGGAATTTTGGGAATTCCTTCCTTAGTGCACCTCTACATCCCCTAAAGAATGTATGTTCCAAATTTCAGCGCTCTACGCCCAGTAGTTACGGCTGTACGTTGTCTGTCAGTCACTCAGTCACTCAGTACCTCAGTCACTCAGTCAGTAACGGAACAGTTTTATATATATTGATTTCATTATTTTATCAGTCCGTTTTGAGCTTCTAAATGGACTGATCAAAAAAGAAATATTCTATGCCTGTCCTGGTCTTAGCAGAAAAAGTAAGAACTGTTAAACCTGCCAAAGAAATTAGTTTAGCACAGTATCACAAATTAACACAAATTGTTGCTGTACTGCTTTTTGAGTTAACCTAAGAGATTTTATATAGTGTCAACACTTCATAACAGTACAATACAAATAAGTGTGGTGAAAGAAACTATTAGGAAAGTGCTCCCAGAATCACGAAAGTCGTATCGGTTAGTATACAGACATAAATTGAATGGTATGCACAGGAGCCACTAAGCTTCAATTCATAAAGCTGTATTAATATCGAGTCGGCAAATTCAAGATACCTATTGACTTAAGTGATATGCGAGTATGTGATCTCTAATCCCAGTTCCAAAGGGCTTTATTTGTAATATGCTTTTCATATTCAACGCTAATTAGAGCTACGCTTAAATGAGCCATTTGACGTCATACAAGGTATGTACGAAGGTGGGTCAATAAATCCGTGACATTTGGAATAAAACACAGATTTTTTGATAAATAAATCATGTTATTTTTCAACGTAGTCTCCCTTGAGCTCTATACACTTTGACTAATTCTCCAATTTTTTATCCCTTCCAAAAAATATAATTTGTCGAGGTCCTCAAAACAGGCCTTTGTTTGCGAGATGACTTCATCATTGGAGTCAAATCTTTTTCCACCAAGCCATTTGTTCAGGTTTGGGGACAAGAAGTAATCTCTAGGAGCCAAATGTGGAGAATAGGGCGGATGAGGGAGCAATTCATAGCCTAACTCATGGATTTTTGCCATGGCAACCTCAACCTCTTTTCCACCAAGAAATGTGTTGCTTGCACCCTTGCATTGTTTTGGAGGAAAAGAACTTTTTTCTTGGCCAAACGAGGTCGGTTTTTTTCAAATCGTCATTGAATCGGTCCAATAAGTTGTCATAATATTCCCCACTTTCCTTTTGAAGGTAGTCAATGTAGATTATCCCGCGTGCACCGTGGCCTTCTTTGGCGCCGATTCACCCTCAGAAACCCACTGTTGACTGTTGTTTGGTCTCTGGTGTGTTGTGATGGATCTATGTTTCGTCCACGGTTTCTCCTGCCCAAGTGGTCCTTCAAAATTGAAACCACTGAGCTATGCGAGATCCCTACGGCTTCCACAATCTCTCGCACTTTCAATCTTCGGTCGGCCAACACCATATCGTGAATTTTTTCGATTATTTCGGGTGTAGAGACCTCAATTGGGCGTCCAGGACATCTTCAGTGCTTATACGGCCACAACGAAATTCAGTAAACCACTTTTTTACCATTGGAATCGATGGTGCAAAGTCCCCATGGTATTTATCAAGCTTAGCCTTGGTCTCGGTAATTATTTTTTTTTTTCAAAAAATAATGCTTAACAAGCACACGAAATTCACTTTTTTCCATTTTTTCCTCAAATTACTGGGTAGTCTGATAACGATAGCTGTCAAACACAAACTAACTGACGCAGCAAGTTCAAATTTTGACAGGAGTCAACTGACAGATGCCTATGGACAGGAGTAGTGTTGCTTTTTCAGTAAAGAGGTCAGAAATTCAAAAAGTCACGGACTTATTGACCCGCCCAGGATATAAAAATTTTTGCGACACATATCTATTTCTTCAGTTTGCAAATAGGTTCAACAAAGTTGGTCATGCATTGAAAATGTGAACTTGTGATATTTAAGGTTTGGTCGTACACAGCCCTACTATATTTAGCATTCTCTTGTTGTTTTCGAAATCATGTTCATTACTAGTTTCAAACTGCACGGGTGAAGTTGTGGTATTCACTAACCTCCGCCTACTTTGAAGTATACATAAATATAGCATTTCTATGTATCTAATATCTACTCAATTTATGTTTAGTAACATATCACCAGGAACCTCTGTATTGAGCCCACTGCAGCGACTTGAGAAGGCGGGACTCAGTTACATATAGTTACATTGAAATACTTCATCATTATACGGCCAAAATAAGCATGAGTCGTGTACTTTTTACATACGGAAGTCTGTGAAAAGTTCCTTTTCTATATGTACACACTTCATCACCGTCTAGGGTATTTCATATAAAGTTCTTAAATTCTAAAAACACTGGCCATTTTAATTTTTTTAAGATACCTTATTTTATAGTTTTTTTTATCCTAAATTTGAATTTAAGAAAAATAATTAAAAACAATTAATTTGCGCAGCAATACTAAGGTGAAATTCGAATGTTTCAATTTACCTATCATAGTTTTTGGAAATCTTTTTTGTCAAATTAATGTTTTAAAGCAAGTTAGGGATTGCTTCGGAATTTTTGCGACTGTTTTCATCATGTAGCGTCGTCATTTAACAAGAGAGGATATGTTACGGGCAGTAGGCATGCTCCAAACAGGGGCTACTGAACGGGCGGTTACTGAGGTAATTGGAACAAAACAAAATGAGATATCAAGATTATGGTCTCGTTATCGTGTTACTGGTGAAGTGGCTGAAAGACACCTGTCGGGAGGCGCAATACCACTCAACCCCAAGACCAATTTTTGAAAGCTGCCGCGAGAAAGCATCCGAATATTACGGCAATGCAGTTAGTTTAAAGGCTCTAGCAAGAGCACCAGTTGCACTAAACTGTGAGGAGAAGATTGCATGAAGCTAACCGCAGACCGCTTCGTACTCCAGCGTTGCGTCGAGGAAATCGTGGCCGAAGATTACAGTGGATGGAAACTCCGTGAATATTTGCTCTGGGAGATATCTAGTGGTCTGTAGGACTGCTTACCGATGAGTTTCAATTTAGTTTCTACCTTGATTTACGAAGAGTACGTGTATTGCTAGTTCCTGGCCGTGAGAGCCGTTTGCGACACTCTCAGGAAGTCCATCCTTACCATGGTGGGATCATTATGGTTTAGGCGGAAATTCGTGTCGGTGGCAGAACAGACCTCGTTTGGATCCGAAACACCAAGACCGCTGAGAAATACCGTAACCAGGTGCTAATACCCATTGTCCATCCCCATCTACTGGAAATTGGCTAAGAATTCTCACTCATGCAAGACAATGCCCGCCCGCACACAGCACAGCACGAGTCGTAACTAGATGGCTGCAGGAGCACAATGTGTCGGCCCGCGCAGTCATGAAACCCCATAGAGCATGTGTGGGACATGCTCCAAAGAGGGCCCTGAAGGATTTCCCTGCAAACATTGCAACGGAAGACCAAATTTTTTTGCATCTAAGCAGGAACTGGGACAATATTCCACAGCAAGACTTTGATCACTTGATTAAAAGTATGAAAAACCGCGGCAGAACCGTTATTAATGTCATGGGTGGTTTAACTGACTTCTTATTTTTGTATCATTTTAAAAAACTTGAATGCTTTGTTTTTCTTTTTTTCTAATTAAACAACATTCATCTTTCATTTTAATTTTTTTTCATTATTTGTCTTTACTTAAATAAAACTTAAAATATGCAAAAAATTACTGTATTTTATTTTGAAGTGTTGCATTTATCTATATTTTTGTGAAAATGTATTAAAAAAAATGAAAACAAATTCTCAGAGAACATAAAAAAACAGCGTAACCGTTTGTACTTAAATCGTGATTTTTTGTGTAAGCTTTGCTTCATTCTAGACCTAACCACTGTAAATAATTGCTTTCTACAGATGGAACTAACGTTGAAACAAACCGATTTTTTTCAGACAATCTAGATAGAACATTATTGATATATATATATATATATATATATATATATATATATATATATATATATATATATATATATATATATATATATATATATATATATATATCAATATGCATACGGCATACTTTTCTATAATGAACCATGACGGAGATAATATGAAGCGCTGAACGGTGCGTTGTGCACTACGCCGTGGAACAGTGCGACGGCGTGCCGTATGCCGGGCCGTTTCACGGCAACGGCGGCACCCTGAAACAGCACGGCATACGGCATCAACGCCCTATCTTTGAATGGTCCTAGAAAAAAAATATTTACAGAACTTTTTTTTCTAAAACCTATCCTAAAACATACTAGTATTAATATTAAATTATACCTGAAAATTTCGTTTGTCTATCAATGTTGTCGTACATTTAAAAAAATAAGCACCAGTAACAAGAAGTAATTATTTCCATTTATGCAGCGCTATCTAATTTCAAGAATCGCTACTTGAACAAAGGTTCAGGTAACTAACATTCTTTGTTTTTATTTTTCATGAACTTAGCCGGTTTACGTATAAAGAAGGGAAGGGTTACATTTCTTAAATAGGTTAACTAATACAAATAAAAAATCAGGAAATTAAAAAATGTTCAGTGTATTATGCTGATTAGTTGAAATATACATTCAGAACAATCCGCCTTGAGGAGTCAAAACCTATAAATAGTGCAAACATATTTGGAAGTTTGACGAACTCGTTTTTAATTAATAAATTAAAAAAATAAAAATCCTTGACAATCACGCTAACTACCTGGCCTTAAAGTAAGAAAAGCTTGTATTATTAGATACGATGTAGGGAACCTAGAATATAAAATAAATATAAGATAAACGCTCAGACCCGGAACCTTTATTTTTCTTGTTACGTGTGGGAATCGAACCCAAGACCACTGGCAGCTGAGGCAGATAGGTTAACCTCATCGTCAAAGTGGTCGTCAAAATTAAGATACTTAAAATAAATTGCCACAGTTAATCTCATTAGGCCGTCATTAAATGAACTCACCTAGCTAGGGTCAAGTCATGTTTGTGATACTGCATAGCCTTATTATAGTCGCCTAGGTAGAAATAAGCATTGCCGAGTTGGCTGTAGATGGCGCTGAGCGTGCGCAGGTCATCTGTGCCTGCTTGTATGGCGGCCTGGAAGAACGCGACTCCTGCGCGGCAGTCTCCCGCCTTGCACAGGCGCTCTCCTTCGAGAGCTAGCTCGAGGCACATTGATCCGCCGTCACAGCTCTGTAACAAGGATAAACATGATATATACACGATATATTATAAACAATAAGTACGTGAGTGAAGAACTGTCAGTACAACTGCAGATTTGTGAAAAGATTAAGTTAAGACGAACTGTTTATGTTGCTGCTATAATGAATTTGTATAATAAAAGCCGCAATTTTTGGACTTGTTGGATTCAACGTCAAGTATACATGTATGCCTACCAAAGCTCAACCTCAGATTGTCGTTAGATTTCACGAGCATAAAAAATGAAAGACGTTTTCCCCTTTCATTACATACACGACAGGTAACACATAATAACTCGAATATGATTAATCGCGATACTTAAACAATAAAAAGACCCTATTTAGTGCATACAGCTTCGAAATCCTATTATTATTGCAAAAGTGCAAGAAATTTCATCTCAAATTATAAATGAAATACACTTATTCCTCCCTAAAATGTATTTTTTTGAATTAAAGCTTAGTGAAGCTAACTGAATAAATTTGACCTGATTTATTAAGAAAAAACACAAAATACAAGGTGTTTGGCGGAGAGACCGACAAACTAAGTGAATGGGTTCGGGAACCCATTTGGGCAATATAAGGTAGCCAAAAAACCTCTAACACTCTTACTTTTTTTAAAGATTTTTTTGTTCATTTTTAAGTTTTCACCAATTTACCTTCATACCATTTTTAAAATCTTTGTTGAACTGAATTTACTTTGTTTTAGTCCCTGATCCATCTTTAGGCCATAAAAATGTTATGATATGTTATGATAACCGAAAAATGAACAAAAAAATGTAAAAAAGAAAATAGAGGGTCAGAGATTTTTTGGCCACTTTATAGTCTCCAAATGTGTCCCCGAACACGCTCACTTAGTTTGTCGGTCCCTCAAGCAAATACCCCGTATTCCTTTCA
This sequence comes from Stenoptilia bipunctidactyla, assembly GCA_944452665.1. Classification (NCBI taxonomy): domain Eukaryota; kingdom Metazoa; phylum Arthropoda; class Insecta; order Lepidoptera; family Pterophoridae; genus Stenoptilia; species Stenoptilia bipunctidactyla. Next base: position 13,182,606 of record OX101721.1, on the reverse strand, counting down.
AAATAAGCAGCTCACTTAATCCACACTAATATTATAAGCTAGTTGTTTCGCAATTTTGAATATCGGGATAACAAGTCGCCTATGTGCTATTCTAGACGGGAAAGTTTGTCTGTCTGTTACGCCTTTACGCTTAAAGTACCTACTGATCCGATTTGAATCTTTGGTACAGAAATAGAGCTGACCTTAAAGATGGACATAGGCTAGCTTTTATTACGAAAAATGGGTTAAATAGGGGGTGAACTTTAGTTTGAAAATCCTCAGAACCGATTTTAATGAACTTTTGTACCTACTGATATAGATGTAATCTTGAAAATGGGTCCAAACTTCTTTTTGTATAGGGGGTTAGAAATAGGGGATGGGGTTTTCTTGAAAATCCTCGTAACCGATTATGGTTGCCGTAGGAAAGCTTTTTGTTATAATTTGTAAACTAACTTGTCAATCGGTTAAACACGCTTATTCACAAAGTTTCTTTGCGTGAAACTGCGGGTCTAAAAAACTAGTCTAAAATATATTACCTAATCCTCAACATGTATAAAATATGGAGCCTCAGAAAATGTTACATCTATAAAAATTATAAATTTTGAAATCACTGTTGTAAAACCGTCTAACTTTTGGCAGACGTCACTGAGGCGAGTCTCAAGCTGGAAGCTTCACTTTTACCGACTTAGATTACGTTGACTTATGGCGGGTTTTAATTTCCTAAAACCTGTTCGTTTTGCCTACGAACAGTGGAATTCACTACAAAAATGCTTTTATTCAAAATATTGACATCTAAACCACTGCTTACGAACTGTTTTACTGTAAAGTCCATTTACAAAATAAGTCATTTTATCTAGCCAACAACGACGTAACAAGTTATTAATATAAACCAATGAGATAATGGTGGCATGGCGGCCTGCTGCGGCCAATAGTGAAATTTCATCACATATGACCAATTACAGAATAAGTCATTTTACCTAGCCACCGACTTTAACTAAATATCTTATCAAATATCTGTCAAGATATTATCAATGATCCAGTTTTCTCTTTCTAACTTATTTATAACAGGTTTTGAAAGAAAGGACGAGTATTATTGAATGAGATAATTTATCTTTTACTTTGACGTCATAAAAATGTGATTTAACCAATGGCAAAATAAGTCAAAGGATTGGCGTTTCATTTTACGCAAGTAATTAAACGCAATTATTAACAAAAAGCTCTAAAAACATACCATAATATATTTATCGAATACCAAAACATCGCAAAAATAAATTTATACATTTATTTAGTTCAAATATCATACAAATAATTTGCGATTGCGTGGTATTCTATAAATCACATATCGCCTATTTTCTTGGAAGAACGTCATGTAAAGGCCCCCTTGCCCCGTGCCAAATTTGAGAACATACAGCTCGTAGCTAGTAGATATTGTGAAACGCTAATATAAACTTTTGAACTTGCTACCTTATTAATCGAAAAACACACGTTGTCTTTTTTAAATATCTTTCAAAATTGCCCTGTAGAATCATTAATAATGCAGGATCGACTACCACTATGTTATTCCAAACGTTCCAGAGAATTACTTAAGGTCAGTGTAATTTTCTAGTAGGTAACGCTAATAGCCACAATTACTTAACTTGCATTAAAAATTATTTCCTACAAACAAGCTTGGTTTTGTTCAAAATAGAATGCAATTTACTATTCCAGTGTAATAGGTCTGTAATGTGAGTGTTGACATAATAATGAGGGGTGGACATGCTGCAGCTTAGCGCAAGAAACGAGTCTCATCAGGCGCGGTCCCAGGGGGGCTCACAGGGGACATGTCACCCCCCCCCAAAATCATGAAAAGATGAACCCCTTAAAAGAGAACGAGGAAGAAAAAGATACTTCTGATACAAAAAAATTGTCGTGACCCCCCCCCCAAAATTCAGTTGTGACCCCCCCAAAATTTCAGTCTGGGACCGCGCCTGAGTCTCATACTGATTTCCAAATTACTGAACCTCGAATAACGCTACCACGAAAAAATTTTACCACTACGAGTTTTCATAAAACAAACTTTACCACGAGTTTTCATATAGCGATAAATGTTCCAATGAACATTTATACATCGAAACAGCAATATTCCTAATATCAGCACCCCAATTTTCATATAACGAAATAATTGACGACCGGCTGGTGGTGTAGTGGTAACATACATTGCCTTCTACGCCAGAGGTCCTGGGTTCAAATCCCGGCGGCGGCGGATATCGGTGTCATGAACACAGATATTAGCCGTGAAGTCATGGATGTTTATATGTTTATTTAAGTTTATTCTAATAAAAAATATGTATGTTTGTATATTTGTTATGTATATCAGTTATCTAGTATCCATAACACAAGTTTTTTAAGAAACTTTCTTTTTGGGCTAGATTGTGTTGTGTGTCAGAAATATTTATTTATTATTATTTATAAATATTGTAACCACAACGAAGCCAAATACACAAATACAACACCAAGAAATCAACAATGATTTTTGTTTTATTTTGAAGTGCTTAAGATCACGTACAAATTAGATTTTTAGATAACTAGTAAGTCATTTTTTTATTTACCTACCGTAAAAAAATTATGCTTTTTATGTATTTAAATAACTAACTATACAAAAAAAGAAACAAAATTGCGTTAAGTGACTTAATAGCGGAAGCTACTTGCTAATTAATTAATATTAATTCATTGTTTTGATAACGAAATATTATATGCATGGAGAATATAAAAAACAAACGTGCAGTAAAACCAACAGAATGATGTTAAAAAATTGTCACCAAGATTCCCGTCACCTATACACTCTTCCATAGAAACATATGTCCTACGACCAAAAATGAAATCGAGAATTGGCATCATAGTTGGAACGGGCACCTGATTGCAATATATATCGATTTTGCAAGAGGTAAAAAAGGAACATCCACACATAGATAGGTATTATAATAAAGAGGACACGATGTTGATTTGAATTGTATGTGATTGAGCACTTCAAACTATAACAAAAATGTCTGGCTGGCGTATTTTCTCGAAAAGTATAGCGTTTTGCTCGATAAAACCACTTTCTTTCTTGGTAAATAATGTCAATAGGTTTCTTTATCAATAATTTGACGAATTGCAACGAGAGGAGAAGATAAACCAGGCGAATCGTGGTATTTGTATTTTTTTTATATTTGTAATTTATGCTTTTCTGAAATTAATAAACATTTATATTTTTATTTTATTTATTATTTTTTTATTCATACATTTTTAGTACTATCAACCAAGATCCTAACAGTTTGTGATCATCATTTTTTTATTCATAATTTTACTACCATAAACCAGTTTAAATTCATAATTTTCTTTTTCAGATCTTTTTTTTTCATAACATTTAATGATCATATTGCTTTAATTGATAATTTCGTAAGAAAATACGTCAACTCAAAACGCCGTTGTTCAAAATTATGCTTAGAACAGAATTATCAAATTTTTCTCTATATAAGTTATCGCTTGACTATTGACCATGTCGGGGTTGTGGTGACCGACCTCATACTTTAGGGATTATGGCGCTCGCTCCGCTCGCTCGGCTTGCGCACGTGTGGCCTATATGGAACCTAACTGCTCCTCCTAGCTACGCTCGTCGTCGCACCTAACCGTACCGACTACGTTTTTCGGTGCGGGAGCCCTTATTGTCACATAATCTTTTGCATCATCACATTGATGAATATATTAGTGTAAAACATTGGTATGAACATAGACAATATGATTTTCAATAATATGGATAAAAATATTTATGAATATTATAGTTATTCATTCGAATGATCATGAGTTTCGATCATAAGTATAAACAAATATAGTAAAACAAATATTAGTAAAATCAAATTGCATGAAAAGCGTGTTTAATTTTTTTTATTAAGAATGCTTTTGATGCATAAAAGTACATTTGTTCTAATGAAACGCCTTTAATTTTAACTATTTTTTTTTTTAAATTTAACTATTTAATGAGGCTAACCAATGGCAGCCTATTCTAACCTTCAGCCTAACATTCGGTGAATTTATCTAACAAATAAACGACTCGATTAAAAAAGATCTGGCAGGTTCTCTCAAAATGTTGATAAGAGAAGACGTCTTGACCTATGAAGTTGTAATTAATCAAAGAACAAAGCGTAAACTGGTTTCGCTTGCGTAAAAGAGTTACCGTGAATGGATTGCAGAATTTGTATAGATCGGTAACAAAAACGAATCGTGTGTATCGAATCTTGTTTGAGCAAGTTACGAAATAACAATAAATTAGACTCATTCTAATTTTCACGTAGCATCGTTATTTTATTGATGTGTCATCCTGTGTCATACGTACAAGACCAATAAGACTCTGATGATGATTATAGTAATTCTAATTAATTGTATTTATCATCTGCTTAACTATACTGCAAATTCATTTAATTTAATTCAGGAAGATTTCTTCCATAGAAATGTATCTGTACAGGGATATTTATTGGAAATTCGACGAACTGCTGTTAGGTGGTTAGGGGATAGGGGTATCTAATTGCGTTAATTTTGCAAAGGCTGTTGATTTCTATGTCTGGGACTTCTGGATGTCACACGAAGTCCCCAGTTCTCTCGCCTGTGTCATAAGGACTCAAAATAATAATAATAAACGCAGCAAATGCAATGCGGATATTTTGACTACATCTTTACCTACTTGAGTTAATTCAGAAAAATAATGTAACTTTTTGTAGGTACGCAAGATATATTAGGCTAAAGTACAAAATGACGTAATGTTTACTTATTATTAATTGTTATTATAGTTAATTTACTGGTTCTAAATATTATTTCAATTTGAATATTTTGTTTTATAAACAGTAAGCAAGTATTATTTTAAATTAATATGGTTTCAAATATTAGTCTGCTTTCTATAATTAATGATGAGTTCATATGAATTCATATGAGAGCCACTGAAAAAAGCTAAGAAATCGGTTAGGTTTTAAAATAATTTACAAGTAACGTTTTGTTACTTTTTACGTAACTTTTTTCTCGCAAAGGATAGATAATTGTTGTTTTCATATTGACAAGTAGGCCAGTGTTTAATAGTTTTCATAAATCAAAAGAGAAGATGAGATTTAAATTGATAAGATGTTTGTAGGCACTGAGTTAACAATAAGGTAAATTCTAAAATCAGTTATTACACGTAAGTTTAATATAAATTTAATATCGATGATACGATGTATGAAATATAATATATGATGACCATAAAGAGGAACACGAGCAGAAGCGCTCGTATATTGCCAGCATACGATTATGCACGCATGAATAAATAAATTTATTGATAATAATATTTTATACAGAAAGAAAAATAATTTTCCTAATATAGGTTATCCTATTATGTCTAACAAGCTATGGCTCAGCATCGTGTTCGAACTAAGCTGACAAAAATAACGAAAACGCGCAGAACGAGAGATTGGGCGTGCTACTTAATAAGGGTAGAAAATAATAAAAACAGGCCAAACTAGTTTTTAACCGACTTCAAAAAAAGGAGGTTACTAATTCGACCCGTATGTATGTAATATTTTCAGCACTTCAGCCCAGGTTTCGAATATGTTACTTTATGTCACCGACTGAACAAATGTACCAAATTTTAAAAGTGTATGTAAATATGTTTTTATTTTTGTGTTTGGATATCTCCGGAACAAAGAGTCCAATTAAAGTTATTCTTTTTTTGTTGCATGAGGTATTGTTCAAAAAAAATGGCAATAAAAGGCACGAACCATTCTAGGGAACTGATCGAGGGATACTCGGTAGTATCTCTTAATAAACCCAAACTACGCGCAGTGGTAAGATCACTACAGGACACCGCAAACAAAATAACCATATGTCTATCCTAGGTATCGCTGACACGACGCTCTGCAAATACTGTGAAAGCGCCGAGGAAACCTACACCTAATGGGCCACTGCCCCGCAGTTATGCACAAGCGCTCCACTTACCTGGATTACATGAATTAGATCCAAAAGAGATCAGGAGCATCGCCGTAAGGAAAATCCTAAATTTCCTGGTCTCCATTGGAGGGTACCGCGAGTTGTAAATGAGGACTCACGCAATAGATAAGGTTGCAGTGTAACGAGCGGACAATACTACTCAATCAGTCCCGTAACCCCAAATAATTAAAAAAAAAATAATAATACACACAATAGATATAGGACTAGATGATGTATAAAACAATTTTGTACCAAATTGAGGTAAAACCATAAGTAATGGACAGTGATCCAGTAATGAACAGTTTAATGTACTTTTATTAATATCTACTACATGTATGTAATTTAATATTACTTTCAACGCTATATTATAAACAGTAACATTTCACCGGGAAAAAGCTCATTTGACAGATGTCAGCCTCTTTGATTACAAATACGAAGAGATTTAATTTGCTTGAAGAAAAAAAATCGAAATAATCTTCGTTTATTATAAGATTCTAGAAGCAGGTGAGTACCAAAATGGTTTCATTATGGAAAACCTATATTGTTGTAGTGTTTTATAATTTTATTTGACAATGTGTGATAATTTACTATAACATATATTAGTCTCATTTACAAGAGGATTCCTACAAGAGGATTCCTAACAAAATCAGTTTGAGCGTACCAACTAGTTGGGGAATAAGCCGAAGCGACACAGGCAGGATGACAGCAGCTGTATTTTTTTTTTTTATTTAACACACTTTATTGTACACCAATTAAAAAAACAAATTAAAATAAAGAAATACAAAAGAAATGTACAAAGGGAGGCCTTATATCTAATAAGCTATTTCTTCCAGACAACCTTTGGGTGAGAAGTTGGATTCCAAGTTATAGGGTGTCTTGGCATACATGTACTACATTAAATTTAAAACAATTAGGTATATACATAAATATAAAGCAGTTACATACGAATAATACACAACAATATAATTAAATACACATACTTATATAATATACGTAATACAATATACTTGATATATATTTATACATATACGATATACGACTCTAAATAAAAATAAATATAAACATTGTAACTAATTAACTTGTACTATAACGTCGTGACTTTAGAAAAGAAATATTGCTTGACCAGTTTTTTGAATGTTTTAATAGTTTGGGCAGACTTGACTTCGAGTGGCAGTTTATTCCAAAGTGATACAGCATGGACTGTAAAGGATTTCCCATAAAAGTCACTTTTATGTGAGGGCGTCGATAACATTAAATTGTCAGCAGAACGTAACTCTCGTAGGTGCTGAGAGTGTCTATAATTAAATCTAGTTTTTAAATACTCCGGCGAGGCAGGATTGAACAGCAAGCGATACAGCAGACAAAGAATTTGAGTATTCCGGCGAAAACGAATCGGAAGCCACTTGAGCTTAGCGCGATATTCTGAAACATGGTCATATTTGCGTAATCCAAATATGAACCTTATGCATAAGTTTTGAAGGCGCTCAAGTTTATTCAATTGGTCTTCGGAGATATCCAGATAGCAGGCAGCACCGTAGTCAAGAATTGGTAGGAAAAGGGACTTTGCAATAGAAATTTTAGTAGGTATTGGCAGTATATTGCGCAAACGTTTCAAAGAATTTGTGGCAGCAAACATTTTTCGGCTGACTTCATCTATTTGTGCTTTCCAAGAAAGATTGTTATCGAATAGGACTCCCAGATTTATTCTATGATTATATTGTATTCTGTGATTATATTGCAAATTGTTTTTATAGAGAGCTCCTCCTAAAAAATATTCAGCTGCCCGTGATTTTGTTTGTCAACGGCCATAAAACGCATGTTAAGCGCCAGCCAGACTGTTGAAAACACGTTGGAAACCTATGCTTCCAACCAAGGTTAAGGAAGGTTAAGCTGTTGACAACCAATTCCGAGTCATCCGCACTGTTACAAACGGTGGTTGCAAACAAGGAGCCAAACAAGAACACAAGCCAAGATCACGCTAGGCCACGCCCCAAATCGTCAGTGCGCTTTGATCTCTCGCGTTGGCAACATCTTCGCGATGGCAGTTTTGTATGCAATTGAGGATAAAGGTTGAAACGCAGGTTAAAAAGCTACAAAACTCGAGTCATTTATAGTTATAGTTACATACAATAACAATACAATACATATACAATTATAAGCGCACACACTGTGATAAACACAGACATACATCTACATGGATAACGTAAATGCATGTTATTTGCGTGTCCGAACCTATGTATGTCTGTTAGAAAATCGAGTCCACAATATCAATATCGTTCTTAATAATCGATCGGTGTCTCTGAATCTATTCGTATTTCCCAGTAATAAATCTCAGCTGTGACGTCACAATAGGTCTTAAAGAGTCGTCACGCTTGGTTCCAATACAAATCGTGGCACTTGCGTTGTCTATGTAGATGTATGTTTGTCATGTAATTTGGTTGTCAACAGCCGTCTTCACTGTTGTAAACACGTTGTAAACTAGCAAGGTCACCTTGGTTTGATGTTTTGTTTCCAACAGACTAGCTGGGTTTTTACAACTGAAGTATCACAGCTATGCCGCCGATTATAAATTTATTTAATTTGCTCTCTACCCCAATGCCACTCGAATTTTACAGCCCGCCGATGTTGCAGCGTTTCGGCCTATTAAGGAAAGATGGAAGAAAGCTCTTCAACAGTGGTATTCAGCAAACAATTTCCAGATAAGCATGACAAAAGAGAAGTTAACTATAGCAAATAAATTGCACATCAACGACGACATTGCTAGAAAGTTACATCAAAATGCGGTGAGCAAGTATCTCAGTCTTGCTCAATTGACTTCAAATATTTTTGTGAGATTGTTGGGCCGTCAATCATAAGTAAGTGTGACCAGGTAATGAATATTAAACAAATTGAGAATGACGTCAATTTCCTCGCAATTTACAAAATTTGGCTGATTTTATCGCAAGGAGACTCGCCTGCTGGTGAAGGAACGACTGGGAAAAACAGCGACAGAGAAAATTTTTGGGAGTCTTCCTGTTTTGAAAATAACCAAGTTTTCATTCCAATTTCTGCAGTTCAAGAAAATGAATATATATTAGATGAGAATACTGGAAAACTGACAAAAAACTACAGATTTGAAGAACCTACTGAAGGAAGCTTAGCTGAAAATAATGATGACAAGAGTTTATTTTCCGCGGATGAGCCATATATCAAACAGAATGATCATAAGGGACATGATAACGACATTGACGTTAATCATTTAGAAGTGAAACCGGGTCCTTCAAGATACCTTCACCCAGACAAAGTTATAACTAATAGTTCAAATGAGTCCTTGTCTGAGTATTTAAAAAATATGTCACCAGATTTAGCAACGAGAAAAGGTAAACGATAAGTAGAAAAATTACCTTTGCGTGGAGGTCAGATCAGTATGTCGAAATGATAAAATCCAAGCGACCTAAAAAACAAGAGGAAAAGGAGGCAAAAGAAAAACGTCAACTAATAAGAGAAGAGAAAAAAGTCAGAAAGAGAACAATGCACCGAAGGAGAAATCTAAGATTCTTAATGGGAAAGCGGTCAAAAAAGATAAAATTGTTTGCTGCGATTTCTGCCTCAGTACTATCCGGAAAAGAATCCTTGAATGCAATCAGTGCTTAAAAAATATCATTTTAATTGCATTCTAACTGTCCGTCGAATTTCGAATTTCTATGCCACCGGGAAAAATAATACTGATTCCTCCGAAGAAGATGTGGACACCTTATTTACTACAATATGCAATAAAGTGAGGAAGCGCCAACTATACATATTTTAAATTATTTTAACACAGTGGTTCCAAAGAGTTGACCCAATTATATTTTATTTTATTGTAAGTTACATTTTTGATAATTTTGATGATTGTTCCTATTTAAAAATTATAACTTTTTACCTACAATGTTGAATTGTTCTTGTTTCCAAGATAGCACCTATATTATAAAGACTTAAACTGTTAAAACCATTGTTGTTTTAGAAGATTTTTGTTGTAGTTTTTATTTAATTATATATTTAAATATGTGGCGGCCGATAAGAGGAGCAGAAGCGGCCAATAGCTGAATAAATTTGGAACTTTTTTTATTTAATAAAAAATATTTTAAAAGTCTACTTGTTATTGATATAATATTTTTCGGGTCATTTTCATTAGAATGGGCTATTTATGTTCATATATTTGAACCCAAATTACGAGGAGCTATTAAATCACAGTAAGGTTAATAAGTGGACAATCCGCCTAAGTGGCCAATAACTTTTTATATAAGTGACTAAACCCGCGTTTGACCTCAATCTCACCTGATGGTAAGTGACGATGAGGTCGACTGACCATTTTATCCTATTATTTTATTCTAACTATTTCTGTTTGTTTTCTTCTGTATTTCTACCAACTTTCAAAAGGTGGAGGTTCCCAATCTGTGTGTGTGTGTATGTTTTGTTGTTTTTGTTACACAATTTTTCGGACAATTATGAACCGTTTTTTCATTTATTTAATTAAATTCAAAAAATTCAAAATTCAAAAAGTTTTATTCATCTTTGGAATTTCACAAAACACTTGATGAAGTCAGTCATCACATACTTCGGCTTTAATTAGTTGTTGATAGTTGTTAAATAAGATATTACAGTAGACCAAGAGACAAAAAAAGCCGGCGGAAAAAAACTCTTGGCACTCTTTTTCAGTCAGAATTATCAAATTAATACAAATAGGTACAGTACAAATTGACCGTGACATGAAAAAAAACAAACACAAGACAGCTAATTGTGAGAGCCAATGTCATGCCACAACCAAATTGCTTACATAGCAGATGCAATTAGCTATGGATGCACAATACGAACATGACAAACTGGGACCAGAGTATTTGAACAAGAATGGAATAAAATAGTCATAGTATCATTAGCAAAACGACCTGGCACCGCTAGCAGCACCCGTTCACGAGTTAACGCAAGCACCAGCCATCACCCTCCTCAACCATATTTTAGGGAAGAGGGTGACCCGATACCCGACGCTACCACTAGCCATGCCGCCTGAGGGAGCATGCCGTTCTTGCTGATGTCTTGACAAGAAAATAAGTGAGTGGGACAGTCACCAGCATGTCATACATATACTGCACAGCCAAGCCGTAAACAAAATTATTAAGTAATTAGAAACTTTTAGAAATATCCTGTTGTGCTTAATCCCATGCCTTTTTATCATCTAAGTAATCTTTAGTTTTATAATAAGCTTTTCGAGATAGAGTGTTTTTAATAATTGATTTAAATTTATTGAATGGCAGGGATTGAATTGACTTCGGAATTTTGTTATATATACGTATTGACATTCCAATAAATGATTTGCTGCTTTTGGCCAGCCTTAATTTAGGAAACGCTAACTTATGGTCGTTCCTAGTCCTTACAGAGTAATTTGTATCATGATTATCTTTCCTAGTTTTAAATTTATTACTATTCTTATATATATAAATAATGTTTTCATAAATATATTGTGATGCAAGGGTCAAGATACCAATCTCTTTAAACTTTTCTCGAAGAGATTCTCTGTTTCCAAATTTATACATTCCACCAATAGCCCTTTTCTGCAGTGTAAATATCGTGTCAATATCTGCGGCATTGCCCCAAAGTAGGATGCCGTAGGACATTATACTATGAAAATAACTAAAATATACCAGCTTCGCTGTATTAACATCAGTCAATGAGCGAATTTTCTTTACCGCGAACGCTGCAGAACTAAGTCTACTCGCTAGTTGTGAGATATGGGCGCCCCATTGCAATTTAGAATCTAAGGTAATTCCAAGAAAAACAGAGTTATCTACTAGATTTAATCTGTTCCCATTAAGCCGCAGATCAAACTCAACTTGTTTTACATTTGGTGCAGAGAATTTTATACATTTAGTTTTTTTATCATTGAACGCTAGATTATTTATATTGAACCACTGAACAACATTTGCGAGAGCATTGTTTACATCGTCGTAGTTTATTTTCTGTCTTATCATTTTAAAAATTAATGATGTGTCGTCAGCAAACAATACAATCTCATGATTATTGCCTACCATATAGGGTAGATCAGTTATATAGACTAGAAACAGAAATGGGCCCAGAATTGATCCTTGAGGCACTCCCATTCTCACAACCGACCCAGCCGACCTTTTCCGGTTAACCTCAACCTTCTGAATTCTATCACTTAGATATGAATTCAAAAGTTTGAGGTCAGTGCCTTTGATGCCGTAGTGGTGGAGTTTCCTGATGAGAGTTGCAGTGGTCTTTGTTACCCTAGTTGGTTGTAGAAACAGGTTAATAAGATTGTGACATTTAAATAAATTTATTAACTTTTTACTCAAGGTTGAGTTTTCTAACAAGTCAACATTAAAGTCCCCACAGACAAATATTTTCTTATTTAAATTACTTAATTTACCCAATAATTCTTCCAAAGCTAGTTCAAAACTATCATAGTTTGATTTAGGGGGTCTATATATGCAAACAATTATAAAATTTGTCAATTCTACACAGGATATTTCAATAGTTTGTTCAATAGATAGGCTCACTATGTGCTTACGTTCCTTAAATTTTAAAGATTTATTTAATATTATTAAAGAGCCACCATGTATTGCTGTCTTTCTATTGAACGAACTAGCAACTTGGTGCTGAGCAAAATTTAAAGTTAATTGGTGTTCTAATAAAAAATGTTCTGTTATACATAGTATGTCTATATGCTCAGCATTCAAAAACAATTCTATTTCCAGGACTTTTTCCGAGATGCCCTGTATATTTTGGTGTACCAAGTTTAAATTACTTTCATTGTATTTAATTGACATATTGCTAGATGCTCCAGCATCTGTTGTCTTATTCTCTAATTTAAAGACTTTAGAATATCCAAATTTGTCAACATAGTGGAACTATATGTTTCACTATGGCCCGAAAATACAGAAGACTGCTCAATAAAAGCAGAGTTATTAGCTAAATAATTAGCTGTTTTAAAAAATAAAAAGTTTGATAGCACTTTTGCTATCTGTTTTAAAACAAAATTAGATATGTTATATCTATCTTTAGTCAAATCAAATTTAAATTTATAAATAGAATTAATGTCAAGTACATTCAATAACATGCTTGAGGTGCTATTAAGATTACATACTAACTTAAACAGTTTATTTATTTTTGCAGTAACTATGTTTTGTATTATGTCCGTTTAGTATGACTTGTTTCTTATTTCCCTTCGATGTCATTATAAACAGATTCCACTGTAGTTGCAAGAAAGCCATGAATTAGCTAAATTTCGTAATTGTTCTAAGTGTCTATGATTAGCTGAATAATGGATAATAGCCATGAAATTCTAGCATGCACTAGAGAGCTCTACACAAATGTAAGAATGAATGCGTAGGAGTAATCTCACCCTTTATTCCAAGTCAATTGAATTGCATTACTAGAAGGGAGATTCTTTACCTGTCCAGTGATTGAGGAGGCTCCCTCTAATGTTACCTAAGTGCGCAGCGCAAATGCAGCTCGGTACCTAAGATGTCAAGGTACCATTGACAAATAAAATATTTATGCTCATTAGTGCCTAAAACTTATGCCACTACCATCCACCTGTTGTTATCCTTATAAGCTATTTAGTATTTATGTAGATCTAATGCTTACCAATACAAATACATGGGTAAGTATGTAAAACTTGTTTGTATATTTCACGGCGGACAACCTTATCTTTTTCTTATATTTTACTTCAAAAACACTTAAAATTACACAACACAGCAATAATAAGGTCTGTGGATTTTATGAATAATAAATAAATAATTTATAAAGTATGTATACAAAGTTCACAAGGACCACAAAGAATGCTAACTTGTGATATTTTTTTTATCATTCAATATCTCTAGTTATCAATCCATAATCCTAGTATGAACAAACAGGAGTATTTTTTTATACAGCCATAAAAGTTAAATTCTCGACAAAAAAGAGAGTGTTGTGACGCATGTGTGCTTGGAAATAAATTGAACGGTTTTAAAGAAGTCATTCAATCTTTTGCTCAAAAGATTATGCACGTACCATGCAACAATCTTTAGAGCCATTCTTCTTATACACCTATATACCTATGTTGTACATGTCCCACTTGACGGGTCAATTATACACACATTACATTATATAAGTTAGAAATTTCAATATTCTATCTGTGATAGCTATTGCTGGAATAGCCTTTCTGCATTAGGCTTTTTTGCCAACTAAGGACTATTAATTTTTGGGCCAAATGAAAATTCAAGGCTTCGTTAAGTTGAAAATTGTAAATTTGTTCATTGCTTCATTACACCTTTTGTTTTTATTGAAAGACATTATAACTTCCATATGGTATGCAAAGATTCATAAAAAAACACACGGAATTCAAGCTCTACCGAGTTTTATTTAAATTAAAAAGGTCAAATAATAAATTGTACAATTATTATTTGACCTTATAATAATATAATATAATATTATAATAATAATTAATTTATTAATTATTAATTAATTATACCACACAAATAATCATAGAATGCAGAGCATTAAAAAACCGACTTGACATCCATAACATTGGCTGAAGTTTAATCGGTTCATAATTAAATCGGTTCACAATAAAAATTACAAAAAGGCAGAATACAAATCATGTATGTAGAAAATATAAAGCATTAATAGAGGAATGTAAGAAGTCTAGTTGTGAGGTGGATATCATGAGTGAAAGGTATGAAACTGACATCAGTTCCTTAAATAAGAAAATTTGTTGTCTGCAAATATCATTACAGGATATGACACATCAATATAATACTGCTCAAGATCAAATTAATCAGCATGTGGTTGACAAGGATGAGCTTTTACAGCTATCAAAATATAATGAGGAGCGATTTCAATCGTTGACTGATACCATGTATCATAATTATAAAGGGTCCTCTATTTATTCATGTGGGGTCACTTGCTTAAATGATGTGAGTTCCATAGTTTAACCATGACATTGAAGAAAAACCAATCATCATGTATAGCGATGAAATAGGAAAAAATATGGGAGCTAAATTGTTAAACAACTCAAGTCAAGTAACAAATAATTGTATGCCTGGAGCATCAGCGGAGACAATAGACGGAGTCTACATAGAGTTCCTGCGGTAGCTTTAATAATACCAGATGCCTAAATTGAAAGATTGTCAAAAATATTTTAACATTAAATATTAACAGTAAAAGCTCCAACATTGGAGTGTCATCCATAGTTCTTTATGAATGCCTAAACAGAAACCTCAAACCTAACAGTACTAGACAATTGTCAAAGAAAAAAGGTAGGCAGTGCTGATAATGTTACCAAATTTTAGTATACAATCCATGCTCTACAGCTTTAATTCTATCCTATTCTATACACTAGGATAGTCCTAATTAAGTGGGAAGATTTATTATTTACTGTTATTATGATTATTTATAGGTACAGTACATCAAAATTCTGAATGGTCCGTGATTTCACATCAGACAAATCTTAGTGATTTAAGGTGTGTTATAACTGTTATTGAGATTAAGTGTTTCTTAAATAAATAGGAAAAGTAAAAACACATCATTGATGCCCTTTAAAGTACTATACACTTTATTTTTATTAATATAAACTAATCCTGATAGAATTTTGAACATCAAAATATGTCTGGATAAAGGATACATAATCAAAATAATTCTTTATTATTACAAAGCTTATAAATTTCAAGAATTTTGAAGATAACTTGCATTTTTTAATAAATTGCAGTGCTTTGTTTACATATATTTGTTTCATCAACAAACAGAATAATAATATACTGTTTACATTAGAATTCACAATAGAAATCAACTTGTTGAAGTTTGTTTGTATATTTATGCCACAGTTCACTTAAACTACTTATATTGTAATAGCTACAAAACTAATTAATGTAGTTCAATAAAAAAGTCTACATTTATTTTTACTGTTACAGAGAAATACAAACCTATTTTGATTCATACATACATACCTATATTCATTCACTTTAGGATTAGACTTTACTCACATTTACAAGAATTTACAGAAACAGTGTTGTGCAAAACTAACAATCTTAGTGTCATGTCTTTAAATTATGCAAGTATGTCTGATAAACCTGTTGAATGAATCATTCAATGAGTTCCAAATTAAGTATCAATTGCTTGAATAATAGGATGATTAAGAAGGCATATATTGCAATAATGTTCTTACATGAACAGAATTTAACAGAATAGGTAAGTTGTATTTCGTATGCTTAATGAGAGCGCATTTTACTGAATGCATTCTTAACTGGCCAGTTTCTTGAATGACTAACGACACATAATATGATACGAAAGTAGGGGTGACCATGTTAATCTGTATAAGATTTACTAAAAGGATAAACGTATATTGTAAATACCGAAAAAAATTAAACTATTTACTATCGGTACTCGTTAGAAAACAAATAATAAACTCACCTGGGCATCACTTGAGAGATTCTCAGCACTCGCGCTAACGGACATTTTTTCCTCACAATATATCACCAAATCAAAAGAAACAAAATTAACTAAAATTGAAAACAACAATTGTCATTATTAAATTCTTTTGTTATTTTTTACTACTATCGGGGCGTGTACGGTACGGTACGGCACGAACGAACGGAAACATTATTTTTTCTCGTACTATACTTCTAAGGCAAGGAATATAACATATACATTCTAAAGGCTAACGTCCATTGGAAATGCATCGTATTTATTGAATTGAAGAATATAAATATCATAAAAGGTATGAAGTTTGAATACAATCTAGAAATTTGTTTTGTTGAATTGTTATTATGCGTTTATAAAATGCTTTTCTTTACTAAATGATACCCGATGCCCTTTATTGGCATAACTATTAATGATTGGTATGTACTTATGATTTTTAAAAATAAAACCTTCTAAAAAATAAAAATAAATGATTTAAATATTTAAAAATAATATAAAAAAATAAAAACCCTACGGTACCTCATCCTACATAAGTGGAGTCCACGTATATCCACATCAGTATTATTAGAAATGGTCCAGTACACGAGACCACACATTGTAGCCGCAGCAGGTCCCCAGACCCGCTACCAGCTGTCCGGCGGGAGAAGGTGAGCGCATCTGCTTCATCATGGAGGCATCATTCACCCGGCACTGCTCCAACGCTTCCTTCTTGTTCATTACTTGCTCGCAGAAGAAAGTCATGGCCGCCCAAGTCTGTCGACTTCTCAAGATGGCGTTAACCATGCTGGGAAGTGAAAGGTCCCGGCTCTGTCGTCACCTCACTTCAGGTGACGACAGACTCACTCACCGAAACACCCATGTCCAATACTTGAACTAGGTGGAAGACCAGAGCACCTTCGCTGCACCTACTCAACGAGGACAGGGTCGATCACGATGATCATCCAAGTCCAGTAGGCGGACGCAGCCCCTCCTACCCTCGAAGGAGAGCTTGCCTGGAAGCGCTCACCCACATCTCTGAGTTACCGCCGAAAGTTTCCACGGACAAGACCCTGGCGGCTCAATGGGGAATCAACCGGCACCCCTGCTGTGCCCTCACCACCATAACCCACTGCAGTTTTCCTAGCTGGAGGCAGCAGCCTCCCAAGGGCGGCCACCGTCTTGATGAGACGTTCGGGTACCACCTTGAAGTGCTTGGATGAGACCCAGATACTTCATTAAATAAAACACTTTTTAACCGGATTTATTATATTTACGCGTATATTTACATTTTAAATTTTAACTCGACGTTTCGGTGTCTTTGCCGACCCCGTCTGTCGTCACGAGCGCAGTCGCTTAGACGCTTGCATTGACATATATCTAAGACTCAGTAGGTGTCAAGCGTCGGATTGATAGATGGAAAAAGTTATACATCATCATCTCCATCTGTTTCTCAGTCTTCGAGCGTAGCGTTCTGGATTGACACAAAACGAGCTGACAGTATCTTGAGTTTTAGGTCGTGCAGCTTGCTGGATGTTAGATTTAATGTTTTTCAGTATAGGGTCCCATGTCGGTGATAGTTTCCAACCATCTTTTCTATTGAAATTAGGGTATTTTTTAATTTCAATCGCTTCTCTGATCATTCTAGAAATGTAATGTTTCTCTCTAAATAGTTTTTTCAAAGAAACGGTGTAACTGGGCCGTTATATGTCACAAGTTTCTTTTGAGATTTTGTAATTTTCATATTTGAAAATGAATAAAAAAAATAAAAATTTGATAGTTTCATAACCAATGTAGGAAACAGCGATACCAGTGACTCTGACAAGAGGCGCGGTCGCAGACTGAAATTTTGGGGGGGTTCACAACCATTTTTTAAATCAGAAGTATCTTTTTTAGCTTCTTTTCTTATAAGATGTTCATCTTTTCATGATTTTGGGGGGGGGGTCATGTCCCCTGTGACCCCCCCCCCTCCTGGGACCGCGCCTGTCTGACGATTCATTCCATATAGAATTGCTGGATTCAGATTTTGATTACAGTGAATAAAAATATTTATTGTATTTTATTGTTTTATTTTAAAGCCTGATTATCACTGGTTGCCTATCATTTTAAATATACTTCTCATCAAAAAGCAGGACAGTACCAATACTGTTATTTTTTACGATAATTTTATTAAATAAATTAGTCAAGTATGTATCATGTTTGTTTAATCCATATGTGTCGTACTATAGTCGGGGTTACCATGATAGGATATTATTAAATTCGCCAGATTTTTTCGTTCTCTACTTTCATTAGCCAGACTATATGATTGACGACCACTTTGGCGATGGGGTAAACCTATCTGCCTCAGACGCCAGTGGTTGCGGGTTCGATCCCCGCACGGAACAAGAAAAAAAAATGTTTCGTGTCTGGGTGTTTATCTATTTATGTATTTATATTCTAGGTTCCCCCCTAGTTCGCTATATGGTATTCCATAACACAAGCTATGCTTACTTTGGGGCCATGTATTTGGTGTGATTGTCTGGGGATTTTATTATATTAAAATTTAAAGTGAAGCATTGCAGTTAAAGTGAAGTATTGCAATGTTTTAATAATGTTTTTAAGTTTTTTTTTGCATTTAAAATGCTCAATTATTCTTAAATAAATGAAAACTGGGATTCACAATTTCTGTAAAGAAATTGATCTCGGGTGGTCTTAGCTGCAAAGCTTATACCACAAGATGGAGCTACGTTAGCAATATAACGTAAAAACAAAAATGTGGTAAGTAATTTCGAGGCGTAGCGCCAGGCCCCGGTAGCTCAGTTTTAAGAGCACTCGTCCGGCAAACGAGAGGTCCCAGGTTCGAATCCTGGTCGGGTAATTTTTATTTATCACATTTTTCATTTATTTAAGAATAATTGAGCATTTTAAATGCAAAAAAACCTTAAAAACATTGCAATGCTTCACTTTAACTGGGATTCACAATTTCTATAAAGAAATTGATCTCGGGTGGTCTTAGCTGCAAAGCTTATACCATAAGATGGAGCTACGCTAGCAATATAACGTAAATACAAAAATGTGGTAAGTAATTTCGAGGCGTAGCGCCAGGCCCCGGTATGGTAGCTCAGTTGGAAGAGCACTCGTCCGGCAAACGAGAGGTCCCAGGTTCGAATCCTGTTCGGGTCATTTTTATTTCTCACATTTTTCATTTATTTAATGTCAAAGTTGGTACAACAATGTCAAAATGGGTATAATAATGAAAATTAATGTCAATAGAAAATAATAAATGCAGAATAGTTTAGCTATACCTAATACAATTAGGTATACCTTGTCATTATGACAACGAATTTAATAAATATATGTATAAGTATGTCCAAAGATAATAAAGAACAAAGCTATACGTTTAAAGTTAGAATTTATTTCTAACAAATAAAGATATCTTTTAAATCATAATTATGACTATTCAACAAGGAACATTACAGAAGACATACATTTCATACGAACAAGGAAACTATGGGGTGCGGTCTTAAACCGTTTGTCAGGGAATTACCGAATAGTTTGTGGTATTTTATTGTAGATCATCATAGGTGCCATGCTGTCAAGCTGAGACCACGACAGCTTTATATTACAGCCCCCTTTATATTA
This sequence comes from Stenoptilia bipunctidactyla, assembly GCA_944452665.1. Classification (NCBI taxonomy): domain Eukaryota; kingdom Metazoa; phylum Arthropoda; class Insecta; order Lepidoptera; family Pterophoridae; genus Stenoptilia; species Stenoptilia bipunctidactyla. The sequence continues at coordinate 13,162,629 of OX101721.1, read as the reverse complement.
CTGGGCGGGAGTTAGGCGGGCGCGTGTGAACTGGGCTTTGTCAATTTGCCGCAATAAAAAGTTGTGATGAACTATACCAAAATTAGAATTTTCTATTCAGTACTTACTTGTGGATGAAAAAGGAAAAAAAACCTACTATATAATAAACGATTTTTTTTTAATATTTATTAATTATGTTATACGAATTCAGAGTATTGGCGACTCTATATGTATACAGTTGAAAGTATCTAAACAGGTGGATTAATTTTAAAAGACCTGATATTTTTCCTGTAGGTACTTAAAGTTTTCTTACTATTAAAATTATACCAGATCTTTCAGTGGCAAATTTTGATAAATAACAATGGAGAATTTAAAATTGTTAGTTTAAAGTTTTCCATAAACGTTTTCTGTAATCCACGGAGCCATAGGTATATAGTGACATATTGTTTAATACTTTGAAATTTCAATTAAAGATAAATCATAATATGTAAGTATCAAACTTTACAAGTATGCAAACTCCAGATATGCACTTAATTTATGATAATGAAATAATAAATTTTAAACTGTTAAGAGGATATTAAAACAAAAAGCTTATCTTCAATTGATTACAAAAAAATAAATATAGAAACAGTTCCTACTTATTATGTATTTAGTTTCAACTCTTATTACAAATCGTAAGACGAAGGTATGTATTGTATTATTGCTTTGACACGGTGAAAAGAGCCATTCGACATTAAAAATCGCACTGGTTTTTTGCATTTTAACCCACAGTATGGGATTTCTGCGAATTAAACCGCGGAAATGAGCTGCGCTTAAAGTATTGAGAATAATGCCCTCTATGATGTATATAATACAACTAAAAGTACAATGCTACAAACATGGTATGAACTGGTATTACGAAAAACTAAGCTTTAAAACTTCTCACGAACGTTTATAGATGGCTCTGTTTATAAATAGCATTTATAAACTGTAATAAACTACAGTTCTTTTACCTACTTAGGTAGGTAATTCAATTTCAATCGAGAAAAAAGAATAGCCGTCCATGGTAAATTCTTTTACCATCTCATTGACATTTGAGAGTTTTTATATTTTTTAGAGTTTTAAATTGATGGAATTGACATTGATTAGAATTGATCTTCATTCAAACTTCTACAACCATAATTGTCTCTTCTCGAGTGACCAGACTAGCTATGCTACCTAGTACCTACTATAAATCCCTGGAGAGTTTTAAACCCTGCCATACTGGATAAGGCGCGGCCTGTGAGTGCACCAAATCGATCACGAAGAGGGTCGCTGCGAAGAAGGTTGAGGAAGCGTGTGCGAGGATGATCCCTATAAGAATGTACATACATACATACATAACGTCACGCCTGTATCCCTTATGGGGTAGGCAGAACACCAGAGGTTACAAGACCATATGATGTCACGTTTGAATAATTTGGAGGTATTATAAAGATGGAGAGAGACTATTGTAGTGACAGGGGGTCAGCCTGTCGTCCACAAAAACGCCTTTAAAACCTCTGTCCCTTAACTGACTTTTACAGTATGCCCAGGAAGAGAAGCAGCTGGCACATTCTATGTTTTTCTTTTGCTCCCAGTCCAGCAAGGAAGGTACTAGTAAATTACTTTTCAACACACTTGCTCGTAAAGTGAGCCTTATTCTATTGAATTTAGAACTATAAACTGGGCTATAAGTCACGCGTGCATAATATATTATACCCTAGTGCATAATAAAATGAATCCTACAAAGTTGAATTGTACCTTTGTGCAAATTACACGCGAGTAAACAGAGCATATTTTATTGATCCGGGTTATACATTAAATATTTTCAGAAACAACAAAGAGGTTTTATACCACTTCAAATCCATATACATTTTTGAAATGTTTGCGCCTTATATTAGTAAAACAAATATGTATATCAAACAAATTGTTCTCAATTTACAATAATTTGTTATAAAATATTTGCATTTACCACTCCAAATTAAACATTTTCACGTATAATAGGCTGTATATGCTATACAGACATTGACACATTTGGCAGAACAAAAAAACCTACGCGCATGCGCGAGGTTCGGCGCCATTTTCAATCACAATTCACAGCTTTGTTATGAAGTGTGTTTGTTATTTTATGACCACGTATGTCTGTCTTTTACTCACAAGTGTGTTAAAAACGTCGTATGTGACTTGTGAGCGTTGCTAATTACAGTCTCGGCTCATTATTAAGCCCTCGCCTGCGGCTCGGGCTCAAATCACAGCCTCGACTGTAATTAGCAACTTCGCTCACTTGTTACATAATATACTATTACCGTTCCAACGAAACTCGTTGCGAAAGGGACAAGAGGGACGCGCTTCCTCACTAACAGGCTATCGGCTTCGGCGCGCACAGTGCACACGCCCCGATCCACTACTGGTGTCCGCACGCGTTGTGGTGGCGTCGGCTTTTACATAAGGCGAGTCATTGCCAACTATCCACACACAGTGACATTTCTGGAAGTAGAGCTAATTGGAGATTGGAGACTGGAGATTTTCGTAGTTTTAAGTAATATCCGAATGATCATCGGTACTGTTTACAGGCCGCCTCCGTCTTTACACATAGTCCACTTACGAACTACGACTACCTACTTATCTACATTATGATCGTATTTGCAGGTAACCTAAATATTAATATACTTTATAAAGAAGACAATAAACTAATATGCATGCAACAATTCTGGACCATAGAAGCATATTTTTTTTCTCTTTCGTTATAATGGATGACAATTAGGTTGTTATACTTCTAAAATCATTCGAATCAGGAGTTACGCCTTTATGATCTAAATAAATTGATCAAAAATTGGTCATATCCCAACTTGGGACATTATGCTTCTAATTTATTTAATCAATATCAGGGCCAATAAAGGGTCACGTCTCCAAATTTCCAAAATCTCCAATTAGCTCTACTTCCAGAAATGTCACTGGGTGTGGATAGTTGGCAATGACTAGCCTTATGTAAATGTAAACGTGACATCAGATACTTTTATAGCCTCTGGTGTTCTGCCTACCCCATAAGGGATACAGCTGTGAAGCTATGTGTGTATGTATGGTATGCTCAATGAACAGTTCTATGGTTTTGAAATGCGGTATTAGTATGTAGTTTAGCTATGAAAGCGTTACAGATAGTCGGGCAGACAGAGTTACTCCAAAAGCTATTATAATATCGCTTTGCACAGCTGCACCTGGGTTTTGTGCAAAAGACTACAGACTTAATGTGACGAAACCTTGACTTCGACTGTGTCCCCCTCGTTAGAAACACAGAGGTTACTCTCTCGTTAGAACACACTAAATCATACTCATGTTGCTGGCATTGAGGCTTGCATAATGCGTCGACCGCTTTGACGGTGTGGTCACGTTTTGAGGATGTCTGAAGATCGAGTGGTGAAGTGTATTTTCTACTCTGGACTCCAAGATGAAAAACAATGACAAGGCGGTCAGCTCCTTCGTTATAAAGATGTTCAGATGAGACACATGAAATTTGAGCTCTGTGCTTGTACTATTTTGATACAATTTTAGTTGTTACGATGAGCTTTGTCAAAATTTTCGTTTTAAAACAATTTTTTTTTTCAATGTTTTTCGTAGCGCCGACAAAATCAGTTACTGTTATAAAAAGTGTGGTGCTACATACATAACGTCACGCCTGCATCCCTTATGGGCTAGGTAGAAAACCAAAGATTACAAGACCATCTGATGTCACGTTTGACAAATTTGGAGGAATTATAAAGATGGAGAGAGACTATTGTAGTGACAGAGGGTCAGCCTATTGCCCACAAAAACGCATTTAAAACCTCTGTCCCTTAACTGATTTTTACAGTATGCCCGGGAAGAGAAGCAGATGGCACATTCTTTATTTTTCTTTCGCTCCCAGTCCAGCATAGAAGCAATATAGCCCATGTGGTGCTATAGCTGCCCATAATCTTAAAAACTTGCCTAGTATGTGTAGATTTAAAAAAATATAACAGAAGCGAGAACACTAATCCTGGCCAGAATTTTAATTTTTTAAGTAGGTAATGATATAAGTAACTTAAAATATGGTTAGGTTCACTATAAACGCCACAACACGAACCAGCTTAGTTCTATTATAGTATCTAAATGTATTTAAAAAAGTCCAGGGGCGCGGATGCAATTACAATCAGTCAGTCCTGCAGATAAAGATACAAATTTATAACATAAAGAAAACAGGTAAGCTATCAGAATATTATTCCTTCGTATTTGTCCTCAAATCTTAAAGTGTGAATTCAGATACTTACCTTGCTTCTATTTTGTAGGACCTGTAGGATATGTAAAAAGTACAGTCTACCACGCACATATTCCATTTTAAAAGATTTTTTACAGCTTTTATGCGTCGTTTGTCTTTATTTGTACTGTGCTTCATAGCAAACGAAGCCGCGGACCGTAGCGAAGCTATGAGGGGTGTTTATAGAAAGCGGAGCTCGGGTGCGGGGTGCGGGGGTGCTCTCGTTAACTATGCAAATATTGCAGGGTGCTGGGGAGGGGGTACCAACACGCCCCCTGGCGAATGAATCATTAAGTTCAACGATTGTGCTTGTGGTTACTGTTGCGATTCGATTTGATCCGAAATTAGCATGGCGTTTGAATCAAACATTTCCTGTAAACCGGTTATCTTTGTAGAGCTTTGACAACGAAATTCGATTTTGTCGTACGAATTCGATGATTTTCTCTTACCTACACATTTGGCAAAATAAATCATACCCACCACGATATTCTATAATTACCTCAACGAATATGGCCTTAGAGGTTCACCTGCTCACAAACTTATAGGCGCAAGTCATAAAGCTGCTACATTATGCTAAGTCACAAAATAAGTCTTAAATCCATTGATAAAGTCAATCAATTGATATGTACATATTTATGCAAATTGTTGATGGATGATACTAAAGTGTACAAACTGTAAATTATTTTTATGTACCGAAATCTACAACTCGGTTTAATATTGCGGGGATTTCTTCCTATCTAATGTAGCATTTTAGAATGAATTTTGTTAATGAGCGAATATAAATGTGTAGTTTTACATATGAATCAAAATATTTGACTAAGTAGATTATACACATTATGCTCATTATATATTTTAATTTGTTTTGCTCATAAGTGTATTTTGTTTTATTGATGGCTAAGCTGTCAATTTGACTTAGCATCTGATGTTATGTCAAATTGACGGCACACGCACGTGTTAAGAGAGGCTCTAACTGGCTCTTCTTAAGATAGTGCCAGAAATCACCACCCTCCACCCGATACTGGCAAAAATAGTCTGTTGACTCATAACAACGGCTGATTGCCATAAATAATAATAATAAGAAGAAGAGGTTATATTTGGCGGCAGATTTTATATGAAGGGTGGGCACTAGCAAGGAAATCCTTGAACGTTTGTAATTAACAAGTTTACTCATTGGTAGAATAGTATACATTTCTGACAGGTGACCTCACCTTCAGTAAAACATTTACAAGTCCGGATTATAACTTATTATAGTTTTGTTCTATGCTTTTTACTAAAATGGTCCTAATATACAGCAGTGAAAGTAGTACTAATATACCTATAAATAATATATATTTTTAATAATATTTGTCAAAGCGGGACTGGGAGCGAAAGAAAAACATAGAATGTACCAGCTGCTTCTGTTCTTAGTCATGCTGTAAAAATCAGTAAAGGGACAGAGGTTTTGCTGGCATTTTTGTGGGCGACAGACTGACCCCCTGACACTGCAATAGTATCTCTCCATCATTATAATATCTCCAATATTGGTCAGTAATCCGATGGTCTTATAACCTCTGGTGTCTGCTCACCACATAATGGAGACAGGCGTGAAGTTATGTTTGCATGTATGTATTTTTTTTTGTTCAGCTTAATTTTAACTCTTAACAGAAAATACCGCTCCAATAAATAAGTTTTTGATTGACCCTCAATAATCTGACATAAAAATGGTTCTCACAAAATAGTAGTGGAAGTAGAGACGGTAGTGAGAATGAATATAAAGGTTTAATTTTAATGAGCGCATCACCTCTTGCAGGCAGGCTCTCCACATCAATCTATAGAAGCAATTCATTGTGCGGCTCAGCAGATTGGCTTTCAGCTCATAGAGACTGCAATCAAGCTCCAAACTCAAACAACTCTACCCCTCTGACCTTCTTTTTCCGCCTAGCTTTTGGATAAAATCGCTTGGTTCATAAGCTGCTTAGTGGAGTGCAAATTTTAGTACATTTCGCACTTTAATTGATGTCTCTTTTGCCATTGCAATTGGTCGAAATATTTCTAAATACGTGAAACTTGTAATCGAATCGTATTTCAGTATTTATTTAAATCATGAATCTGTATATTAAATTGAATTCTTGAATTAAATGTTTATAAACAAAATATGAAGAGTTTTGCTGTGCGAAAAGAAATGTTTTTTTTTACGGAATACCTAGGTACCTCAGTAAACCCAATTATGTGCGCTGTCTTCTTAATATAAATTTAGCTTTCCAAACAAACAATATTCAAGCTGATCCCTTTATATTACCTCAAAAAAGCAAGCATCGAATTGAACTTGTGTTTATAAGAATCATCATAAAAAATGCGTATGTATCACAATCTCACAAATTCAACAATCCGTACGATTACCAAAATCAAAATCGACAGATATCGATATCTGCTTGTTGTTTTGCTTTAAACATAGTGCTCGTAAAATTGTAATACGTTAAAATATGAACCTTCAGTTCGGTGAAATAGGGTTAGAAGTGAGATGCGGCGAGATAAGAAGGTGGAGTGACTTGCAGAGGCGCGGTGGTCCTCACTAGTGCAATCGCCGACCACTAGGCATGATTTGTAATATAGTGTAATGAAATGCAGAGATTTTAGTTTGATGAGTTTGTTTGTTTCTGTTTATTTTGAGCACAATTAAAAATATTGTAAATGAAAACAAAAACAGCGTGATTCTTGTTCCGATGAAGTTTGCATTATACCTAAGTATTAACTGATACCTGATCTAGGGTATTACCTGTTTTGATTTATTATTAAAATCTTAATATAGGCCACCGTTGTAATCGCGCGCCATAGTTCTATTTTTCGGGAAATGAAGTAGCGTTTGTACTATTCCAGGCTATAAACTATTTTTGTGCGTAATTTGATCCATTTCCATTTAGTCCTTCTGCCGTGTTTGAAGGAAAAACATCCAAACTTTCACATTTAGGCCCACACAGAGAACTAATAGGTACGCAATACCTAAGTAATAAACTACCCATAAAAATAAAGCTAATATTTAAATAAGAAACGCAATAGTTGAAAACCTCCTCGTTTATTTTGTGGGTTGAAATTAAAAATCGAAATCAAGGAATTAAAATCTTGTCTTAAGATTTCAGGATTTATAATCTTTACTAATATTATAAAGAGGAAACCTTTGTATTTTTGTATGTTTGTATTGAATAGGCTCAAAAGTACTGGACCGATTTCAAAATTTCTTTTACGGATTCTTCCGAATCCGTATAGGCTACTTTTTGTCCCGAAAATCCCGCAGGAATCGAAATTCCGCGCAACAGCTAGTCTTCAATAAAACAAAAATATGATCAAATCTCATGACTACGGGGTTTGTAAAGACTAAAATGTAAAAGTATAATACTACGCGATTTACCTGGTTAAAAGTATTTTATTTCATAAAAATCTCTATTCATCGAGTGCTCTACGTTTCCATGGACGACACGAAAGCTGAGTATCACCGCAACTGAGATGATATATGGAGAGGCTATGACGCGGCTTTGATGCGACGTCAATATCTGTTACTGGGTCGAGTGGGCATACCTCGAGCCATGGATGTGCTACAAACTGGGGATGTGGCTTCTTTAAAAAAAAAGATATTCATAATGTATAGTAATTTTTATAAGAAAGTCGAAACCTTCAACACAATTCTTCCAAATTTCATATTTCACTAAAGTAAATCAGACTGGGTTTTAGTTATCTTTTTGCTGATGACCACTATCATATTTAATATATTGCTGATGGTTAAATAAATGTCGAAATGAGGAATTAGATCAGAACATCAATAATATTGTAACAATCAATATATATAAAACTGTTCCGTTACTGACTGAGTGACTGAGGTACTGAGTGACTGAGTGACTGACAGACAACGTACAGCCGTAACTACTGGGCGTAGAGAGCTGAAATTTGGAACATACATTCTTTAGGGGATGTAGGGGTGCACTAAGGAAGGAATTCCTGAAATTCCCACGGGAACGGGAAATATAGGACTTTTTACTTTGTATGAAAAATCTTATTCCTTGAGTGCACCGATGTGATACTTGATATAAAGGTTCCTCAATTAGTGTATGTTTGTATTATGGAAGGAATTCTCGAAATTCCCACGGGAAGGGGTTGGACTTTTTAGTTTGTATGAAAAATCTTATTCCTTGAGTGTACGGATGTGATACGTGGCATGAAGGTTCTTGAAAGAGTTACTGGTTGTGCTACGAAAAAAATTTCCAAAATTCCTACGGGCACGGGAAAAATATGATTTTTAGTTTGTATGAAAAAAACTTATTCCTTGAGTGCATGGGTGTGATACTTGGTATAAAGGTTCTTTCAGTGGGTGTCTGGTTGTATAGTTTCTGAAATTTCCAAGAGAAGGGTAGTTAAGCGCATACGAAGTTGCGGGATAAAGCTAGTAATTAATATAATGCTAATATTAGAAAAAAATTAAAAAATATCAGGTGATCGAGGAAGTAGCTTCATATAAAATTAAAATATGTAATTACAAAAACTTTGTGCAATAAAGTGTAATGAATAAATAATTACAACGTAGCATGATCATTGCTGGTATAGACTTATATACAAATTTATTTAATTATTTTACAACAAAATGTTTTGACAACCCTAGTCAACCTAATAAGATAAAACAAGACTTGTGCCGCAGTCAGTGACCTTATGACCTTTCCCGCACCGGCTGAACTTTGTGGTATCTGTCTTACTTACCCATTACTTTATTTTTACGCCATTTGTTATCGAATAGATTTCATCAAAAGCTAACAGCTGTTTTTAGGGTTGACACTCAGATATTTTGATCTAAACTTTGAACTTGTTTTTCAGCCGAACCGTAAGGATAACAAATTTATGTTACTGTTACATATAAACTACATCACCAAAAATACAATCCCTTTAAGTATTATCTCTGCATTACGTTACACGTTGTATAGACGGATTTATTGTTTGACACAGTACCGCGCCATTATCTAGCCGTATACTAAGAGAAGGGCCTAGTCAAAAGTACCCATAACCGGCGATCATGTGAGAAAAAATTGATGAACGTGGAGGAAGTGAAAGAGGCATGTCTGGATCGCAGCATTTGGTGTTCTCTTGTCTCTGCCTACCCAAAGGGAGACAGGCGTGAGCCTGTGTATGTACTAAAAGGGTAAAAGCTCGCGCAACTGTAGAACCTTCACAGGAAAAAAAATAAAAATGCCATGTCTACTTAGATGCAGATCCGAGTCCTCGGCCCGCTGCGCCGGGGCAGAGGTCAGCATTCCACGATGGACTCCAGCGAAGTACACACAAATTATACTAACTGCGTCTTTATGCACGGATTCCGCTAACAATTTAAGCGGAGTTTAACGTTTAGTTGTAGTTTCACTAAAAACTTAGTTTGAATTCTTGTAGAAAACCTTTTTATTCGTGTGACTGATTTTCGGCTCTTAATTGTCGATTAAATCTACAGTATTAGTCGTATGAATCTTTACCTTATTACCTGTAATTCAATTGTTTTCAAATTAATGATATCGTGTCAGTTCTCAACTTCCATTACACGCAAACTACTTCCAACTAATAAAATATAAATTGGCGCGATATAAAATTAAAATTACAAATTCTTCCATGCTGGACTGGGAGTAAAAGAAAAACATAGAATGTGCCAGCTGCTTCTCTTCCCGGGCATGCCGTAAAAGTCAGTTAAGGGACAGAGGTTTTATTGACAGTTTTGCGGACGATAGGCTGACCTCCTGTCACTGCAATAGTCTTTCTCCATCATTATAAGACCTCTAAATTTGTCAAACGAGACCTCAGATAGTTTCATAGCCTCTGTTGTTCTGCCTACCCGTAAGGAATACAGGCGTGAAGTTATGTATGTATGTATGTATAAAATTACAAATTATGTTAATAAAACTGTTTATTCTAAAATTATAAATTAAAACATTAATCAACTGTGATTGTTATTGTTATTATTAACATTAAATAAATCAAGTAAATGCAGTGAGATGATAACCAGTAAATGTCATAAAAAATATTCATCTTAAATTGACAGATTCAAAGAAACGGAACATTCAGTTGATAGGTATTGACACTACTGGATCGACATTGAATCGATGGATATGAGTAGCTATCTTGTATTCGTAAGCCTGAATATTTTTTTTTTCACCAACTGATTTACTGGTTCAATTAATACGCTATCTTCATCCATTACAACTTTTTTGAATATCGCACTGCAGTAACATAAGTCTTGCTGGGAGATTGAAGGTTTAGGCCACTAACAAAGATTCAAGTGGGCTTAGTGCTGGCTGATACTGGCTGGCTGTGTTTTTACGACTACGCATATACAGTACATGGATTGTTTTCCTATCTAGCCCTCCGAAGCGATGATCGGTGGCCATCATCCTCGTACCGCCAAATCATCATCCTTGAGGCCAAACGCCGCTGGAAGATACCCACAGCTCTACGAAGACCTTGTTTAGTTGCTAATATATTTTGATACATTTACAATTAACCCTATATTTTACAACAACTATTTGTTGCTTATATAGGTAGACTGGTGGGTCACTTTTTAAATTTAAGGACGTGATAGTTTGAGATCATACATGAAGAGAAAAGATATAATAAAAAAAAGACGTGTGGCACTCGGAGACTGCCGCGGTAAAGCTATTGCATAGCATTTTTTATCAACTTATGAAATTATAATTATTTATTTACTTATTAATGCAGTAATGTTTGATCTGATATGAAGTCCACAAGTTCCTAGTAGATGGCGCTGATTTTTTATTAAAGCCCGCATGTAAAGTTATGAATCAATCAATCAATCATTTATTTGCATAAAATATGGTACAGATTTAGGACTTAAAATTAAAAAAATAGGTCATACATATTTTACCTTTTTAGGGCATGCATATATAAATTACTATTGTTAAATTTAACAAAAGTCTCAAAGTAGGCACATTCGGCATATTGTGATTTTTCCGTAATTCATTTAAGGTAATTTCCAACAAGTTAGTTTTAGACAAAAGACCCGCAATATTTTGTTGAAATATTTTTAGTTGATTTGAGTTGCTATCATTATTATTATTTAAATTTACTTTATTTACGAAAAAAATTTAATTCATTATTTTCCAAGTTATTTTTTGTCTTTTTAAGAAAGTAGAACGAAATCGTCCCCTTTTTAATTATATTCTGAGTAGTATTCGGATGAGATTTATAGTTTGCATTTGAATGTCCAATTTTTATGTCTATTTTATTTTCAGTCATTTTTAAAAAGTATTACGGAATTGTTCCCTTTTTAGTTACACCCTGAGTAGTAGTTGAATTATATTTATAATCTGCACTTGAATGTAAATTTTTTTAACCTTTGAATGTTTATTCTTAATATGATACTTAGTAAATGATTAATAATAATAATAATTTATTATTTTGTCCTTTTCTTTCTTTGGTTCTTAAGCATCGTCAATATTTCTTCAGTGCTTGCGTAAGGTATAGTAAAAGATATAACTTCATATTTTTCGTAAGGATTATTTAATCTTGATCTTACTAATCTGTTACCTTTACATTGCTGTCCACCAATTACAAAGATTCTGTGTTCTTCATGTCTATTTTTCTTAGATGTCACCAATACCTTATCCTCTTCCACTGCCTGGAGATTTTTTTTTGTTTTTAGTAGTGAGGACTCCGGTTCCACTCGTAGACAATCCTTGTTACTCTCCTTCAATGGTGATGATAGTGAGTACGATGGTGATGGTGGCAATGATTGTAATTACTCTACGTTTTCATTGTGTGTATTAGCTATTGTCTGCCGACGACTTTTTTGTCTTTTTGTTTTGTTTCGTAGAGTTTTTAGTTTCAAGCGTTTTGGTGCACATATTTTTGAGTAAGTGCACTTGTCGAGATAATTGACTAACTTCTTTTTTTAAGCCAATGTTTTCAATTATAATATTCTCCATTTCCATGTACGTGCTTTCAAACTGCCTCTGTAAATTAATTATTTCAAGTTTGGTCTGCACTTATATCAGTCGATAAATTAAAACTTTTTGAAGCTGTGTCAAGACTCAAGATCAATAGTGTCTATAGTCGGCGCGGCGAACCTTGATCCCTATGACACTGACAGTAATTTCCACAACATAACCTTGTAGTGCCGTCACCGTTACATTAGAATCGTATTGGAGGCTTCTAAAAATGGCATTTATTTATTTTACGTAGCTATATTCCAATAAAATGATATTCCGTTGGAATTATAACAATTCATTTGCAAGAAATTATCTCAATCTCAATCACACTTTACGTTTACGTTGTGCAAAAGTTACTAATTCTTTGATTATTCGAGATAATTCGAGATAATTTCTTGCAAATGTTATGAATTGTTGTAATTCCAACGGAATATCATTTTATTGGAATATAGCTACGTAAAATAAATAAATGCCATTTTTAGAAGCCTCCAATACGATTCTAATGTAACGGTGACGGCACTACAAGGTTATGTTGTGAAAATTACTGTTAGTGTCATAGGGATCAAGGTTCGCCGCGCCGGGTATAGAGACAAATTGTGATCCAGGGATTCACATGAATGTGTGTGCGTGATGCTAGGCGACTTGGCTGTCGGAGGTTTTAAGCCTTTTTCCTCCTAGTAGTGACGGTACTTATCTGGCTATTTGATGTACCCGGCTTATTTTTAGCTTTATCTTTTTTTTCTTGGCTTGGAGCACTTCCGTATACATTTAATGCACTACCATTTTTTTGTGCTCAGCTGTTAAGGTATTATAAAACCTTTGAGTCGAAATATTTTCGCATTCTTTGTGATAAATTAATTTACAATTTGTACATGTCAGGTTTTCATTACCTATTCAATATATTCTTTTTACATTTGTTAAATTTTTTAATGTCGTTTTTTGGTGTCATCATTTCTGTTTACTTAGTCAATCAATCAATTTGTTTGTAACTGCCTTTTATTTTATTTAATCCAAAGATTGGATTTAAATCTTTGATTTAATCCTCTTAAAACAAAGTAAGTTTCCAATATAAAAAACTTAAAAAAAAATATTTATAATTTTAAAAGGAGAAAAGAAAAACATAAAAAAGAATTCATGTCAATGCGATTATCAGAGCTTGAACTCGTAACTCTTGATCGGGAAAAAATTATCAGTTTTTTTTTGTGCTCAGCTGTTATGGTATTATAAAACCTTTGACTCGAAATATTTTCGCATTCTATGTGATAAATTAATTTACAATTTCAGGTTAGGTTTTCATTATTTTATTCATTATACATTTCAGGTTTTCATTATTCAATATATTCTTTTTACATTTGTAAAATTTTTTAATGTCGTATTTTGGTGTCTTCATTTCTATTTAACTTAGTCATTCAATCAATTAGTTTGGAACTGCCTTTTCTTTTATTTAATCCTCTTAGAACAAAGTAAGCTTCCAATATAAAAAACTTTAAAAAAAAATGTATTTATAATTTTAAAAGGAGAAAAGAAAACATAAAAAAAGGATTCATGTCAATGCGATTTATCAGGGCTTGAACTCGTAACTCTTGACCGGGAACCTTTTGACGTTACCACTCGACCACTCATCGATTTAAATAGAAGCGAAATAAAGGATTTGTTATGAAAGCCAACTATTGTTTATTTACCTGTCAACTCTAAAAATTGTCATGTTGCCTAGAATGGATGCCTCTCGATAGATGGCGCTGATTGTTTATTAAAGCCCGCATAAAAGCGCAGATTTTTTCGTTACGGAATTTCTGGATTCGGTCCCCACGCTCAAGGCCCGCGATAGAATCTATGCAATAGCTTAAAAATAAATATTAATTATTTACTAAGTAAACTTATCCGAAAGTTAAAGAATTGGTTACGCAACGCATGGTTACGCTAGCGTTGGCAGGTCAGGTCACGTGCCGCGATCGACTCAGTTGTATGTAAAGTAAATAGTGACATAGTAGTATTTATTTATAGGGAATTAAATACATACTTTTATTACATAATTATGATCAGAATCGAGTACAGAGTGCTCTCCTTCAGTATCTAAAATTTGTCACAAGTCACCCTGTATACCTATTTTGATACTATAACAACTAACCCTTTATTCTACTAAAGTAAGTTGATATTTTTTTACCTACCCCAGCTCAATGACAAAGACGTTCACCAATGTTTCAGATGGGTTTGCTTTCTTATAAGCCCACAGACTCCATCTTTTACCTTGTCGGTATACTTTATTAGTTACTACGACTGAGGTCAAGAATAAAATTGGTCACCAATAAAAATAAAACAAACATACAATATTAAGTCAATAAACTTAAATTATAAAATAGGATTACCTACATCTCTACATTGGTATCAATAGATTATTTCCTTTGTTTTAGATATTTTTAACATAAAATTGAAAAACTTAAAATATTTGAGATTTTTCCTGAGGAGTTAACAATTAACAAAAGTAGTTCTTAAGTTTAACAAAAAATCCCTACTACTAATACCATAATTTAAATATACTCCCTCCATGACTCTATTACTAAATCGCTTTTGTGTATTTCAAGTCTCTTGTCACAACACTATTATTTAGGAAGGCGTAAATTAAGTCAATAAAGTGTTGTACAAAAGGGCGACACGTGACGTCACGCGTCGCAAATAAGCGACGCTCGTCCTTTGAGCCGCGCGACGGCCGTCGACGAGAGACCGCGCCGCCGCGCGATGCGATGCGCCTCTAATCTGATTACCGGGGCGCAATCGGCACAGACCTCAATAGAAACGTAATTGTTTTGTTACAGATGTAATCGCATGTTGCAACTTTCGATATGAAAGATGATTGGGGTGCGATCATAGGATGTGGCCTGCGGTCATTGCCACCAATTAGAGGGTTTAAAGCATGAAAGGAGACTCGCAATTTGCCTTTGGACCCTGGGCCCAGTTATAGACAAGAACAAATAATATTTTTTTAAGAACCTGATTATTAGTTTGTATTGTTAGCCCATAAAACGAGATTATCCCTAAAAGTTGGGGTTTACTGTGCGACAAATGAGAAAACGCAAGTCGTTTATTAACCAAAGTTAGTTACCAGATTTTGTACCAGTAAAAGTTAAAGCGGGCTCAAAGTCCAAAGTAAATGCTTAGAATTAGAACAATCAAGAATGCAGGATCGGAAATCCAGTAACGAATGCGGCCATAGTAAATAGAAAATAACAACACAGAACTAGAAAAACACTTGAAAACCACAAAACTCATCACGTCCAAAAAGCTTGGTAAACATATTAAATTAAGTTACTAACAACTTAGTGATGTACCTAATCAATCTTTTATTAACGATCGAAGTATGAAACTATCGATGACCGATTATTTTACGCTAAAAATCTAAGTTTTTTTAGTCCGTTTTACTCATTTCGATTAATTATTTATTTCGATTATTTATGTTGCTATATATTGAAATTGTTTTTAACAAAATACGTAGATATTTCTTTTCCTCGCCGACCTTGCCTAAAGTAAACATCTCAGATAACAACAATAATTTAATATCATTGACAATTCCACAATACAATCAAATAAGTAGGTTCGCAGCATGCGTACTTTTTGATCTACATCTGTTCTTTTTACAATTACGAATTTAAAAAAAGAACTGCCTGTATAGCTCTGTGTCTCACAAGTGAAACGGAATTTGTAAATCTTGTTTGCGGATCCCGAAGCCCGCATCGCTATGTTTGTATGCTCGCATTACGTTGCCGAGGGAGAGACCCCACAAGATTCACTTCATAACTATGTTTTTTTATCGCAAATCAGTTTTGCTAACGTTACAAATAAATAGTATATACTATGTATTCTTTATTATTTTCAGTATGTATTTATTTCTTCAATTAAATTCCAAACAGGTAAGTAGCAGCTTACTGAATGAATTTATTAGTATTGCTTATTTATAAGTAACTGTTAGATAAGTATTTCAAAAATATTCCAGCTCGTACTCCTTTAGTAGAGTTGTTGGCAAGGTAAGAAGCTCATTAATTTTTAAATCAATACAAATAGACATTAACCCGTGTGCTGTATCTTCGACCTCATGACACTTACCACAAGGTAGACGTTGGTAAAGTGCGGGTTTTAAAATCGATAAAATAATAAAAGATTAATAGAACGACGTTTTTAAATTAAGACAATATTATGTTAAATTAATCAGTTTGGGTAATATTTATACACATATACATACATAACTTTAAGCCTATATCGCTTATGGGGTAGGCACATCACCAGAGGCTATAAACCATCGTTTGACGAATTTGGAGGTATTATAATAATGGAGAGATTTTATAGCAGTGACAAGGGGTCAGCTTACTTATAAATATTTATTGATTTCTTCCACGCTGGACTGGAAGCAAAGAAAAAACATAGAATGTGCCAGCTGCTTCTCTTCTCGGGCATACTGTAAAAGTCAGTTAAGGGTGTTGTTGGAGGTTTCTTGTGGGCGATCGACCCCCTGTTACTGCAATAGTCTCTTTCCACCATTATAATGTCACCAAATTTGTCAAACATGACATCAGATGGTTTTATTACCTCTGGTGTTCTGCCTACCCCGCAAGGGATACAGGCGTGAATTTATGTATGTATGTATATTTATAAAATAAATTCAATTCTATCCAGTTCAGTATCTCTATTAAACTAAACGGACTCAATCTTGTATCTCAGATATTGGATCACTCGCTTTTGGATCTTAAGAAGTTGCGACAGTTCCTTTGAGGCCGCTATTAATGTAGCACTAGAGTCAGGTCCAACGAAAGCTGTCAAAGAAAAAAGACAGGAATTTCATGGTAACCCCGACAATAGTACGAAATAAATGGATCTTCTTCTTCTTGCGAGTCGACACAAATTCAAATTTTGTTCGTCCGAAATTTCACCACCTCTACAGCACCATCGCTAGCCTCCATCAAGTCCTGGAGTGTGCAGCTATGTGGACATGCTGGGCAGGTGAATAGGTGCGTTATTGTTTGCGGGGAATGATCGCATTCACACTTATCGCCTGAGCTCTCAGAGAAACCCCACTTGCAGCGATTGTCTTTGCAGAAAGGAGCCTCCGCGCGACGCACTCTGGAAGCAGTTAGGTTCGGTAATGCAGGGCCTAGGCTGACTAATCCTCGCACCACGATGGCAAATTCAAATTCAAATAAATGGATTAAAAAAACTAGATACTTGATTATTTTTTTTATAAAATTATCTTTATAAATAACCATATTGGTACTATCCTACTTTTTGATGAGAAGTATATTATTAAAATGATAGGCAACTTGTATTAATCAGGTTTAAAAATGAAACAACAAAATATAATTTTAATTGTTTTTATTAATTGTATTCAAAATCTGAATCCAGCAATTCTATACCCATAGAATGTATCGTCAGAGTCACGGGTATCGCTGTTTCCTACATTGATTATGAAACTATATTTTTTTTATTCATTTTCAAATATGTAAATTCCAAATTCTCAATTACCAAACCCAGAACCAGAAAATCGACTTTGACATTCATGCTAGTACCTACTGCCATATAAAAAGTTTGCAAAAACCCCCAGTGTCTACTTTCGTTAGCCAGACTTAATACTCACATCGAATACATAACGTCCCATTTTTGAAGTCGATAGGAAATAAATAGTTTCAACTTCGCTTAAGCAGCATAAAGCTAGAATTGCGTGATCTTAAATTATTAAAATGCCCGCCTTTTTTCTTGGACAGCTTTCGTTAGACAGACTCTTACCTATACCTGCCTTCATCTTACCAATGCTGCGACTTCCGAGAAGAAGCATCTAAAATTATAAATAAAAGTATTCAGTTTCGCTCCACGCTCTCAATTGCGGATATACATAAAGTTAAGCACTCTGTAGTTCGGTTTAATTGTCAATCCAATACTAGATCTCACATAAAAATACCTTACATGAAATAATTATCGTCGTGACACCTATATTGCTATTAAATTTGTAGGAATTTTGAATATTGAAATCCAGTGTTTGTAGTGGATGACTCTCTTTTAATTTCCTGCCTAAACTGGCCTTAACTACATATTTGATTGTTAACTGATTAATAGATAATATAATAAAGTCCAGTCACAGCACCACGGTGTCTGTAAGAAACCGAAATGTCAAAATGAAATATAATATAGGTAAAACACAATAGTATATTATGTAACAAGTGAGCGAAGTTGCTAATTACAGTCGAGGCTGTGATTTGAGCCCGAGCCGCAGGCGAGGGCTTAATAATGAGCCGAGACTGTAATTAGCAACGCTCACGAGTTACATACGACGTTTTTCAACACACTTGTGAGTAAAAGACAGACATACGTGGTCATAAAATAACAAACACATTTGATAACAAAGCTGTGAATTGTGATTGAAAAATGGCGCCGAACCTCGCGCATGCGCGCAGGTTTTTTTTTCCGCCAAATGTGTCAATGTCTGTATAGCATATACAGCCTATTTTAAGTGAAAATATTTAATTTGGAGTGGTAAATGCAAATATTTTAATATTTTTTAACAAATTATTGTAAATTGTGAATAATTTGTTTGATATACAAATTTGTTTTACTAATATAAGGCGCAAACATTTAAAAATGTATATGGATTTGAACTGGTATAAAACCTCTTTGTTGTTTCTGAAAATATTTAATGTATAACCCGGACCAATAAAATATGCTCTGTTTACTCGCATGTAATTTGCACAAAGGTACAATTCAACTTTGTAGGATTCATTATATTATGCACTAGGGTGTAATATATTATGCACGCGTGACTTATAGCCCAGTTTATAGTTCTAAATTCAATAGAATAACTCTCACTTTACGAGCAAGTGTGTTGAAAATAAATTTTGTAGGTATACCATCGTCTTTTGTTTACTCCAAGTGTAGGTTACTTTTGAGAATAAAAAAGTGAAGTGAGAAATGAGAAAGTACTTCTATGGTTTGCTAGCAATTTCTTACAACTCAGGTAACTAAAAATAGAGGAACTCAAACAAAACAAAAATAAAATCGAGACCTAAAAATAACAACAAAAAGTACAAAAAATAGAGCACCAATACTATACCTTCTAACGAACGGTAGCGCGAACGAAGCAGTGATTACTGGGGCTTAATTTGATAATACTCCCCCTCGATCATAGAGGGCGTCCCGCTGACGCCGCCGCCGCGTCACCGCACGTCCCACAGAGCAATGTTGTGACACTTGCACAATGACGCCCTCATTATAAGTTACGCTGGTCGTACTCTGTGGTTACGGTTTGATTGCTGATAAGAACTGCGATTTGCGTAATAAGGACACCTGCAGTCAAACATCTTTGTACCTATCTATCTATCTACCTTTGTATCTATTTTGTACCTATTTATCTATCTTTGTATCTTTGGTTGGGATTGTTGGACGCGAAAAAAGGTTATGAGCGGAGAGATTGTATCGACTTATCTACTGATATTTATTTGGTGTGTCATATTTGTTTATTTGTTTGTGTGTCGTATTTGTTTATTGGTTGTTCATTTAAATAATTAGTTGGTTTTATAAAGTTGCTTTCTTAATGGAAGGATACATTTTTCTGCTTTTAGAAATATAAATATTGTCCTATAACTTATGTAAAAATATATGTGTATATAAATGTTGGCGGATGCAAGACGAAAAAGATGCAAGACGCCTACACGAAAGGCTATATCAGGGAATCAGGTAACCCCGAACAGATGTCGAAGAAACCACCTCGATTCCGACATATTTGTTTCTTTCTAGCAAGAGTATTATAAATAAAATCGTTATTTCTGAATAAAAATGCTAACAAAGACCGATTAAACTAATCGTTATCATAGTCGTAATCATAATTTACCTAAATGCACATTTTATTGCGTTTTACGACGGCTAAACTACTGAAATATTATTGCCTTTTGCCCTAACAATACAAAATATGGCGTCATTGAATCTTCTATTTCATTATGCTGGGTTTATGATTATTTAGTTCTCGTCGAGAAAACCACATTTTAGTATTCTGCGAGTAATTTTGTCAGCGTATTATTCAAATGAGCTAAAATGCAGCTCCCAACCAGCAGCACTTTTAGTTTGAGGGCTATTTGAGGGTGATAAGTTTCCTACTATTCATGGTTAGTACGTAATCTTTATGTAAATTTTACGAAATAAATCGTGTTATTTATTATTTATTTACACTTTATTGTTAACCTCATATTATAACAATTTAAAATACATTCAAAGTGACTGAGATTACACAATTGGCGGTCTTATCGCTGGGTAACGATTTCTACCAGACAACCATGATCTTACTTACATCTTACTTAAAAATCAATCACCAACACGTTCAACGCTGAGTTTTGCACCTACACCGGTATAGTTATAGATTATAAATATGATTATATTTAAAATATTGCTAACCATTTTGATCTACTTAGTAAATAAAACGCATGTTACAACGTTTTAATTTTTAATAAGGTAAAACGCATTTCTGTTGGTGGGTGTCCGTGGCTGGAGCCCTCGGTGTGTGATGCACCCGTGGCGGACGCCCTGATTTCGTTTTAAAAAGAATAAGAATATACCAAAATACAATGAGGCAGCAAAGTTTACCATAAAATAAAAATTATTATAAATGTCTACATGAAATAATTGAAAGTCAAAGCTTTTTTATGGGTAATATTAGTGAAACAACTATTTGCTTGCCTTTTCTCTATATTTAATTACTAACTGGTCAAACCATCATTTTAAAAACCACATTTGATTGAAAAATGAGCTATGTTACAAGTACTTTTTAATGTAATGAAAGTAATTTTGAATATTGAAGGTATCCACTTAAATATTTACATAACAAAATAATTAAACATTGATATAAATTAAATTGCACAATCACAGGTAAGAAACAAAAAATCCCGTTCACATATAAGCGTGTTGTATTTTAATATGTAATTTCAATATCTACAACACTCCGGTATAACGACTTCAGGTTCATTATTGAATAGTTTTTTTTTACAATTATCGTTTTGTTTCTAGATAATTGTAGCGTGCATTTGTTATATTTTGGAATCGATTAGTCAAACCGTGTTCCTATATTCTGTAGTTACCCAATTTTTTTTGAAACTTGTCCATAACAATTATGACTCATTTGTTAAATAAAATGGGTTTGACACTCAGCATTATGACAAATTAACTACACATGTCTATTTTTAACCTACCGATTTTATATTATTTTTTTGTGAAAATTGTACAAAAATCCGACGTTCAATAATGTTTTTCCAGCCATTCTATTAAAAATTATTTGATAGTTTTTAGGACATTTTGGAGTGACTTGGCTGTCAAAACTTTCTAATCCGTAACTAATTGCAATAATAACTTGACTTATTAAAATATAATCCATCGTTATATTCGCTATCTGCAAATATGTCTGTTTACCTGAACTCAACTGTTTTCATCTGGCTTTTGTGTAAAAGTGCCTTGGTTGGACGACGATTTTTAAGAAAATAAATTGTAACAGCATATAAATAATAATCTAAGCATCAGGGAGATTGAGATAAAACGCGGGCTTAGTCTTTAGTATAAAAATAATAATGTCTTATATTTCGATGCCCAAATTTGAATATAATATATAATCTATGAAGTATAAGAAAAACACATATTTTTTTTATTTTGGTATCGTCAAGTACAAATATGTCAAGATAAAAAACTTAGGCTGCAAACTGGACGTCAACGACAGCGACAGCGAGAGGCGTGGGCGGCGATTTCCGCGACTTGATAGAAAATATTGAGTTTGTATGAAACCGCGACAAATCGCTCGAGCGTCCGCTGGCGTCGAGAACGGCCCAGATTCCCCGAGTCGCTGTCGCTCTCGCTGTCGCTGCCGTCCAGTTTGCAGCCTTAGAAGTTTACAGTTACTATGTAAAATTTATAATGAAGTCGGGAAAAATATGTTTTGTGGTACCTAACTAGACCTAGCATTTTAAAATATTTTCATAACTTTTTAGAATATCGAGACCACAGTCACTATTTTCATTAAGATAAGGTTAACCATTACAAAAAATAATTGTATGTTATTCGAAGAGCGATGACAAATAAAACACAAGGTACAAGAATGTGCCAATATAATGAACTTCATACTTTAAAATATCTATTTCATCTAGATACATTTCGTGCAAAAGACTTTTCCTGACATAAAGGCAACAAAAACTTAATATGTAGATGAGTTCGTGGAGCAATATATCCTATAGAATTGTTAAGAAATTTAGCTAAGAAATTTAGATATTATCCTGTTAGATATTATGTCGAAAGCAGCTCTTCCTCGTCCTCATCAACATAAAAAAGAGTGAATAGAGTTGTATGGGAATGGGGAAGACACTGCGCATCATAAAGTTGAATTTGATTGATATATTTAAGTCGGATGAAAATGTTTGTAAAAAGCGTAGTATTTTTACAAACTGATAACAGTTTTTTTTTTACCTAAATGTATCACAGATAAACCTAAGCATAGTTAAGTGCGAAAAAAATACATAAATAACACAAAAGTACCAAAACTTCATAAAAAGTCAAATAAATTCAGAATTGTGAACCCACAATAGACTTGATATCATTCATATCGTTCCAGAAACCCATTCCAATTGGCTTTTATACGACTCAGCTTTCAAGATGGCACGGGGCGAGTGGGCCGAGCGAGACATCGCCGTGATGGCCGCGGCGCGGGCGCAGCTCGCCGCTTCGTTACAGATGTACCTAAGCATGATTTAACTCGATCGTGATCTGACACACGCCTCACGCGATTTATTTACCTCATTCATGACCACATCCCAACAATAAGCACTCCCACCAACAATTTACTACGACACGAGATTTTGCCAAAGTCTCTGATTTAAACGCGAATTATATTCGCCTACCTTGAAATGTTTTTCAATTACGGTAAATTTCAACGCTCAACTTTAAACAGCCCGAATAACCGGATCAACGCGAAACTCGACCACGTCTAAAAGGATTTAATAAAGCGCAAGGTTGTAAATCAAAAGTTGATTATGAAAATCGCAAAAAGTGAACCGATCACAACTCAGGCGCTGTGCGCCGATAACAGCTCGAAATGCAATTATTTGAATGCAGTGGAAAAGGCGGATTTCATCATCGCTCGATTTATTAGCGATCGCTATAGTGTACAAAATAACGCAAAACATCTAGGTATCACAATGAAGCGGTATAAAGTAGACTGGTTGGAGCTGCCGCCGAGGACCATATACGACCATTCAAAAACGATATGTGTAGGCCGAAAGTTTCGTACCGACAGCATACGAGCTTGTAAATTTACTTACAGAAAAAAATTGCAATAAAGAAAATAAATCATGTATATTAGACAGCTTCGATAAAATTAACTACATAACAAAAGTATTTACTTCAGGTATTTTCAGATTGTTAAAATCAAAGTTTAACTAGGTTTATGTATAAATGCAGTTAACTCTACGAAATCAATTATAAATAGGTAGGTAGGAGCAAAGTACAAGCCTAATTCCAGATAAAATATACGACAGCTAAAGCTTGTTATGCATGCGCCAGTTGTGCAATTAAAGATCTCGGTAGTAGTCCATGTTTTGCCGACGGTGGTTACAAACAAACAGTAATAAATACAAGCGACCATATATCTGTCGTCGCATGATATTTACGACGTAGCGCGGCTAAATCGCACAGTGTGTAAACACCCCGCGCCCTCCAAGCCTCGAGGAAGACGTGTATATTTATGATATATCCATTCTTATAAGTATCCGAAAAATTTGCATCTTTGGTAAAAACTTAGGATATGTATGATTTCTTCAGTCGTTATAAAATCTATAATATCTAATTTCAACTCAAACATGTTGTACTAGATTACGAATTAATCTTTTACATATTAAAATTGTAAAGTTCAGTACATTTCAATATCCACTTTTGATATGAAAGTTTTATAAAAAGTAGACGTAAAAGTAGTTACCTACTTACTTTTGCTGATTATATTCCCAAACAGGCAGATCTTAAAAGAGACTTACTACCAAATAGGTGTCACTAAAATTATCTCCTATGAGACGCTTATCTGAGGGCAAGATGACTTGTTTGGTTTATAATTCGGTTTCCTCCACAAACAATTGATTTATCAAGTCTCAATCCAACTATTAAACTAAGTTTTCGACGTAGGTACCTACCTAATTGCAACGCTCATACCACAGTACAAATATATACTCGGCCGCATCTTTGAAATAAATGCCTACAGCGCCGCAGTCCGTTCAGCGTTTAAATTATATTTGCCTACTTTGTGTTTACAGCCATTTAGTTTTGTGACTACAAATATACTTTTTTTATATATAGAAATAAAATACTTTATAAATTGAATAGGAAGCGTTCAGCAAAAATACGTTTTGTGTCAAAAAACCATGTTTACGTTTGAATAACAAATCGGTATTATAAATTAGCGACCGAAAAATACTTGCGCCTCGACTGACACGCACGAAAAGATGTATTATTAATTTTTAAAGTATAAACAATCCGCATATTAACGTAAAGCTCAATCAACAATTGTTTCGGTACACAGACACTCGTGACTGGCCGCATTCGAGCGCATGCCGAAATCGAGCCGCGTAGGTATAGCTCGCTTTTCTTCCGTTTCTGAAGTTGAATTACCGTAGATATCTGTACTGTGCTCATACTTTAGCGTTTTTGATGTATGGAAGCATGGAAGAGTAACTTCAAACAAAAACTCTTTGAAACGCGGCCCATGACCTTTGTTTTCTATTAACACGTAGTTGTTTTCTTTGAAATTGATGAAAATGTGATTGGTTTTATTTGTCAACGCACGTCGCTAATTGACTAGACAAAGCACAGTAGATAACTATAACACCACTGCACTGGCCCTTGAAATGAACATTTACGAACCTGAAAGAGTTGTTTTAGTGGATGTGAATTTAAAAGGTAGCAACGAAGTATTTGAATATTTTAATTAAATAAAACACTTTTTAACCGAATTTATCGCGTATATTTACATTTTCAATTTTGACTCGACGTTTCGGTGTCTTTGCGGACCCCGTGGTCACGAGCGACAGTCGCAAAATTTAAAATATAAATATACGCGATAAATCCGGTTAAAAAGTGTTTTATTTAATAGTATGAATCGCGAAAACTTAAGACAATATAATGAATATTTTGACTATGCATATTTCCTTATTTTTTTTTTATGAAGTAGATAAAAAGATTACGTTCATAATTTGATGACCGGCTATGTACATGTCATAAATTGCCTTCAATGCCAGAGGTACTTGGTTCGAATACCGTTGGCGTCAGATATTTTTGTGATGAGCACAGATATTAGCTGCCAAGTCAAGGATGATTATTTGAATAATAAAATTTATTTGGAATTGAAAATATGTATAATAATATATTCATAACATATGTGTTTATTATTCTTAGCTTTACTATCCGTTTGGTATTCATAACACAAAATCTTCAAGGAACTTAATATGGGCTTATTATGTTGTGTAAAGGTCTGAAATATTTATTACTTGATTTAATTATTATAATTCTTAAATCTAGTGAACGCTGTTAAATGAAATTCTTACAGTCTTGGCTAAATATTAAACGATTACCTATTCGTCTATCTTCCAGAACCATTTTGCAAACAGAATGCACAAATATGTGTAACTTCGAATTATTTATAAACATTCGAAAATTCACTTATTTCATAGGGCATAACAGCATCCCCGTAGATTTCCCATGTTTTACTTAGGTATAAAAACCTGAATTTGGTAGTTTACGGACATTTTTGTTATGTAGGTACGATCGACATATAAACTATTTCCTAATAGGCATTGTTTAGATTTTGGGAGAGATTTTGTTTGAAGTTAATATTCTATGCTTTTTTCGTTCACTGCTAATAATAAACCACGTGCGTTTTTCATTCGCTTTGTATAATATTGAATATTAAAATCCACTATCGTCAATTCAATTATCTTATGGTGCAATCTCTACTTACCCCTTGAAACATAGCAACGGTGATGGTTTCAAACGAGACCGAAGATTTTTATTTCTACATAGCGGAAGATAAAATATGCCGAAAGAAACCGGACTGCAAAATATAAAACATTGGATAAAATAAATGCATATAGCAATACGTATTCAAAAAACTCGTTTTGAAAAAGATTTCCTTGAACAAGGAATAGGTTAGAAAAATATTTGCATATAGGTACATATTCGTAAGTAACTTTAAAAATGATCTTATCTATAACTTAGGTATTAAATTTCTTTCGTCCTATGTTTTTTGCATTTCGTCTTTTCAATGAATGTCTGTGAATTGCCCTCAATAGGCCTCATTGAAGTGAATCTAACTTTTAATATTATTATAAGAAAATAATATCTACCTCTAGGTATATTTCTAAGATAATACAATTTGGAACTTTTAAGAAATCAGTGATGTCCGAAATATTACTGAGCCACGGAACTTGACAAAAATAAAGGAACCTACACACAGAGTCTCTCGTATTATTTCGCCCTCCATTTTGTATTTCCTGGATTATTTCCTTGTATATGCAAGTATTGTATGTATTTACTTGTATCGAGCCAAAAGAGAAAACCAAATTAGACAAATACTTTTTAAATGCACACCACATTATCTAGCCTCAATTAAGTTAGTTTAAGAAGTTTGGGTATTGATGCTGACAATGAATAAATAAATTGAATTAAAAAATACATAAACATAGTTCTATTTAAATGTAAGATATACATAATTTCAAAAGTTTGTAAAATACATGGCAATTGAGTGAAAAAGTACTAAAGGGTATTTACCTTGCAAAGTTTTTATCGCTCACTGCTACAACACAAGGCACTGATATGTTGGGTTTACAACACGTTCTTACGTATTAAGCAATTTAGGTAGGTATAACAAATTAGTGGGTTTGTTAGAAAATATCGCAATACCATAAACTATAACGAGCTTACATTAGTTTTTCATTTTGGTTCTTATTAACTAGGTAGGCACTTATCTCGTTTAATTAAAAATAATAGATAAGCTAGATAGTTCTTATAAACTATCAAATTTTGCCCATTTATTTAAACATCAGTCATTTTTAATTTTTGTATCTGTTTTGTTTTGTAAAGTATTTAAATGTTTAAAAACTGAAGAGAGAAACTAAAAAATAGACCGATACTTTTACCAGTGTGCCATGGCCTTCAATAAGGAGTTCGTTAACTGTCTTGTAGGTAGCGTAACGAACTGTTTGCAGCCACGGGGGCAGGTAATCTAATCTTCTCTCCCAAAACCCCCTACTTCCCCCAGTGGGGACCGCGCGTAACGTTTTTCTGTCTATTTATCCCTGTATCACCCTGTATCACAGACGAAGCGAACGTGTTCCGAATCAACAAAAATCTCCGATCAGTTAAACCTGTAAGTTAGTTTAACGCAGGGATATTTAGCGTACGTGTTTTCGCAATTGTTTGTTGCTTTTTTGGATAAGCTGTGTCAGTGGGTTGGGCTGTTAACAAGAGGATTTATTGAAAAGATATAATAATATCAATGTATGAAGTACACAGGGTCGTTTTTAGTCCCTGCCCAATTTTTCGTTTTTACAATAAGAATTATTTATAGAAACGATTTTTGCAAAAAAAGGTAAGTATTTTTTACAAGGAAATTAATGTATTCGTAACATTTTAAGCAAGGTCACTTTAAATTATGAACGAATACCATTAAAAATAAAGACGACTACGCGCAACTACAAAACATCTTATACGTAGTAGTATCAACAATGAAATGCCGCGTCGTAGTAGCTTCGTTCATCAACAGCGATTATTTGTAAAAAGGTTTGCGGTGCCATATTTGTATTTTTTTGCACTTAGCGATGCTAAAATAAATATGCAGGTATGTTTATATCGTATCAAAGAAAATAACATTTAAATTAAAAAACAACCCTGTATACTGAAATACATAACTAACCTTCACTGGACCCTAACTTTATTCACCTGTATTCTAACTTTTCTTTAAGTAGGTAATGCTAGAATATATTAGTTAAGTAAATATAAAGTTAGGAAAAAACTTGGATACAGAAAAGTGGTAGCTTGTCAGAGGGGTTCTACCACCGAACATAAACCTACAGAACAAGGAAGGAAGATCAATCTATCATAAGTGTTCATCGTTATTTTATCATAGAATGGAGTAAGGAGCTTAATTAATATGTAGAAAATAAAATATAATCCCGATCCGCTTACATAACATTCTGGTCGACATTTTATTAAAAAAAAATTAAAAGTAGATTAATGACTTGTGATTTGGGAACCAGATAGAAAGAATACACACATTTTGTGCCTAAACATTGAGTTACTATGTACTAATAACGCAATGCCTAATCATATACCTACTTCAGAAAGCGGGGATCGAACCTGTAGCTTCTCGGGTATCACAAGCCTACTGTGCGATGGGGTGCTAACACCAAGTGACCCCAAAAGAATATCTTCCTTGAGTCCTTCAACCGAAGAACCGAACCTGCAGCCTCTCAGAGCTCAGGTGGATCCTTAAGTAGAATTTACTCATAAAATTACGATATAATTACATATTTTTATAATACCTAATGCAGTATTTCATAATTATATTTTACTCTTCCATTACTTATTACTAACAGTTTTTGACATATTAAATAAAACAACATATAAAAATTAGGTCATTCAAATTAATGTTTGAACACATTCTTATAATCCTCTTTCAAGTAAGGTTACAGTATTTGCGCGACATTCGTCATCCTATGTGTATAAATATGAAACGTCTCGCCCTCGGGCCGAGTCTCACCTCCCGCAGAGTCTCACCTCCCGCACTCAAGTTGCGAACTTCACGCCCTCTCACTGCGGCGAGTAAACTTCGCTATTGTACTGAGATTTGCTCACGAGGCTAAACCAAATAATGCTCCAATTTAAATGGTTGATCATTTTATTCTTGGTCAGCGAGTTGTGATTGTCGCGTGCCAAATATCGGTCTCACGCGAGTTATTCGATTATTCATTCACTGTGGACGGATGAATGACCGTGGATTTGATGTGAATAGGAAATTTGTGTGATTAGTACCTAAGTGCCGCGTGACTCTTGTTAAAACTGTGCGTTAGCGATTTTAATCGATCGCTGAGTCGAATTTTAAAATATAGTTCGCAGTTTTGTGTTTCAGTTAAACTGTTTTATTTATACATTATGTGTAGCCGATTGTTATTTTGTAAAGCTAAGTTTGTTATACTAAGGAATGTAGGCTTTAAAAATATAGAGGTTTAAATGCCTTATTTTTACCTGCGCCAAGTTCAATTTAATTGGATATTAAAAGGTTTTTATTGCAATATTTATACCGATATTTTAAATATTTGATTAAATAATCCTGTGCTAGATTGCTTGAACTTTTTATTCCGTGTCATAGCTAATTTTCGTAGATCCGACCTAAGCTTTGCTTGATTCAGTAAGTCTTTAGACACACTCATAACCAAGACACTTTTTACTTATTTAATAATTTTCTCAAGTTTATGCGTTAAAAAAGACTTTGAGATCTACTTATTTATTTTTACCGGGCAGCTTTTCCTTGGTGGAGAAAATTTTTCGACTTAACCGTCGATTTTAACAGAGGTTGATTTGGAAGAAAAGCCATACATACACAGTACACTTGTATAAATAATAGTTAATTTTAAGCGTGACCTTCACTTTTAAATGTTGATTAAGGGTGCCACATCAATCGATCGACGTCAATAGATTGGTGTGGCACCACTCTATGATCCCATTTATCAAGAATATCTCAGTTATAACATTGACCCAATTATTAATAACTCAATGGTTTTCAGTTACAACATAACCTAAACTGAGTTTCATAAATCTCAGATGACCTTATACGTAGGACTAATCTGAATTCAAACTAGATTAAATTTTACGAATCCGAATCTATAAATATTTCCAAAAGGATTAATGAAACATAAATATTTCATGAATCTTGATAGCTGTCTTGGTCACCCTCCCTACGGATCCCTAGAGTGATCATATTAAAAACAATAACATCGACAATTGTTGTAAATAACCAGTTACACACTAACAAGTCCCAGGAGACACTTGCCATACTCTGGGGTAACGGTTAGTTCACAATTGTTACAGATCCCTAAATGAACAATAGAGCAACGCAAATGGAGCAAAATTTAATGAACAGATGAAAATGGACCGCACATATTCAGCAATAGGGTGTTAGTCGATGAAGTAAAAATATTTGCAGTAATGCGTGTTGATTTTAAAGAAAATTCTGATATTTTCTTAGAATGTGATTGATCAGATAGATATGATTGAGCAAAACGACTATAAGAAAAGTATATTGGTATTTATGCTTACATCAGATACTTATGAAAAATGTATAAAATTACTTTCTTTGCCTGTATCATAAGCAGTAGAATTTTAATAAATAAGATTTAAAAGACACGTGCCATTGTACACTGAGACATTCTAAATTATTTGCACATCGAAATCCAGTTATACGTTTAAAAATAAGGGTAGCTACGTCCGAGGGCAGTAGAAGGGTACGGGCGGGGTGAAGGGCGGGGAGGGTAATCGCTTTGGTGCGGTCGGGTGCGCTCGCGTTGCCCCGATAATCCCATTGCCGTAATAGTCTTAAGTCTTACAAAGGAAACTCAAACGCTGCAATTTGACTCGCCAAATGTCACTAAACGTGATCTTTGAGCTGCTAAATTAAAATGTACAGTTAAAATGTAATTAAACAGGCTGTACCATTTCTTTTCCTTACTGACGTTGAATATGTTGTATTTTATGATTACAAAATGGCTTTTGTCAATCATATACGATCGATGTAGGCTAGTATTATAACACCAGGGACCGATGATTACTTACAAGTTAAAGCACGGAAGTCATCGTGACTAATTAAGAATTGGCGTTCATCCGTCTTGGCACCGACTGGACTGAACTTTACTTAATTTGCTATACCGAGATTATACACAGGAGCTTAAAGTGGCCATATTAGTATATTAGTGCTAAGTAACACCTCCACTTTCTCAATTATTCTTTACTCTTTCTTTATTTGAGATTTCACTCCTACTATCCTATTGCGCGCCTTTGTACGAAAACTGGAAAAAAATACGAGCAAAGGTGTCCCAAATTTTTAATAATCATTATTCAAATTTTAATTTAATTAAGAACATATAGGTACAGGAACCGTGTTCTATTGCGTCACTCGTAACGGAACGTCTTGTTAATATGATTTCATTATGGGTATTCAAATGCGAAAAACAAGCGTCTTTAATATACTTTTTCAAGCCCATCTAACATTTCTTCATGCTAGCAAAAGGGTTAACCTAATTATGATACTTACTCCTTGTTTTCCACGCGTCACGGAGCTGTAAACAACAGAGTGGCGGCGAGGCTCGTCACATCGCGCCACCGCACAGAAGGTCACATTAGAGTGGTCTCGAGAGATTGCAACCACATTCAGCCACTCCCATAGGACCACTATTAGAACCCAATAATTCCATTAGGCGCCGGTGGTATTTTTCTGGATAAACACTTGTGGCCTCTAATGAAAAATGATATGCTTGCAAAATATACTAAAGAAATACCATTTATCTTTTCATTCAAGTATATTAATTCATGTAAGATATTTTTTTTTATTAATTATGTGGTTAAATATTTTATTAAGGTAAGTATGTAAATATTATCAGACAAGTTACAAGTTACAATCATACCATAAACATATTAAGTAACGCATTATTTTCTATAACAGAATATAAAGGATTGAGACATTAAAAAATTATATTTTTGAACGGATTTTTGAGAACTCTATATATCTTATATAAGTTCATTCTTTATCAAGCTCTTCAAGACTACTGTACAGATTGCAACAGAATTATGTATACCACCCAGTCTCCCGCACATACACAGTTTGCATACGCGCGATCGTCCAAGGTGGTATACATAATTCTGTTGCAGACGTTACATTTAGGTACTTCTAATCTATAACGTAGGGAATAAGTGCTCTCATAAGTTTATATCGTAGGTTTTTAACTATAATATTATATTAATACATATAACATATATAATAAATATTATATTAGCTTTTTAAATATAAAATAGCCAAAATATTTAGTCACAGCAAATATTTGCTTAGTTTGGAACATTGATAAATTGGATTGTACGTACCCTGCAGCAACAGCGTTCTATTTGGACAAGTATTTACGAATATTTTTATATTTGCTTACATTGCTAATAATGAACATCGACTTTTGTATTACCAGCCAATATTTTGTTGTGTGAGGTTTGGGTGGGTTCCGTAAGAAAGACCTACTATGTAGATAGCTAGCTCTGTATCTATTCGGCATAAAAATTAGACAACATTTTAATAATTTATAAACTATATCGATACCTACAGACCTACATTGTGTATTTATAGATATATCGAAATTAGTTTTCTTTATCCCGCCGTCATCTTTTGTCTCATAAACACCAAATCAGAAGTTACTATTTTATAAGTTACAAAGTTATAATTTCTTTTTTTAACTCGTTAAAAAAGTGATTTATCTTATTAAGTGTATCGTTTTAACTTGACTGTAGTTACCCAGTGTTTACGTAAATAAAAAATTGTGTTTGCTTTATCTGACGCAAAGGCTTTAAATATAACAGAAATCGAACTGAGGAAGCTTTACGTAACTTCTATCTGATAGCTAAGATCACTACACCACATCATATCGTAACGCACATTGGCAAGGAAGCAGTGAAAATGGTAAGTTAAAGCTATTTTACTAAGAAATCGGTTTAACACGGGTGGTTAGTTTGAGGCTTTATGTAGCGTGCCCGTCTGCTATTAACCAACTTACGAGGGGCGTTCAATGTATTCTCGGTATAGGAATGAAAAAAAAAATCGGGAAATTTTGGAAAAATTCTATTTTTCAAAGTACTCCCCTAGACCCTGAATACATTTGTTAGATCGAGGAATTAGCTTCTCTAAACCTTGCAAAAAATATTCTTCCGGTTTCTCCTCAAAATGGGTATTAATAGCTGCCTTCAGTTCATCATCGTCGGAAAATCGATTTCCACGAAGATCTTTCTTCAAATTTGGGAATAGGAAGTAATCACTAGGGGCCAAGTCTGGACTGTACGGAGGATGATTTATTTCTTCGAAGCCACAGTCCCGCACAGCAGCCTTCGTCCGCCACGCGGGCCGTGTGAACCGGCGCGTTGTCGTGAAGCAGCAACACCCCCGCTGCGAGTTTTCCTCGCCTCTTTTCTTTAATTGCTTCCCTTAAATTACGCAAAATGGTTGCGTATGATGCTGCTGTGATGCTTTCGCCTTTTTTGGTATATTCTATCAATAAAATACCTTTTGCATCCCAAAAGACCGTGGCCATTATTTTTCCGGCGGACGGGGTGACTTTGAACTTCTTCGGAGGCTGTGCACCCTTTCTAACCCACTGCATGGACTCCTGTTTACTCTCAGGGTCATAGTGATGAACCCACGTCTCATCTCCAGTAACCAGCTGGTCGAAAATATTCGATGGATCTTTTCCACAGAGCTCTAAAAACTCCTTACAGCACTCGACTCGCACTTGTTTCTGAGGCGCGGTGAGCATTCTCGGCACCCATCTTGCACTGACCTTTGAGAGATTAAGATGGTCATGAAGGATTGCATCTATGGTACCCACAGATAGATTGATCATCTCAGCTAACATCCCAATTTTTAATCTGGTATCTTCAAGAACCAATTTCTCCACTTTTTTCACATTTTCTTCAGCGAGGGCGCTTACGGGCCCACCCGAGCGAGGGTCGTCTTCAATGCTTTCTCTGCCTCTTTTGAATTCACTTGACCACTTTTGAATGGTAGACAACGACGGAGTAGAGTCTTCGTAAACAGCAATCATCTCTTCATGAATGGTTTTCTGACTTTTTCCCTGCTTGGTGAGAAACTTTATAACAGCGCGATGCTCGATTTTCTTAATCATTGTGGCGTCAGTCATTATGATCGTCTTTCACTGCAGATAATTAGATAACTAATGAACGTAAGTACTTGAAATTTTGTATTTAAACCCTCAGATGGTGTCATTAGTAAATGAGATAATTAGATTACCCACATTATTAACAAATCACCCCGATACCGAGAATACATTGAACGCCCTAAGTATTAGCCCCGTTAAACAACTTTGCTTTGCTTCGTATAGGACGGCAGAAAAGGTCGCTTGGTGGTAAGATCCCTTCGGGTACACCTGGCTAGCGTTCACGCTTCTCATAAAATCTTCAGCTAAATATCCGGCGGTGATGTGTTCCGGCAGAGCACCAGTTCCTACATAAGCCTGTGAGCTGACTTCGTCCTGTGAATATCTTTAGCCTCATGTTCACTTATCATCAGGTGAGATAGAGGAAAGGCGCGGTTTAACACACACATATAAAGAAGGCCAATTTACAACAAAGATCAGCACATCATCTAGGTTATGACATTCAATATAGATAACAAGGTTGACAACATATAGGTATTGTCCATGAGCGCTGATCAAATAAAACTCTGGTAAAAATATACATAAAAAGACATATCGTGTTAAATCGTCGTTTATGAAACCAACTGTACAAAAAAATTTTACTGTTTGGACACGATACATTTACATCGTTGTCTCGGTCGAGATTCCGCCCCTGGTCACATTAGTATTCCGGCTGCGTTCAATCGTCCGCTGAATAGACGCGGACTGCGCGTTGACTGATTGATCAATCCAACCCACCCAGCCATCCGTCCCCTGGGACGAGCTGCTAACGAAAACATCGATATTTCGGATTGTGCAAGTTGTATTGTTATATTTTACTATCGGATGTAATATGAGAACCCAAAGTAAGTAAATAAAATTATTATCTTATTTTACTAGGCCCTTCTTTTAGGATATACGTATATTTTGTTAAATATCGGTAGTACTTAAACCATGGTGGTATTGTGCCTGTCATCGCTTGTGCACTAGTTATTTACTTAAGAAATTAACTGTTTGGACAAAATACATTTACATTTTTTTACATTTAAATGTGATGTAGATGACAAATGACTTGGCAAGACAAGTTTAAAAAATAGATTGTATTTAATAAGAAAAGCTAAGATATAACATGTTTTCGTTACTCTCTTATCCATAATTTTCTTTCAAATAGCTTTCCAACAGTCGAGTGCTAACATTTAGCAACCACTTTTCATGTAAAGTCGGTCGCTAAATGTCATTAGTGCGTGTTCTGGCGGTGTTTTATGAAGATCCAGTTACTTCCGAAGTCTGTGTGCTGCCTTCTACAATTTTCGACCCCATCTTCACTCACCTGATGGTGAGATTGAGGTTAAACACCCGTTTAGTAAAAAAAAATACTATGTTGGAAGTCAAGTGAAAGCAGAGTAGGAGTGTACACGTCATGCATGTATCTTTAACCGCCGAGTTTAAAAAATAGATTTAATTTCATAAGAAAAGCTTAGTAGAATAAGTTATAACAAGTTTTCGTTACTCTCTTATCCACAATTTTCTTTTAAATAACTTTATATCCAATAAGAATAAGAAATGATAGAGGAAATAATCTTAAGGCTTCTTACTGCAAAATTTCTGATTAGGTTCATTTCACGGACTACGAAAATCATCCCTTAAATAAATTGACGACGCCCCGATACAAAGAAAAAAGCAACTCAAACAGATTACAATCGTTTTAAAACTTCGTCTTCTGAAGTTTGACGTGAAATCAAGCAAAGAATTATCTCAGTAGGATCAATTATCTTTTTTCAAAGGCCTTCATTTGCCTGTAAAAAGCGGGGGAGAGGTTTTGAGATTAGAATTGCAAATGATCGTTGTATGAGATCGATCTTTCCGGGCAATCGGGGTGGGCATCCGGCGGCGTATTTACAAAAGCTATACCATTAGAGTGAAAGTGCAAACTGAACTGGCTTAGCTTTTGTATGACAAAAACTTGCCCAAACCCTAATCCATTCTAGTACAGAAATTGACCGAAGTCGTGTAGACTTTGTGAGATAACTTCTATTTAACATTGCAGCAACAAAAGCTATCCCATTTGATATCGATATTTACCGATCGTTGGCTTCAATTTGATACTTAAATGGCAATTGTTCTGATTTTCAAAGATAGAAATAAAATGTGCATGCATTATGACCATCGTTATTTTGATGACTTAACGTTTGACTTTTGACCATGTCGGGATTGTCCAGGGTTGACTATAATAGCTGACCAGGTTTATGGCGCTTCGCCGGCCGCTGCCGCGGCACCGCTCGCTTCGCTCGCTCGGCTCGCGCACGTGTATAACTATATGCAACCTAACATGCTCCTCCTCGCTGCGCTCGTCGTCGCACCTAACCGTACTGATTCCGCCTTCCGGTGCGGGAGCCCTTCTCGTAGCTTATCTCTTTCATCGCAATGTATATCAAACAAAGATATACCTACTTTTCATCTTGACAAAAGCTTACCTATCTATTTGAATGAATATGTATTATACAGTACTAGGTTTTGTCATTGCATTTCTTTGAAAATTACAAGAGCAAAAGCTAATCCATTTCAGTCAATTTTTTTACTGAGTTCGATTAGGTATTGTCGTGTAATACGCATAAACAAAAGCTCCTCTATTAGAGTCTGACTCGTGACTCAAATAGTATAGCCTTTGTATATTCGCCATCCGGCGGGCGGGGCGGGGGCGCGAGCGTCGTGCGGCGTCTGTTGCGGAGCGCGACGCGTCGCGGGGGCGGACGATACCGGCGGCGGAGCCGGGACGCCCGGATACATGCTACTGTATTGTATATAGGTATCTGTAGATTTTATACAGTTACTCTAAACCATTTTTGAAATGTATACCTATTCACTTGCCATTTTTATAAAACAAACAGTGGGTTATATAGAACATAATAAAAACTGTATAACTCTTTATAGTTAAATGCAGTTTGCTTTATGACAATAGATAAAAAAATAGTAGGTACCTATTTAAAAATTTTATAGCACACATTTTTGATATTCTATAATTGTTGTAAGTTTTCTGGAATAGAATAAAAAAAAAACAGAACATAGAACACTTTTATAAAGACACTGAAAGTTTTCTTTTTTTTTAGAATGAAGATGGGTCGTTTTGCTTCTATGGTAGCTGGTGGTAAGTGATCATAAAGTCCAAGGTAGTACACTTCCATCCTCTAAAAACCTATTCTTTGGAAGCTTAAAAGTACCAGTACCCATCAGGACCTATAATGGTCAGGAAAAACGATGTAAAGTAATGTTTATATTATATTAGAGTTAAAAAACAAATTATGTCTACCTAAGGTTTTTCTATTGTTAAATTAATATTAAGAAAAAGCTGACTTAACCTTTTACAGGCGTAAAGTTCTCTAAATAAAGATTAAAAAAAAAACTGTTTTTTAGCTTAAACTTAATAACTTCCAGACCATTATTGTAGATAGTATTTGCACCGTATCAAGTGAGATTCCATATTTTTTGGCAACTGTCCCATTGATATAAAGTCAGACTCAATAACAGGAAACAAACGGAAGATATGCGAGTGACAAAAATAGGAGATAACAATTGTTGGGAAAAACATTACCACGAGCAGGACTAACTTTCAGTTGACCATTTAGAGGCGAATAAATGACTTCACACCAGTTGTCTTTTAAGTTGTTTCTTATTGGATTTTCTTTCCTGAAGACAAGGTTATAAAAGTATTTTATAAAAAAAATAAAAATATTTTTGCAATAAAAATTAAAGGTTTGAAATGTAAATTTTTAATTTTTAACTTAAACCTATACGATCGATGCATGAAACTGAGAAGCGATAAAGTCTTATATCA